>JAVUPR010000464.1:2907500-4107500 GCA_036785695.1 Gentiana straminea | reverse complement strand
CTTGCCGCCCACATCTACATACTCAAGTGGCCGCCCAAGCTAGCTAGCTAGTCTCTCTATCTCAATTGTATCTATTTATACATCTTTTTACTCAATGAATAAACTAAGTTGAAGTTTACTCTTGTGTTTATCACATTCTCAAACTCTCTTCCTAATTAAAGAAGGTTTTAAAAATGATCCAATCGTAAAATTGAATCACAATTTGTGATAATCTCTCGTATATGTTGATGATTTAAATATTGTTGGAACTCCCGAAGAAGATTCAAAGTCTTAAAGAATGAATTCGAAGTTAAAGATTTGGACAAACAAGGTTTTGTCTTGGGTTACAAATTGAACATTTAGAAGATGAAATCTTTGTCCATCAATCAACTTATACAAAGAAAGTTTTGAAACGATTCTATATGGGCAAATCACATCCGTTAAGCACCACAATGGTCGTGAGATCACTTGAAATAGATAAAGATCCATTTCGACCATGTGAGGAAAACGAAGAGATATTTGGTCCTGAAGTACCATATCTCAGTGCTATCGGTGCTCTAATGTATTTAGCTAACAACATTAGACCGGATATTTCTTTTTCTGTGAGTTTATTGGCCAGGTTTAGCTCAGCTCCGACACTACGTCATTGGAATAGAGTCAAACATCTATTTTGATAATTTCAAGGGACGGTTGATCTTGGACTCTTCTACTCGAACAAATCAAGTCGAGAGCTCGTTGGTTATACGGATGCGGGGTATTTGTCCGACCCCACAAAGCAAGATCTCGGACGGTTACCACAACAATTTCATGGCGCTCAACTAAGCAAACTTTGGTCGCTACATCCTCAAATCATGCTGAGATAATTACTATTCATGAAGCAAGCCGAGAATATGTCTGGTTAAGATCAGTGACCAATTATATTCGAGATACTTGCGGCTTATTCGTTGAAAAAGAGAAGCCGACTACATTATATGAAGTTAATGCAACATGTATAGCACAACTAAAGGGGGATACATAAAGAGAGATCGAACGAAACATATTTCTCCAAAATTCTTCTTCACCCACGATCTTCAAAAGAAAGGCGACATTGTTGTTCAACAGATAAGATCAAGTGACAATCTAGCAGATTTATTCACAAAGTCATTACCCACCGCTACGTTTGAGAAATTGATAAAGAAGATTGGAATGCACCGACTTAGAGACCTGAAAATATGTCCAAATCAGAGGGAGTAATACACAAACGAAGGTTGTACTCTTTTTCCTTCATTATGATTTTTTCCCACGGGGTTTTTTCATAATGAAGGTTTTAACGAGGCAGGTTCTTTGTGTAATGGGCATCCAAGGGGGAGTGTTATGAATATACCACTAAAGATGTGGATGTCCATCGGAGCTTTAATTTGTTGATGCAAAGGATTAGATATGTTAAATACGTAAGATAACAATATTTATGTAAAGATAAGATAAAGTTTTATGCATTAAGTATTAATGGTATTATAAGTAGGCCATATGGTTTTTTATGAGATACGGAAGAATATAACAGAGAAACAGAAGGCAAGTGCATGTGATCTTTTATTACAAATTCCTCATTCTCATTGTAATGAGGTGATACAGAGAAATGAAGATAATATGAAATGAATACGAAATTGTTTATTGTTGCTTCACCTTATATTCTGTGTCTTCTTATTTTGGTTTCTTGTATT
Source organism: Gentiana straminea (assembly GCA_036785695.1). Taxonomy (NCBI): domain Eukaryota; kingdom Viridiplantae; phylum Streptophyta; class Magnoliopsida; order Gentianales; family Gentianaceae; genus Gentiana; species Gentiana straminea. Next base: position 4,105,821 of record JAVUPR010000464.1, on the reverse strand, counting down.
GGTTTGATACCAAGAATTTTATAACACATTTGATTTTTTTTATAGGACAATATACAATTGATGATACATAAGATTGTTTTAAATTGAAATTTGTAGAAAGTTATTTAAAATTTGAAATATTTGTAATGAATTTAAATATGCCAAAATTATAAATCCATTTTTCTCCCCTTAATTAAGATTTAATCCACTTTTTTTTAGTTGCAATAAGGACAAAATAATTGCACTCGAACTAAAATACCCTTAATTTCTAATACGTTTCTTTACCATAACTCATTTCCTAATTTCCCAAGATCCCTAAGCTCCATGACGTCCTCTTCCTCGCTTCTAGTCGAACTTACACTGAAGATTCTCGGCAAATGCACCGGTTGAGGAGCCAATGTACTGGTTGTCAACAAGCCGCCGCCGTGATTCTCGATTCCGGTAGCACAGCTGGAAACACTTGCCGCTGCTCTTCTTCGATCCTTCAATTATAATTCCCTCTTTTTTTATTTTTCCATGTTTTTATTATTGTATCTAATGCCGAGGATTTCATTTGAAAATAATGCAGGCTGGTGATTGATTTAGCTCTTGTCTTAGTTATTATTTCACACGAACGTTATTTGTGAATCATATCTGTATTTGCATTGCATTGGCAATGCATTACTTGTGAAATTGTTTGTGTTCTGTTATTCATTAATTACAAGCAACAAAGAACTAATTTTTTGGGGAGGGGGGTTCTTTTCAATTGAACGTTTTTTATTGAGGTGTGTATTTATTTTGTTTATCGAATTTGATGAAATTGTAAGGCTTTGGAGAAGATTCTGGGCAAGTGGTTGAATGTTTCCTTGACCTTGAGGATGTTCTTGCTCTATCATGTTATTTCCTTTGGATGGATTTCAAGGCTATAGTCCATGATATACATCCCATGTTGGATAATTCTTGTTTTGAGAAAAAGCATTAGTCTTCATGCCAACTAGAAATTATCCACCATAATACTCAAATTGAAGGACCTGAAGATATAGAGAATGCAAAAGGTTTGTTGACTTTAATTCACACATCTGTGATGGTGTAAAATTAATTTTTTTTTTCAGTGCTCTTGCTTTTGTTTCTTCAGCTTCAAAATCTTGATAGAACCATGCTTGAGCTCTAGACATTGATGGATACTCCGGTTCATGAGCAACATAAATTCTAGAATGTGACACAAAACCAGACCAAAAGTAATCGACTCAAATGATGAATTTGATTTCAATATCCAGAAGTGATAGCATTGGCATAGTGATAGAATTGTTGCATATTCATTTTCTTTGGAATTTGATGATTTTTGTCTCATGTAAACTTTGATTTTCCTAAGGGTCATGATGCTTTTTCTTTTGATATACTTGTCTTTGAAGATATTCTTAGAAAATTTGGGAAATGATCATTATTTCACTATGTATTGTTTATGTCATAAGGATCAAACATTACCAAGCTCACGCATTGTGATACTGTTTGCGTGTTCTTGTGTGTGAATGTGATAATGTTACTGTGATAATGTTACTGTTATTATGTTATTGAATACGAAAGCAAAAAAAAATCGCGTACTACCATCTTTATGTGATGTAATAGAACAACACAGTTTGATTTCTCAGTTGAGTTAGAGTATTCTGATCCTGACATTCATTATGACATATATCAACTTATCAAATACTCACAACATATGGACAAAGTTGTGAGTATTTGGAAACATTTCTTGGAAGTAATTTTTTTCCATTGTGATTGAAGATATTAACTGTGATTGAATGTGTTATTTGAAAATACACAAGTTTTTTGAGTGTTAACGTGATTACGTTATTGTCCAAATGGTTTTTAGTTTACGGTTTGTTTTCGTTTTAATTCATAAAGGAATAGAGGTTGTCGGTGTTGTTGTAAAGCTTTCTTAGTCCATGATATTTGGCTAATCCCGTATTGTTATTGTTTATAGGGAATGGTAATGGTGTTATTGTGTTTGTTAATGAAACGTGTTATTATTACAGATACTAGTGTTACCGTGTTAGTGTAAAACGTTGCGATTATTCGGATTTCAAAAACTACGTCGAAAGGGTATCATATGAGATGTCAAAATGAAGAGAAAAATAATATGTACTTTGGTGAAAGAATTTTGATGATCGGTGTTCTAAATCAAAAGTTACGGTCGTTTATAAGAAAAACGCTCCGATAAATGCAAATGTGTTTTCGGCTTTCAAAATTTACGTCGGAAGGGTATCGTATGAGATCTCAAAATAAAGATAAAAAAAATTATGAATTTTGGGGAAAAATTTTTGATGATCGGAGTTTTAAGTCAAAATTTACGGTTGTTTAAAAAAAATGACCTGCTGTGCTGTTATTAAAAAAGGGAGGGACGCACATCAACGAAACAGAATGAGAGGGAACGGCGTGGAACGCGTCTGTTGTATAAGTAATGGTATTTTGTCCGTCTGAATTTTTTTTTGTCCTTTTTGCAATTTTTTCAAATAGTGTGTCCTATCTATTTATTTTGTATTAAAAAATAGATTTTAGCCTCTTCACCCTTTATTTATTATGAATAAATATAATACCAAAACAAATGTAAGTCACGTTGACTTTTCAACCGTTTTTTGAAGTCAAATTAATCATTGGAATTTCGTTAATTGATGTAATATTACTGGGTTATCTCCGACCATATTTTAGGTAGAATGTTTGAAGTTTTCCAAACTCATACATAGTCGAGCATCATAAAGTGAAACTTAAATTACATAAATGTAAAAAGTATTAGATCATTTGATGAAATTCAAAAGATTAATTAATGATCGTTTCGAAAATTGGTTGAAAAGTCAACAATGACTTACATTTTTGGGACGGAATAGTATTTATTTATTTTGTATTAAAAATAGATTTTAGCCTCTTCACCCTTTATTTATTATGAATAAATATAATACAAGATATTAATTATGTTGATTAATTAAATATATATTTGTATATATATATGACGCATTTTAGTATACATATGATACACATGAATTTTGCAAATTAAATTAATCATAGTATTATATTATTTCTCAAAAAAAAAAATAGTATTATAATATTATGTATTAATATTAGATATTAATATATATATACATGTAGTATATATATGACATATATACATATGTGTAAATGATATATGGTAATATAATACAATAAATATAGATTCAATACTGGATATTAACAATATCTTAAATTATTTAATATAAGATATTCAAGGCTTAGATATTAATAGCCTTGAATCTTGTTTATAATCTGTAGAAAAGTTTTAAAAATCAATGATTTAAGTGTTAGATGAGTTTTGAGTTCGAAGTTGCGGTTTTTCCTTCTTCATTCGCAGATCGGGGGTTTTTGGCGGGCGCCAATGGCGCACAAAGAGCTCTGTTGGTTGTTGGCGGGCGCCAGAGCAATTTGGTGTGCGCCAAGCCTGACCAGTAAGCCCAGGAAATTTGGCGGGGGCCAAGAGCAGTTTGGCGGGCACCAACAAAGCTTGGTGGGCGCCGAAGTCTCCGGTTTGGACAGGATGTTACTGAGGGTTCTTGGCGGGCGCCAAAGCGCCCTGTAGTACAAAATCATTTTAAGCCCGTTTTGAAGCATGCCTTGTAGAGCCTTATGTGGTTCGTTGTAAAGTTAAATGTACGTGTTCTAGTGGCTTTGGCTCCGCACCGTGTCTCACGGGAGCATTGGAACACTCTACGTTTAGCCTTACGCGATGTTGACATGAGTTCAATGTCTTACTTGTAATATGACGAATGGTAGGGGTTCGGTTTCTGGTGTATTCGGCTCAGCACCTTGTGGAGACCCTTTGCGGGAAGATACTCGGGATCACCGAAAGCCTTATTCCTTAGCCTCGTGGGTATTGGATTAGACTCTAATATTTCTATGCAATGTGTTCTAAGTAGGGTAATGTATAGTCGTCTAAGGTCTAGTGGTCCTTAGAAAGCCTTTCTATGTGCAATGAACTTAAGTGGTTAGATTGATTGCTTAAATACGTACTTGACTTATATAAGAACTAAAACATGTTAATCCTTGGTGAGACACATTTCTTTTTCGCAGCATGGAATTATTACACCTCCACACTTTCAAGACACTGTTGTGGACCCGTGTAATATTCCACACTTTCCATATACTGTGCCATATGAGGTGCTGGATATGTCTCGGTGCATTATCACTCAGCAAAGTGTCTTTGGATTAATGTGTAACAAATGTGTTATTTGGTTGAGTCAACCAGTGAGACTAATGGAGTGTCGTGTGCGAGCGAAACATGTGTTATTATGTTGCTTGATATTCATGTGATATAACTTGTGTAGATTCGATACTTCTATCTTTTGCTAAGTATATATGTTTGTGCTTACCTTTATTGTGTTGTTTCTCATCTCGAGAAGGTGATGCAGGTGAAGAGATATTCGAGTATTTTGAGGAGTGTTCTCATGGCCTCTTGTTGTTCTATCAAAATTATTTTTTGTAATAGACTTAGCTTATATTTTTTGGAATGTTTGTAATAGCTTAGACTATCTTTTGACACTTATCTTTTGGAGGCTATTTGTTGAACTCTTTTGAATTTGTGTTGTAATAGAATCAACAATGGATTCCCTATTATACCCTTAGTAATGTAATGTAATCCCAAATCGTTTTGTCTTCCGTAAATTAAACTCTGTTATTAATTTTAGATGCTTAACGTATATAAGTTAATTAAATTTAAGTTATATACAGTCTTCGTACAAGACAATCTTCACGGTTGAAATTCCACCCCACCCCAGACCCTGCCCTCTGAATAATTGCTTGACATGGGTTGAAATAAATATATTTTATTTTTTTTGAAAAGGGTTGAAATAATTCAGGAATAAAAAATATTTAGCAAATAAAAAACTATTGACCCCGTGGTTAATTGTTTGTAAAATAATTAACCTTAAATAATATTACGCGTCTAAATGCAACAGCTTTGAATCCCTCTACTCAGCGGGAAGTTTCTACTGCAGTAAGATGCAGAACATCGCTCTTATAGGTCAAAATCAAGTTCGTTAGAAAATTCAAAGTCCTCAATTTCCTACAGCTTGACTTCTGACTATTCCCAGTTTTTCAAATATCAAAATACTTTATTATACCTTATCTAGAAACACGAGGCTTGTGTACCATTCCCATATATAAACATCACACCCATGTTCTTCAGATTCCATGTAACTTTATTCATATTATTTCTGACTTCATCAATCTTCATTCTTTAGCTATAGCTAGCTTTGAAAAAACAAAAACCCACTAGTTCATTTTCATCTTTCAAGAAGGTTAATTAGAGTGAAAAAGAAAATGGCACAGTTAGCTGCCACAGATGGTGACATAGAATTTTTTAGAGAAGAGATATCAGAGTTTGGAAGAAATTTAAGTTATTCATTAAGAAGAAGAAGCTTGAGGGGTTCAAATTCAGTAAGGGGTTCAATAAGGGGTTCATTGAGGGGTTCATTAAGGCAAAGTGAGCCTAGTTTTCGTGAGCCGAGTTTTGGAAGTAGTATAAGCACAAGACTTGATGAAGAAGGGGCTTTACAATGGGCTGCTATTGAGAGATTACCTACGTATCAACGTGTAAGAACGTCGTTATTCGATGTTAATGAAGATGGTAATCCTACTGGTAAGCTTGGTGCTGTGGATGTCACTAAGCTTGGTGCTGTGGAAAGACAATTGTTCATTGAAGGCCTTATTAAGCATATTGAGCATGACAACCTTCGTTTACTAAGGAAGATCAAAAAGAGAATTGATAAGTAAGTCTAACAATTTCAGACTCGTGAATTCGAATGCTTAATTTCATGATTTTTGCCAAAGTATTAATAAGATTTCTGATTATGTTTTGTGTAGAGTTGGCATAGAATTGCCTAAAGTGGAAGTCAGATATAAGGATCTACATGTAGAGGCAGAGTGTGAAGTTGTTCATGGAAAGCCTCTCCCAACTCTTTGGAATTCATTGAAATCACTGGTTTTGGTTAGTATTCATTCATTCTAATGGAACCTTAATCTTCTTACATAATTCATGTTTTAATTTGATCCCAACTATGTAATTATACTTTTACTTTTCATGGGTTGACTTGAAATTCTATTGTAATTTCATCTATTTTGCTACCTTAATTAGTTGACTTGATGTGGTTTAATTTGTTTGAACAGACTTTTACCGGGTTGTCCCTTTTACTTTCTGAGAAATACAAGATCAAGATTATTGAAGGTGCTAGTGGTGTCATAAAGCCCGGAAGGTAAAAACGAAAAACTTGTGTATATATGTTTATCAATGGAATTTGGATGCTTATAATAAAAAGACATTTGTAGAGTATTTGATTTTAACACATGGTTGATTCTAAATGCAGAATGACTCTACTGCTTGGACCTCCAGGAGGGGGAAAAACCTCACTATTGAAGGCTCTTTCGGGGAATCTTGACAAGTCCCTAGAGGTCAGTCATATTGATTATGATTGAAAGTGTTATCATCAGTGTGAAATTAATGGAGTTGAAGTTGTAATCTGATCTCTCATGGTAGTTATATTAACAAATTTTGATTGTGGTTCATAGGTTACTGGGGATATAAGCTACAATGGATACAAGTTAAGCGAATTCGTGCCCCAGAAAACGTCTGCTTACATAAGTCAATACGACTTGCATATACCTGAAATGACAGTGCGCGAAACACTTGCCTACTCCTCACGCTTCCAGGGCGTTGGAAGTAGAGCTGGTATGCATATGTGCTCCCATTTTAAGAAACAATTACTCGAGTGCAATGACACGGTGTATTGTCGATATAGATCAAATGAAAATTGAACTGTAGCTTTTCTCCTTGTATAGATATCATGAGTGAATTGAGCAAGAGGGAGAAAGAAGCTGGAATTCTTCCTGATCCAGATATAGATACTTATATGAAGGTATATTTATCATCTTCTTATCTTTTTTTTTTTTCCTTATGTAAATCTGTCTGTTAAAACTGACTTGTTTAATCTATCAAACCGTATCGTGACTTTGATTTACACGTGCAGGCAACTTCAGTACAGAAAAAAGGAACACCCCTTCAGACAGACTATGTTCTAAAGGTGTTCTATTTTGAGAAAGTTCTAGCTTGTCACATCTTTTTAGTCTAAAATCAATAAAAACTAATTTTCGAGTGTTTGCTTCTCTTCAGATACTTGGTCTGGACGTTTGTGCGGATATTATAGTTGGTGATGCTATGAGAAGAGGTATCTCTGGAGGTCAGAAGAGAAGACTCACAACAGGAGAGATGATTGTTGGCCCAACAAAGGCTTTGTTTATGGACGAGATTTCTAATGGACTGGACAGCTCAACGACGTACCAGATTGTTGCTTGTCTTCAACAACTAGCTCACATCACTGATGCTACAATTGTGGTTGGACTACTTCAGCCTGCTCCAGAAACATTTGATCTCTTTGATGACGTCATCTTGTTAGCAGAAGGGAAAGTTATCTACCATGGACCTCGTAATCAAGTTTTAGAGTTTTTTGAGACTTGTGGATTTAGATGCCCTGACAGAAAAGGTGTAGCAGATTTCTTGCAAGAGGTATTTGGTTTACGACCGTCATGACTGTTTCGTGTAAAGCTGGCCTAGTGGGATTGTGGTTTGAGAGTCGTTTTTGCTGTTTTTTTTTTTTTTTTTTTTTCCAGGTAATATCGGAAAAGGATCAAGCGCAATACTGGTATGGTAGCAGTGGAACATATACATTTCAAACAGTCAGCATGTTAGCAAGGAAATTTAAGGAATCTGTTTATGCAAAGAGGCTTATGGAAGAGCTTTCCAAGCCATTAGACAGATCTAAAAGCCGGAAAGATGCCATTAATTTTAACGTATATTCGATGTCAAAATGGTCACTTTTTAAGGCTTGTCTTTCTAGAGAGTACCTTTTGATGAAGAGGAACTCTTTTGTGTACATCTTCAAATCTGTGCAGGTACAAAAAAAACAATTCTTTACTAGTTATAACATCTGATTTTCATTGGTTTCTAAGATTGTGTCTACACGTTTCTTTTGCAGCTAATTATAATTGCGTCTATAGCAATGACAGTATTTCTGCGTACGAAGATGGACAAAATCGATCTTGTCCATGCAAATTACTTTATGGGAGCTGTATTCTATGCTCTTGTAGTGTTCTTGGTTGATGGATTTCCTGAGCTATCATTAACCGTCTCAAAACTCGACATTTTCTACAAACAGAGAGACTTCCTCTTCTACCCAGCTTGGGCTTATGCGATCCCTGCAGCCATTTTGAAGATTCCACTCTCAATCTTGCCTGCTGTTGTTTGGACATCAGTAACTTATTATGTAATTGGATATTCTCCTGAAGCAGGAAGGTAAAAAAAAAAATTGATGGGTTTTAATAAATGCACGTCTCTTTTAGTAGAAAGCTAAAATGTTTGATCTATGTTTTGACAGGTTTTTCCGGCAAATGCTTCTATTGTTTGCTATGCACTTATCAGCAAACTCTATGTTCCGTTTTATAGCATCTGTAATGCGTACAGCAATCGGAGCTCTAGCAGCTGGGATTTTTTTCTTGGTGCTTGTCATGGTATTCAGTGGTTTCGTGATTCCAAGACGTAAGATTTTTTTCCCTCTATCTGATATTATACTGTTTTGAAGAAAACGAGGAAACTAAGAGGTTTTTTTGTTTATATCGCAGAATCTATGCCTAGTTGGTTGAAATGGGGATTTTGGGCCTCCCCAATGTCATATGGTGAGATTGGTTACACCAATAATGAATTTCTTGCTCCGCGGTGGCAACAGGTATGAATGAATGAAGTCTCTACTGGTTTGTATTCAATGTTTCTTATTCCCTATATCCAGATTGTAATTATTTGTTTGCATTTTGAGCAGATGCTTCCAACCAATGTGACAATAGGCCATCAAACTCTTGCTAATCGCGGTTTGGACTTTGATGGATACTATTACTGGATAGCAATCGGTGCTTTAATGGGCTTCATATTGATTTTCAACGTTGGATTCACTCTGGCGTTAACTTTCCTACGAGGTAAGTTTTATTCTATTCGATTCTTCAAAAGACTGTTTCTTTAAATTACATGGTATGAACCCATGAACTAATAGTTCTTATGAATTTGATATGCATCCAGCTCCTGGTTCTAGTCCTATCATTTCAACTGAAAAGATCGCTGAAATCGAAAGGATCAAGAAGGAATCCGACAATGTGGAGATTTTACAACGTAGACCCAATAATCATTCCACTACTACTGCTACACAAACTCAGAATGGTTTGTCATATTCCTCTACAATTTTCATATGGGGCACGAGCTCGAATTGTGGAAACATCCTCTGAATAATTCTACTTTTTGTGTGTGATTTTGTAGCAAAGCTGATTTTACCTTTTGAGAGGCTGTCTCTAGTCTTTCAGGACCTGCAGTACTATGTTGACACGCCACTGGTAAAGATAATAACTGCATATTTTAATTACGGTGTGTGAATGTTTTGATGATTAGAGAGCGAAACTGAAGTTTATTCACCTATTTCTTCTGGTTTTACAGGCAATGAAAGAGAGAGGTTTTACAGAAGATAAGCTCTTGCTATTGCGGAATCTAACCGGAACATTTAGACCCGGTGTTCTTACAGCACTTATGGGTGCTAGTGGAGCTGGAAAAACTACTCTTCTTGATGTCCTTGCTGGTAGAAAAACTAGTGGTACTGTAGAAGGAAATATTACAATTGGAGGATACCCCAAAGTCTCGACGACATTTGCTCGTGTTGCGGGTTACTGTGAACAAACCGACATACATTCCCCTCAAATAACTGTTGAAGAATCAGTTCTTTTCTCTGCCTGGCTCCGTCTTGATCCCAAAATCGACACCAAAACTAAATCGGTACGAAAAAAAAAAACATATTTTTCAGTTAGTGGGTTTTTTGGTTTACTCTTTTTTCCAGTTTCTTACTCTGTTGTTGTACTTGTGTGCGTACCATCAGGATTTCGTGAAAGAAGTGCTTGAGACCATTGAGCTTAAAGGAATCAAAGATTCTCTTGTCGGCATTCCTGGAGTTAGCGGTTTGTCACCTGAGCAGAGGAAACGGCTCACAATCGCTGTAGAACTTGTCGCTAACCCGTCAATTATTTTCCTTGATGAACCTACTACTGGATTGGATGCAAGATCAGCAGCCATTGTCATTAGAGCTGTGAAAAACGTGGCAGTTACTGGGAGAACCATTGTTTGCACCATCCATCAACCGAGCATCGATATATTTGAAGCATTTGATGAGGTAAATTCAATGCCTTTACTTGACATGAAGAAGAAAAACTATTGTTGTTAAGGGTTGTGTTTTGATTTCCTAAGAATGTGGTGCTGTGTTTCAGGTTGTTCTTCTCAAGCCCGGTGGGCGTATGATCTATTGCGGTCCGTTGGGTCAGCATTCAGCTAAAATCATTGAATATTTTGAGGTTAGATTCCGGGCACATGAAATGCTTTTTTTGGTTTACGAGTAGTTGAAATAATTTTGATGATTATTATTATTGTCGTGATGTAACAGCGTATCCCAGGCGTCCCGAGAATAAGAAAGAATTATAACCCTGCTACATGGATGGTAGAGGTCAGTTCTGCATCTTCAGAGGCTGAGCTTGGGGTAGACTTTGCTGATATTTACCTGGAATCTGCTTTGTTTCAGTAAGTCCTAATTATTTCATTGAATTAAACCTTGTTTAGAAAATAAAAGGTATGTTAAACCGGTCTAATATCTAAATGCTAATTATAGGAACAACAAAGAGCTAGCCAAAAGTTTCGGTTCGCCATCTCCTGGATCGAAAAACTTGGAGTTCCCTACACTATATCCTCAAAATGCTTGGGGACAGTTCAAAGCTTGCCTTTGGAAGCAATTCTGGTCATACTGGAGGAGTCCTTCCTACAATTTATTTCGCCTTTGGTTCATGCTCATGTCTTCTGTGATTTACGGCATCTTATTTTATAATAAAGGAAAGAAACTGTAAGTATTAGTATTATTACTATAAAAACTACTACTTTGAAGACTTTGAAAAATGTATGACATTAATTCTCATTCTTTTTTTCTTTCCCTGTTTATCAGAGAAACTCAACAGAGTTTGTTCAGTGTGTTCGGATCAATGTACTCTGCTGTAATCTTCTGTGGCATCTGCAATTGTGCATCCGTTTTACCATATGTTTCCACTGAGCGTAGAGTCTTCTACCGTGAAAAATTTGCAGGGATGTACGCGTCTTGGGCCTATGCACTTTCTCAGGTAAACATGATTTTCATACTTTTTAACATTTCTAGCCAAAGGAAATGACTTGTTGTTATCCTAATTTTCAACTTTTTTTTCTTTCTGTTGCAGGTGGTGATTGAGATTCCATACATATTCGCGCAAGTACTTTTGTTTACTTGCATCTCATATCCGATGATAGGATATTATGTCTCGGCGTATAAAATATTCTGGTACATGTATACCATGTTCTGCTCCCTATCCTACTTCAACTATATGGGCATGATGATTATTGCTATCACCCCAAACTTTCCTGTTGCTGCTGTTTTACAACAAAGTTTCTACACTATGTTCAATCTTTTCTCTGGATTCATGGTGCCTCAACCGGTAAGCATTTTTCTTTTTTTTTTTTCTTTCTTTCCTACTTTTTGGTACAACGATCATAACCCTAAACCCTAAACCCTGAACCCTGAACCCTAAACCCTGAACATAAAATAACTTTTTTTTTTTGTTGGGGTTTAAATTTGCAGCATATTCCGAAATGGTGGTTATGGATGTACTATCTGACACCATCATCATGGTCGTTGAATGGAATGCTTTCATCACAGTACGGAGATATACACAGGCCAATCACGGTTTTTGGAGAGGAAAAACCGGTATCACAATTTTTGAAAGACTATTTTGGTTTTCATCACGATCGGTTGCCTCTCACCGCCGTTATGTTGATTTTTTACCCACTTTTGTTTGCATTTATATTTGCATATTGCATTAAGAATTTAAATTTCCAGAAGAGGTGAATGATGTGATTATATGATCACCTCCAACTGCATTGTATGTAGAGTGTATTAGTGCTAACCCCTTTTGTACAAAAAGAACAAACAAAGGAAAAATAACATATTCATATTATATTTTTTTTACTCCTAGTGTTTCTCTTTTTCTTTTTCTCCCAAAATAAAATAAAAATAAAAGGAGTATGCTAATGCTAAAGAACACCAAAGAAGCGTGTCAATTTTCATTCACAGCAAAATCACTTAAACATAACGAGCGACACAACATATTTAAAAATGATTGATTATAATAAACCTACATCATGATCAATATGTTGTGTTACTCGTTGTGTCTGAATAATTTGATTGTCTAACAACCTTGTGCCTTGAAGTATAGTTACTCAAGGAGTTACTATCTGATTTACTTAGACCACATCCGACATTGGTTGTTGGGAATAACATTGTACTACCAAACCAGATCAGAATATCAATCCACCCAAATGCAGTGGGAGTATGGTTTTACCATTGATCCACTGTGGGTATGTAGACGTTATAGTTTACTGGGGTGATTGATAACTTAAAGTCTTTTGGAACGACAATATGGGATTCTGATAATAAGAGGTTGGCTTAAGGTCATAGGCCTGTAAATGGAGTTTTGGTACTCCAGTTCTGTTTACACTCTTGTAAAACCACCTGTATGTTCAAGGCCCATTGGGAGCAATTAGATCTTCGTGAAAAATAGATGAATGAATGGGAAAGTCTGAACTTTCAAAACAAAGCTAAGTGGTCTAGGGGTAATTCACTAAGAAGTTGATAGTTTGATAGGGGTGATGCCCTGAAACTTTCTCACCATTCAACATTGCTTGATTCGCTGGAAAGCAGAAAGATCACCAGGGGTGATGCCCTAAAACTTTCTTGCCATGCAGTGGAGCTTGAATTCATTCAACACATAAACGTTTATAGCTCAAATCCAATTGCAGATATCCATTGGTGGATTAAAACAAACCTCTAGGTCATTAAAAGCCACATATTTGAAATGTGTGGCCTCGACCAAAATATCGGTAGGTCTCTTGTAGGCCAGAATATCAATATGGGTAAGGTAGTAAATATCAGTGTTAATGAAAGGTAACACTGCATTAGTTGTGAACTGTTAGGAAATCGATAGATGTACGCAGCGGAATTTAAAATTTTCGATGTTCTTTTCCCAAGACCGACTTCCTTTAAACAATAAACAAAGAAAGAAGAGACAGGAATTCGTACCGGGATTGATCTAATAAAATATCGACGCTTTGTCTATGGTGTAGTTATGCACGGAGCCACCTAAGTGTTTGTCCTCTACCGTTGATCTACACGAACCTCCTCTGGAATCCTCACCAGGATTGCTATTGGAAAACTTGGTTGCTAGACCAACTTTTTTTTCCTCTCAAACTCCCAAGAAAAGCTCTCAATTATTTTCTACTAAAATAATTCTCTTGTAATTGTGATACAAAAGAGTTTGACACCCTTCCCCTTAAATAGATGAAGGTGGTGCCCCAAGCATTCAAGGATGCCTTAGAGAAGACTCTTGAGTGGAGTATGGAGAAAGAAAACTTTTTTTTTCTAAATACAAGTAATGAATTATGGAAAGTAAATATCCTTGATTGATTTATCCCTTAAATGAATATATTCTTCCATTAATTAAAGTGCACAATATATGTATGTCGGTGGTGATACATCCAACATAGTATGTAGCGGACATACACTACACCCATCTTATCCATTCATTTGAATTAGTACACTTTAATCAATGGATAAGATGAGTGTAGTGTATGTGTCCCATACAAATGTGTAGTGGATATATCATTTTCCTATGTGTATTATATACACACAAAAGTGGCACCCCATACTGCCAAAATTAGACATTATGGACTTTTAATTAATCTATATAATTAATATATTGTATTATTATTTATTTATTCATAATAAATAAAATACCACAATATTAATTTAACACTATAATACTTTATAGTCGGGATAAATTATTTCTCGTTTGGTTATCACTATAACCACATTTTAATTCCGGATAGAGGTCCATATATGTGTGACCCGATAGGCTTCCGAATATGTTGGTCACCCTTCACACTTAATGATCATGATCAGCGTCTAGCAACACGTCATAACCCACAATCAGGGGCGGCTACACATTGAATGAAATGGGTCACCCGACCCGCTAAAAAAAATATTACAGTGGAAATTTTTTTAGGTACACATTTTATATGTGTAATGACCCATTATTTTTATATATTGATCCCTATTGACCCGTATTGAACTATAATATATAAAATTAAGTTTAGTAATTGTAAAATATGACAAATTTACGACCCGTATCAGTAAAATCCTGGAGCCGCCCCCGCCCCCAATCATCGGAAGAGTCAAGTGCATTGACTACTACATTTCATGTGAAACGGTTACCGTGCAAATATAATCATATGGTTGTAATAATATCCATACGGTCGTAGCTCGAGTGTCAGAACATTAACGACCGTATCTTATAATCTGGACATCCTGCTCTCTTGATGTAACACATTACTTCCACTTTGCAAAGATTCACGACAGCAAGACATTCCTTATAAGAAGGACATTTCGGATATTTACTCCTACCATTAGGATACATGATTTCCGGACGAGCAACATGAATTCTACTCATGCTTCAATATCATACCCAAACACTACCGCATGATCACCCTGTGATTAGGAGAAAACCTCAATAGCGTCAAAGCATGACAATCCACACCGTCATGTCACGAGGACTCCGGTAAGGATAATTACACAACCGCCACTTGTGTGACACTTAATAAAGTAAGTGGGCCAGTCTAACGTACGCATTCTCTGATACATGTCCATATATAGTCCAAGTGTCCCTACACTTCGATATAGAGATCTAACCCTATCTTCACAAGATAAAATACATATAATACGTGCTAGTATAACTGTATCATTAATGTCCCATTTAACAGTACATACGACTAGAGACATTTAAGTATTATTAAGATCAAGAGCTTACTATTCTACTAAAACCAATTGGCGTTAGTAAAGATGTTACTTTATTTCTTAACATAGTATATCTTTTCAGTGCCTCGGTCGAATCCTCTTATGCAATGGGCAGGCAGGATGCTGGTACATACCAACAATACCCCCAGCATCTGCAACCACACCCACGGCACTTTTATGCAGCCTACAACCACACCCGTGGCCTCTTTACGCAGCCTGCAACCACATTGTGGCCTCTTTACGCAGCATTCCGCTGCCGGGATTCGAACCAGTGACTTAGCTCTGATACCAGTTATTAGGATCAAGCCCTTACCGTCCAAATAAAACCAATTGGTGTTAGTAAATATATTACTTTATTTCTTAACATATTACAACTTTTCAGTGCCTCGGTCGAATCCTCTTACGCAATGGCCAGGCAGGATGCTGGTACACCCCAACAAGTATCAAATCGGTTGAAGTGATTCAAGATCTCACCAACCATAATCACTATCATGGTTTCTCTATCATATTTAATACTAGGTGCGTTATTATGTATACAACAACAGATTGGTTTATGCAATAAACAAAATATATAATAACAAATGTGCTTTTATTACTTATAATAATAAAATTACATGAACTAAATAGACTGTAACCAACCCGACCCGGTCGGATCAGGTCCAACCCGATTGGTTTATGACACTATTTCAACATGAAAAATATGGGTGTGTTATCTGAAGTCATGAACTAACGAGTCAAGATTCTCTAAATGGGGGAAGTATACTATATTCTTAGAATTAAACTCGGACAAATTCATGAGAACAAGTTGTTGGAAGTATCTCATCCATCTTATTGGTTAAGATGATGATGCATTTTCATATACAATATTCAACGAACGGTTTTCCTACCAACCCCTCACGGAATAATTCTCTTAATCTTCGGATTTAGAGAAAATGGGATAGATTCTCTTTTAGATGGAGAAGGTTAGATTATTAAGTCAATTATAGTTGAATCTTGGATTCAAGCATTGGATTGCAGTATAGTGAATACTCAAGTACCTTTAGAGAATGAGGAATTATATTCTTGTGTGTTTGGGTGCAAACTTTCAGTCGGATTAAGGATGATCGTAAGTCGATCTCGGGCTCAGTGTTTACTATTTGTGGTGGACCTATATTCTAGAGAAATCCAGCATCGCCGATTCGACTTTGGAAATCGAATACATAAGCAGCTTCTGGAGCAGCTAGAGAGGCGGTATGGCGTAAAAGTTCCTTGTTGATCTGGAGTAATTTCAGATCTTGATAAGTCGATTCCATTTTACTGTGAAAATAGTGGAGAGGTAGCATATGCAAAGGATCTTCACGGTCACAAGAGGTCAAAAACATATTGAGAGAAAGTACCACCTGATCAGAAAGATCGTGCAAAGAGTCCACGTGTCGGTCCTAAAGATTGCCTCGAGCCGACAACCTAGATGATCAGTTTACCAAGTCGTGTGGCATTTAATGTCATTGATAAACGCTTGGCAGGTATGGGATTGAAATATATGTCTCATCTCCTTTAGAGCAAGTGGGAGAATGTTGTAAATAGGATAAAGGTGTGCTTTAAAAACAATTGTTGCTTGTCCTTACCTTACGTGCAAGTGGGACATCGTAGGAGATAGTGCCCGAAAGACAATTTTTATAATTGTTGTTATAATTAATAAATGACATATTTATTCATCATCTTATTATTTGCTTCGTGATCATAACTAATACACTGCTAAAAACATCAATTTGTATCATATGTATCCATATAACTAAGTGTGTTGGCACACGTGAGGATTAAGTTTATGGTGATACACATAAATTGTTAGTCTATGGTAAACTTAATCAAAGTATGAGGTCTATTGATTAAATCACCATTAATGCGCTTAGAACACTTAATGGTGTGATCTTCTTATGTATTTCTCATAGAATTCCATAATTGAGAAAACTTATTAAATCACAAGATGATCATTTATGGATTAACCTTAATCCTGAAGTGAATGCAGACTCCTGATAGAGTTTAATGTGTTCGTTAAGAATTGCTAAGTGGCTCGGTCTGATCACTTTCACGTTAGTGCTATTCGTGAATGAGTAGCGAGTGTGTGTTTCACAGGTACGGAATTCATTCCTTCTTGCGGGAAGTAGAAAGACAATCCCCTTATTTATTAATCCTAGAAACTGATCAATCCGTGGAGTTCATGTTGGTTATGAACTAATTGATCACTAGTGGTTAATGGTAAATAATGATAAGATGTAATGAAGAAGGTTTACGGAAACTTTCCCGCTTCATTACGAATAGTCTATAGAGGCCAGTCTGTATGTAATGATTATATCAATAGACGCTTATTGACTCGACATATTGAGAATAAATTATATCTATAATCGATAGATTTCAGTTTCGGATTTATGGTGGCATAATTCCGGAATTAATATGTTGATTAGAAATGTTCTATTCAATGAATATTTTATTCAATTTATTGGAGCTACTCGTTATAGGTCAATGGTCCCCGGGTTTGATCTTAACACGCAAGTGATATCTCGTATTATGGAACATCAAAAATCAATTAAATAATCGGTCTATTTAATGAATATGCGATATTATTTATTCGATTAACATGTAAAATAGAAAAGTTACCTTCTATTATGCCATGGCACATGAATGGCGCCACATGTGAGAAAATTGGGAAAATAAATTAGCCTGAATTATATCACATATGTAATTAATTATTATTTATTAAATAATAAATGAATAAAATAAGAGATTGATTTTCTTATTTAGTGGAGATTATCTCTTATTTAATGTCGAATATATTTTTCTTAACGGAAAAGATAATTGTCATGTGGAAGGGATAAACTTTCAAGCTTTGTTATTTTCCTATATAAAGAGAGTTTCTCCGAACACAATAAAAACACAATAGGTTCCACTTTTAAGAGCAAAGGGAGAAAAAAAGCGCTTTCTTGCCTTAGCCATTGAGAAGAAAAAAATTAAGGGTTTTTTAGGGAGATTCGAATGCAGGATCGACGCCCACCAGTCGTCGCTTGGAGATACAACTTAGAAGATCATGACTTCTCTTCGTTGGGTAAATCTTCAAACCTTCTTGTAAATTAATTAATCATGTGAATCATATCGTGGTAGAACCAAAAACGAATTTTGATTCGTAGTTTCCTCTGCGCATGATGGAGTTTATCGATCAATGCTGTGAATCAAATCTGATCTCAACAATTTGGAAAATTGGAAAAACCCTCGTCGTGCCAAAACCGTTCTCGCCGTGGCGAGACCCGGTAAATTTTTGGATTCAAGTTTTTCCGTGTTTCGGATCCTGATTCGAGTTTCTATATATCCAGCAGATACAAGGCCAGATTAGTATAAAATGGCTATACTCAAACATATGGTATAGATTGTCAGATCTTGGTCCATGGAGTCCCAAGAACTCCAACATGTCCGATGCTTCTTCGGCCAAATACGATATTTCTAGTTAGAGGTAAAAGAGCCCAAGACGCACATCCACCCGAAAAGTAAGTATATATTTGTTGTGATCCTCAAGTTCAAGTCGTTGGTCGTGGCCCTATCCGCCGTCTTTCCCTTACCGTATTATCTTCTGGTTCACCATCCCTAAGCTAACAAGACCTCATTGACCCTGCGCATAGAGACATATTCACCAAATGTGAAAATTACAACAGTCATAACTTTACTGACAACAACATCATCCAATAACTGGCATCTCCACAAAATGAATGTCAACACAACCTTCTTGCATAAAGATCTTCATTAAGATGTTTACATGTAGCTTCCTCCGGGTTTCAAGATCGACAAACCAAATCAGGTTTTCAAGCTAACCAAATCTCTATATGGGTTGAAACAAGCCAACAGACAGTGGAACCGTAAGCTGACAATGGCATAGTCTTTGTAGAAACAATGGTTTGTTCACTCCAAGAATGATCACAGCTTGTTTACCAAAGGATTAGGAAAATCTTTCATTGCTTCAGCTGATTCAACTAGTTAAAGATAGTTTGCATAAGCCGTTTACAATCAAGGATCTTGGCAAGCTGAGATATTTTTTTGGGCATTGAAGCTGCAAGAACACCTGAGGGTATTTCAATCTCTCAGAGAAAGTATACCTTAGACCTCATTCAGGAATATGAGTTTTTGAGGGCCAAGCCTACCAAAACACCTATGGAGTCTAAGCAGACTTTGCAACATGAAGACTCAACTCTACTAGATGATAATACTGTATATACAGATCATTGGTTCGAAAGCTAATTTGTCTAACCTTTACCATACCTGACATAGCCTTTGCAATGCATCAACTGAGCTAGTTTCTGGACACACCTGAATCACATAAAGGCTGCTCATAGACTTTTAAGATATTTGGAAGCCAACACATGCCAAGGCATGTTCTTCATTGTTGAGAACAACTTTGTTTTGAAAGGGTTCACTGATAATGACTGGGCTGATGCCCAACCAGAAAGTCTATCTCAAGATATATTATGTTCTTGGGTGATGCTCCTATCTCATGGAAGGCTAAAAAGCAGACAACAATTGCAAGAATCTCTTAAGAAGCTGCTGCATGTTTATGAAATATTTACAGCTCTCAGTTCAGTTACCTACTCTCATGTTTTGTGACAATGCCAGTGCTATACACATTGCTCACAACCCTGTTTTCCATGAGAAAACTTAACATATTGAGATTGATTGTCATGTGGTTATGGACAAAGTCAAACCTTGTCTCATTAAAATTCTGCTTGTCCATTCTAAGGAGAAAATTGCTGACATTCTCACCACGGCTTTGGATGCACCAATATTTTATTACCTACTGGATAAGTTGTGTATTTATAAGATCCTTCAGCCAAGTTCTAGCATATAAAAGATCGTTGATATACAAGAGGATGTGCAAGTTTTTTCATGTATCACTCTCAGCTTGAGAGGGTGTTACAGTATATGAAAAAAGACTGATGATATACAAGAGGATGTGCATCTAAGTACACAACTGATCATTTCGGTACATCGGGATTGCTAAAGAAGTCAGATCAGCTGGATACACATCAAGCAACTGAGTAACATGGATTCAGCTTGAATAGTGTAGAAACGGCTATTCTGTTGTTGTTGTTTCTTTGTAACTTCTTTTAACTGATTCATGTGGTGTATGATACTATAAATACCCCATTATCAACAACATTGTAAAAGAAACCATTCATTGTTCTTGAGCAATAATAATACCGTATTTTATTTTGTTGTGTTCTTCATTTTCACAGCTTCAACAGTTCCTCCTTTAGGATCTTGAGTCAATGATGATTTCTTGTATTCAAGATGTCACTTTGAAGAGTCTGTGATGTTGACACAAACAACACAAGACAAAGAGAATGATAATCTAAATTCTTATAAGCAAGTAGAGTTTGAGATTCATACGAATCATGAGAATGCAGCAAAGTCACCTTAAGATGTATTGGGAAATCAGAATGAAAGCTATGTTGAGATGGAGGTTCCAAAACTTACATCTGGGGTCACACAACCAATATCCATTGCCACCAGTAGACTGATGAGAAATATTAAGAAACCTTCCCGCTACACTGACATGGTAGCATAGGCTCTTCCAATTTCCGGATATGATATTCCTTACAAATTCAAATAAGCTGAGCAAAATATGGAAATTGACAATTGGAAAATGTCAATGGAGGAAGAGATGAAATATCTTCATCGGAATCAAACTTGGGAGCTTGTTACGCTTCTAAAAGGCAAGAAAGTGGTTGATTGCAAGTGGGACTATGCCAAGAAGGATGTGCTCCTAGAATTGACAATGTAAGATACAAAGCTAGATTGGTAGCAAAAGTATATGCTCAGAAGGAGGGTATCGACTACAATGAGATAGTTCACATGTTGTTAAGCAATCATCTATACGAATGCTACTAGATTTGGTTGCATAATTTGTTGAAGTTTGTAGAAATACAAACAAAACGTAAATAAAATATGGAAGGATTATTATTGAAGTAAAATCAACAAGTTAAGTTACAATGCTGTTGTTAATGGGGTATTGATAGCTTCATACACCTTATGAAATAGTTATGAGTAAGTTACAAACGGTTACAACGGAATCCAATTAATTCTAACTGAATAACCGTTTTCTGCCTATTGGTCTGCTGACTAACTCAAGAGGGTGCTGAGTCTTCGCTTTTCGACCGACTTGCACTCGAGACTTCCTTCAGCTCACATACTGTAACACTCCTCCTCAAGTTGAGAATGGTACATGATCAAATTGCACTCAGCAGATTCCTTCAGCTACTCAAACTTTGAAATATATTTGAAATGCCTAACTTGTCCAACAAGTAAGAAAAGATGGGTGCATCTGGATCCTCGGTGAGGATGCCAGCAACTTGTTCTTTTGTGTTGACTGGAAGAAGTTTGACAAGTCCATATTTGTCTTTGTCTCTCACAATATAACAGTCAATCTCAATATGCTTTGTTCTTTCATGAAAGATAGAATTATGAGCAATTTGCATGGCACTTGCAGTGTCACAGAATAATATAGCAGACATCTGAATAGGGACCTTCAAATCTGGTAGGATGTAAATCAAACCATTGAATTTCACATACTTCATTTGCCATAGCCCTGTATTTAGCCTTTGATGAACTCATTGCTATAGTTGTTTGTTTCTTTGCTTTCCAAGAAATAGGAGCATCCCCTAAAAACATCATGTAGTCTGATACTGGCCTTATGCTTTTAGAGCAACCATCTCAATCACTGTCTGTAAAACTTTCAGGACAAGGTTATTCTTTGCTGGGAATAAGATTTCTTGGCCTGGATTGGCTTTCAAATATCTCAGCAGCCTATGTGTTGTTTTCATGTGGTTTTTAGTGGGAGTGTCCTGAAACTGACTCAGCTGTTGGACTGTAAAAGCTATATTTGATCTGGTAAAAATAAGGTAGATTAGTTTACCCACTAGTGATCTGCATGCAATGTTGTCTTCCAAAAGTGCTGAATCTCTATGTTGTAAAGTATGCTTGGACTCCATAGTTGTCTTGGAAGGTTTGGCCCCCAAAAATTCATATTCTTCTAGGAGGTTGAGTGTGTACTTCCTTTAAGAAACGGAAATGCCTGCAGAAGTTCTATCAGCTACAATACCTACGAAATATCTCAATTTTCCAAGGTTTTTAATAGTGAACTGCTGATGTAAAGCATCTTTGACTTGTTGAATCAATTGCTCAATAGGACTTGCTGCTATTATATCATCTACATATACCAACAAAGCAATAAAAGAATGTCCTGACCCTTTGGTGAATAAACTATGATCATGTTTGGACTGAACAAATCCTTGTGCTTCCAAGGATTCAGTCAACTTGCAATTCCACAGTCTGCTGGCTTGCTTTTGGCCATATAAAGATTTAGTTAATCTGCAAACTTGATTTGGTTTGGTTGTTGCAAAACCTAAGGGCAGCTACATATACTCTTCTTCGGTAGATCTCCATATAAAAAGGTAGTTTTGACATCCATCTGATGGATATGCCAATTGTTAGTTGCTGCTGCTGCAAGTAGGGCCCTGACTGTAGTGATCTTGACAACATGAGAGAAGGTTTCTCGTTAATCAATGCCATATGTCTGAGTGTATCATTTTGCCACTAATATGGCTTTGTATCTCTCCACTGAACCATCAGGATTGTACTTGATTTTATACACCCATTTGCACCCTATAGGCTTCTTTCCTGAAGGCAAATCAACTACTTCCCATGTGTGAGTGTTCTGTATAACTTCAATCACTTTTTGCATAGCTTCCTTCCATTCATCATGCTTGATATCTTGATTGTTCGTCTTAGGTTCTTTAATAACATCAAGCATTAATGAATCTAGCATACTTTACTGAAAGACTTTCCAGATTCATCACCTCATTCAACAGATGTGGGGTCTGTTGAACTGTATGAGCACCACCTTGATAAAAGGCTGGTGATTTCCTTGTCCTTGTTGATCTTCTCAATTGGGTATGTGCAGGTTCTTGGCTGACTGGAGCATGTTCTTCATTAGATGCCTCAGCTGCAGCTGACCTTGTATCGGCTGGTCTGCTAACTCATTCAGCAGATCATCAAAATTGTCCATACCTGGTAATGGCACTGCCATATCATAAGATATCTAGCTTTTCCTAGAACCTATTGAAATAGAGGAAAATAAGTCTCACAGAATTTAGTAATTCTAGCAATGAAGATATTTTGTTGGTGATGCCAAGAGAATAGCACCTTGTAGGTGTTTGAGTTTTCAAGAAAGACACAAGTCCTACACTTGGAATCAAATTCTGCCATGTACTGATGAAGCGTGCAAGAAAAAACTAAGCAACCAAAAACTTTAAACACAGAATAATTTGGTTTGGTGCCATAAAGCACCTCATATGGAGTGCTTTCCTTCAGCAATGGTGTAGGTGTGACATTAATCAATTTTACAGCATGTAAAAGACAAAATCCCCAACATGGTTCAAATTTCCTAATACAAACCTAACATTTGTACTTTTCCTTTATTTAGATGTAATACCTTTAGTTGGATATTCTCTAGTGGCTACTCTATAGTTTTCTTTCCAATACATGGCGGATCACACTCTTTCCTTAGCACCCGGTTTTTCCCACATGGGTTTTCCGGACTAAGGTTTTAAGGAGATGGTGAACATGTATTGACGACACCATTTTTATTTGGGATGTGGCCAGGGGATGGCCTTGTAAAATTTTAGTTTTCTTATTAATAAAATTTCTGAGGTTGAAAAAAAGGCAAAACCCCAATAATCAATGGGTAAGTTACTCTAGAACCTCAGACCCCTGGCAACATTTATCAGATCCTGATGTTTCCTTTCAACAATACCGTTTTGCTCAGGTGTCCTAACACAAGATGTCTTATGTATGATGCCCTGCTGAGCATAAAAATCTGTAAGCTTAAACTCAGCTCCATTGTCAAATCTAACCTCTTTAATAACTTTATGAAACTGAGTAGAGACAAATTTAACAAAGGATTTAATAAGATCAGAAGCTTTAGATTTGTGCCTCATAAGAAAAACCCCAAGTAAATCTAGAAAAGTCATCTACAATAGTAAGAAAATATTGTTGTCCATTCACAGTATGTTGTTTCAAATGACCCCAAATTTCCATATGAACAAGATAAAAAATAGCACGCACATCAGTAGTACTTAGTGGAAAGGGACTTTTTTTAATTTTGCCGTAGGGCAGACATAACAAAGATCATGGGCATAAAATTTGACATCGGTAGACTGTGAACTAAAAACTTGCAGTCACTTATCTGGAAAATGTCCTAGTCCATAATGCTACAAAAAAGCATCATCTAGATTATCAAAGTGTTATTTACTACATCATTAATAGCAAAAATTCTGATTGGATGGTCCATGACATAGAGTCCTCTGTGTAACTCAGCTGAACCAATCACTTTCTTGTTCTTGTCCTGCAAAACACACTTGTTATAAGAAAATACAGTTGCACTTTTTGTATGATTAATAAAGGAAGGTAAAGATAAAAGATAATATTCAAAACTAGGAATGCAAAATACATCAGGAAGGACCGACTGAGGGTTTACCCTTACTTGTCCTATATGTATAATAGAAACATTATTTGCATCAGGTAATCCCATTTTATAGCAGATGAAGGCTTATAATTAATTAACAGATCTAATGATATTACAATGTGATCTGGTGCACCAGAGTCCAAGATCCATTGTACAGATCTTACTAAATTTAGATCACCTATCCCTGTAGCAGGTGAGAAATGAGTAGTAATGTCAGTAAGTTGCCTAACAACAAATCATGCATGTCTAGGAGGATCAGAACTCAGCATAGCCATCAACTTGTCAAGTTGTTGTACATGCAATACGTAAGATTGGAAAACCCTAGTCCAACAGACCTATTTTGGGCCCAATCTTTTTCTGCTGATTTTTCCTCTTCTACCAAATTAGCCTTCTTTGAATTGAAACCAGGAGGATAGCCATGTTTCATGTAACAAGTCTCTTCGGTGTGGCCATTGAATCCATAAAAACTACACTGTACCTTCTTGGGATTCATGGGTCTAGCATTTGCAGCAGACACGGATCCTGGTCTGCGCGACTGTTTGATGTTTCCCCTGTCCATTCTTTTGAGACATGAGAACCATAGAATCTTGATTCCTGGCCTTGTTTGCCCCATATAATTTATGTCTCTCAAACTTAATGGCCATTGCAAAGGCATCATGGATCTCTGGAAATGGTACCATCAGCATTGCCCGTGAAACCATGGGCTCAAACTCATCCCTCAAACCTTTAAGGAATTTCATGACATGTTCAGCCTCTATATGATCCATCAGAGTGCTGATTGCATTACAGTGACACTAAGGATCACAGGAACAAACTGACATATGCCTGATGGTCTTGATCTCTTCCCACATAACCATTAATTTTGTGAAATATTGATTGACAGAATCTGTTCCTTGCTTCAGTAGATGCATTTCTTCAAGAAGATCTGAATTTCTTAATGCATCAATATTGGAAAATCTAGCAGCAAGATTTTTCTAGACTGCATGTGCACTCTTGAAATACATCAAACTTTGTGCAATAGTGTTTTCAATAGAATTTAAAATCCAAGATCTCACCATTGTATCACATTGTCTCCATGCATGAAAATCTGCTGATTCTGCTTCTGGCCTTTTTATTGTGCCGTCTACGAAGCCAATTTTGTTCTTGGTGATCAACACCATCTCCATGAACATCTTTCATGGATTATAATTTTTGCCATTCATCAATGGCTGAACAAGTACCAAAGATGGATTTTCATTAGGATGTACATAGAATGGACTAGATGGCTTAATTCTTGTTTCTTAGCTGCCATGGCTATCAAGAACTCCAGAATTTCTTAAGAAACAATAACAAAATGGAAAAACGATCAAGAAATGATCAAAAAAACACAAAAAATTATCACAGTTTACTCTCAAGAAACTGGGAAACACAAAAAAGATGAAGAATTCTCTCAAGATTTTTCAATAACCAGAGTAAACACATAAAAGCATTTAGAAATTCTCAAATTTCTGCTATGATACTATGATAAAGTTTGTAGAAATACAAACAAAACGTAAATAAATGCGGAAGGATTATTATTGAAATAAAATCAACAAGTTAAGTTACAATGCTGCTGTTCATGGGGTATTTATAGCTTCATACACCTCATGAAACAATTATGAGTAAGTTACAAACGGTTACAATAGAAACTAACTAATTCTAACCGAATAACTGTTTTATGCCTATTGGTCTGCTGATTAACTCCGCAGGGTGTTGAGTCTTTAGTTGTTCAGCTGACTTACACTCGGCATACTTCCTTCAGCTCATACACTGTAACACAATTTGACCTCGGGCTTGCTCAACTTGAAGTCAAAAATGCATTCCTACATGAGGCTTTGGATGAGAAGATCTACATGGCACAACCTGAAGGATTCAAAGTTGCAGGTAATGAAAACTGGGCTTACAAGTTAAGAAATTCATTTTATGGTCTAAAACAGTCTCCAATATAGTGGTACAAGCATTTGAGAGCTTTATGAAGCAACATAATTACAAACGCGGTTAGTTTGATTACTGTGTCTACTTGAAGAAACTACGACATGGTATATTTGTCTATTTGCTCTCATATATTGATGATATGTTGATTGCATCTAAAAGAAAGGTGGAGATCAACAAACTAAAGGCTCAACTGAATTCAGAGTTTGATATGAAGGATCTTGGAGAGGCCAAAAAGGTTATAGGAATGGAAATCAAAAGAGACAAGTTGAATGGCACAGTCTGTATAACACATACTTAGTATCTGAAAAACATAATTAAGAGGTTTGGTATTGATGACAAGACGAAACCTATAAGTACTCTGCTGGCCCTACATTTCTACTTGAGTGCATATTTGTTTCAAAAATAGAAGCAGAGAGATGGCAAATGGATTCTATTCCATATGCGAATATTGTTGGAGCTTTGATGTATGTAATGGTGTGTACAAGGCCAGACATCTCTCATGTTGTCTACATGGTAAGCCGATATATGCACAACCCTAGTAAAAGACATTGACAAGAAGTAAAGTGGATTTTACAATACATTCGTGGAACTGTGGATATTGACTTGAAATTCTAAATAGACGAAACAAACATCAATCTTTTAGTTCGATACGTCGATTCAGATTATGCTGGTGATTGAGACAAGCATCGATCAACGACTGGTTACGTGTCTGCCATGGTAGGAGGACCGGTAAGCAGGAGATCAACGCTACAGCCAGCAGTGGCTTTGTCTACCACAAATGTAGAGTATATGGCAATCACATAAGCATTTAAGGAAGGAATTTGACTCTATAATTTGGTGAGCGACTTGGGTATTCGTCTAGAGAATATTGAAATTTTCTGTGATAGTCAAAGTGCCATATTCCGGCAAAGAATCAAGTCCATCATGGTCGCACCAAGCACATTGATGTTCGATACCACTTTGTTCAAGAAATAGTAATAGAATGGGACATTCTAATACAAAAGATCGAGACTGCAGACAATCCTGCAAACACGTTGACAAAGGCGGTTACAAAGATAAACTTCCAACACTGTTTGTACTTGGTCAATATTTCCCGAGTGACATGCGCATAAGGGCACATATGGAAACATCATTTTTCAGAGGAGGGGAAGTTCACCAAGGTGGAGATTTTTGTTATGGCTCTACAATAGGTGCTACAATGATCAAATTATGGCTTATTTTAAGTCATGTAAGGCTCCTGTAATAGTCTCATATGGCTGCTGAGTAGATATCCTACGGAAGAAAGAAAGTCACCATACTTCTATATATAACCCATCCTCATCTGTGTTGTAAAGCATCCCATTTTCGGTAACAAGCTTAGTATAACTTCAGTACAAAGTGAGGATCAGATAAATTTATTAAAGTAAATTTTCTCTAACTTGAAATTGTTGTTTCCGGTGGACGTAGGCGAATTGCTGAACCACATTAAATCTGTACTTTTGTTCCATTTACATTTCGATGTGCTTTACTTTTGTTTCGAATGATTCCACACAATATTACATATTCACAATATTGTGTTATATTTAAAAATGTTATAAAGATGTTCCATTAACGTTAACACAATATTGTGAAAAACATTATTGTGTAACATTGTAATATAACACAATAAATGTTTCCATTAACGGTACTCAAAAATGATATGTTTTGGAGGTGTTGAACATATGTCGGTGTTTTGGAGGTGTTGAACATAGAATGATACGTTCAACACCTCCAAAACATATCATTCTTGAGTACCATTAATTCAGCACACATCGACATATTTGTTAAAAAAATCTAGGGGTCTGTTTGATTAAGAAATTTTGTATTTATTCACCCACCCAAAAAACAACTTTATTTTGGTAAAAAACCGGATCATATAAGACAACTTCAAAAGACCGTACAACCCCTTCAAAAAAAAAAAAAAAAAAAAAAAAAAAAAAAAAAAACCGTACAAGACTTACAAAACAGAATTCAAACAGAAACTATATAAAAATGTGTACAACTACTGAATTACGTATTCCACGCTAGCTCTATTGCTCTCCGGACTGCATGTGATAGAAACGCTTGTTTCGGCGGTATTTGGATCACCGAAACAGCTTTATTGATTTCAATAGAGTATCACTCTCTTTATTATTTTTCTGCTCACAATAAATTACAAAAAACCGATGTAATCCAAACATAATATTCATTTTTTTAAACAAGTATTAACCCAAACCAACATTTTTATGGTGGTCCTGGATCACCACATTTGTTCCACCAATCAAAATTCTTAAAAGAAGGGTAGAATTATAAAAACATTATATATATATATATATATATATATATATATATATATATATATATATATATATATATATATATATATATATATATATATTTTTATTTTTTATATTTTTTTTGAAGGGGACATATATATTTTAGCCAATCTGTTTTTATAGTTTTCTATTGGTCTTGAATCATGAAATCATACTTGATCGATGATCATACTAAAATTTACAAACCCGAAAAATCAATATCTATTATTATTACTAGCCACGAACCCGTGCATAATGCACGGGTGATAAAGAGTAAAATATGTAATGTATACATAAACAATTAAAAGACGTCAAATGGGAAATATGCACTTTAATCAAAACCAAACATTAATTTATTAGAAGAATAGCTTCAATACAACATGACAAAAAATCTCTTCCAATGTAATTTAAAAACATAAACAAAATAACCACATCATTGTATCTTCACAAATTAACAAAACGTGGAGTTTTCATTGCCCTATTCTAATTTACAAAGCACTCCACCCAAATGATCTTAATAACGTACATTCTCTACTCCACAACCTCAACCACAACGCCGGAAAATAACAATAAATCATCATTGTCACTTGTCATATCATCAACAATTCTTCAAACATGTTCGGAAAAGCAAAAACACCACAAATACCTATAAAAATGAAATATTAAAACAAAGGTAACAACCATGCTTATTATTTATGAGGTTTCTTCATTATCTTAATTAAGTACAACCTGTGACGGCATACTTTCTAATCTCTATAGACAATAATCTAGTTCACATGCCAAATAGCTTAAATAAGAAGTTAACACTTTTTGTGTTCAGCAAGTCCAATAAAGCCTTTTTTTAAAGTTAAACCAAATTAACAAATTGAACTTTGCAAAATGATAGCATTAGTTAAGAAAATGATAAATATAATATATTACTAAATATTTATTCGGAGAATATGTCAAAACTAATTCATATCATTTTTTTTTAAGTTGACTTACTTCCAAAAGAATCATCATGTGACATATTATAGCAACTACATCTTAGATTACCTAAATCACTTGAAAAGAAAGACAAAAAAGTGAATGCTGATTATATTTAACATCAGCACAATCCATCAAAATTGAAAGAAAAAGAAAATCAGATTTCTTTAGATGCACACCTTTTGCGCACTCACGTCTTGTCCATGAGCTCGTCCAACTGTCTATGCTATTCGAATCCTTTGTTTTTACTTCCAGTTTCTAGAATCCATTCTGCAATTTAACATGTCATCAACAAAGAGCATAATTTACACATTGCAGGTTCTTGTTTTAATAATGGAGAAATAGACTCATCAAAACCATATTTGAAACGCAGCTGGAACGCAGAGCTATAGTAGCCCGGGAGCACATTGTGCCATCGTTGATAGCCGACATATGGAAGTTCATTGTTGCCACAGTCCACACACACTAACTTGTTATAAGAATAAGTATAAATAAAAATAAAGCCTTAATCATCAACCACAAATCTATTAAACAACTAACATGTTATAAGCACCAAATTTTGACAAAATTACAAAGCAAGGAAGACAAAAACCCAATCATTGAAAAGATAAACCCAATATATTCCAAATATGCATGGCAACGATATCAAATTTATCCCGTAATAACATGCCAATGCCTAATAAATGCAAAAAAACACAAACGAGTCTAATTAAAAAAAAATTGTACCTTGGTTTAATACATCCTTTTTACTAAAGAGATCAGTTTCGCCATCTCGGTGTGCTACTTTGAATACATCCCTTTCCATCCCTGTAAGATATATAGTAGAATACACAAAATAGAGAGAAAAAAATGTACACATGATGAATGAAAATATAAGTGCATATGTCATAACTCATTATTTGCTTATGAAAAAGATGAACAAATAAAATTTAGCACCAAGATAGCAACAATTGAGTTACCGTGTTCAAATGTATTATCAGTCTTCTGCGTCATATTGAGAAATAATACCTTCACAAAGAGAGAAAAGAGTATTAATTTCAAGAATATATGGAACATAATCAAAAAAGGGCAATGCGTGATGTAAACATCATAACAAATTTCATGGACCAATCTATGAAATCTGCCAACTGAGATTACAAACCTTCAATTTAGTTTAGAAGCAAGCAAAAGTAAAGGGCGCTACCAGTCCTTAAATTGAGCAGGCTATCAATTCGAACAATCATGAATTCAGCCTTTTTTAAAAATTGCACCTTTTTCAAAACATAAAAACCAAGCTACTTATTATCAAAACAAATGAATACCTTCTCAAAAAATGAATACAAAAGCTTTAAAAAGATAATCAACTCACATATATGGATAAATTAGAATATTAAAGCCTCGCCGCAGATGTAGCAGAGTTGGACCAGGTGCCGCGCTTTAAGCTTGTGATAGTTTTGATTGCTCACCAAAGCTTATGTTGCTTTCGAAACTCGAGGCGCAAAATTATTATCCAATAATCTTTAGTCTGTTCTCAAAAGAACTTAAACGAAAACGAAAACAGTAAAAGCACGAAATAATCATTGTCCAATTAGAGCAATCAAGAAATTCCTTGATAAATATATTAAGGATTTCCCCTAAAAATGAGTCATTAATGCAATCAGGAAAATTGTCAATAAATTAGTAATGAATTTTCAGTAATGAAATCAAGAAATCTGACAACAAATCTATTGATGAATTTTCCTAAAAATGAGTCACTAATGCAATCAAACTCTAACAAATGGATATCAAAATATAGAGGATGTGAAAATCAATATCCACTTCCAAAAATATCAAAAAAAAAAAAAAAAAGTTGTGAATCCCGAAACCGACCTGTGAATCGAATGAAAAAAAGGAGTGAAGAACGAAAGAAAGGAATGAATAGAGTGCCTAAGCCAAATAATCGCCTTAAAGTTTGAGAATTGAGCTCCAGTAAAATTACTTACGGTAAATAATGACAAATTTTTCATTTAGAAATCGAAACCATATTTGCTTTACATGCCAGTCTCCAAAGTCGGCAGATTTTTTGTTGTGATTAAAAGAATGATAGATTCGTCGATTTGCCGATAAGAAATAAGATGGAATCACATCTGAAAATCTGCTCGGTGGCAATTGACACACGGGATCCAAAGCTATAGCGTTTATTATTCCGTATATAATCCCTTGTCCTAAAGATAAGGGATTGAAATTTGATGTTTGAGGGATAGTGAAACGGATTCTGCGAGATTGTTGGAATTGATTCCGTGAGTATGAATTGATATGATTGTAAGCTTATTTGCATCCAAAAATTAGAATAGCTTAATCGGTGGTTTTTCCTCCACACTTTTTTTTTTTTGTTTGTTTTTGTTTTGTTTTGAAAAATCAGATAATGTGTAACTGTGAATCAGGCAGGATAGAGAAAAGGGGAGTGGATCCTCTCAGCCGAGATTTCAACAAGATTCATTTATTATTTATTCAACTTTTGCCTATTTGTGTACGGGTTTAAACCGGGTCAGAATCGGATCTTGGGTGTAATTTTCGGGTTAAATGCGCTTCTTTATATTTATATATAATATATATAAGACTAGATAGATAGATAGATAATCATTTTTAAGACCAAATTACCCTCCTCCCTCTCCAACAGACAGCACCGACCTCCTCATCTGCCGCCCGCCAATTTCACCGCCAAAAAGGATTATTCACTCTGTTTCCCACAATTTATGAGTGCTTCATGCCCCGTGTTTTACGAATGATGGCAGCCGACGGCAAATTTATGCAGTATTTGCAAATGAAAAGGGGGAAATGGAAAAATGGGAAGGCCATGACATCACTGATCTAATGAAATGGCTTTGCAGAACGGAGATACTGCTGATAACAGCAATGGCTGCTGGGGAGCATTGGGTAGAGGGACAGAAGAGTTAAATGGTGGAGACGATGTTCGGAGAAAAAGTGAGGGGGAATGGTAAGGGTAAAACTGAATTTTCGATTCATCTTGAGTTTAAACGGAACAAACGTAATTCGCACATTGAACAAAAACCTGTAGATTTTGGTACCAAAAAAATGTAGACTTTAGGCACAGTTGTTGTGAGTATTATTAAATGAAGTGAATCATGTGATTATCAATGGCTCATACCAAGTGATGATCTAACATTGCTGAGACTTGAGAGGTCTGAAGAACAAAAACATTGATATTGCCAGGGTTTGTACTTTGTTGTAAATTGGGTTTATCAAGACTTGCATGTGCCTGATTTTATGTGTGCAGTAAGTTGAGAATGTAGAATACCTATAGGATTTCATGTTCAAAACACCTATTATTTGAAAATGATAATGGCTGTGGAAGTCAATGGCAGCAGCAGTTCATCAATCATGCTTCAACATTGACATTTTGAAATCTCCACTTTATTTGTTTATTATGAATGCCAACGCATTCTGTATTGGTTGATTCTTATTTTATTTTATTTATTTATTTTCAATTACAGTGTCTTAGAAGTTAAGGCTATTATTTCCTGACCATTTTTATGCAGAAAGATGCTGCACTCTGCATTAACCGGAGAATGTAAAATACTAAAGAAATTCCACTACTACCATGACTTCAGTCAAGGAAATATATTATTAGCAAAGGAATCAAATGGTACTGCGAAAAATGCAATGTGAGTGCTACCCACCACCAGTTCATTAAATGCTGAAATATTTGTTTTTTTACATGCAGTAATCTTGGCTTGGTTCAAGAGTGTTTCCATTTTTTTATTAGTCTGCAATTTGATTCAGTATAATGCTATTTCGAGCTGTGGAAAGAGTCTGTTATAAAAAAAATGCAAGCTATGGCTATGTATAATAGGATTAAACCAGACGGTATTATTTAATGCACCACTAGGTTGCCCTTTTTTGTATATAAAACGCCTTTTCATAGACATTGAACTTGCCTAATTTCTGTAGTGTTTGGGAGACAATAGCCTCTCAAGTGCTTGGTACAAGGATAAGCTATTTCTTAACTCATCTATCTTTCATTCTCCAATCTCAGATACATTAGCTATGTAAATTGTATTTATATCCATCCAGATTCGTGCAAAAGTTTGTAGATATGGCTCAGTTTGATGGCACATATGATGATATAGAATCACTAGAAGGAGACCTTTCAGAGATTGGAAGAAGCCTAAGATCATCATTACGACGCCAGGAATCCAGTTTTAGAACCAATTCAGCCATAAGCATTAGACATGATGAGGAAAGTGCTTTGCAGTGGGCTGCTATTGAAAGACTGCCTACCTATGATAGAATAAAATCTTCCTTGTTTGATGTCATTGAGGAAAGTAGTGAAGCGAATCCAAGAAGGAAACGTGTGATTGATGTCAGAAATCTTGGTGCTTTGGAGAGGCATGTGTTTATTGAGAAACTCATTAAGCATATTGAGCATGACAACCTGCGTTTGTTGCAAAAGATTAGAAAGAGAATGCACAAGTAAGTTTCCTTTCCCGAGGCCCTAAAAACCTTGTCACAATCACGGTGTAAACTTCAGTCCATGCCAACCTGCATTGCTAGAGAGAACCTTTAGACGCATTATTACTTGCACCACAAATTTTTTTTATGGCAATGACTATATTAGCTGCTCCCATGCAGAGATGTATTTTCACAGACGTCTTCAATCTAACAGTTACTTGGCCCTGTTGAATCATAAGAAACATGTTTTTTTCATTTGATTGTGAAATCTTTAATTTGTGGATCGTGCAATTAATTTTAATTGCTGGTTTTGTCTCCAAACCTGTTGCATTCTTATTTTTTCATTCTATTTATTTAAAATTTTTTTTTTTGCGGCTATTGAGCCAATCTGATATTTGCTAGCATAAGATGTCTCACTGGGGTATGGTTTCAATGGATTTTGTGTAGTGTTGGTATGGAATTGCCCACGCTTGAAGTACGATACAATGATCTACATGTAGAAGCAGAATGCGAAGTTGTTAATGGAAAGCCCCTCCCAACTCTTTGGAATTCAACAAAAAGAACGCTTTTGGTTGGTATCCCGTTTTCACTTTTTTGTCTTCATGTTGTGGCTAGTGTTCTATGTTCTCCCTCATGGCAATTTTAGTTTCCAAATTTTAATCTGAAGTATTAAAAGATCTTAATTGCCAAAAAAAAGTAAAATTTGGATTTTTGTCTCTCTTTCTTAGCTGACTAATTGTTATCGTAGTTATCAAACTCGGCACGGCCCGGTGGTCCAACCGTCAAACCCGGTGACCTGGTCATGGAACCGGGTCGATTCAAGCATCAACCCTTTTGAAAATGTGATCCACCCAAACCCGGTAAACTAAGCGGTTGAACCAGCGACCCGGTGACCAAGTGCCTTTGCTGGGTCAATGACTAGACCGGATCTGATAAGTATGATCGTAACAATCTTGATGCATGTATTGTGAATTGTTGGTGACCACACGATGAATCTGTGCTCTGACTAAATTGCTTATACTTTTTTTTTCTTCATCTCGGAAAGGTTTTTGTTATGTCCATTCACATTTGTTCTATTTCTGGGTGATTGACCCAGAATCTTTTAAGTTGGATATTTAACTGCATAGTATGCAGTGTTCTTAACATTGAACTTACACATTTCTCCTACTTTTACTGCCATATACATGCAACATAATTGGTGAAACACAAAATGCTAGTAGTGGTTTTTCTCTTCTTGAGAATTGCAATAGCCTATCAGAATCTGAATTATGCAGACTGTCTTGTTCTCTTTCTTGAAAGATTTTCGTGGAAGCCCTCCTTTTTAATTTTCTACACTGCCATCTCATTTGTTTTGTTTGATTGGCTTATTTTGTCAAAAACAGAACCTTTCTGGGCTTTCATGGTTAATGCCTCAATTGTCCAAGATCAAAATTATTGATGGTGTTAGTGGGATCATCAAGCCAGGGAGGTAATTTCTTCGTCCCTTAAAAATTGTCATTTTTTATTTTTTATTTTTACATATTAAGAAAAATAATAATTGTGTTGTGTGTTGTTATTTATGGACATATATGCTATTTATGCAATGCTTTCTTTTGGAAGGCGAAATGATTATGGGTAATTAATGGGTGGAATATTCGAGGTATATTTGAAAAAGAGTGATAAATGATGCATTGATTTAGCTAAATTCTATGTAGGCCTTTATCACTCTCACTTCACTACGAAATTCAGATTTCCAGACCATATCTTTTGAAAACAATTATATGTCCTCATGTATCACTTTGGGAGTTATTTAGTACTCATTCAATCATTAAAATTTTCCTCAAAATCAATTTGACTTCAATGATTTGAGTCTAACACGTGGCTGATTCCGAATGCAGAATGACTCTACTGCTAGGTCCTCCAGGATGTGGGAAAAGCTCATTGTTGAAAGCTCTTTCCGGAAATCTTGACAAATCTCTCATGGTCACACACATACTCTATCTGTATATATTTCATAAATATGTGTCTACTTTCTAGTCATTAACTTCTAATGGAAATAAAATTCAAACCTCTAAAGAATTTCGGAATGTACTGGTAGATGGATAAAATGTAG
The DNA here is from genome assembly GCA_036785695.1 of Gentiana straminea. Taxonomy (NCBI): domain Eukaryota; kingdom Viridiplantae; phylum Streptophyta; class Magnoliopsida; order Gentianales; family Gentianaceae; genus Gentiana; species Gentiana straminea. The sequence continues at coordinate 4,069,548 of JAVUPR010000464.1, read as the reverse complement.
CTTAAGCTTGTAAATGAGATAGTATTAGCCTATTAGGTAAGAAGTCATTAGACGTCAAACCTGTCTGATGACATTTCCTCCGGAGTACCTTTTGTGCATTTTGCTGGCCTGGGCGCTTTTTATGCCTTTGTGCTCTTTGTTGGTCAATCTATTGTCCTTGGCCCAATCGTAAAGGGAGATGTTGAAGTGTCATAATTTTTTTTAGTAATCTTACTGAGTCAGCTCTCATTAATTTAAACTAAACGCAATAATGATTCTTTTTAGGGGGAATAATGATTTTTTTTAGGGGGAATAATGATTTTTCCTTGTATTAAAAATGAGGACTTAAGCTCTGTCTATAAAGTATTACAGATGAAGAGTTCAAGCTAATGAGAACTCTTGACAGAAAATATACAACTATGTAACAAACTCCTTAACAAACTAACACTTACAATTGTACTCGATTTCTTGTAACAAACTACAGCTTGCACAACTATTATAAAAATTATCTTTCTACACTCCCCTCAAGCTGGTTAGTATACACCACTCAAACCTAGCTTGCTATTACAAAACCGAAGCCTAAGCTTACGCAAACTTTTCGTGAAGACATCAACTACTTAGTATTTTGTTGAGATACATTGTGAACTGAGTACTCATAATGCCAAGTTCTCCCTGATGAAATGTCTATCTATTTCAACATGCTTTATACGGTCATGTTGGATAGGATTAGTAGAGATATTGATGGCTGGTTGTTGTCACTATACAAGTTTATAAGTTGTTTATGTGTGAATCCAAGTTCTCTCAGCACCCTCTTTGTCCAGACCATCTCACACAATCCCAATGCAACAGCTCGATAGCCAGCCTCCGCACTACTTCGTGCAACTAATGGTTGTTTTTTGCTTCGCTAGGACTAAGTTGTGTCCTATGTAAATACACCAGCCATAGGTTGATCTACAATCAACTAATGAACCATCCCAATCTGCATCTGTAAAGCCTATAATACTCAACCCTCCACCCCTTTTAAACATTAGACAATGTACAGGACTCCATTTATGGTAACGTAGGATTTTGAATGCTGCATCTAAGTGGCTCTTCTTTGGTGCATGCATCAATCGGCTTACTAAACTGATTCCTAAAGCAATGTCTGGTTGTGTCTGAGTAAGCTAAATAAGTTTACCTATCAGCTGTTGGTAAAAGTCGTTGCTAACATTTGCTTCTTTTGTGAAGGTATTAATCTCATGGTAGGCATCTAAAGGAACTTCTGCTACTTTACTCTCTTGCATTCCAAATTCAATGATTAAATCCAAGACATACTTTCGTTGATTTACTGTTATACCACTTGAACATTTTAGAACCTTCATTCACAAGAAATAAGTAAGAGCACTAAGGTCCCTAAATTCGAACTGACTGCCCAAAAACTAATTTAAATCACGCATACCTTATGCATCATGACCTATCACTATTATATCATCCACGTAAACAGCAAGGATATCCATTCCCTCTGCATGTGAGTGTTTGTAGAACAAAGTATTGCCAGCTTAGGTCTGATGATAGCCTGCTTGAGTAAGTGCTTTGTCGAAGAATTATGCATGATTCCTGTGATTGTCGGAAGTTATTAGAATGATTTGATATGTTTTTATATCTGATTTGATTAGGAGTTATTTGTGGTAATTTAATTATTAGATTAGTTATTTTGTTAGATGTAATATTCTGTAATAAAGGCATGATCGCTAGCATACTATTTCAGGAGTTACTTTCTGTCTCTGTTTCATTCTCTTTTTATACATGGTATCAGGGCCATTTCCTCCATTAAACTCTAAAACTATGAATTACAAAGCCGCCATGAAAGGTGAGGGTGGCTCCTCCTCTCATACTCCAACCAATCCACAAAATTCTGGATCTCCCTTAGAAATATCCTCCACGACCATGGTGTAGGTCATTTGAATGTCGGTGAGGAAAATAGCTTAACCAACTCTGCATCCCTTCTTTTTACAACCATAAAGCTCACTTGAAAAAATTATCTTGAGTGGGCATCGATGAAAGAGGAAAATTAGGTTACATTTCTGGGGAAGCTGTTGAACCAGGGGCTGGAGATCCCCAGCTCAGAATCTGGAAGTTAGAAATCTCCATGGTAATGGCTTGGCTCATCAATTCTGTAGAGCCACCAATCTCCATGGTAATGGCATGTTCCTTCGAAGTTCGAACAACCAACGACATTTGGGAGGCTCTGAAGGAAATGTATTCTGACATTGAAAATTCATCCCAAATCAATGAGTTGAAAACCAGACTCTGGAGCATGATGCAGTTTTCAAAGGACGTGACAGAGTAGTATAAATATAAACCTCTTATTTATCTCCTAAACAAATATTTAAAAATATCAACCTTTCTAAGCAGAAACAGGACGATATTATAACAAATAAACAACTTGGCAACAAACTAAAAAATACGGAAAAAGACTAAACAAGATTTTTTTGTAATTATATAATAATTCTACATTCCCCCTCAAGTTGGTGCATGGATGTTTTTCATGCCCAACTTGCTCACAAACTTCTGGAAATCTTGTCTCAGGAGAGCCTATGTCGATCCATCTGCAATTTGTCTGGCAGAAGGAAGAAATGGGATGCAGATGAGACCCCCCTCCAATTTTTCCTTTATAAAGTGTAAGTCTATAGCCACATGTTTAGTCCTGTCATGCTGAACTGGTTCGTTGACAATGTCAATGGCATCCTTGTTATCATAGAAGAGCTTCGTAGGTAGATTACAAGGCATTCTCAAGTCTTCCAACACTCATTTCATCCAAATATGCTCACAAAATCCCTTGAGACATGGCCCTGAATTCTGGTTTAGCACTACTTCGAGCTATTACATTCTGCTTTTTTCTACGCCAAGTCACTAGAATTCCCCACATAAAGGTGCAATAACTAGTTATTGATCTTCTATCTCTTACACAGCTCCCCCAATCAGCACCAGTGTATGCTTCCACTCCCTTTTTCTCTGATTTTGGAACCATAAACCATTGCCCGGAGTATTTTAAAAAAAATTCAGGACCTTGTGAGCTGCTTCTAGGTGCTTTTCTTCTGGGAAGTGCATGAACTGGCTGATTGATCTCACTGCATAGGCTACGTGATGTGATCCGTAAACGAATCAGATCCAAATTTGCCCAAGAACCGATCAAAAGTATCAATAAAAACGAGCACCACGACCCTTAGCTAACCCGTAGCTAAAAACCTTGGTATGACCTCAACCCTTAGATAACCCGTATCTAAGAACCTTGGTATATGAACGCCACAAGGTATGCTCAGAACCTTGATAAGTTCATATTCGAATACTCTACGAAAGAATACTCACATCTGGCCTTGTGTGGGAGAGATAGATTAGTCTGCCCACCCATCGTTCGTTGAACGTTCTCTTTGTTCCCTGGGTTTTCTCCTTTACATTCTCCCAGCTTTGCAATGAATTCCATTGGTGTACCTGCGGGTTTAGCATCAATCATACCTGTTTCTCTCGGATATTTAGTACTCCCTCCGTCCCATACTCTAATGCTTGTTAGCTTTTACACACATTTTAAGAAACACCATAGATGAATCACTTTTTAACATTTGAAGACAAATTTTGCATTGTTTTTTGAGAAACAAATCATTTAATATTGCATTGTTTAGCGTAAAAGTGGAAACAACGCATTTACTATTGCATTGTTTTGTGAGGACTTATATTTTGGGACACCACAACAAAGCTAGAAGACGGGGACGGAGGGAGTACTATAGATGGTTTGGTTGAAAGAGTAAATAAAACTTGCTTTAAAAGTGAATACATGGTGAAAACGTGAAAGGCAACAAGTGATGATAGCTAAATAATGTGAGATTTCAGAGACAATTTTAGAGCGCCAGGAATTAAAACTGAACACAAAGTATTCAGCTGGTCATTACGTGGAGTTATATTGCTAATAGCTTTAGAGCTGATTATGAAGTAGCAACGATCAACTTCTTTTAGTGAGTGGTAAGGGCTAATTCCTTGTCAATGACAGGTTAGTGGAGAGATTACTTACAATGGATACAAATTAACTGAATTTGCGCCTCAGAAGACTTCTGCATATATAAGCCAGTATGATCTGCATATACCTGAAATGACAGTCAGGGAGACATTGGATTTCTCGTCCCGGTTTCAAGGTGCTGGAACTAGAGCAGGTGTGCTTTTACTTCAAATCAACTGTTACTCATATCCTAAAATATAATGCCACGATTACTGAAACAAACGAACTTTCTTGACTTAAAGTTATCATGAAAGAATTGAGCCGGAGGGAGAAAGAAGCTGGACTTTTTCCTGATCCAGATATAGACACTTACATGAAGGTATTTGTCAAGTCATTATATGGCCTACCAGATTTATCAGCATGTCTATCTTTCCTTAATTTTTGGCACCAAGAAATTTTCCTCATATAACATACTGCGTATAGTCTACCTTATTATGTAAATAGCTTTAAAACTGGGCTTAGATTTTCTGGCCAGTTTTCCAATCAGTAGATGCATATTTTAAAATATAGAAATCCAACAGGGTTAGTATCTAATGATAACAAAGAATTTTGAGTGCGCTTCATGTTCTAATGATCTCTCTCTTCCCATTTAGCTCGTTTCATGAATAACAAGATGTGCTGAAAAGTAAAGCTGTTATCGAATGGTTTTGTTTCTTCAAATTCTCGTATTGAGCTTCTGTTTTCAAGCTTATGTTGAAGCCAATAGAAAAGAAGTCTTGCCTGCCCGTAATAAACCAAAGTACTTGATTAAGTGTTTATTTTTAACCTAGAAAAACCACTGATTTCCGAAACGTATCTCTCGCTCATGCGAGTCAAGTACTCTATTGTATTGGAAGTAATACTTAAAATTGACCTACTACTAGTGATTATGGTCTGTGAGGTTGCGGCATCATCTTAGTTCACTAGTTTACATAGTCCATAGGTACTTCAGGTCCTATTGTTATTCTTTTGAGCTAATGAGTAGTCTCAGATTCTTATTTCTTGTTATATTTCTTTACTCTTTCAACAGCTTCTGGAATTTTTCTTTATTGAATCCTCCATTTCTCTTGCTTTACTTATATTTGTTGCTTGTGTACAATTACTACCAACTATAATGTTCCTATTGAGCACCAATGTATTATTTCCTTTTGTTTTACAGCGCTCAAGTTTTCGCCCGTTTATCACTTCCCAATATAACTCTACTTTGTGCAGGCGATTTCAGTCGAAGGGCAAGCAACAACGCTTCAGACAGACTATATTCTGAAAGTACCCCTTTTTGAAGAGTTTTCATTGCTGGTCTTCTTTCTAGTCTGAAATAGAAGAAAATAATTAAACTTCACATGTTCCCTTTTACTCAGATACTTGGACTTGATTTATGTGCTGACACTTCGGTTGGAAATGCTATGAGAAGGGGAATCTCAGGAGGTCAAAAGAAGAGACTGACGATAGGTCAGCCCTTTTTATAAATTTTGTACCCGTTTTTAGTGTAGACCACTTCTCACATTGGAAATGACATGAGAGGAACTATAGATTGATATATAAGTTGACTGGGCTTCCCTCACCACATAGCTTAGGTTTTGAAGTTGAGTCCACTCTTATATGTTGTAGGGCGGGTCCGTTGAATTTGTTATTGGTCCCAAATTGGAGACTTGCTATTGTTTCGACTTTCACCCACCATATTAAAAGATGGACTTCCCTCACCTCATAGCCCTCACCCTCTTCTATGCTGTTGAGCTTGTTCTTGTAACATTAAGTCTAATCTAAAGTAAGATTGAAGCCTGGATGGGTTTAGAAGTTGACATTTTGTGCTGGCATACCCATGGTAGCACCGCCAATTTCTTAGTGGGTGGAGTTACATTTATTCCTTATGTAGTTATACTCCAGGAATATCAGAATCCGCTCACACAAGGTGCATTTATTTCCATTAACAGACTAGATTGTTTACAACGCAGGAGAGATGATTGTTGGGCCGACAAGAGCGTTATTTATGGATGAAATATCTAATGGCTTGGATAGTTCAACCACATATCAGATTGTAGCATGCCTTCAGCATCTGGCTCATATCACTGATGCTACTTTACTTGTTGCACTTCTTCAACCTGCTCCGGAGACATTTGACCTCTTTGATGACATCATCTTGATGGATGAAGGGAAGATTGTCTACCATGGATCTCGTGATGAAGTTCTCAAGTTTTTTGAGATTTGCGGATTTAGATGTCCTGAAAGGAAAGGAATAGCAGACTTCTTGCAGGAGGTAAAATTTTCACTTTCCAGCTTGCTGGAAAGTTGGATTTAGAATTATTGTTGTTCATGTGAGTGAGTGTTGTCAATAGAAGAGTCCTCGATTTTCTTAGTTAAGGGTCTTATCTGATTCGTTTATCAGAAGATAGAGTCAAGCTGAATGAGTTCATTTGTTTTAGGAGTCTTCCAAGATTCGTCTACTGAGTCTATCATATGTATCTCTTTTCTACATAAATGAAATAAGGAAGAGAAGGGGTCCCGAAGTTTACGATCCCAGTTCGTATACGGTGTATAAACTCTAACAAATGTCATAGTTTTTTTCCAGGTTATCTCAAGAAGTGACCAAGCGCAATACTGGTATGGTAGCAGAGAGGCATATACTTACCACTCTGTCTCTATGTTCTCCAAGAAGTTCATGGAATCTACTTCCGGAAAAAAGCTTACTCAACAGCTCTCTGTGCCGTTAAAAAATCCAGATAGCCACAAAGATGCCATTAGGTTTAGCGTGTATTCACAGCCAAAATGGTCACTTTTCAGGACTTGTCTTTCGAGAGAGTTTCTTCTGATGAAGAGGAATTCGTTTGTTTACATTTTCAAAGCTGTGCAGGTTAGAACCGATCACTACTGTTTCATCCCTTCCCAAGATATGCTTCCTGAACTAGTGACATTTATTTCTCATGCGTTATGCATAAATGAGGACAAGCATTTAGCTATGTTGTTACTTTTGACAAGAATGAAGATCGTTCATGTGTCCTCTTGCAGCTTCTAATTGTTGCAGTTATTAGTATGACGGTATTTTTGCGTACAAGGATGGAAAAGATTGATCTCCTCCATGCAAATTATTATATGGGAGCTATATTCTATACTCTTACCATATTCCTTGTTGATGGACTTCCAGAGCTATCACTGACTCTTGCTAGACTTGACATCTTTTACAAACAAAGGAACTTTTACTTTTATCCAGCGTGGGCGTATGCAATTCCGTCTGCCCTTTTGAAGGTTCCTCTGTCATTGTTGCCAGCCATGGTTTGGACTTGTTTGAGTTACTTTGTCATTGGTTATAGTCCAGATGTAGGGAGGTAGGTGCCATGCTTCCTTTTATTTTTTTATGCACAACAACTGAAAAAGCTGTCGTCCTGTGACCGAAGGTCATGGGTTCATTTTGTAGAAGCAGTTTATATTAGACATACATAGTAAGACTGCATACAATAGGCCTAAATGACCGGGTCCTTATATCAGTTTGGCTTTATGACTGAACTGATGCTCTCTGAATTATATAGATTCTTCATGGAAAGCTAAAGCATGCCGATATTTGCCAGGTTTTTTTGCCAGTTGATTCTATTATTTTGTCTTCATTTATCATCAACATCGCTCTTCCGCTTTTTGGCATCTGTCACTCAAACTGCAGCTACTGCTCAAACAATTGGTATTTTCTTCATAATATTATCCATGGTTTTCAGTGGCTTTGTGATACCAAAACGTAAGATTTCTTGGCTCTTGTCATCTCATGTGTGCTACAAAAGTATACATAAATCAACCGAAGAACTGAAAGGTGGTTACACTTGCAGCTTCTATGCCAAATTGGTTGAAATGGGGGTTTTGGTTATCTCAATTGTCATATGGTGAAATTGGTCTCTCTATCGATGAATTTCTTTCCCCAAGATGGCAGAAGGTTTGATTGTTTTTTCTCCAAACAGACAGTGACTGTTGATGTACACGCTTACTCCTCTTTCTTGTTTCTGCAGATGCTTTCAACAAATACCACGATAGGACATCAAATTCTTGAAGTACATGGCTTGAACTTCAGTGGGATTTTCTTTTGGATATCAGCTGGTGCTTTATTTGGATTTGCAGTACTGTTCAATATGGGATTCACTCTGGCCATAACTTTCCTACCTCGTATGTTTTATTTTCTGTATTTGGTGGATTGTGCAAGTGTAATTAAGGGGGGGGGTCGTGGCATAGTGGTAAAAGTTGTCATCATGCCACCAGAGGCGGGTTTGAGCTTTGGAAACAGCCTCTTATTGAAATATAAGATAAATGTTGTGTACAATAGACCTAAATGACCAAGTCTTCCCTGGATCCCTCCCGGGCTTCCCGTTCTATGTTACATGTGGTAATGAGTTTGAGATGTATCCAGCTCCTGGCGGTCGTGCTGTTATTTCAAGTGAAAAGGTCTCCGAAATGAAAAGGATCATGAAGGAATCTGGTGAATCCAAGAATGAATCAAACCATCCTTTCCCTACTACAGAACCCCTGAAAGGTTAATCTATATTCCTTCATCTGAAATTTTCTTCTGCGTTTACTTGTTTCGAGCATGCATTCTTTTTTTTTTTGCTAGCTATATCATCACTCAAATTTCTCCTTGCCTTTTTTTGTAGGAAAAGTGAATTTACCTTTTGAACCCTTGACTGTTGTCTTTATGGACTTGCAGTACTATGTTGATGCACCTTCGGTAACGATATCCATTTCATCTTCTTACTCTTTGATGTTATGATGAAACAATCAAAATCATTAAGTTTGTTTACTTCCTGTATGGGTTCCAGGCAATGAAAGATCATGGAAAAAAACTCCAACTTCTCTGTGATATCACTGGAACATTCAGACCTGGTGTTCTTACAGCACTTATGGGCGTCAGTGGTGCTGGGAAAACAAGTCTTCTTGATGTGCTTTCTGGTAGAAAAACCAGTGGCACTGTTGAAGGAGAAATAAAAATCGGAGGGTACCCTAAAGTTCAAAAGACATTTGCTCGGGTTTCGGGGTATTGTGAACAGATTGACATACATTCTCCTCAAATAACTGTCGAAGAATCAGTTATTTTTTCTGCTTGGCTGCGCCTTGATCCGATCATTGATTCAGAAACTAGATCAGTATGATGCCCCACTTATGCATTGTTCACATGTGGAGTTTGTGTTTATATCTTTGATTTTAAAAATTATTCACTTACATGGTTTTATCATCGCTGTAGAATTTTGTGACAGAAGTCCTTGAGACGATTGAGCTTGACAGAGTCAAAGATGCTCTTGTAGGCATTCCAGGTGGCACCGGTTTGTCTCCCGAGCAGCGCAAGAGGCTCACACTTGCTGTAGAGCTAGTTGCCAACCCATCAATTATTTTTCTAGATGAACCTACTACCGGATTGGATGCAAGATCAGCAGCTATTGTTATGCGGGCTGTAAAAAAAGTGGCAGAAACTGGGAGAACAATTGTTTGCACCATCCACCAACCAAGTATTGATATATTTGATGCCTTTGATGAGGTAAGGAATAATGTTAATTCTCACCCATAAACTTGGTATTTAAATGTGAAAATTAATACTTTTTGAAATCTTAGATAGAAGAACATGGGCAGAAGAAGTCAGTTAGATTCACTCTGTTTTCGGCTATGTTTATCCACTGTTGTGTGCAATGGAGAGCTAATAAATATCCTCTTGGATAACATTAAGTAATCTTACTTATTGTACTAGTGTTCTAAGACCCACAAGAAAGTACTTCTGCAGTTGTACGAAGTTTCCAGAGATTGAGTGTGTGTTTCTCCACAGAAAAAACAACATTAGGAAGGCCCCTTTCTTAGGATGGTGTACTGCAGGAAGTTTTACCTTTCATTCAAAGAAATTATACATTCACAAGGTGTCTTCTATCTAAGGCAATCATATGCATCTCTTCATCGACCAAGACAACCTTACATTACTTGTCTAAATGCACACTCCTTAGTGGAAGAAGCACGTATGATAACAATATCACCAGAAAAAAATGGCTTTTTCGACAGTTTCTCTATCTTGTGAAATTTGAACAATTTTTTTAGAATTAATGTTCTCCGATTATGAAGTAACATCATCTTCATAGTGCGGAAGGAGTTTTAATTATTCTTATCTGAGGTTTGTATTACATGAGATTACAAGTGGGTCATCTTGTTGAAGTTACCATTTTATGAAATGGTAAACCCAAGCATGACCTGGAATGGCATGTAACCTGGCAGAGGTTGTTGAATGAACACTACGCCCAAGATCCATAATCACATGGATAACTGTTTTTTCTTTTTAAAAAAGGGTTTGAAATTTGTATTCCATTTTATTCAATGATTCTGACATTATATTGTTGATCAAAGATGCTAAATCAGTACATGCCGTTTTTTTTTTTGGTGGAGGAATTACTTTAGCACTAGCTTTAAAGAAGATACTTTGATGGAAATGAGATACTTGCGACCGATTTAGTGTCTTGGATCAAGACACCGAATTATTTTTAACAGTTGCTTCTTCACTCTCTTTGAACATTTTCCAGGTACTTCTACTTAAATCTGGTGGGCGCATGATCTATTATGGTCCACTTGGCCAGCATTCCTGTGAAGTCATTGATTATTTTGAGGTCAGCTTTTCAAACACATGAACTATTTCAGTATCATTGTATAAAATATTTGGGAAAACTTATGTATTTTATTACTCCTCGTATGTTAGCCTTTTATAATACATTAAATCACTAAAATAAAAAAAATCCTAGATGGCTAGGAGTCTGAGTCTAACTATTGTTTTACTTCCCACCGTAAGCAGGACTTCCCAATGATAGCCACAAAAAACCTAACGCTTATCTTCTAGAACATATTAGGTCAGCAACTATACAATCGCGTCAACAAAAACCCTATTTATAATCATGTCATAAACAGCAAAAGAATAATACGATAAATAACATATTCTAACATTCCCCTCAAGTTGGCACGTAGATGTTAATCATGCCCAACTTGCTTACTTAATCATCAAACTCCCTTTTGTCATGGGCTTTCATCAAACAGTTTGTTGTTTGCGTAGTTGAAAAAAGAACGGTATGAACACTTCTCCACTTTCAATATTTTCCTTGATGAAGTGACGGTCACTTTCCACATGCTTCGTTCCATCATGGTGCACAAGGTCATTGGCTATATCGTTAGCAGCCTTGTTATCACAATACAACTCATAGGTAGAACTTTTTGCTTTCTCAAGTCTTTCGATACTTGCTTGATCCATATATTCTCACAATTGGCTTGAGCCATAGCTTGAAATTCAGCCTCAACACTACTCTTGGACACAACATGCTATTTTTTATACCTCCATGTCACGAAATCCCCCTCCCCCCACACACACACACACAACTGTACAGTACTCAGATATAGACCTCTTATCCAAGGTACATGCACCCATGTCAACATCAGAAAAAACTTCGACCCCTCATTTATAAGTTTTCTTAAAGTCGAAGGAAAAATAGCAGTCAAACCCCACGTGAACTTCCAATCCCCATGCTAAAAGTTCCAGTGGTCTCAATGCCAACCTTCCCTGTGGATCGGGTCAACTGACGGGTGAAAGACAAGCATCGACGACTGCTAAGGTGATTTTCAAATATGGTTTTATTAGCCTTGTTCCAGCGGCCTAATGTTGTTGTGGTGTGCTTCAACCTATCCTTCGGTTTGGTGGTTGGTCAGAGCTTTGATGTTTTGCGGTGGATGCCATAGATTCTTGGAGTAACTTGCTCATGGCTTCACCAAAGCCTCCTGATGGGGGAGATATCTCTTAGTCTGGTGCTCCGGTGGCTCATTTGACATGGCATAAATCTTTTGCCACTACACTTACGGGTACAAAGACGACCATCGCGGATTTAAGGATGTCATCATCATTTAAAGGCTCTCCCGCTCGTGTTGGCCAAAGAAGATATTCATGTGCTTGCTCAACCTCTTCAAAATATGCTCGTGGGGCGCTTTCTAGGCTATAGGCCGTGTGTGGATGGCACCCGTAAGTTTATTGCTTCTCTAGGTCTTACATCTTCATGCCATGTAGAATTGCTAGATGGGAAGACAGTCCTTCTACAACAGTTTGCCAGGAGGCTTATACACGTTTGTTTAATCGTAGTGTATGGTATATTGGTAAAGATGAAATGGTTATATCAAAGTGGACAGTGGATTTTAAACCAAATTGTGAGGATTCTCTAGCACCAGTTTGGGTAGAATGCCAAACTTACCTTTGTTTTTTGTTTAGTGAGGCGTATGTGCGCAAATTAGCATCACTACTTGGGAAGCCTTTGATAGTTGATTCAGCTACTCTTGATCTACGTAGAATGTCGGTGGCGAGGGTTTTAGTCGAAGTTGCCTTGATGAAACCAAGAGCCGAACGGTTTGGATTGGTGATCTAGATAACTCCTGTAGGATGTAATATCGCCGGATGGATCAAGATCCACCCGATTACGCAGCGGAATAGTATAGATCTAGATCTAGTCAACTAAAATACATAAAATAAGAGATCTAAACCTACGATGGGGTTTAGATTGCTTACCGGTTTATTGTGATAAACACCAAGAACAATCTTCAATCCGAGCTATACGAGAGCCTAGTTGAGAAGCCAAAGTCTTCCAACGTGTATCTCCAAGCACCACCATGTGGATGGTGTTTCAAGCCGCCGGACCTCCTCGATATGCTACCTTAGAAAAACCCGAAGTTTTTCTAAAACTCGAACCCAAAGAAAATAGCCGAAAATTCTAAGCTATTTTCCACTCAATATTTCGAATTGTATTGTGTCATAAGGCTTGGGAGAACTCTCTTTATATAGGAGAGTAATCCTTGTCCTCCAAGGATTTAATAATTAAAAGATAATTATTAGATTAATCCTTATTCCAAATAAAATAATTATCCCAAACAAATTAGGATAAATTATATTATTATCTAATATTTCATGAATTATCATTTAACAAATAAAAGATAAATCATACATTAAATAATTATCCAAGAAAACTAATTCCTTAATAATCATTTAATAATAAAATGCGCCCCACCTTAATAAATAAAAGTCCATGCGCATTTTTTGACACATTGGGCCAAGTCCACGAAAAATTTATTTTCCATGTATTTAATTATCTAGTCCAACTAAACAATTAATCCACATATCAATTAAATAGTCCAATCCAACTATTTAATTACAATTGAGGTGAAACGACGAGAAATCGTATATGCTATATTAGTAGCCACGTCGGGGACCATGGACCCATATTCAATAGCTATAATAAATTAAATAAAATTATTCGTCAGACCGAACAATAATATTCAATCTATTAATTCCGGGATTACACCACCATAAACCCGAAACTGAACTCTGCCGAATATAGATAACCTATACTCAACTATGAGTTGATAAGCGTCCACTGATATAATCATTACATACGGATAAATCTTCCATAGACTGTTCATTTCGATTCGGGATATCTCCGTAAACCCTTCTCGAAACATCTTATCCTTATTTACCATTAACCCCCTAGTGACCAATTAGTTCATAACTAATATAATATGAACTGAGCTCATCGATCAGTTTCTAGGATTAACAAATAAGGGAACTGTCTGTCTACTTCCCGAGGGAAGGAATGGATTCCATATCTGTGATAGCACAGACTACTCACTCATCCTAGAATAGAGCCAACGAGAAGTGTTGGACCACATACAGCGAAATGATCCTTACTAACACATCAAACCCTACCCTAGTCCAAGCAGTCGTCTGTGATCACCTCAGGATTGAGATTAATCCATTTATGATCATCTTGTGATTCGATAAGACTTCTCGACCACGGAATTATATCGAGATCTCTAATCAAATCGGTCCAGCTCTATATGATTATCATCATATATAAATGCCCCACTAGGTACCCTATTACCGACAGTCCGGATAAGGCTGTCACACCGTAAAGTGTTCTGGGCGCATTATTAGCATATTAATCATGAGACCCATACTCAAATTAATCAACGCTACGGACTAAGTTAATCTTAAGTACATCTCACTAACTCAATCCTCTTGTGTATAGCCATACACTGAGTTATGTGATTACATAAACGAGGGTTTTCGGTAGTGTCTTAATTATAAGCATACATGCATATAATAAGATGAATTATTAATTCGTCCTAAAACAATTAGTCCCTCCGTCTCAAAATGTTTGGGATTATAAGCATATCATGCATATATAACCCTAATAATATTACATCATGAATTATTAATTTTCGTCCTAAAAAATGTCAATTATATAATTGTCTTTCGGGCACTACACCTAACAACTCCGGCTTCTGGAAACACTTGTGATATGAGTTATCTACATCTTATTGTCCTTTTTGTTACCGGATTGGACATAATGAAGCTGAATGTCTTAAGAAGAATCCACATATGCAACCAAACGTTGAGCCCTTCAAAAGGAAAGAGTATAAACCTATAGTGATTGAAGCGGAGAATGGATGGGAAGCAGGTGTGGAAGACTGGTATGGAAGAGGTTGTAACTACTACGGAGGTTTCCTGTGAGGATTCTTTTGGTGATAATTTTGTCGTATCCGAGGATTTGCTGGAGTTCTGGTGTATTGCTGAACAAGTGGAACACGTAGCACATTTATCAGATTTGGGACTGGCTCAGCAACAGTTGGCGTGACCTGTGGGTAAGGGTAAATCAATTGTTGTGCAACAACCATTGATGCCTCCGGTTGATGGGGAAAAGGATGGTGGAGGAGAACGAAATAATCTGCGAATGGAGTCCATTGATAATATCAATTTGGTTGCAGAGGCTCATTTGGAAGCTTTGGATAGGCCATTTCTGCCACGCACGCTGTCTCTTGATGGAAGTGGTTCAAATATTGATATCAAATTTCTAGCTAAGAAACGACGATATGATGAAGATGATAAATTTGAAGACAATGACGGATTGTCTATTTATGAGGGTTTAAATGATGACTATTTAGATTATCCATACGGAATGAGAGTTGAATCAGAGTTAATGGATGGACCGGTCAAAATCGCAAAGGAAATGGATGTGCAACGTATGTCACCAAGCACATAGGGATATACCCAACACTACAAGACGTGCTCAGGGAGGTCAAAGTGAAGAAATGGATTTTTGCGGGGAAGAATAATTCTAGATATACACTAAGAAGTAATTTTTGAAAGACTAGAAACTTTCCTCGATAGGATGTTTATTTATTTATTTTTTGAATTTTACTCAGCAATCGCCGTACTCTTTTCTCTTAGTCAATTTTCCCATAAGGTTTTGCTGCTAAGAGGTTTTAATGAGGCGGGATTAGGTGTTGAGGTGTTATGGACTTTATGGGGCGAGTTGTATCGCCTTTTGTATTTTATTTTCACCGTTCTTTAATAAAAATAAATGAAAATTGTTGAAAAAAAGTTTTCTTGTAGTATAACGTTGTTCCCCGGTGTTGACTTCCTAGAACCTGAGGATTCGATTTACAGCATCCAAATGTGGTTGTAAGGGTGAGTGCATGATCTGGCTGACAGTACTCGCAACAAATGCAATACCACCAGGTCTGGTATGGGAGATACATCAATTTCCCTAGCAGATTTTGATATCTTTCCATGCTTATAGGCTCATCTTCTGAATCTGCTCTTAACTTTAAGTTTGATTCCACAGGTGTTCCTGTTAATCTTTCTCCTATCGTCCCAATTTAAGAGAGGCAGTCCAAGGTGTACCATATTTGAGACACGGGCATCCCTTCTTCAGTTCTGACTATTTCCATTCCTGGGAAATACATGAGAGGACCTAATTCCTTAATCTCAAATTCCTTAGAAAGATGTTCCTTGACATTCCTGACCTCCTCTTCATCATCACCTGTAGGATAATATGACCAACATACGCTATGAAAATAGTTAGTCTATTAGTTTTGATTGTTTAACAAAAAGTGTATGATCAACTCCCCTTGTGTGAGACCCCGACAACTTCGATAATTTCATAAACCTCTCAAACCATTCTCTGAGACTATGTTTGAGTCCTTACAAAGACATTCAGCCTACACACCTTTCCAAAAAAATTGCCTGTGGGAATTTTAAAATTAAAGCTTTTATTATTTACGTGTTTGGTTATTTTTCTATTATGCTAAATAAGGGATGCATGTGTTTTATTTTGAAGTCATTCGAAGTAGTTATGAAGTTGGAATAAAGAGTAGTTAAAGTTTTAAGTTAGAAGATAAATGACCAACTCCTCTGAATTCTTTTCATCCTTTGTTCCTTTATGTGGGAGAAGAGAAGTGAGAGAAAGATAAATCTTATTAATCTCAAAGAGTGATTACAAGGAATATATATAGGAGAGAGAGGCTCTCTGGCTAATAAAGCAATAAAGTCTAACGGCTACCAAGGGAATAATCCCAACTAACAGCAGTACGTAGGAGTTAATTATAGTTGGGAGAATAATTAACTCATTACAAATAACTTGTACATAATAATAGACATACTATTGTACTTAATATTTCCACACTCCCTCTCAAGCTGGGTTGTGGATATCAAAACAGCCAAGCTTGGAATTGAGCCCCTGAAAGATCTTGACTGTGGCTGGTTTAGTGAGGAGATCAGCAGCCCGTTGATGGAAATTGTGTTGCCTTCAACATTTTCCTTGATGAAATGGTATTCAATATCCACATGTTTAGTCTTATCATGGTGAATAGGGTTGTCTGTTATCTTGATAGCAGAAATGTTGTCACACTTGAGAGAAATTTGTCTGCAATGATCCGCTTGTAGTTCTGTAAGAAGTTCATCCAGCCATATACCTTCACATACTTCTTTAGCTAGAGATATGAGTTCAGCTTCAGCACTGCTCCTAGAAACCGCTTGCTGTATCTTGGTTCTCTATGTAATGAGGGTACCCCATAGGTAAGATAGGTAACCAGATGTTGATCTTCTGTCTGTAGTGGAACCTGCCCAGTATGCATCAGTGTAAATTTCCAGTTGTCTGTCCAGAGTCTTCTTGAATAGCATGCCTTGTCCAGGAGTCCTTTTCAGGTATCTGACTGCATAGCATATATATGGTCTGGTGTGGGACAGTTAGATAAGCCTGCCCATCAGCCTCTGGTATCTACCCTTGTCAATAGATGGAGAATTGAGTTCATGGCCAAGTTTGAGTCCTGGTTCCACAGGAGTTTGAGCAGGCCTGCATCCAAGCATGCATGTTTCCGTGAGCAGATGCATAGTGTACTTCCTTTGTGAGACAAAGACCCCTTCTTTTGATCTTGATACTTCCATTCCAAGGAAGTACCTTAGGTTACCAGGTCTTTCATTTCAAAAACCTGTGCAAGGAAAACCTTAAGTTTTTGTAGTTCACAAACATCATCTACTGTTAGTATATATATCATCAACATAAACAATGAGTATAGCCCTTTTTCCATTAGACCATTTAATGAATAAAGTATGCTCAGAATTGCATTGTTGGAAACCAAAACGTTTAACTTCAGCAGTAAATCTCCCAAACCAAGCTCTGGGAGATTGTTTGAGACAATATAGGGACCTTTTTAATTTACACACCTTACCTTTAGTGTGGGAACTTTCACACCCAGGAGGTTCTTTCATAAACACGTATTCTTTCAACTCTCCATTAAGAAATACATTCTTAATGTCGAGTTGATATAGGGACCAATCAAGGTTAGCAGCTAAAGAAAATAAGACACTAACAATATTTAGTTTAGCAACAAAAGCAAAGGTCTCTTGGTAATCAGTACCATGAGTTTAAGTAAAACCTTTACCTATTCAAGCTCCCATCAGAGTTATATTTGATATTATATATCCATTTACAACCTGCAGGGCATTTACCAGGAGGGAGCTCAGTTAACTCCCATGTTTTATTCCTTTCCAGAGCCTGAAGTTCTTCCTGAAGGGCAGTTTTCCATTCAGGGGAGCTAAGGGCTTCATTAACAGAATTAGGGATGTTATGCTGATCAAGACCACTAATAAGAACACAGTAGGATGGTGAAAGGTTCATATAAGATATAAAAGTGTATATAAGATAGCAATAGATCTATCATCATGAACAAGGATAGAGACATGAACAGTATCACCTGAAGTGCCATGTGTATCTTCTGGAATTTCTGATGCCACAATAGGAGAAGCCTCATGTTTTGTTTACCATATCCTGTTTCTGCTGAGATTTCTTAAGCTTTCTTGCATATACTTTGTAATAGAAGGTCTGGGATATAAAATGGGGCATGAACTTGCACTTGGTCCAGATTGTGGATGTATCCTCCATATATCCAAGCTGAATGGGATTATGAGTGCTGAGATCAGCCCCATCAGTATTCCAACTGTGGCTTTGTTGAGTATAGGACTCCTCCTGAAAATCAGAAATATGAAAGGGTTGAGATTCAAGGAAGGATACATCCATAGTAGTAGGTTTTCTTTGTTGAAGGGTTGTAGCATTTATATCCTCTTTGTCTAGGAGCATAACCTATAAACATACATTTTCAGCCTTAGGATCTAACTTGTTCCTATGGTGATTATGAATGAAAACAGTGCATCCAAATATCTTTAAAGGAACATTGATAAACATATGAGATGAAGGAAACATGGCAGTTAGAACATGGCAGGGGGTCTTAAAATTCAATATTCAGGAGGGCATTCTGTTTATTAGGCGAGTAGACATTAAAACTGGCTCTCCCCAATAGAAATTAGGAACATTCATAGCAAATAATAGGGCCCTTGCTACTTCTGATAGGTGCCTATTTTTCCTTTCTGCAACCCCGTTTTGTTGAAGGGTATCAACACAAGAGGTAATATGCACAATGCCTTCTTCATCGATAAAGGATTTTAAGCTCTCAAAATATTCTCTTCCATTGTCAGATGTTAACATTTGTATTTTGGTACCAAACTGAGTGTAAATCATCATATAGAAAGACTTAAATAGTTGGTGAACCTCAAATTTTTCTTTCATTAAGAAAATCCAAGTAGCCCTACAATGATCATCCACAAAGCTTACAAACCATCGTGCCCCATAAATGTTTTTAACTTTGGAGGGACCCTATATGTCACTATGAATTAGTGCAAATGGTTGAGATGGTTTGTAGGCTTTTGGAAGATAGGAGGATCTAGAGTATATAGCCAAAATACTAAATTCACATTGAACCAACTTAGGATTTTTATCGATGAAGTGTTCTGGAAACATCTTTGCCAAGTAAAAAAATAAATAAATAAAATTGGGGTGCCCCAAACGGTATTGTAACAAAATAATATCATTATCAGACTTAGATAAGCTTTTAATATGAAAAGTAGAGTTGGAAGCATGCTAATCTTCACAGTTGTTATCCAAAATGAACATGCCTGATTTGTCTCCAGCACTACCAATCATCACTCTGGATTCCAACTCCTCAAATTCACTAGTGTTAGTGGAAAATTTTGCAACAGAGTTATACTCCTTTATCATTCTTCTAAAAGATAAAAGGTTGCAGTCAAGTTGGGAACATATAGAACATTAGTCGGGGTAAGTTTATTGGTATTAAGAATAGATCCAGTTCCTATTAAGGCATAAACAACAAAAGAATAATACAATAAATAATAGGGGGAAGGGGCCAGAAGGACATGAAATGTTAAAAATGGGGATCCAAGGACATATCTCATTTTGGATAATTAAAAAGGACAAAATGAAAATAGATGGACCGAAATACCCATGGTTGTTTTTTTGTGTGCAAATTGGCATAACTGCGCCAATAAATGCGGGAATTAATATTTGGATTTATTGCAGTCATAAATATCTTTGACTAATTAAATCCAAAATCTAAAATACGAAAAAAAAACCACTAATAAAAAAGATGTAGTCATATCAAAAAAATGTAATTACACATAAAAAATGTAGTCACTGCCAAAAAATGTAGTAACATATAAAGAAATAATAACAATCAATAAAATATAGTTACGATAAAAAAAATGTAGTTACACATTAAACATGTAACACTAGAAAAAATGTAGTAACATATACAAAAAAGTAGTTACAACCAATATACAAAGAAGTAGTCACTCGTAATTGTTACTGTATGTTGGAAATGATCATTCTTATTGCAATGTTACTTCACGTGTTACTGTTACTTCACTCGTAATTTTTACTATATGTTGAAAATTACCAATATTATTGCATTGTTACTTCACGTGTTACTGTTATTTCATTTGTATTTTTTTACTATATATTGGATATTATCATTCTTATTGTATTGTTACTTAACGTGTACTGTTACTTAACTCGTATTATATATATATATATAGTGGTAACCGAAGCGTACTCATGATTATGTTTTTTTTGTTTTTAAACTTTTTTATTTTTTTCGAAAATTGGATAAAAGATTTGGGAAGATTCAATTTCCTATAATTACTCCTCCTTTAATTGCCAGGATTTACTTCCCTTTATTTACTCCTCCTTCCATAATTATAAAATAGGGTATTATCAGAACTCTAAATTAATTTTGTCCTTATTGTAAACTTAGAAAGAATGAGGAAAGTATTCTTGTTATTTAGAATAGAAAGCTCATTACAAACTAGGGGCCATCTTACTTCTATTTATAGAAGAGATGCCCAACGGCTATAAAGTAAAAAAGGTAAAAAGCAGGAAACACTGTTCCAACGGTTAGTTGGACGGTGTTTCTTCGCTAAAAAACAAGGAAAAAACGGGGATGATTAGCCACTAATTTATAAGATTATTAGGGCTAATTCAAGGTAAAAAAATACACTAAATGTTAACGAGATTAAAGCTTAGTCTACGATGACTTAGAGAGGAGTCGAGACTAGAACCCCGCCGAGGTACCTGTTTGATGTACCCCGCCGAGATGTTCTAACACTCCCCCTCAAGCTGGTGAATGGATATCAATCATTCCCAGCTTGCTAAGGAGATAATCAAAGGATTTCTTAGGCAGACCCTTAGTAAGGACATCAGCAACTTGATTTTGAGAGTTGATAAACTTGAGCTTGATAAAGCCACAGTCCAACTTTTCCTTGATAAAGTGTCTGTCAATCTCAACATGTTTTGTTCTGTCATGTTGAACAGGGTTGTGGGAAATGTCAATGGCCGATTGATTATCACAATGTAGAATCATAGGTGCCATTCTCTGAATTCTTAGATCATCCAGAATGATTTTTAGCCATAGAAGTTCACAAACACCCACTCGCCAAGGCTCTAAATTCAAATTCTTCGGCAGACTTGATCCGGACACAACCCCTTGTTTTTTACTCCTCCATACTACTTGGATTTCCAAAAAGAAACACACAATGACCGAGAGGTAGATCTTCCGTCATCAATGCAACAAAGATAGTCGAATCGGTGTAGGCCTCTACAGCGACATACGATCATCCTTTTTGAATAAGACCCCTTTTCCGGACGACTTTTCGGGTAGTACACAATTCTTTCAAAGAAGCATTTTGATGGCACCTCTTAGGTTTGTGCATATATCTCGCTCACAATGTTCACAAGAAAGGCAATATCGGGTCTTGTGTGAGACAGATATATGAGTCCGCCTACAAGTCTTTGATAGGCATTTTTGTCCACATCTTCATCTTGAGGTGCTAGGTTGATCCCATGAGTGAACTCATGGGAGTCTTCATAGGTTTGCACCCCATTTTGCCACAATCCTTCGAAGATCTATAATATACTTCTCGCCGAGAAATAAAGATTCCTTGCCGAGAGTACATAACCTCAATGCCAAGGAAGTACTTTAATTTTCCAAGTTCTTTGATGTCAAATTCATTACTCGTAAATTGTTTTAGAGTAGAATTGCCTTCTACATCATCACCGGTGATGATTATATCATCCACATACACCAAGAGGATGGACCTCTTGCCATGTAAATTGAATTTCATGAATAAGGTATGATCTCCTTGGCTTTGTTTATAGCCAATACTTATCATAGCTTTTGTGAACCTCCCAAACCAGGCCCTGGGACTCGTTTAAGACCATATAGGGCTTTCTTTAATCTGCATATTTTTCCTTTTTCCACTTGGAAACCAGGAGGTATATCCATAAAAATGGTTTCCTCAAGGTCCCCTTGTAGAAAGGCATTTTTTACATCATATTGATGTAATTTCCAGTCAAGGTTGGCAGCCAAGGATAGGAGTATTTTGACAGTGTTCATCTTTGCCACAGGGGCAAAGGTGTCAAAATAGTCAATTCCATGGGTTTGGGTATATCCCTTGGCAACTAACCTTGCCTTGTATCTTTCAATAGTGCCATCAGACTTGTACTTGATGGTAAAGACCCATCTACAGCCAACAGTTTTAGCCCCTTTAGGAAGCTCAGCAAGCTCCCATGTTTTATTTTTCTCAAGAGCATTCATTTCTTCCTTCATAGCTTTGTACCCAATTTTCATCTCCTAAGGCATCCGAGAACCTTTTGGGCACGTAACTATTTAGAAGGTTCTTCATGAACCTTTTTTGTTTGCTAGAAATCCTGTCATAAGACAGGAAATTCTTCATAGGGTGCAGGGTGCAAGCCCTAGTAGGTTTCCTCAAGGCAATGGGAAGATCATTAGTGGATGAAGCACTACTGTTTTCCTGTTCAGATATAGGAAAAGTAGGATCATCTTCATCAAAGTTTTGAGGAATATCAGTAGCATCAGAAGTAGGTTCCTCATTTGTACATGGAACATCTTGTTTATTTATGTCAATAGTAGTGTCCTTAATTGGAACCACATTTTGAACCCTCATCCAGCTTCTTCCTGGTATAGATTATGGGAGTCTTTTCTTTGCTCTTATTCATAAGAGGAGCATCGATTGTTGCTCGGTAAGAGGAACATCAAGTTCATGTTCGTAGATAGTACCTTCATGATTTACATCATTACTAGGACCGTCGAGGGACCTGGCCGAGGGACCTCGATTCGAAAAATCGAATCAATATCAAGAAGAAACATTTCCCTTTCATAATCGGATTTAAAGTTCTCCCCCTGAATTATAGCTTTCCCTGAGAAGTAGGGATGCATTTCATAGAAGGTAACATCCTTGGATATAAAAATCCTCTTTGTGAGAGGATGGTAACATTTATAACCTTTCTGAGTGTTGGAGTATCCAATGAACACACACTTAACGTATCCGGGATCAAGTTTTCCCCTCGTTAGGTTGGTGTATGTGAACAAAAACCTCACATCCAAACACTTTAGGATGAACTCCCTCAGATTTAAGAAAATCTGGAAAGTGTTTAGTAAGAACATCAATAGGACTTCTTTTTCCAAGGACTTTTGTAGGCATCCTATTTATAAGATGAGCGAGCGATAAGGATCGCTCTCTCCCCAATAATGTTTAGGCACATTCATTTGGAAAAGAAGGGCCCTAGCTGTATCCATAAGGTGCCTATTCTTCCTTTCAGCTACCCCATTTTGTTGGGGTGTGTACACACAAGAGGATTCATGTATGATCCCTTTTTCTTCCAAAAAAGGACTTAGGAATTTGTTGAAATAATCCCTAGCATTGTCGGTTCTTATCTTTTTGATTTTGACCTCAAACCGAGTCATAATCATATTGTAGAACACGGGAAAATCTGGTGCAAGATCAGATTTTTGTTTCATAAGATACAACCAAGTTGTTCTAGTACAGTCATCAATGAAGGTGACAAACCAATGAGCACCATTGATATTGGGGTTGGTGGAGGGACCCCAAATATCACTGTGTATAAGATTAAAAGGATTAGCAGAAAGATTAGATGCAATAGGATAAGACACCCTTTTATGTTTGGCAAATTCACATTCATTGCATTTGAAATCAACAGAGTTTAATCCTTTACATAAATTAGGAAACAAATGCATAAGAATCTGAAAGGAGGGGTGACCAAGTCTCCTATGATACAACATAATCTTATCATGACTAGTCTTAGACAAAAAAGAAGTATTCTGACAACTAAGCTTGTCATTATCTTCAGCCTTCAAAACATAGAGACCTTCTTTAGCCCTAGCAAGTCCAATCTTCCTCATGGTTTCTAGAACTCCGTATCACACGAAGTTAGTAGAGAAAAGAGCATAACATTTAGAGTCTCTAGTTAACTTTCGATAGATAGGAGACTAGCAAAGTGAGATTAGGAACATGCAAGACATCTTTTAAGGTTAGGTCATTGTTTATAGTAACATTTCCAATGCCCGCCACACTCATTGAAGAACCATTAGCAATCGTAATGTTCCTTTTAGTAGTACAAGGCACATAGACGAAAAAAACGTGCAATATCGGGAGTCATATGGTCGGTAGCCCCGAATCAACAACCCAATCCCCGGTAACATTCTGATTTAAGAGATTCAAAGAAGCCATACCTGAAAAAACCATTGAAGATGATGGATTTTCCAAGGTATCTAGGAACTTCCTCAATTTCTCTATTTCAGATTGATCAAGAGTAGGATTCTGATTCATGGGGTTTTGATCCATACCCTGTCCATTGCTTTCAGACTTGCCAGAATTTGCAGTGTGAGCCAAGGGTTCTTTGTTTTTCCCTGGTCTCCCATGCAATTTCCAACAGAATTCTTTGGTATGTCTGCTCTTTTTACAGTGAGAGCAAAACAGACTGTCCCTATCAGGTTTCATATTTTCCTTTTGAGAAGGAAATTTCTTTTCTGGATATCCCTTTGACTCAGTGGTCTTGGGTACCCCCGATTCCTCGACCGGTATTAAAGCGAGCCATCAATAGAGGGAGTGTCAATCATGACACCCCTCCTACTTTCCTCTGCTCTAACAATAGCAATTGTTTCATTCAAATTAGGGAGATCATCTTTTCCAAGAATTTGGACCCTCACAGGGTCAAAGTCCTGGTTTAAACCAGTAAGAAAGGAAAAACTCCTATCTTTTTCCATCATCCTTCGCAAGGTAGCAGCATCATCTTTATCTTTCATTTGAATGCACTGATAATGATCAAGTTCCTGCCACATACCTTGCAGAAGATTGGAATACTCGGTGATGGATTTGTTACCTTGCTTGGTGTTTTGAATCTTTGCTCTTATCTCATAGATTTGAGCAGCATCATTCACCTTGGAGTAGGACTGCTTGGCTGTGTCCCAGATTTCCTTAGCTGTTTCCAGAAACATGTAGGGGTCACTGATTTCTGGAGTCATAGAATTCCAGAGCCATGACATCACCATTGAGTCCTTTTCATCCCAGCTATCAAACCTGGGATCATCCCTTGCTGGACCAGTCCCTAAAAGATGGCTCAGTTTGCCTCTACCTTTCAAGAAGGTTCTGACAAACTGTGACCATTTCAGATAATTTTTTCCATTCAGCTTGTAAGCGGCATGAATGTTTTGAAGCTCTCCAGAGTTTATAGGATTTTCAGTAATAGATGAATCAGTGGCTGCACTAGTTGCAGTGGAACCAGCCATTGATCAGAAAGAAATTTGAATTATTAAAGAAGAAATTCCCAGAAAAAAAATCTAAAGCTCCGATACCATGTAAACTTAGAAAGAATGAGGAAAGTATTCTTGTTATTTAGAATAGAAAGCTCATTACAAACTAGGGGCCATCTTACTTCTATTTATAGAAGAGATGCCCAACGGCTATAAAGTAAAAAAGGTAAAAAGCAGGAAACACTGTTCCAACGGTTAGTTGGACAGTGTTTCTTCTGCTAAAAAACAAGGAAAAAACAGGGATGATTAGCCACTAATTTATAAGATTATTAGGGCTAATTCAAGGTAAAAAAATACACTAAATGTTAACAGATTAAAGCTTAGTCTACTGATGACTTAGAGAGGAGTCAGTAGACTAGAACCCTGCTGAGGTACCCTGCTGATGTACCCTGCTGAGATGTTCTAACACTTATTAATCATGTGTGTACTTCTACCCTGATTTATTAGTGAATGTGTCCTTCTTAGCAAAAATCTATAACAATCATTTTGTGTGTAAAAAAATATGAAAATATATCTTTCATCCTATTTCATTAACCGTTGCAGAGTATCACAAGTGTGCCAAAAATAGAGAAGAATTATAATCCTGCCACATGGATGTTAGAGATCAGTTCTGCATCTTCAGAAGCTGAGCTTGGCGTAGACTTTGCAGAAATTTACCAGCAGTCTATTTTGCATCAGTAAGTTCTAGACAACTTGAATTTGTATTTGCATCTGTTGAACATCAATATTTTGGTAAGTTTTAAGCATCCCTCCTGTTTATACTGCCTACATGAATCTAAGATCTATCTTCATACCTTAGTTAAGTACTATGTGGTGAACTGAATGCAAAATTGCAGGAAAAATAAAGATCTTGCCAAGAGATTGAGTACTCCGCCTCCAGAATCCAAAGATTTGACTTTTCCTAGTGAATTTCCACAAAATGCTTTGGGCCAGTTCAAAGCTTGCCTTTGGAAGCAACACTGGTCATACTGGAGAAGTCCATCATACAATTTACTTCGCCTTGGGAACATCTTAGCTGCATCTCTGATTTTTGGTGCCTTGTTTTGGAAACAGGGGAAAGAAATGTAAGTACGTTTGGATTGAAACTGGCATATAATTACTGAATATGACTCTTTGTGTCATTACTTTCAACTAGCATTACCTTGAAAACATTTGATCACGAGTAAAATCCGTTTATAAAACATACAAACAAACAAAAAACTTTTTTAAAATAGTGAGAGAAATCCCTCAACACTTATTGGATAAGGGAGGTCGTGACGTTTTGCTTTTTAAATGGCCCCTGGCCTTTTATTTTAAATGTCACACAAGATGCACTCTTAGAGCTTATAACCTATTGTTTGGGCTTTTGTCTTTTGGGTATCAAAAGAGTTCTCTTTTTTATTTTTCATTGTAGTAATATTCTCTCTCTTTCTCATGTGGACGTTGGTTACGTTGACTAAACCATGTAAATTTGGTTTTCCTTTTTATTTTTTCTTTCGTTATTTATTTTTGTGTTATTGTTGTTAAGGACTATAGCTCGGTGTTTGTTACCTAACAAACCAATACCTCAACCTTGGTTATCTGAGCTTTAAGAAATAGCCATTATGACGATAACCAAGTATTTTTTGAGAAGTTCGATAGAAATGTTAACTTTGGGATGTGACAATTGAAGATGCGTGTGTTGATTCAAGAAGGTTTCGATGTTGGCTACTTAGGAAAGAGAAAAAGCTAGGGATGTCATATGTGGATTTTGTCGGTCTAAACAAGAAGGCTAGAGCATGCTCAGGTCTCTTTACTATTAATAGTGGTGTGCCCCATGCCCCCATCTTGTAGCTTCTACAAGCGATTTTTCCACCTCTAGATACTCATGTGAAAATGAGATCCTGCTATGGCATTACAGATTAGGGCACCCTAGTTTTGTCTACATAAAATCCTTATTTCCAGACTTATTCGAAAATTGTAATCCTAGTATGTTTCAATGTTAGATATGTCAATTGGCAAAACTTACCCGAAGTGTTTATGCTAAAATTCCTTAACAAGGGTCTCATCCTTTTGCTCATATCCATAGTGATGTATAAGGCCGTCCTAGGGTTAAAAATCTAACTTCCAGTAGGTGGTTTGTAACTTTTGTTGATGATCACACTAGAACCACATGGTTATTTTTTTAGAGGTTGGTTCTATATTCAAATATTTTTGTACATTGATTCACACTCAATTTGATAAACAAATAAAAGTGCTTAAAACTTACAATGCAAAAGGAATTTTTTGAATCCAATCTCAACTGTTTTCTTCTGGAAAAGGGCATTGTTCATATTAGCAGCTATATTGAAACACACCTGACGGAATGGGGCGGCTGAAAGGAAGAATAAAGACCTATCAAAAACAGCTAGATCCTTGATGTTCTCTATGCGTGTTCCTAAATTTCTATGGGGTGAAGCTGTCCTTACTCCAAATTATCTTATTAACAGACTTCCTCAAGGGTGTTAATATTTAAAACTTTTAAGCAGACCCTCTCTGAGTCTTCTGAAAAGTCATGCTTATACACTGATTTATCCCTTACAATATTTGGGTGCACTGCTTTTGTTTTCATACACCCTGGTCATACGAGTAGACTTGATCCCAGATCTGTAAAAAGCATCTTTGTTGGGTACTCACACCATCAAAAGGGATTCAAGTGTTACTCCCCTTCTGAGAGAAAATTATATAACACCATGGATGTCAAATTCTTTGAAAATAAATCTTTCTATGATATTCCTGGTTGTAGCTATTCTAACAGTTTAGGTAAATGGCATATGTTGAACCTGCCTACAAACGTTTCTTCCCTAATGTTACAAGCCTGCAACTGGATGAAACTGATCAGTCTCAACAACTAGCTGTTCAAACCTCTGACAGGCCACCTATCACAAGGGTATATACCAGAAAAAAGTTTAGGCTACCCCATGGAACAAGGGAAGTAAGTAGTACAGGTACTGATTCCTCGGAAACCAGTCCGAGTGACATTGGTCCTGCACCAAGCTCATGTAATGATCATAATTCCCCAACTGAAAGTGATGACAGATCTCTTGCCCTGAGGAAAGGCACAAGAGCCTGCACTAAACACCCAATGTACAATCTTATTTCTTATGACAACTTGTCTTTCAGTACTTGTGTGTTCATTAAAAATCTGAGTGATGAGTCCATTCCTCATAATGTCCATAAAGCTCTTAAGAATCTTATTTGGAAATGTGCTATTTTGGAAGAAATGAGGGCTATAAAGGTAATCACACTTGGGATCTTACTGCCCTACCTAGAGATAAGAAACCTGTAGGGCGCAAATGTCTATTTACTAATAAGTATAACTCTGATGGCTCTATAAATAAGCATAAAGCTAGGCTTGTTGCTAGGGATTTTGGTCGGTCTTTTGGTATTGACTATCATGCATTCCTAAATGGGGTCCCTAATAAAGATTTACATAAGCATTCCCCTGGGTTTGAGAATGAAGAAAACAGTCCCTAGGGCATGGTTTGGAAAGTTGGCCAACTCTGTAAGGATATATGGGTGTTGTCAATGCAATTTTGATCATACCTCTAAATATCTTTCTGGAAAAATAACCATATTAATTGTCTATGTTGATGACATTATAATACTAGGAGACAACATTGGTGAAATGAAAATCTCAAAGAATGCCTGGCAAATGAGTTTGAAGTCAAGGACCTAGGCTCCTTGAGATATTCCTAGGAATATAAGTTGCCAGAACAAAAAAATGGAATCTCTGCCTCCCAAGAAAATATGTCTAGGACCTTCTTAGAGAGACTGGGATGCTGGGGTGCAAACTTGTCTCATTTCCAACTGATATAGGAATGAAGCTGAAAAACGTGCCAGAATCTTCCCCAAATAGAGACAGATACCAAAGATTGGTTGGCAAGCTGATTTATCTGGCACACACAAGACCAGATATTAGCTTTGCAGTGAGTCTGGTTTGTCAGTTCATGCACCATCTAAACGAAAGAACAATGGGAAGCTGTGTACAGGATTCTAAGATACCTCAAGTACAATCCTGGACAAGGGATATTCTTTGGAAAAGCACTGATGCAGATTGGGCAGGAAACCTCTCTGTCAGAAGATCTACCACATGGTATTGCTCGTATGTTTGGGGAAATTTGGTGGCTTAGAGGAGCAATAAGCAACCGACTTTTTCTAGGAGTAGTGCATAATCTGAACTAAGGGAATTGACTCTTGGAATATGTGCAGGTATATGGATAAAGAGAGTTCTCTCAGGTATCAAGATCAATGTTCCTACTCCCATCATATTACTCGGTGACAACACCTCAGCACTTATGTTGCAGAAAACCCTATATTACATGACCAAATGTTGAAATAGACCGACACTTTTAACTAAAGGATTGACTCTAAGGATATTATTCTACGTCATGTTCCATCTACATCTCAATTGGCTGACATCCTGACAAAGCCACTTCCTCATCGTCTTTTCATCAAACTTTGCAGGAAGCTTGGCAGCACCAACATTTATACTACCAAGCTTGAGGGGGGTGTTAAATTATTAATTAATTAATATTATTACATAGAATAAATTAATTTTTATTTTTTGGTATGTATTTATTCTGTTTATGCTGGTACTTAATACTTTATTAAGTTAGGTTATCAACTTAATAATTATGTTGTTACAATTGGGGACAACATTGCATTTAATTCTTTGTTCCTGCCGTCTAGATGTTAAAGTGGCTGTTGGGATTTCTGTAGCTTTATATACTCCTTGTATATTGTTTCAATTGATTCATGAAGGAATAATATTATTCTTCTTTCTCAACTTCTTCTCAATCGTTTAATCTTAAATCTTACAATTTCCAAACTTGGTATTTCTAGTTACCAAAGTTGATCCTTCATCAGTTGAGACCTCCTACATGACACTCCTTCTGCCTAATAATAGAAATTGTTTCATTAAGATACGGAAGATCCTCCCCTCCCAAAAATCTGGATCCAAATTGGATCGTATTCTTGATTTAACCCCACCAAGGAGTAAATTCTATCATTTTTTTTATTCTCGCCTCAGAATCGCATCATCATCATTACACTTCATCTAAATACACTGATAATGATCTAATTCCTACTATATACTTGCGGGTATTTTGAATACTTAGTTAGAAATTGATTCCCTTGCTTGGAGTTTGTATGAGCGGAAGAAGAGAAAGAAATAGGAGAATAACTTATATTATTTCTAGAAATAAGATGCTTAACTATTACAAAGGAGGTAGGATGTTTATATATACATCCACCATCCTGAAAAGCAAGAAACAGGAACCAGCCGTTGGCTGTCAAGTCCCAACGGCTAGTTGGACTTGCAGCCAACATTTGAGGCCCGATAGGAAGCAAACAAAAGCTAAAAATAAACCAAGAGAGTGTTAGAATTAATTTAGGAATATTCTAGATAATTAATTTCAACACTCCCCCTCAAGCTGGTTGATGTATATCTAACATGCCCAACTTGCCAACATCATCTTGAAAGAACTTCCCAGGCAGCCCTTTTGTGAACAGGTCAACAACTTGACCTTTGGATGGAACAAACTATGTAGTAATCAACCCAGATTCCGGCTTCTCCTTAATAAAGTGCCTATCCACTTCAATATGCTTTGTTCTATCATGTTGATTGGATTGTGTGCAATTTCAATGGCTGCTTTGTCGTCACTAATCAATCTCATAATTTTTCCCCTTTGAATCCTTAGATCAGTAAAGAGAATCTTCAACCATAGAAGTTCACATAAGCCAATAGCCATGGATCTGAATTTTGCTTCTGCACTTGACCTAGCTACCACTGGTTGTTTCTCGCTCCTTCAGATGATGAGATTATCTCCAAGGAAAATGCAATGACCAAAAGTAGATCTACTATCATCAATGGAGCCAGCATAGGCAGAATCTGTTAAAGCTTTTATATCAAGTTTGTTTCCTTTTTTGAACAAGATCCTCTTGCCAGGGCACCCCTTCAAGTATTCTAGTATTTTAGTATTCTTTCAGCTGCCCTTTGATGGCAAATCTCTAGATTTTGCATAAATATGCTGACCATATTTACTGCAAATGCTATGGAACAAGCAGATTATTTTTCCCACCAATCTTTGATAGGAATACCTATCAACAAATTCATCTTCTGGGGACTCATTCAAACCATGGTTATAATCTGTAGGAGTTCCAACTAGTTTGCACCCCAGCTTCCCAGTCTCAGACGATAAGTCAATAATATACTTTTGTTGAGATATGAGATTCCCTGCTTTGAGTGAGCAACCTCAATACCTTGAAAGTACTTGAGTCTCCCTAGATCTTTTATATCAAATTCTCTATCAATTTCAATTCCTAATTTGCAGACACAACATCCCCAGTCACTATTATGTCATCAACATAGACTAGGAGAATGGATTTTCTTCTTGATTCTGAGTGTTTCACAAACAAGGAATGATCCCCTTGACTTTGCATATACCCTTTCTAGATCATAAACTTAGCAAACCTCCCAAACCAAGCCCTTGGGGATTGTTTTAACCTATAGAAGGCCATGTTGAGCTTACACACCTTTCCTTCAGAGTTGTTGAATCCAGGATGGACATCCATACAGATAGTTTCTTCCAACTTGCCTTGGAGAAAGGCATTTTTGACATCATATTGTTGAAAGGACCAGTCAAAGTTTACTGCCAGAGTGCCAGGGATAGAAAAACCCTTACAATGTTTATTTTGCCACTGGAGAAAACGTTTCAAAGTAGTCCAAGCCATGGGTTTGAGTATACCCTTTTGCTACAAGTCTAACCTTATGTTTTTCAATAGTGCCATCAGATTTATATTTGGTGGTGAACACCCACTTGCAACCTACAGTTTTCTCACCCTTAGGCAACTGTATTAGGTCCCAAGTGTTGTTCCTTTCCAAAGCCTTCATTTCTTCATTCATAGCTTGTGTCCATTTTTCATCAGACAAAGCCTCTTTCAAGTTATTTTGGGTTCCATATTTCAGAAGATTTAGAGGGAACCTTTTGCGACTTTGAGAGCATTTCTCGTAAGACAGAAAGGTTCTCATAGGGGATTTTTGTGCATTCCCTTTTTCTCTTTCTCAGAGATATAGTAGCTCATTAGAGGGACTACATTTGTTCAGTTCCTCAGAGCTTTCAGACCGATAGTTCTCTGATGAGGATTCAGGTTCACTACTTGTGTGTTCAGGATCATCACTTTCCTGAGAATAGTTAGTAGTTTCATCATCAGACACATCACCATGATTTTCATGAGGAGACATGGTCATTTTTAATTTAGGTACCTTTCTTCTAGTATACACAATGGGAGTTCTTTCCCTTGGTTCAGTAACTTTTTCAATTCCAGAAGTAGTAGGATCAGTATCATTCTGAACCTCAACTTCCTGCTATAGTGGGATTCCCACTTAGCTTTATCACATCAAGAAATTCAATGTTAGCATCTTGATTCAGAGGAATCTGCTCCCCTTGAATATGAAAGTAGGGTGTTTCTTCATGGAATGTGACATCTTTAGAAACAAAGACTTTCTTTGGAGGGAGGGGGGGGGGGGTGATAACACATGTAACCCTTTTGAGTGTTAGAATACCATAAGAAGATACATTTATGTGCTCTTGGGTCCAGTTTTCCACTGTTAGGATGATGAATATGAGCAAAAGTCACACACCCAAAAATTCTAGGTGCTAGACTATTGGACTGATTCATATCAGGAAACTTTTGTGAGAGACAATCAATAGGACTTCTGTTTCCCAAAACTGTGGACGGAATCCTGTTAATTAAGTGGGCAGCTGTTAACACAGCTTCTCCCCAGTAGTTTTTAGGAACCATCATTTGAAACATGATAGCCCTAGACACTTCCATTAAGTGTCTGTGTTTCCTTTCAGTCAATCCATTTTGTTGAGGGGTATACACACATGATGACTCGTGGATTATACCTTTCTCTTCAAGGAATGGATCAAGAAGCTGGTTGAAGTATTCCCGCATTATCATATCTCAGTCTTTTGATCTTGGTGTCAAATTGTGTCGGAATCTGATTGTAGAATCTGGGGAAAATATTTAACAGGTCAGATTTTTGTTTCATTAAATAAATCCAAGTGACCCTATCATCTATAAATGAAACAAACCAAAAAGATCCATTAATATTAGAAACAAGGGGCAAGGCCCCAAATATCACTATGAATGATAGTAAAGAGTTCATTACATCTATTGTTTTGAACAAGATATGAATCTTTTGTGTTTAGCAAGTTCACACACATTACAATGAAGTTCTCACTATCACAATTCTGGACAATACTAGGAAACATGTGTTTAATAACTACAAAAGGAGGATGTCATAGTTTATAATGGTACATCCACAGTTTATCAAGGCGTGGCTTTAGACAGGCAAGTAGAAAAGTTGAATCCTCATTAATCCCTTGTTCTTCCTAGTAGTACAGACCCTCTCTGGCCTTAGCAACCCCAATCCTCTCCTTCTTTGATTGATCCTGTATCAAGCAAAGGTTAGAGGAGAAAACAACAAGACATTTTGAATCTTTGGTTAATTTTTGAATTGAAATAAGATTACTAGACGGATCTGGGACATGTAAAACATTTCTTAGGATAAGATTTTCACATAGAGCCACATCCCTTATCCTAGTCACTTGGATAGGAGATCCATCTGCCACAATAATGGTTCTGTACTTTTCACTAGGTTTAAAAGACATCAGATGTTGTTTAGAAAATGCCATATGGTCTGTGGCACCAGAATCAATTACCCACTCTTGGGTACCTTCTTTCACTATGTTAGTAGTAGAAATACCTGAAAAAACTAAGGATGTTGATGAGTTCTCCAAAGACTCAATGAACTTTCTTAGTTTCTCTATTTCTAAAGGTCCAAGATTAGGATTTTGATTCTGGTTTCCAGTCTTCTGGACATTATCAACAGCTTTCTGATTTGGTTCATTGCCTGAAACATTATTGATTGTCTTCTTGTTAACACTTTCACTTCCAGGTTTCCCATGAAACTTCCAACAGTTCTCTCTAGTGTGTCTGCTTTTCTTACCGAAAGAGCACACATGAGAGTCCCTTTCTCCATTCTTGGAATTATTATTTTGATTCTGGTTGGGGTTCCTTTGATAAGGATAGTTTCTGGTGTTCTGAGTAACCAGAGCAGAACTCTCAATAGGATAAGTGTCAAACATGACACTTCTACTTTCTTCAGCCCTGATAATGGATATAGTCTCATTCAGGTTAGGAGATCTTCTTTTCCAAGTATGAAGTATCTGAACCCTAACAAGATCATATTCCACATTTAGCCCTACTAAAAAGGAATAGATTTTGTCCTTTTCAAATACTCTTTTCAGGATTTTAGCATCTTCACTGTTATGCATTTGAATGCATTGATAATGCTCCAATTCTTGTCACATGTTTTGCATAAGGTTGGAGTATCCAATGATAGATCTCACACCATGTTTGGTGTTAGAGATCTTTGTTTTAATCTCAAAGATTTGTGCAGCATCATTGACCTTAGAATAGGTCTCTTTCACATTTTCCCTCTCTTCTTTAGCAGTGGATAGGAACATACATGTGTCACTTATTTCAGGACTCATGAAGTTCCATAGCCAAAACATTACCATTGAGTCTTGCTCATCCCAAGCAACAAACTTAGGGTCATCTTGAGCTGGTCCAGTTCCCATCAAGTGGCTGATCTTGCATTTTCCTTTCAAGAAGGTCCTAACAAACTGGGACCACTTCAAGTAATTCTTTATAGGCAGCCTGAATGTTTTGTAGATCTCCATTGGTTGTAGAAGTTGTCTCAGAAGATAGAGGTGCTCCAGCAGTATTGCTAGTAGCAGTGGATTCAGCCATAAGATCAATGAAAGAAATCCAGAAATTTGAATTTTAATGAACCTTGTGCTCTGATACCATGTAAGAGCGGAAGAAGAGAAAGAAATGGGAGAATAACTTATATTATTTCCAGAAATAAGATGCTTAACTATTACAAAGGAGGTAGGATGTTTATATATACATCCACCATCCTGAAAAGCAAGAAACATGAACTAGCCGTTGGCTGTCAAATCCCAACGACTAGTTGAACTTGCAGCCAACATTTGAGGCCCGGTAGGAAGCCAACAAAAGCTAAAATTAACTAGACTTAATTAGCTTAATAACAAGAGAGTATTAGAATTAATTTAGGAATGATCCAGATTATTAATTCCAACAATGTTTGATATTTTCGTCTTGATTTTGTAAATTTGGTCAACATCATTAACCTTTTGAATAGGTTTGTTTGACATTATCCCAGATTTCCTTAGCCGTTCCCAAAAACATACGAGTGTCACTGACTTTTGAAACCATTCCAGAGCCAGGACATATCCAAGGAGTCTTGCTCATGCCATCCTGCAAACCTGAAATCATCTTGAGAAGGTCTGGTTCCCATTAGATGGCTCAGCTTCCCTCTACCTTTGTGATAGGTTCTGACAAGTTGGGACCATTTTAAGTAGTTTTTCTCATCAAGCCTATAAACAGTCCGGATATTTTGCAATTCCCCTCCAACCATAGTATTTTCGGATGGAGCGACTACAGAATTGGATCTTGTAGCTGAGGATCCCGACATGATTATAGCTCGACAAGATTACCCGGAGGATACTGAGCCTAAAGATCTGATAACATGTGAAGATTTATGTTATTAAGAATTGCTGATAATTGCTTAATTACAATTACAAAATAATCCCGGTGCTTAAATATGAGGAAAGCTAACGGCTAGTAAGTAATTAAATTACTAGTTGCAGCGCCTAAGATCCCAACGGCATTGACTTCCAGGATTTGACTTGATAGAAGACGGAAATATACAATGGTAAAAAAAATAGAAAATTCTTATTTCTAATGGAAACTGAAGGTAAAGACATGTTGTTCTCTGAAGAAATCATGTATGGACTAATCTTCAAGACAGAGTTATAAGAGTTTTGATTCTTTAATGTTGAGTCATGATTAAGGAGCGTGTATGACAATTGTGTCTATTTTCAAAAGTTATATAATGCATAGTTTATTTATTTGTTGATTTATGTTGACAAATAAATCCTACTATTTTTTAATTATTTTTTTGTAGTTCAAAGGTTTATGACAATGGCATTTGTTTCTTCTTCTTTTTTGTTAGTGAAAACCAGCAAAGTCTGTTCACAGTGTATGGCTCGATGTTCGCTTCTGTATTATTATGTGGCATCAATAATTGCGCTTCAGTTTTACCTTACATTAGTGCTGAGCGAAGCGTACTCAATCGAGAAAGATTTTCAGGAATGTATGCTGCTTGGGCCTATGCACTTGCTCAGGTAAATACACAAATTACGGTCTTTGTTTTGCATGAAATATCCCTATTTCTTACGGTTGACATGGACTCGTGCAGGTCATCGTGGAGATCCCATATATTTTCCTTCAAGTGGTTATATATACTGTTATCTCGTACCCAATGATCGGCTATTATGGCTCGGCTTACAAAGTTTTTTGGTATATGTACTCGATGTTTTGTACGCTCTTGTATTTCAATTATATGGGTATGATGATTGTTTCAATTACCCCAAGCTTTCAAGTGGCCGCAATATTGCAGTCAGCTTTTTACGTTCTGCTCAATCTGTTTTCTGGATTCATAGTTCCTCAACCGGTAAGCATTTTAAGATGTTTTTTTTGTCTAATTCTCAATTTGTCAAGAATGTTCGGTAACACACTCAGTCACAACCATCATCTGAGTTGTTTACTGATCGATGTGACTTGGCTCAAATGACGGGTGTGACTGAAATTTTGACTTGGAAGGGTGGCTTTTTCCTTGGGAAATTGACAGCATGTTTATGATGAAATTTGTTCAAAATGTTTTTGTTTGTGATGGCAGCGAATTCCGAAATGGTGGCTATGGTTATACTATTTGACTCCTACGTCGTGGTCGTTGAATGGTTTGCTAACTTCACAGTATGGAGATATTCATCAAGAAATCGATGTTTTTGGAGGGAAAAAGGCAGTTACAGATTTTTGAAAGATTATTTTGGATTTCATCATGATCGGTTACCTATTGTTGGGGTCATGCTGATTTTGTATCCCATGTTCTTTGCTTTTGTGTTTGCATTCTGTATCAAGAACTTAAATTTTCAAAGGAGGTGAATATAGGAAAGTATAATCCTTACCCCCAAACATAATTTGGAATTGTGGTTTTCCCACTTTTTATACTAAGGCCATCTATATTGGTGGAGTTTCAAAAGGTGTGTACCCATTGGAGTGAAATGGTGACGATGAGAGAGATGAGCAATAGCTCCATGTTTGTGAACCGTTTCGAAGTCTGGCATTTTCGTTTTTGTTTTTAAGGTTTGTGTGTAGTAGAAAAAAATTATTTATGGTGGAGAAACGGTTTATGTGTAGTGGGTTCATTAGATCCATTGCTCGATTTTGCTGCATGCTCTGCTCCCAAAATGCAGAGAGACTTGCGAGGGCAGATCCGGGGGTCTTTTCGTTGCATTCACTTACAACAAGAAAGAACCACCATTGTCTGGTGCAGCACTTGCATTTTGGTGTATTCTTCTTTCTTTCCTTGGTTTTTCGTTTCATCATATTCCTAATAACTTATCCAATTACTATCGTGGAGAATATGCTTATAGAGAAAAAAATTCTAAAGCGATGGTACGACACATACATGGATTTTTTAAAATGGTGATGACTGTGGTTGCACTAAGAAAGAAAAAGGCACTAGCATTGCCTTGTATGATTTTTGTACTGTGAATTTCAACATTGAATTTTCGAACATCACATTAACATCGAAATAACCTCGAAATTGGGAGAGATTTTACGATGCAACGGTGATAGAAATGTTGTATCAACTGACATGCATTAGAGCCTTTTATTTTTAATTTTTAATATATTACATTTTTATCGTGTGTGAAAGGTTAGATATAAAATGTGGTAATGTGTGACATTTGGTACAACCTTCCTACATCGATTGTGCCGTAAAATTTGTCCGGAATGTGGTCATATAGTGTTTTAAAATAATAAGACAAAATAGTAAAACATTTAGTGAAAGCATTATGATTTTTTTTAGCTTAGATCTCATATAGTTATGAAATAATAGAGTTTTGTTTTTCCTTTTCTTTGTTGTTAAATTAATGATAAAATTGTTGTAAAACTAGTGAAATAAAACTTCATTAAATCAACGTAAAATAATACGATAGACATAATGCCGAAAGAGTGAAAGAGTCTCATTACATTTCTCTATATCAATGGTAATACAAATGTGTCTTTTTTATAGAATTCCAGTTGCTTGTCCGTAGCATGTTTCATCAGAAGCTGCTTAGTCGTGCTTGCGTCGAGATTTGACTATTAAGTAAACTAATTGCATGCTAATACTTTACACCGAGGAGATATGTATTACATCTAATTGATATCCACATTACACAATATTTATAACTCCCCTTGGATGTCCATTTAGACAACGTAATGAATATGCCTCGTTAAAACCTTATTAGGAAAAAATCCTAGTGAATGGAAAAAAGTACATATTTATATGTGTATCTCCCCTTGATGAAAATATTCTTGAATACCGGAATTGACAATCTTATGGACTGTCAGTTGATCTGATTTGTTGAACATCAATGTGGCCTATCTTTTGAAAATCATGTGTGGCCAAGAGTTTTGATGAAATATGCTTTGTCCGACCGCGTTTTATGCAACCACCCTATAACTGAGCTATATTCTGCATTGTCTTCAAATAAACAAGTCGGCTTCTCTTTCTCGATAAATAAACCACAAGTTTCTTGGATCTAATGTGTCAATGATGCGAACGAAACATATTCTCGGCTTGCTTTGCGAATAGCTATATTTCTCCATTATTTGAGGGTGTAGCGGACAAAGCTTGCTAAGTCCAGCGCCATGAAATCGATGTACCACCACGGATGAATAAACAACCGATTTGAGGCCTTGCTTTATGGGGGTTCGATATATATCCATCAATTGTGTAACCAACAATTCTCCGACTTGCTTTCCGTTTGATCTGGATTTCATAACGTATATGTCATGTATCAAAAACCTTGTATAGAAAAACCCAGTGAGGAAAAAAAAAACCAGTCAAGAGAAAAGATTCATGAAACATGCACTATAGTGCACTAATTGCCTCATTAAAAAATTTTAACTGACAAAACCTAGTGATAAAAACTTGTTAAAAGGAAAAATAGTACAATCATTGGTCTTCGGGACCAAATGACAACTTTCATGTGCATGTAATGGATCTTAGTAGTATAAGTGATAAGTCAAATACTCATACGTTATTATCTTTTGTAACTGTTCCGGGGTTCAAATACAGATCCAAACTCTCTCAAATCAAATGAATTATCCCACTTCGGGGACAATTCATGTATCGTATAATTTGTGTTTCTCACACTTTACATGCTTCATGCATTTAATGCTTCCAGCATCTCATGTGCTTCAGGCACTATCGTCGTCTCACATGATCTAAATATTTCGAAGCATATCTGCCTCATTTTATGAACCTCGTTCATAAGCCCAGATGTTACCTCATTGTTCAAATGATGATAACATTTATTTATTATCTCAACACTATGAGATTTATATTTGTTGGAAATAATATGTTTCTCGCGCTCCAAGCGTTGAACATAATTAACAATATAGCAATATGCAATTTCAGATTCTCTAAGAATCATCACATTTCTTTGGGGGGGGGGGGGGGGGGTATAAAGGGTTTATAAACATTTTCTAGCCTTGACCACTTCAAGGGTTTATGATTTCGTATTCATCTAGAGTACGCCATTGCTCTTCTGGAGATTTGTAGACTATATTATTTTCTGCAATACGCTTACTCTTCCGGAGTTCGCGTAAATCATATAGTCATAGCCAATTGGTCTTTAATGCTTATGGCATTATTTACATAAATTTGATATGTACGAGCCAATTGGTCTTTAACGCTTATGACGTTGTTCATATTAATTTGATATACTCATATTAAAATTGGATTTGAAAGTGGATTAGAAAAACAAAATACGATTTTATATCGCCAGATAAATTCGACTGTTTTAAAGTTGATTGTTTAACAATCGACTTCCCGACAGTCGATTGTACAAAATTCGATTTATTAAGGCACAATAGACAGTGCAAGGTTGATTGTGTGACAATTGACCTCTAGGAAGTTGTTTGTCTAAGAATCGACCTCCATGGTGTCGGGTTTAAGACAATCAACTCTGGTTTGGTTGATTTAATCCGACGAAGATAAAAACTTAAACTTTTCCAACATTCAAACACCAAACCCAAAATGAATGTGTAATACACTAATTTCATGTATATCAATGCATTTGTAAATGTATATTACAAGAAAATAATACACAAAAGAACATTGATTTCAAAAGTACATTCTCATTCATTTTGTTTGAAACCCCAATTTCTCCGTTGTGGGTTTTTGATTCTGTTGTTTGATCCATCCAATGCTTGGTTTACAACCTCCAAAGAAGCTTTATTTTTCGTATGGTTTGGTGAGGTTTGATGTAGATGATGACAAGGATGATTATGAAGGAAAAAATATGGTGAAGATGGTGATAGGATTTCAAGATGATGATGGGTTTAAAGAGACTATTGGATGAAAATGATGAAGGCTTTAACAAGAATGAAGATGGTGATTAAATATGAGTAAGATGAATAGTTTTTTAAGGTGATGAAGAAGATGAAGGGTTTGTGAATATGATTTTTGAAGAATAAGATATTTGTTGATGGAAATTATGGGGTGCGTAGCCGTGTGGGTGTGTGTAATGTAAGGTATATAAAATTAAGGGACAAATTTGTGATATAAAAAAATTGGTGTGAAAAAAGTATAAAAGTGTGGTGAAAACTGTAAAGGCATAAACTGGGGTGTAACTAAAGAATGAAGAATGTAGGAAATTAGGTGTGGTGTGGTGTATAGGGTGCTGCAGTGGTAGATTTGGTGGGTTGCAAATAAAGGTGTCTCCCACAGCATACTCTTTGTCTTTCCTCTTCTTGTCTGCAAATTGTCTCATTCTTGCTTGTGCCACCTCCAATTGGTCTTTGATTTGTTTAGCAAGAGACCGTTTGGCCTGAAGAAACTTATCCACATTAGATCTCTACGCATTGATTAACAATTTCTGTTTGGCCATCAGTTTGTGGATGATATGAAGTACTCAATGAAACTTTAACTCCATCCCTTTTGAGTAAATGCTTCAAAAAATCAGATGTAAAGACCTTATCCATGTCACTAACTATTTTCATAGGAAATCCATGTAGTTTGTAAACATTGTCAAAGAAGGTTTTTGACACAATCTCTTATGTATACCCCTGTTGTGATGGCATGAAGTGTCCATACTTAGTGAGTCTGTCTACCATCACAAAAATAACTTCATTTCCTTCAGATTTTGGCAACCCTTCAACAAAATCCATGCTAATCTGACTCCATGCCTTTCGGAATTAGCATTTGTTGCAACAAACTATGTGGCATCTCATGTATGTCTTTACACCGTTGGCAAGTGATACACTCCTTGACCATACTTTGAACATCATCTTTCATGTTTGGCCAATAAAACATTATCACCCATGAATGTCCCCCAATAGGACTATAGTGTAATTGGTGAAGATAACTCTTGTCTATTGATTGGACCCAGTCATGGATGACTGTTGACCCAACAATGACATCCTTCTTTCTGTTTTAATTCAATCTTGAAGTCTAGTCCCATAATTTTAGTGATACCTTTCTATTGTAAAGATGTGGGGCCTTCTGCTCCAACAAGTACTTCAAACTATGTTGGTTTGTTCTAATGGTAAAAGTATTCCGTTGCATGTAATATTTCCTTCTAGTAACAACCATGATCACAGCTAGAAGCTCTTTCTCATAAATAGAAAGCCTCATTTCCCCACTGTTAAATGCTCAACTAAGGTAATATTGGTCTCATATTATGTAAAAGGACTCCCTGGTCCATTATTGCATACATCCTGCTTCTATGCAAAATGGAACTTCAAAATCAGGCAATATCAACACTGGTGAGCTGCACATTGCTAACGTAAGTGATTGGAAT
This sequence comes from Gentiana straminea, assembly GCA_036785695.1. Lineage (NCBI taxonomy): Eukaryota > Viridiplantae > Streptophyta > Magnoliopsida > Gentianales > Gentianaceae > Gentiana > Gentiana straminea. The sequence continues at coordinate 4,027,206 of JAVUPR010000464.1, read as the reverse complement.
GACTGCTAAACATTTTCACTCCACCCAAACTGATCCTCCATCAGTAACTCTGTCAGAGGCTTAGCCATAATGCCATAATTCCTTACAAAGCGACTGTAAAACCCAGTCAGACCAATGAACCCCTTCAATTTAGTAATATTTGCTAGTTTGGGCCAAGAATCCAAAGCCCAAAGTTTCTGTGGATCTGATTTGATAACTACTTCTTGTATGATGTGTAATGTTTTTCTTCTTACTAGAGAACTTACTCAATTTAGCATAAAAATTCTCTGCCCTCAACAAGTTCATAACCAGACTGATGTGTTGCTTGTGGGACTCTGTCTTGACTGTTTATGAGGATATCATCAAAAAAACATACGATGCCAAATTTCCTCAAATATGACCTCAACATTTCATTCACATCCCTCTGAATAGTAGAAGGAGCATTGGTCAATCCAAAGGGCATAACCCTAAACTCAAAGTGAATATGATGTGCGACAAAGATTGTCTTGGAATTTTCTTCTTCATTCATCCTGAATTGATGGAAACCAGACCTCAAATCAATCGTGGTAAGGACCTGGCATGTCCCAATTCATCAAGAAGCTTATTAATTATAGGTATATGGTACCTATCTTTAACTTTGAGGTCAATTAATCTCTTGTAATCCACACATAACCTCCATGTGTTGTCTTTCCTCCTGACCAAGAGTATATGAGATGCATATGGCTTGTCATTAGGTCTGATTATCTGTTGTTGCAACATATCCTCTATCTTCCATCATTCGGGGTTATAGAATGCTCCCAAGTTCTATCAGATGGCGGGAAAGTAGGTTGATAAAAAAACATCCTGATATTCTTGGAGTATTACCTTCAAATCATCCTCTAATGTGTCATATGTGAGGGTGTCTTCAATTTGCAGAATTTTCAGACACCCCAGCAATCCACAAGCTCCATTCCTCGGACTCTTATTAGATTTCTTGACACTTTAAACTTAAGTCGTGCTTGTTCCCCTTGGCTCTTCAGAATTATCTGCTCACCAACCTTATGAAAGGACATCTCCATATTTTAGTAGTCCCAACATTATAGGACTGTAATTTTTCATCCAATCAACTCCTAAAACCATTTCACAACCTCCCAACTTGAGCAATCTGACATCATGAGTGAATCTACGACCCTGCATCACCTATGGTAAGTTTGGACATTTAATGTTACTTACCATCTTACTCCCATCTGCCACAGTTACAGTCACTAAAGGTGTTGGTTCCACTAAACATTGCAAATCCTTGGCTATCCGCAAGTCTAGGAATGTGTGAGAAGGCCCACTATCTATTAGTATGTTTATCGGCCTCTTTTCAGCAATCCCTGTATTCTGATTGTGTTGCAAGACACTTGCCCTGACAGTGTATTGAAAGACGGATTGAGAGAAGTCACTTGAGTCATACTTACCAGAACTAAAGTTGGATCCTCATTTGTCTCTGGCACAAACTTCTCACCATAAACATCTTCCTCATCAGCCAAAATGAAATTGATCTGTTTCATCTTACATTGATGTCCATGTAAGTACTTTTTCATTATACTTAAAGCATAACCCATTATTCCTCATTTCCTGAATTTCACCAGGATCAATTGATTTCTGTTTGGTCACAACAGGTTTTGGCACTAATGTTTGCTTCATCAAATCAACAGATTTATTGGGGATATGAGAGAATTTGGACTCACCCTAACTTCTTCCAACAAATTTGGTCATGTTGTCCATGGAATTTAGTATTGATTCCTGAGCTCTAGCTGCTTTCAAAACCTAATCAATGATTTTGGATGCATCAATCTGACCATGTTTTTAATTTCATCCTTTATTCCACCCATAATACAGTTGATAAAGTACTTTTTCAATAAGATCAGGATCAAAGGTGCTCACCAAGGTTCTCATGAATTCAAACTTCTTAACATACTCATTAACTATTCCAGTTTGATTCAGTCTATGAAAACCATCTACAATAGCTTCACATACCTCGGCCTTATTAAATTCCCAAGACATAGACATAGAAGGATTACTCAATTTAAAACCTCTTAACCACAAATCAGCCTCACATCTGAGATGCAATTCCACCAACCTCGTCTCTATATCCTCAGAAATAACGTGAATAATGAAATCCTAATCCACTCACGGGAACCAACTTCATCAAATGTAGAACAATCGATTTTGGGGATTTTATGAGTATCATATTGATTATTGAACTTCCCTTGACGCGAGAGCTCAAATTCAGCAAGTTTGAGTGCAAATTGTTGAGCAGATGATGGAAGCTTCCGATACTTCCCGATTGTTGAGATTGTTTGAGCATCATGTATATCGATGTTTGTCATATATGATACTAAAATTGTCGCAAAACTCCTTCATTTCTTCGTTGAATCTGATTAGCGTCTTCCACATTCATCCATCTTCGACGTTGTTCGTTCAGCCATGGAGAATCGATGAACAATTTAATCGAATTTAGGGTGGGATCAGTGTGGCTCTGATACCAATTGTGAGGAGCCATTGGAAACCGAAGTGGAAATGGTAGAAAATAACACAGAAAAACTAGAGAAAATTTGATTAGAAAGATGATAGAGTAGGAACAAATACTACAATAACAAACTTCTCACCCTTCCCATTCTCTCTACCCATTAATTGTGCGTTTGGATTATTTAAATGAAATGAAATGAAATGAAAGTGACGAAATGTAATGCAATGGAATGAATGCACGTGGTTCCATTCGCATCATTTCCAATCTCTCTACACTTTCGAATAGCTAGATACCTCACTCTCCAAGCAAATACGTGACAACACATCACCATGACATCATCGATTAGTTAGTGATGTTGTAATTTGTTAAGAAATAGATATATTAGTTGGGTTTTTTGTCACTGTTTTACTGGAACACTTGGCAGTGTATGAGTGTGACACTTGGTAGTGTATGAGTTTACCAAGTGTGCTTTCTGTTATGATTGTATGTGTATAAGTTGTCTTCTATGATAACAGACCAAAATCAATCTGAATGAATTATTAGATTCTTCTACACATTATCTATCTTGGTATCGGAGCAAGGTTGCCGTCTATGGCCACCTCCGGTGCTCCGACCACCGGAAGCTCCATTGGAGGAGCTGCACCGGTACTACAACTAGGCAATATACAACCCCTTTGACGAATGTTTCCGGCACAAATTTAGCTGTCACTACACCACCTCAGCACACTTCCGCTTCCAGTGTTACACATGAAGGATGTAATATTGTCGGATGGATCAAGATCCACACGATTACGCAGCGGAGAGTACAAGATCTAGATCTAGTCAACCAAAATACATAAAATAATAGATCTAAACCTACGAGGGGGTTTAGATTCCTTACCGGTTTATTGTGAATAAACGTCTAGAACAATCCGAGATTCAAGATCCAAGAATTGAGAAGCCACCGTCTTCCGATGTGTATCTCCAAGCAACACCAAGTGGATGGTGATTCAAGCCGCTTGACCTCCTCGATATGCTACCTTAGAAAAACCCGAAGTTTTTCTAAAACTCGAACCCTTAGTATAATGGCCGAAATCTCTAAGCCATAATACTACCCAAAATTTCGACTTTTGTGATGTGATAAAAGGCTTGGGAGAACTCTCTTTATATAGGAGAGTAATCATTGTCCTCAAAGAATTAATTAATTAATACAAAATCAATCATATTAATCCTTTTCCTTAAAAAGATAAATCTAGAATATTCCCAAATTAATAAGGATAAACAAAAGATTTTCTTTTCCTTAAATTATTTAACCAATAAATAATTTAATCACATGTCTTTTTATTAATCAAGAAAACTAATTTCCCAACAAATAATAAAACAAAAAATGCGCCCCAAACCCTATGTCAAAAGGTCAACACGCATTTTTCACCATTTGGGCCGAGTCCATGAAAAATATCTTTTTCATGTATTTAATTATCTAGCCCAACTAAACAATTAATCCACATATCAATTAAATAGTTCAATCCAACTATTTAATTATAATTGAGGTGAAACTACGAGAAAACATATATGCTATATTAGGAGCCACGTTGGGGACCATGGACCCATATTCAGTAGCTACAATAAATTAAATAAAATTATTCGTCAGACCGAACAATAATATTCAATCTATTAATTCCGGGATTACACCACCATAAACCTGAAACTGAACTCTGTCGAATATAGATAACTTACACTCAACCATGAGTCGAAAGCGTCCACTGATATAATCATTACATACGGATAAATCCTCCATAGACTGTTCATTTCGAGTCGGGATATTTCCGTAAACCCTTCTCAAAACACATTATCTTTATTTACCATTAACCCTCTAGTGATCAATTAGTTCACATACCGGACTAGTAGCTAATTAGTCTCACATGAACTCCCGGGATCGATCATTTTCTTAGGGCTAACAAATAAGGGAACTGTCTGTCTACTTCCCGAGGGAAGGAATGGATTCCATATCTGTGATAGCACAGACTACTCACTCATCCCAGAATTGAGCCAACGAAAAGTGTTGGATCATATACTGCGAAGTGATCCTTACTAACACATCAAACCCTACCCTAGTCTAAGCAGTTGTCTGTGATCACCTCAAGACTGAGATTAATCCATATATGATCATCTTGTGATTCGATAAGACTTCTCGATTACGGAATTATATCGAGAACTCAAATCAAATCGGTCCTGCCCTATATGATTATCATCATATATGAATGCCCCACTAGGTACCCTTTTACCGACAGTCCGGATAAGACTGTCACACCGCAAAGTGTTCTGGGCACATTATTAGCATTTTAATCATGGGCCCCATACTCAGATTAATCAACGCTACGGACTAAGTTAATTTTAAGTACATCTCACTTACTCAATCCTCTTGTGTATAGCCATACACTGAGTTATGTGATTACATAAACGAGGTACTTAGGGATTTCAGTAGTGTCATAATTATAAGAATACATGCATATAATAAGATGAATTATTAATTTTGTCCTAAAACAATTAGATAATTGTATTTCGGGCACTACACCTTATAATCTCCCGCTTGCACGAAAGGCAAGTGGATTAATTGTTTTAGAGCACACCATTTATATCTATATCTACAGCATTCTCCCACTTGCTCAAAACAAGTGAGACATATCCCCATGAGTTATACCCTCCAAGCGCATCTTAGTAATTCACGTTTCCAAGTACGACCGGAGTATGCCACCGTAGGGTAGGTCAGTGACCCGGCACGTACTTAAAACTGAACACCATGTGACTTGGTACACTGATCAGGTAGGCTGGCGGCTTGAGTCAATCTTTGAGATCGAAACGTTGTCTTTCCATCTAATCCGGTGGTACAATTTCAATATGCTTATGACCTCTAGTGATTGCAAAATCCTTATGAGCTACTTCTCCATGTTTTCACAATGAAGGGGTATCGTCTTACTGGATGATACTTTATCACATGAGTAAACACTGAGACCGAGATCGATTTAACGATCATCCTCAATCTGACCTAAAGCCAGAATCAGTGTTTTTCACTTGTATTCTAGTCTGCACCTAAATATACTAGCATATTATTCCTTATTCTCCCTAAGATACTTGAGGATTCACTAAACATCCCATTTAGTATTCATCTACAGGTTTAGATAATCATTCCTGAGAGGTAGGGTAGACTACATCGTTGAATACTGCATAAATGCAAGAATATCTTAACCAGGTGAATGGGTGGGATTGCCAATGATCGATTCTCGCGGATTTGAGCGAATCAAATCCTTTTGAATGAATCCCGATGGTATGTCAGACTCTGACTTCAGATAACACACCCATGTTGTTTCCAACTGTTTCAGTGTTACCATCACAAACACTAATCTACATACTACTTTACTAATATTGATGCCCAGTCTACGAAAGACTTATCAACATTCTGGTCAAGTCCATATATTAAAATATATGACTTTGAAATGACCTGGAGGTTTGCTTTAATCCCCAAAGGATATAAGCTATGGCAGGCATCCTGCCAAAGGTTCTTTCTGAATAAATTAAGATATCGTTAGTCTCGCAAAAAGGTCTTAGGGAACACCCCTATTTTCTGCTTTGTAACGAATCCGTTATTTGTTCTTAGCTAAAAACCTTCTGTTCTGAATGAATTCAGATTCCGTTGTTCGGCAAGGAAGTCTTAGGGAATCACCCCTATTTCCCGCTTTCTGACGAAATCAAGCAATACTGAGTGGTAAGAGAGATCACGGTCTGGTTAACTCTCTATCTTTTAGGGAATCACCCCTAAATTACTCAGCTTTGGGTTGAAAGTTAAACTTTCCAATTCATTCGACTCTTCTCCGTGTAGTTCCAATTACTCCCACTGGGCCTGAGATACTCAGGTGGTTATACAAGAGTTTCAACAGAACTGGAGTATCAAACTCCATTCACGGGGTTATGGCTTTTAAACCAACCTCTATGATCATGATCCTATACAGCCCACATAGGACTATAGGTCATCAATCTACCCTATAGACCGTAAGGTCCTGCAATGGGTAATGGACAAGCCATACTCCCACTGCGTTCGGGGTGGATTGATATACTGATCTAGTTTAGTAGTTTTCTATTAGTGTTACCACCAACTTCCGGTGTTGGATGTGGACTGAACAAATCAGTTAGTAACATCTTGAGTACAAATACTTCAAGATCTAAGTTTGTTATTTATAGACTCTATCAGACTGAGTTTGACAGTATAACCGTCCTTCTATGATTTTACATGTTTTATAACCAACCTTTACTCAATGCATTAAGATATTTCACGACCTGAATGTGTATGCAAATTTCCAGTCCTACCTTCAAGCACTAAATGCTAAATGTCTATATTTATGGAAGTGGGGTGAACCGAATTCACACCTTATCCACAAATGCGTAGGCATCTTTTATGTAGACTTCTCGATTTTTCATTACAACGTAAACTGTTATTTTGCAACCAATATCTTAAATGAGTTCTGCAGCGTATTGTAGCACACCAATAACTATATAAGGCAAATTTATGGTGTATCCTTTGGTGAAAACATTTCACTGGGAGGCAGGCCGAGCATCAGTCCCGAAGACTACGAAAGAACCTATTTTTGAGTATGGAATACTCTATCTCTGGTGAAATCAGAGATTTCCTCCAAATATTTTGGATAAACTTACCGGAGTCTCGAATAGTTGTCAGACAAGATGTCACTACTTCAAAAGCTCTTACTAGCTTGTATCTTTCAAAAGACCCCGAAGGTCGTTATGAACAAGCTATGCGACTTCTTTAAAACTATTACTCTTTCCCTAATTGAAAGGAAACTTAGTCATTGTTCCTTTGAGACAGTGTTCTGTTGACTGGGAGATAGGAATCACCCTAAGCCAGTCTGCAGATCTTGTCGTTGGGGAATATGCACTAATTAATAGTATATAAAGAAGTGTTTATCTAAATACGGAAACCATTTGCGTTTATATTGTTTAAGATGTGTTACATATACCTGTTCAGCATTTCTTAGTGGTTCTGACTTTATCAAACAAAAGTCCGAGTCTTGGGTTCGTGCTACGAATGTTATATTCGTTGTCAATAAGACAAACAAATTATCCTATTGAAAATGAATACGTTCGTTCCAACGAATCCGAAAACAGAAAATGAATTTTCTGTGATACTCAAGAATTGAATCCGAGATTCATTTCCTTATATCATTCCTTATATCACTCCCACTAGTCTATCTGAAATAACTGCCCGTTGTCTATTTTATTTATCGTTTAATGCAAAGCTACCTAGTTCTTCCAAAGAACTTTAGCTCTCGAGAAAATTGCTAAGGATGCATTGGTCAGTGATCCGAAATCACTTTCCTTATCCTCTAATTCCCAATTTATTAATTTTTCGGTTTAGCCTTAAAACTACTTAGTTTAGATGACTAACACGTATAAACATTCTTTCCCATTCTCGACTTTCCTTAGATGGAAACAATCTTGAACTAGCAGTTCGTTTGAGTAGACACTACTCTTGAACTGTGGGATGTTCAGTGTTACTGGCTTGGACTATTGATTTTTTAATTGTCAAATCATAAGACCAAAGCTCCCACTAGTTTATCGGTTCCAAATACCGTCTAACTAGCAACACTTGTATTTATGATTTTTCAAAGATTAGAACATCAACTAGAACTAAGCTCCCACTAGTTTATCAGTTCCAAATACTGTCTAACTAGCAATGATGTATTCATGATGTTTCAAAGATTATAAAATCTCCAGAACTAAGCTCTCACTAGTTTATCAGTTCCAAATACTGTCTAACTAATAACACTTTATTCTTGTTTTTCCGATAAATGGAGAAACTCCTGTGTAGTCTATTACACATTTCTAATGATTCAAAAAACAAAAAATCATAAGGCTAAGGCTCCCACTAGTTTATCGGTTCCAAATACCGTCTAACTAGCAACGCCTTGTGTATATGATTTTCTAATTTTTTTCAATTAGAAATTTGTTGTGTAATTACACTTTTAAAATTCACTGAATGAATTTGTCTGATAGTCCTATATCATCTTTTGCAAACTAAGTATGGTCGTCTCTCGTTCAACACGAGTGACATCCGAGACATAGCTATACTATGTCACTTAAGTTTTTAAAGGCTCAAGGAAAAATCTCTTCCGAAAAATTAACTGCATTCTTTTGATAATTACAACGTACTTGTTACTCTCCACATTTTTAATGAAGTCCTATTACTAACAGTTTAGTAGCCTAGAGATTAAAGTTGTAAAATAAACACGACAGAAAGTTAAATTCAAAAAATAAATTTTCACTACTAGATTTATTTTAGGAATAATAAACTTGTTTAAAGTCTATCCTACCATTCCAAGGATTTAACCTCACACCGTACCGCCGCCTTTAGGGTCGGTATCAGTACGATGACGGTTAAATTGAAACAATCTCCCTCAATGATTAAGCATCGAGAATCGAACATCTCACGGGAATCAGACATCCCGGGCCTTAATTATTGATTACCTTCCTTTTTTTAGCCTAGATATTTCGAAAATATCCATAAAGAGTGTGACCTACTATATCAGATCTCAAAGTACGCCCCGAGTATGCCGCCTTTAGGGTCGGACAGTGACCCAACGAGTACCCGAAATCTTATCCTTTCGGAGACCAAGCCTTGAATTTTGATAGGGGTGAACACCATCCTTAGGGGGCCGGAATCAAAGTGGCACGAGGTCTCTCACGTGCTTGCATCTATAGTAGAGGCCGTGGGGTTGGCTGTCGCCATCCCTGCTCCCACTCTATAATTTGAAAAAGTGGTGGGTTTACTAATTACGGTTTCGATCTTGACAATAAGAAACGATAAATCAAAGTACTCCGAACAGGATCGGTTATGTAGGCAAGCCTAGGCCGTCTTACTCGTTGGAACATATGTGACAGTTCAGACTGATACGACAAGAGAAGCCCCGTTTAGCCCGAAGGCTTATCGGCTATGCTAAGTCTTGTCGAACCACTGTAACTTACATCACACGCGGAGGGGAGTCGATTGAGCCGAAGCTCGGTTGAACTCGCCCAACCATGGTTAGACCATTTCCGAACCCATGTACTATGATTTTCCAATTTCTAAATTGTCAACCAAAGCGCAATCTCGTTTCTGTTTAAGGTGGATTCACCGAAAACTCAACGATTTATCTAAGTGGGATTCACCGAGAATCCATCACTAAAATCGTAACGATTGACAAAACCCGGTTCCTCGGTTTTTATAATTAGTTACTTATTTATTAACTACCACTTATTAATTAAATAAGCCTTTAAACTAATTATACGAGTTATACATGCCTAATTTATTCGAAATAAACTAGCTACATGTATGCATTGGAGTGGAATCATGATATGATGCATGTCATGGCAATTTCCGGTTATATCATACAATTTTCGATCATACACGAAAAAATAACGGAAAAATAAACACCGAGATGGATCGTTGGTACCCCCGACTAACCTATTTTCTAAGGAAAAGTAAAACTAATCTAATCTTCGAGTCTTGAACTTCGAATCTTGAGCTCAAACCACCGGATCACGAACCACGAACACCCGAGAGGAGAAAAGGCCTTTTAAATTAAATAAATCCAATTTATTATAATTAAAACCTTTTTAATTAGATTTTTTTTTTTGTATTGTCGGCTGTTTTTAAATTATTTCCAAAAAATAAAAAAAAAATTATTTTTATTTTCTGCCAAATGGCAGAATTTTATAAAAGGAAATCAGGTTTAAAAAAAATACAAACAGCCGCCTACAAAAACCCAAGCCGCATGCAAGTTTTATTAAAACCAGACTTATAGCGAAGCTTTTCAGCGTCGCAGAAAGTCCTGTAGCGCAGAATTTTAATTAAAAAACAGGTTTTTAGCCGTTTCTCCTCGTTCATACCTTGGGTTTCGCCTTGATTCTCATATTTTCAGCAAGATCCTCATATTTCGAGCCCGGAATAAATAAAATTACAACAAAGATGCTATATTTTTTTCGATTGCATTAAATTTAAAATACAAATCCTATGCTCAATTGTTACTAAACAAGAGAGCTACAAAATAGATCTACGGGTAAACAATACCAACCCATTCCATCTCTTCAACCACGACAATCACAAGGCATACAACATGATATTTTCGATACATAAAAAAAAGAAAATAAAGCAATCTACACATGCTATTCCACTCCTTAGATCTAAAATTTAAATACTTTGATTGCTAGATCAAAGGCTTTGATACCACTTGAAGGATGTAATATCGTCGGATGTATCAAGATCCACCCAATTACGCAGCGGAGAGTACAAGATCTAGATCTAGTCAACCAAAATACATAAAATAATAGATCTAAACCTACGAGGGGGTTTAGATTGCTTAGCGGTTTATTGTGAATAAACGTCTAGAACAATCCGAGATCCAAGATCCAAGAATTGAGAAGCCACCGTCTTCCGACGTGTATCTCCAAGCAACACCAAGTGGATGGTGATTCAAGCCGCTTGACCTCCTCGATATGCTACCTTAGAAAAACCCAAAGTTTTTCTAAAACTCGAACCCTTAGTATAATGGCCGAAATCTCTAAGCCATAATACTACCCAAAATTTCGACTTTTGTGATGTGATAAAAGGCTTGGGAGAACTCTCTTTATATATGAGAGTAATCCTTGTCCTCCAAGGATTAATTAATAAATACAAAATCAATCATATTAATCATTTTCCTTAAAAAGATAAATCTAGAATATTCCCAAATTAATAAGGATAAACAAAAGATTTTCTTTTCCTTAAATTATTTAACCAATAAATAATTTAATCACATGTCTTTTTATTAATCAAGAAAACTAATTTCCCAACAAATAATAAAACAAAAAAATGCGCCCCAAACCCTATGTCAAAAGGTCAACACGCATTTTTCACCATTTGGGCCGAGTCCACGAAAAATATCTTTTTCATGTATTTAATTATCTAGCCCAACTAAACAATTAATCCACATATCAATTAAATAGTCCAATCCAACTATTTAATTATAATTGAGGTGAAACGACGAGAAAACCTATATGCTATATTAAGAGCCACGTTGGGGACCATGGACCCATATTCAGTAGCTACAATAAATTAAATAAAATTATTCGTCAGACCGAACAATAATATTCAATCTATTAATTCCGGGATTACACCACCATAAACCCGAAACTGAACTCTGTCGAATATAGATAACTTACACTCAACCATGAGTCGAAAGCGTCCACTGATATAATCATTACATACGGATAAATCCTCCATAGACTGTTCATTTCGAGTCGGGATATTTCCGTAAACCCTTCTCGAAACACATTATCTTTATTTACCATTAACCCCCTAGTGATCAATTAGTTCACATACTGGACTAGTAGCTAATTAGTCTAACATGAACTCCCGGGATCGATCATTTTCTTAGGGCTAACAAATAAGGGAAGCGTCGTCTACTTCCCGAGGGAAGGAATGGATTCCATATTCGTGATAGCACGGACTACTCACTCATCCCAGAATTGAGCCAACGAGAAGTGTTGGATCACATACTTCGAAGTGATCCTTACTAACACATCAAACTCTACCCTAGTCTAAGCACTTGTCTGTGATCACCTCAGGATTGAGATTAATCCATATATGATCATCTTGTGATTCGATAAGACTTCTCGATTACGGAATTATATCGAGAACTCAAATCAAATCGGTCCAGCCCTATATGATTATCATCATGTATAAATGCCCCACTAGGGACCCTTTTACCGACAGTCCGGATAAGACTGTCACACCGCAGTGTTCTGGGCGCATTAGTAGCATTTTAATCATGAGACCCATACTCAGATTAATCAACGCTACGGACTAAGTTAATTTTAAGTACATCTCACTAACTCAATCCTCTTGTGTATAGCCATACACTGAGTTATGTGATTACATAAACGAGGTACTTAGGGTTTTCAGTAGTGTCTTAATTATAAGCATACATGCATATAATAAGAAGAATTATTAATTCTGTCCTAAAACAATTAGATAATTGTCTTTCGGGCACTACACCTTACAACACCAACCACGATTGTCAACCCCTTCTTCTCCAATGGTGTAGTTACAGGCATCCCATCATGAGCTCAATTATCTCATCGCTTTCTCCAGCTCCCACTCTCAATTTTAGCCAGCCGGAATCCTCTTACACTGGTTCTCGCTCTAATTTCCCAACACCTCCGGTTCTGGGACACTTGAGTCCATCTGGAAATCATATGAGTTCTCCTCAACCTCTGTCACTTGGGCCTCCTTTTTTAGGAAATTTAAATCAACTTTGCACTGTCAAACTAGATAGGAATAACTACTTACTTTGGCATTACACCATTTTACCAATTGTTAAAGGTCATCATCTAGAGGATCATCTTCTTAGTTCTGTTCCTTCCATGCATGATCCTCTTTCCAGATATACTTTTCAAAATCATCCCATAACCTTTAATACTGATGAATGGACAATCAAAGATCAGTTGCTCCTTGGATGGTTGTTAAGTTCCATGACAGAATCCCTTCTCACTGAAGTAGTTGGCTGCTCTACTATATATGAAGTCTGGTCTACTCTTGAAAGTCTCTGTAACAGCAGATCTGAAGCAAGGATATTGAAATACAAGGATGTTTTGGCAAAAGCATCGAAGGGCTCCAAACCGATGTCTGATTATTTGCACAGATGAAATCCTACTCAGATAATCTCACAGCTGCTGGGTATTGAAAACGCCTTAAATGGTACCATTAATTATACCCTTATTCACCCCGAATTCTGCTCAAGAGAGGATAGATAGGCTCGTTATTCTGTGGAGTATGTGTTAAATGCTATGTGTATGTTTCCAGGATCGTAATTCTGCATCTATGTTATTTTCCCGAAGATTTGGTACTGTTTTGTCTCGTTTGTGTTTTTTAGAGGATGTATCAAATCTGGAGCATTGAAGAATGGATCTGGACCAAAAAGAGCATGTTGGGCCAAGTAAAAGAAGTCCAAGAAAGAATCTGCTGAAGAAAAAGAGGAAAAGTCTGCCCGGTTTACCAAGGGCTAGGGCCGGTAAACCGAGGGCTTGTTGGACACGAAATCAATTCTGCCGCCTCTACTAGGTCGGTTAGGGTTTCTGAGAGTCATAAGTCGGTTGTTGTATCTATATAAGGCCGCATTAATATATTATTGTGTAAGTTTTCATTAGTACTGAATTATATCCAATTATATTATACAATTTGATGAAATAAAGTCATTCCAAACTTTTGAGGAATTATTTCTGGTTTTCTCCCTTTCTCTACCATCTCTAGCTTGAGTAGATCGAGCTAGATCTCTATTGATGAAGGTATGAAGCTTTGAATGTTCCTTTTTGTCTTCAATATGGTAGATTTGTTCGTATTTATGTGTTTTAGTTAATTTGCATGTTTAAAGACCCTATGATTTACTTAGATTAACCGTAATTGAGCAATGTAAATCCAGGAATAGGAAAAGCTGACCCCGGTAAACCGGTGGTCTATACCGGTTTACCGAGGCAATATTTAGAAAACCTAAAACTGGGATTCACTACAGCTACGTTGATCGACAGGTTTAATTAACGGTAGGTTAGATCTGGCCAATCTACTTATTGTAATCGTAAAACTATCATGAAATACAAACAGTGAAGTGTTAGTTTGGACATAGTCTTGAATGGACCCTAGGAACGTACTGATCAGTGTCGACAGCTGTCTAGGCGGGTTAGCGGTATGAGTTAGCGCTCGATATTGGCAATTCTAGTTCTTTATGCGTATGGGCTATTACGGACCAATTAAGGAGGGTGGCTTTCGTATAGATTGTCTACTAACATTGTCGGAGTAGATAGGGTTAGGAGTTGCACCCGTAGCTTTATAATTAAATCAAAAGCTCGCTCGATTAATTTAAGGAAATTATATGGGGAAGTAAACATAATGATTATTTAATCCAAGTTAGTAGATCGGTGAGAAGAGGGGGAGAAATACCAAGTTTCTTTTATGTTCATTGTTGGTCAATGACCACCTATATGTTGCTTCTTAATTAGGTTAAGAATCGTTTATAATTAAAGTTGCATTGTCTGTGTGGGATCGACCTTGACTCGCATTTACTATACTATGATGTACCTAGTATTCTTGCTAGTAATATCGACTTGAGTGACTTACACATGATAAAAAAATTTGGCGCCGTTGTCGGGGACAATGGCCAGTTTTAAATATAAACGTTTTAATTCTGATTAAGAAGTTTTTATTTTATTTTACTTTCTTTTGAGTCTTGAGTCGTTTTGGATCAAACTTGCACCTGTTAGTATGCCAGAATAAGAAATTCTAGGCTCGGTTTACCGAGGGTTACCCCTGATTTACCGAGGCCTGGGAAATCGAATTCTGAATAGCCTTAGTTTTTCTGTGTTATTAACAGTTGATTTTAGTTAGTAGGTCCATAACAGTTGGGATCATACCCAACTGAAGCGGAAGTTGCTAACCTTATCTTTGTTTTATTTTGTCTCTTTGTTGGTCCCAGAGAAGGGTGAAACTATAGTCAGAGGGGGGGGGGGGTGAATGACTATAGTGGAGTTTCAAAAACTTTTCTTGTGTTTTAAAAGCTTTTGGGCAGCGGATAAGTCCCTTCTTACTATGTTGTTTTCAAATCGCTTTAGACAATCACAGATATGTGTTATGATGTAGGCAAATTAAATAAGTGTTGTAAAGTAAATTGCAGAAATTAAATTGACACAAGGCTTATAGTGGTTCAGGGTGGTGTAATCCCTTAATCCACTCTTCTCCTGTGATGATCGGAGGAATTCACTATTGTTTCCACAGATACAACAGTATGATTGTCCTTGGCTTCCCAAGCTTCACAATCTACAAGACTATCACTCATTGACTACAACAGCTCCAGTGATTCAGTCTTCCTTTTGCTGCTCCTTGAGATCAAAATCCTTCAACAGCTATCACAGTTTCAACTCCTTCTCAGATTGCCTCTGATTCAGTTGCTCCAGTTTGATGTGAATGTGATTCACGCACTTGCTTGATCAATATCAATTCTGAATATGTCTTTGTAGTTCTGATATTTGAGTTGATCACTAGATGTATCCTTGTAAGTTCAGAGAGAAGGCTTTTCTAATTGATAGAGTTTCTGCTTTTTTTTTTCCTTAATCGTTGTATTCTTTTTCTGTCAATGCCTTCTATTTATAGCCTTGAATAGCCTTGATTTTGAAATTCCGTCCGTTGGCTATATTAATGAGGGAATAATCCTTGATTTTATTCTTGATTCCCCCTTAATTGTATTCTCCTTGATTTCAGTGATCGGATTCTTCCTTCAAATGTATAGCAGAAAATCCGTCCTTGATTGATCCTTTAATGATTGTGCATTTAATGCATGATCTCGCCGAATCTTCAATGTATATTAAATCGATCTTGTAAGTGTCTCTTCACCGTCCGTAGAACGGTGGAGTGAGCCTTCGACTTAGCCGTTAGTTCTTTCTTCGCCGTTTTGTTTTCTCTTTGCCGACGGTCGTGTACTCGGCCGATTCATTGTTTTCTTCTTTGCTTTAGTTTCGGGAGAATCTTTATACTTCACTTGATCCTTGATTTGGGTGAGATCGGTGTACACCATATTGGAATATTGAGTTTCATCACTTGAAACATAACTTAGACTTATCCAAGGTCATCACGGACTTCCTTGGTTATAAGTCGATCATAATCCCTTCTCTCGTATCTCTCGCTTGGTGCTTGGTGGCTTCACTCGCCGAATGTCCGTTTTCACTTTGCCGTCCTACCAACTAGTACAATACTTGTCGACTCAACTTATACAACATGTCAGACTCTAAGTAAAGACTTATACAGAGAATTCTAACTTATTTCAGGCTTGCTATAACAGCTAGTATGGCCATCATCAAAACAAAATAAAATGTTCCTAACAATTTCCCCCTTTTTGATGATGCCAAAACCCTCATAAGCCTGAACATAAGTAATCAAAAAATTTCATAATTGTCAACAGATTAAAAACTCAATGATTTTATTCTTCCATCATAGGGCAATAAGATATTGCATCTTTTTAAAAAAGACAAATGATAAGATAGATTGAATTGAATTAAGCAACAGGCAATTGGTTTACTTCTTCATTTCTTCAAACCTGATGCCCTTGCCTTTGCTGTCCTTGCCTTTACTTCTTCATTTCTTCAAACCTGATGCCCTTGCCTTTGCTGTCCTTGCCTTTGCTGCAACAGGCAATTGGTTTACTTCTTCATTTCTTCAAACCTGATGCCCTTGCCTTTGCTGTCCTTGCCTTTGATGCCCTGTCTCTTTCCACTGGAGCTTTCAGGCTTTGAGTTATCTTCCCCCTTTGTGGCAGCATCAAAATGTGCCTCAAGGTCTGCAATTGCTGCATCAGACTCAGGGAGAGGGCCAAATTTTTTCTCCAGTAATTTGTTGTTGGCCTCACCAACTTTGATGAGAAAGTCCGGTTGCTTGCCGAATGCTCCATGATCTCATCCGGATGCTTTGAATTTTGGATGTGTGAGCATTGAGGGTGTCCACCAAGGGCTTGAGATTGTTGTCAACCGTCTCGGCATGGAATTCAAGATTGGTTTGGACATGGTGAGGGATGAGGTGTTGTAAGTTGCAAATTAAGTTCCCTTGTCTCTCCATGACTTCATCTTGGATTTTGATGTGGGCGATGAGAGCCTCAATCTTGTGATTGAAGGAGGTTGCGTCACTCCTTAAGGCATGCTTCGGTTTTGCCTGTTTGTAGTATTGCCTTTCCATGTCCACAATAAGGGGTTGAATGTCCGGATTGAAGACTCTCTCTCGGATCAATTTCTTCGGGTTCCACATGGACATCCTCTTCATCCTCATCATTTTCACTCTCGGCATCTTCACCTTGCTCGCTCCTCGCTTTCCACTTCAACTTCTTTTTCTTTCTTTTCCTTCTCTCGCCTCCTCATTTTGAACCTCTTCTTTTTCTTCCAAATTTTCTTGTTCTCGCCTCGCAGGCCCGGGGTCATCTAGAGGAGGTTGTTGGTATTGAACTTCTTCATCCGCTTCTTTTCCCCCTTGTGCAATTGTGGGGGCGTTGGCAATTTCCGCCGAGTGAGCTTTATCGGTGGCTCACCGAGCCGTTTGTCAACCGTACCAATGCTTTTGAAAAGCACTTCCCGGAGGGTCGGTTCATCGTCGGATATGCCCATATCTTCCCGATTTGCTTTGCATGAGCTTCACCTTCTGGTGTTCATCTTCGACTCATCTTCTCGCCTCGTCTATCTCTTCCTCTTCGGATGAGGTGATTCTATATCCTTCCTCACCCTCCTCCAGATAGACAATTTCCTCATGTTGCTTTTCTTCTTCTGTTTCTGTGTCATCACTTAATATCATAGGCTCATTTAAGTTGCTGGTGTTGGGCACAGTGGTATCTACTTGTGCCTTTTGAGACCTGGTTCTTCGTCCCACTCCCGATCCGCCGGGATTCGGGTTGTTTCCGCTTTTGACCAAAATGGGTTTCGGCTTCGGGGAAGCCTTGATGTAGGTGAACATTGTTTTGGACTTGTGTGGGGACTGCAAATTTGTGGGTTGTACTTTCATGGCGTTGAACAGGTGTTGAAGAGGGAACCCGTATGATTTCTTTTCCCATAAATCGCCCTTTTTCTGCAAACCCTTGTTTGGTGCGGTGATTGATAAGTCAATCTCCTTTTGAATCGATCCTTCAATCGATTGAATACGAAGGTTGCCCAATCAAACTTTATTCGTTCGTAGATTATGGCCATCGGTTTGATCCCGACCTCGCTTAGGTTTTCCGGTGACCCCTTTCTCCCTTCAATATTTTTGGTGATGACCGGTGCAAATTCGGCAAACGGAAGTTTGAGCGTTGATCTAGGTAGATTGTACGTTTTGTTTGGCTTGGGGCGTTTGGCTATTTCGGCCCGAATTTTGGGATGTCCGTCGTCACAAGCTTGACATTTGCGGGACCAATTTGGGGGAGGTTCGGGAACCCGTTGAGTGTATCGGGCGTGATGACTATGTGCTTTCCAAAGATTGAGCTTGTGATGCGATCAACTTCAGTCTTCTTCGTGCTGGGCATAAACTTTGCGTTTTTCCAAAATGCTATCAGATTCTCATAGCAGATACCAGTTATTGGGGGGTTTAGAAAGGTCATCAGCCCCAAATTTGTACAGCAATCGACCAGGAAGAGATATAGTACTCAGGCTTGAAAAACGAGCCGGTTATGATTGATTTTTCGTAGTATTTTTCAGTATCAGTGATTTGGGAGGATGAAGCCATCGATAGGTAGAGGAGGATTGGAAGAGTATATTTTGAGAAAAAGTAGGGTTTGTAATTTGTAGAAGTATGTAAAGATTTCTGAACATCTCTAAGTATTGTTTATATAGTGTGATTTGGGTAGTGTGAACGTGGTTTGAATATGGAAGGATTTAGTGACATAATGGCGTGATTTTGTGTATGAAAAACGCGATATTCGAGCGTAGAGGGGAGTGGTTTGAGGCAAGTAATGATAGAGCCCGGGAATCGAGGAGTTTATAATTCAAAAAATAATATAATTACCTCCATGATCATAAAGTGATTGCCACGTGTGTTCAGAATTGATTTTGTTCACACTTTGAATTTGTCCAAGTCTTTATTTCGGTGAAGTGCCTTCGCTGGTCACTTAACCGGTCCAATGAGTTCTTCACTGAGCTGCTTCATTGAACTGTTCCTAACAATCAGTTAAGTTACCTATGCCGGATACCGGTGCCTTACCTCTACATCTCCCGTAACGGCAAAGGTTGTACCGCTTGATGAAGTCACTTAGCCGATTACTCCGGTTAGCCGCTCGTTGATACTTAGTCAATTTCAATCATCCCTAACTCGCTTCTCAACATACTAAATCTTTCATAACCGAGTGGTTTAGTGAAGATGTCGCCCGTTGGTCTTCGGTGGATATGTATTTTAGGATGACATCTCCCTTTTCAACATGGTCTCTCGATAAAATGATGTCTTACATCAATGTGCTTTGTTCTTGAATGCAATCGGATTTTCTCGTAATAGATATTACACTTGTGTTGTCACACATGATTGGGATTGTTTTCTCTTCGACTCCATAGTCCCTTAGCCGTTGTCTTATCCACAAGTACTTGTGCACAACTACCTACCGTCGCTATATATTCTCGTTACCGTTGATGTAGTTATAGAGTTTTGCTTTTTGCCGAACCATGAGACTAGTCCGGTTCCTAGCATTTGGCATGTTCCGGAGGTGCTTTTTCTATCTATTTTGCATCCAAAGATAGTCGAGTCCGAATATGATATCGGTGTAAATCCTCCATCTTTTGGGTACCAAATGCCAACATTGATGGTGTGTTTCAAGTATTTGATTATCCTTTTAGTTTGCTAGAAGATGTGATTCTTTTGGTTGAGCTTGAAATCTAGCACACACTCCTACCGCAAATGCAATATCGGGTCTCGCTTGCGATTAAGTATAACAATGATCCAATAATTCCTCTATACATTTTCTGATCAACATCTTTTCCTCCTTCATCTTTTCCAAGTATGACTCTGGCACACATTGGTGTGTCTACTGTGCCACTTGTATCCATCCCATACTTGTGTATCAAATCTCTTGTATATTTTGCTTGACTAATGAAAATGCCATCCTTCATTTGCTTTACTTGAAGGCCAAGGAAGTAGTTTAATTCTCCCATCATGCTCATCTGAAATTTGCTCTTCATTAGGTTTGCAAATTTCTCACACAACTTTTCATCTTCTGATCCAAAGATTATGTCATCAACATAGATTTGCACTAGTAATGCGCTTGCCCCTTCCTCTAGTTTAAATAGAGTCTTGTCTATAGTTCCTTTGTTGAATCCATTCTTGATCAGAAATTGTGACAGTGTTTCATACCAGGCTCTAGGTGCCTGTTTGAGGCCATAGAGGGCCTTCTTGAGTTTGTATACTTTGTCTTCTTTTCCTTTGATTTGAAATCTAGGAGGTTGTTCTACATAAACTTCTTCTTCCAAAAGTCCGTTTAGGAATGCACTTTTGACATCCATTTGATAGACTTTGAAGTCTTTGTGTGCATCAAATGCTAGAAAAAGTCTTATTGCTTCCAATCTTGCTACTGGAGCAAAGGTTTCATCATAATCTATTCCTTCAGCTTGGGAATATCCTTTTGCAACTAGCCTTGCTTTGTTTTTCTGACAACAGTTCCTTGCTCATCCATCTTGTTCCTGAATACCCATTTTCCACCAATGATGTTGGCCATTTCAGGTCTGTCAACAAGTTCCCAGACTTCATTTCTTTCAAATTCATTTAGTTCTTCTTGCATGGCCGTGATCCAATCTGCATCTTGGATTGCATCATCTATGGTCTTGGGTTCCACTTGTGATAGAAAGCAAGTTAGCATGTACTCCAATTGTCTTCTTGTTCTGACTCCGGTGTGAATATCTCCAATGACTTGTTCTTCGGGATGGTCTCTAAGCCAATTTAGGTCTCGGTTGAAGTTGATCTTCACTTGGTGCTTCCATACCTTCATGCCGAGCATGAACTTCAATTTCGTGTGCTTCTCCCGTTGTATTGATATGTGGCTCCTCTTGATTTTCAAAAAGATGATTCGGGATAGTAGGCCGGTATGGTTGCATTTGTATAGATTTGCCTCTCGTGCGGCTTTCTCTTCTTGGTCTTGAAGATCTTCACCATTTGTATATGGTTCATCAAAAACCACATGTATTGATTCTTCAATCACCAATGTTCTTTTATTTAGTACTCGAATGCTTTGTCGGTGTCCGAGTATCCCATGAAGATTGCTTCATCGACCTTCTCATCAAAGGTATGCGAGATGATTCATGTTCAAGACAAAACATTTTGATCCAAACATATGAAAATATGAGATATTGGGTTTTCTACCATTCCATAATTCATATGGAGTTTTTCCATGATGTTTGTTGATGATTGATCTGTTTTGTGTATGGCATCTTGTGTTTTTTCTTGACCCGAATCTCTTTGGCAAGCATGCTTCAAAGCAATCATTGTTCGATCGCTTCTTTGAGAGTTCTGTTTCTTCTTTCTCGCTACACCATTTTGTTGTGGAGTTCCCGCCGAGATAGTTGATGTAGTACTCCATTTTCTTCACAATAGGTTCGATAATTTCATTTAGAAATTCGGTGCCTCTATCCGATCCGATTTTGATAATTTTTAGCTCTTTTTCATTCTCGGGGTCTTCTCGGCAAGTCCGGTAGCTTCTTGAGTGTTTCTTTCTTCTTGTTCATGAAGATGGTCCAGGTGTATTTTGAGAAGTCATCCACCACTACAAGAGTATATTTCTTACCACTCACACTTACTTGGAGTGACGGTCCAAACAGTCCATGTGCGGTAGATGTAGAACTCTTGTTGTAGATTGATGAGGCTTTGATTTGAATGAGCTTTTTATTTGTTTTCCTTTCGACAAGCATCACATAGACTCTCTTTCTTGAATGTGATCTTCTGGCGTGCCTTCAACTAACTTGCTCCTTGATAGTTTGCCGATGGTCTTGAAATTCGGTGATTTAATCTTCGGTGCCAAATCCAGCTTGTTGATTGTTTATTCTTGACAAGTAGACATGTTTCTCGCCTTGGTCGTTCTCCGGTCCACTACATACATGTTGTCTTGTCTTCTACCCGCAAGAACCACCGTGTTTGTTTGATCGTGAATCACTTTGCATCCTTCTTTGTTGAAGTGCACATTGTAGCCTTTGTCACGAATTGACCGATGCTCATCGATTTGAAGTTAAGTCCCTTGACATATGCCACATTTTGAATCTTTAGATTGTTTTTGAGTATTGTGCCTTCCCCTTTAATCTTGCCAGGGTTTTCTTTTCCTCCAAATGTGACTTTGGGTCCATCAAAAGCTTTAAAATCAGTGACCCATTTCTTGTTTCTGTCATGTGTCCGGAAGATCCACTGTCTATGTACCGGACATCCTACAAAACAGATTAATTAAGTTTGGGTACCCAACACTGTTTGGGTCCATATCTGTTAGCAGTCATGCCTCCCATACCAAGTATGTATCCAAAAGGTCTTCTCTTTGGATAATTGAAATCATCAACTTCATATGTATAAGGCATGGCAGAATAGCTTCTAATATTTTTACAGAAGGTATTCTGATACTTTTTTTCCACCTTTTGGTTCATTTATATCCTTCTTCACTTTCCAATATGCAATAGGAAACCTTTCTTGCTTCATGTGTCTAGGAACATAGCTAGATTGATTTTTCTTAATCACATGATGCATTTTGTGGAATGGTTTCCTCTTGTATTTTGGAGGTGTGACATTCCAATCATCCTCTGAGGGAAAAAGTCTGTCTTTACCTTTCAGATGGCTGTTGTTTTTGTATGATTGGAATGAGGATTTAGTCTGCTGTTTCACTACGGTGGGTTTTGACTTCACCGGAACAGGATGATGATCCGTTGGAGACATGGTTCGTCCCTTTCTAAATTTTGGTCCATTAGTGGTCCTCAATTTAGAATTGTGTTGACTATTATCCCTACGTTCATCCCGATCGTTATAGCCAAGACCGGATCCGGATCCAAACCTTTTTGAGGGTTTGTAAGCCGGTGCTTTTAGTGGTGCGGTGATTACCTTTCTTGGTGAGGAGTTCTTCTTAATCGATCGTTGGTAACGGATGTATGGTCATCTCGCTTTTTGTTGATCATTTAAGTAGGTCTCCTTACTAGTTAATTCGGCTCTTGTTTTATCCAGTTCTTTCTTTAACCTCTTATTCTCTTTTCTTAGATCCTTGCATTCCTTTTCCGAATTTCATGATTCTTTTCAATTTCATCAAATTTAGTCATGAGATTTTGGACTAGGTCCGCGTATCTAATGGAAGACTAGAGGATTGTGCGGTGTTAGATGTGAATGCATTAGATGAAGAACATGAACTAGATGTTACCTCGCTTTCATCGATTCTTTAGCCATTAAACATAGGCTTGTTTCCTCGTTGTCCGAACTATCACTTTTGTCTTCATCCAATTCTTTGGTCATGAGGCATAGGCATGCCTTTTCATTTTCTCGAGTTTGTCTTCTTCATCACTATCATCGAGTCATTGTCGATGATTCTTCATGCTTTTCACCGCCGGATTCTCGCCTTAAGTGCCTTCTTGCCCTTTCTCTTTTCGGATGCTTTGAATTTCTTCTTTTCACCATCTTTGTCATTTTCTTCAGGACAATCAGCCTTGAAGTGGCCTCTCTTATTGCAGTTGAAGCATCTGTATTCATCATCTTTCTTCTTCATGTCTCTGTTTGAGCTTGACTTTTTGTTTGATGTTGAATTTCCCTTGAATGGCTTCTTTTTAAACCTGTCAAAACGTTTAACTAATAAAGCTACCTGTTCTTTTAGTTCTTGTGTCTCTTTGCTGATGCATTCGGCAAAGTTACTTTGATGGGGTGCAGCTAATGCAGTAATTTTGTGTGTCTCTGCCGGACCACCATCTTCACCGTTCAATTCGAATTCATGAGCTTTCAATTGGGACATCGGTGTCGAGTGTCGTTGCTTGCAAGATTTGTTGTTCCTCGATTACGATGTTATGATCTTCCATCTTTCGGGTAGTCCTCTCAAGATCTTCAAGCATACTTCTTTTTGTGGATATGTGTGTCCAAGTCATTGCGATTCAACGATGATGCTTGAGAATATGTTGTCCATTTGATCAATGGATTCACCGGTCTTCATTTTAAAGTTCTCAAATTTCGTTTTGCAACGTAGATAATTTGTTTTCTTTGATCGCTTCGGATCCTTCATTTATCAATGATAGTTTGTCCCACATCTCCTTTGTTTGTTTTGCGATCTTTGATTCTCATGAACATGTTGTCGTCTAGAGTCTTTAAGATCATATCTTTTGCTACAAAGTCTAGGTTTGCTCTTCTCCCGTCATCTTTGGTCCAATCTTTCTTGGGTTTGTCTATCTCCTTTCCTTGATCCGCTCCCCGTGCCTACCACAAGTAGTGATCATGATTGGGCCGTCATTGATTACATCCAAGATCTCCTCATGAGTTGCTTTGCAAGATGAGATAACATTCTTATTTTATATTCATCAAAATTATTAACATTGAAAACAGTACTTTTGACAAGAAGTTTGAGGAATCCATCGGTGCAATTGAAGATAAAAATGGCGAAGAATGAAAAACTTCGATTTGAAAACTACTTTGAAAATATGTGATCTCCTTGTTACCGTAAATTAGATCCGAACGGGTTCGATACTAGGAACACCGCTCTCGCTACCAATTGTTGGTCCCGAGAGAAGGGTGAAACTATAGTCGAGAGGGGGGGGGGGTGAATGACTATAGTGGAGTTTCAAAAACTTTTCTTGTGTTTTAAAAGCTTTTGGGCGGCGGATAAGTCCCTTCTTACTATGTTGTTTTCAAATCGCTTTAGACAATCACGGATATGTGTTATGATGTAGGCAAATTAAATAAGTGTTTGTAAAGTAAATTGCGAAAATTAAATTGACACAAGGCTTATAGTGGTTCGGGGTGGTGTAATCCCTTAATCCACTCTTCTCCCGTGATGATCGGAGGAATTCACTATTGTTTCCACGATACAACAAGATGATTGTCCTTGGCTTCCCAAGCTTCACAATCTACAAGACTATCACTCCTTGACTACAACGGCTTCGGTGATTCGGTCTTCCTTTTGCTCTCCTTGAGATCAAAATCCTTCAACAAACTATCACGCTTTCAACTCCTTCTCGGATTGCCTCGATTCGGTTGCTCAGCTTTGATGTGAATGTGATTCACGCACTTGCTTGATCAATCTCAATTCTGAATATGTCTTTGTAGTTCTGATATTTGAGTTGATCACTAGATGTATCCTTGTAAGTTCAGAGAGAAGGCTTTTCTAATTGACAGAGTTTCTGCTTTTTTTTTTCCCATAATCGTTGTATTCTTTTTCTGTCAATGCCTTCTATTTATAGCCTTGAATAGCCTTGATTTTGAAATTCCGTCCGTTGGCTATATTAATGAGGGAATAATCCTTGATTTTATTCTTGATTCCCCCTTAATTGTATTCTCCTTGATTTCAGTGATCGGATTCTTCCTTCAAATGTATAGCAGAAAATCCGTCATTGATTGATCCTTTAATGATTGTGCATTTAATGCATGATCTGCTGAATCTTCAATGTATATTAAATCGATCTTGTAAGTGTCTCTTCACCGTCCGTAGAACGGTGGAGTGAGCCTTCGACTTAGCCGTTAGTTCTTTCTTCGCCGTTTTGTTTTCTCTTTGCCGACGGTCGGTGTACTCACCGATTCACTCGTTTTCTTCTTTGCTTTAGTTTCGGAGAATCTTTATACTTCACCGATCCTTGATTTGGGTGAGATCGGTGTACACCATATTGGAATATTGAGTTTCATCACTTAAAACATAACTTAG
Organism: Gentiana straminea; assembly: GCA_036785695.1. Lineage (NCBI taxonomy): Eukaryota > Viridiplantae > Streptophyta > Magnoliopsida > Gentianales > Gentianaceae > Gentiana > Gentiana straminea. The sequence goes on along the minus strand of JAVUPR010000464.1, from coordinate 4,001,337 downwards.
ACTTATCCAAGGTCATCACGGACTTCCTTGGTTATAAGTCGATCATAATCCCTTCTCTCGTATCTCTCGCTTTGGTGCTTGGTCGGCTTCACTCGCCGAATGTCCGTTTTCACTTTGCCGTCCTACCAACTAGTACAATACTTGTCCGACTCAACTTATACAACATGTCAGACTCTAAGTAAAGACTTATACAGATAATTCTAACTTATTTCAGGCTTGCTATAACAGCTAGTATGGCCATCATCAAAACAAAATAAAATGCCTAACACTCTTTCACTGGAAGATCAGGACACTTCAGAGATTCGATCGAACCGGAGTTGAAGAAGAGCAAACAAGTCAAGCAATATGCCTCGGACAATATTGAACGTCATGCCAATTTCCATGTATCATGGATCCATAGTCAGTGAACAATACGAAGCGGATAAGGAGCGGGTGGAAAAAGAGAAAGAAGCAATCAAGCAAGAGCCTGAAGAGAACTTGAAGGAGTATAGCATGTATCGTCTAGGTGAGTTCCCTATCGAGCTAATTGAAATATATTCTTTGGATTATGATTCTGATGATCCTGAAGAGGATCTCGACACGATGTTTTCTGAGCCTGAGGATTACCCAGACTCAGACACCGTGGTGAAGTTAGGAGACCTTGGTACGTTCCGACTCCCAATCTCTGTCAATGGTATATCAGTAGGATTAGGTCTCTACGACTTAGGCTCGAGTTGCAACATTCTACCTTTTTCCCTCTGCCAAAAGATTAAGCTTCCGGTCGTTATGAATCAAACCCAAACCATGACTTTTGTCGATAGGACTAGAGATATGCCTGCCGGTCTGCTGAGGATGTGCACGATTAAGGCATGAGGGTTCACTTTTCCAATTGATTTCACGTTTATAGACGTACCAGAGGACCCAAGTGCCCAGTTTTGTAAGGAAGACCTTTCTTAGCGACAAGCAGAGCAGTCATCGATTTTTGATAATGCGGAGATTACTTTGAGGTTGAATAATGCCGCGGTATCTTTCAAAATCTTAGAGCCCCTAGATAATAGGCCGGAAAGTTGCAAGATGACGTATGATTCCGGAAAGGTGGAAATTATGGAGATAGAGAGGGAAGGGCATAAGCATAAGCATCGAGAGGTTGTAGAAGAAACCATTGAGTAGGAATTCATGCGATTAATGCTTAGAGAGAAAGAAGATATGGACCACAACAAGATGCTCACGGAAGCTAGTCCTTCCGTATTGCGTAGTGAACGATTTGAGCCCAAAGTAGGAAATGTGGAATCCTTAGGCATCAAGGTCAAGTCTCGACGCAGAGGCAGACCTAATACGCAAGCTAAGAGAGAGACGCATGCTAGGAAAAGAGCTCAAAAAGGTTCTGTGAAGATACAAACCTCTGGAGAAAAAGTTTGGCGAGTTAAAGCTCCAACCCCTGAATCATCGAAAATCTGAAGAAAGTCGAGCTAGCGACTATAAACTCAGAACTATTCTCTTAAACCCTTAGGTAGATTAGGAATGAATAAAAGTAGCTGGATGAAGGGACGAGCTTTTTTTCATCCTACCGCACCCTTAGGCTTGAAACCGATGGTTGATGGGAAGTTTTTTTTACTCGTTGTGGATTCTAGTGAAGTAGGTTAGGATTGAGTCGAATATAGCAACAAAAGGAGTAAGAGACTAGTCAATTTGAGGTCAGAATTGAGCAGAGAGGTTGAGTAAAATGTGCAGAAAAGGAGTATAGAGAAATCTGGGGAAAAGAAGCCCCGGTAAACCGAGGGCTACCTCCAGTTTACCGAGCCAAGATTTTCAGTTTTCTGAATGTCAGATTGGAAAGCTGAATTTTTAGAGACACGTGGAGGACACACGTTGTATCAGATACTGCCAGTCAGCAGAAACCGTCCCATTTTTTCCTCTTTTCATCATTTCCCACACTCCACCATAACTCCATCTCAATCCCATCAATCACCCCCCTCAAATCCCTCACCCTAATTACTCTTATACCCACTATCCCACCAAATCCTTCCACCTTCCATCATTTTTCCTATTTAAACCACCTATTCTACCACCATTATCATTATTCTCATCTACAACAATCTTCTTCAATCACCAAAATTCTTTCAATTCTTCTTCCTTCACAATATTCGGCCATCATCATCACCCCTATCACCACCATATCTCCACCAAAACCAAACCTATTTTCTTCCATTTCAACAACCAAAACACCAACCATACCATTTTCTCCATCACTATTGCTGATTTGCAGTATTTGTGCAAGGTGAAGTGCTGCAGTTCTTCTTTTATCTTCACAGAGCACTGTCCCATAAAGAAAAACAAAAAAATCAGGCCGGTAAATCGAGCCTCACTGCCGGTTTACCGAGGGTAGTTTTTCCAAAATCAGCATCATTTTCCGTTCCTGTTATCATCCAAGATGGGTCCTAAGCGTAGCAGAGTTGTCTATCGTCCCAGTGGTTATCAGAGTATTTACGGAGATGCTAACCTCTTGATAGACGGGGTTGAGCAATTTCATTCATTAGAGATCTATGAATCGTTCCGAGGGCATTGGAACGGAAGACCAATTGCTCGAGAACGGGGCGTAGAGTCGGACGATTGCGGTTCGATCTTGCCACAAGCCTTACAAGAACAAGACATTTTGGATATGGCTGAGGCACCGACACGGTTCAACGCCACGGTGGTAAGAGAGTTTTAGGCTTATGTTTTGCATAACCCCGGAGTCACATTTGCGATGGTCCGTGGGGTTAAGATTGATTTTTCTATCGAGCGGAGCAATGAACATTTTAGGGTTCGTAATCCACCGGTGGGCCCAAAAGAGTACACATCCTCGAGCAATATTGAAGATTTAGAGAGGATGGATATGATTGCTGATTTCTTTAGGGTGCAATGGAAGAACAACCCTGCGGGAGCCCCCACCATCTTCCTAGAGAATGAGTTATCCTAGGATAGGAAGGTGGTCAATAGATTTGTTTGTGCTCGACTTCAGCCGACCAAGCATACGGTGTCTGTCACACCGAAAAGGGCAGAGTTGATGTTCTATCTAGAGCAGGGATCTCCAATCAACATCGGTCTACTGATGCGTAGCCGTATTAACGAGCTTGCTGCCACAGCAGTTGCCATATGGACAGATGATTGACATGTTCGCGTTGGATGACGAGGTCAAAGTTCTGGTTAGTGATGAGTGGGAAGACCCTGAGCCAATGATTAGTTCACAGTTAGTTTCAAAAGGGCACAGACGGGTTGGACAGACAGCACAGAGAGAGAGTACTCCGGTCCACGGAGCACCTCAGACTCATAGAGCCTTGCTAGAGGAGCACTCGAGAGAAATTACGAGTATGCATCGCAAGATGGATAGAATCATAGACTTTCTAGGAGTTCCTCCTGCAACCCCACCACCTAAGGCTGCCCCACATCATAGAGCATCCTCTTCTATTGCTGCTGCCTCCAGTTCTGCACCACCTCCCGGTTTTGAGCCTAGAGATAACTGAGAATGTTATTCAGATGAGGATTAGTTTTTATTTCTTTTTATTGTTGTTATTTTCCATTTTCTTATTTTTATTTTTATTTTTCTTTCCTATCTAGTTGATGTAGCAGAATATTTCTTAATATAATGATTTTGTCGGCTTAATTTGTTTGGTGTTATTTATTTTCTCTTTTACTGCCGCAATTTTATTATACGGTTTCTTGTCTCCACTATTCTTCTTGGTTTGTTTGAGATACTTAGCACAGATTCTTCAAGGATTACTTCCATGAGCCCGATGTTTTATAAGACGATCCAATTCTTCTTTGGCTTCACCCTTAACCGAAGCTAAGTTCCTTTTTCATCTTACACATTAGGGACTATGTTTCGATTAAGTGGGGGGTAATGAACGTCACTTAGCTTCTTAGCATTATATTCCATGAATTGCGTGATTATCTTGATTCTCTTTGATGCACGATTCACCACCTAGATTTTGATTCATTTCGACAGAATTTTGAAAAAATATGATATCTTTGATCTTTTCGAGTTAATTGACTTAATCTTTGTTTCACTTTGCACAAGTAAAAGTAAGTGCCCACTTCTGAAGTAGTGGTGTATTAAGAGCATATTCTATTATGAGCCACCATTTTAAGCATGTATAACTCACTTTCCTTGGTGTGTAGTCGATAGCATATTGCTTTGACTAGAGTTGACCCTGGCTTTATCCCAAATTATGTTTCACCATCGCTTATAAAGGCAAAGGAATTTCGGATTCGGTAGCTTATCAAGAGTGAGACCGTGAGGATAGATAAATCAATGAGAGTCCACCCGCCAAGAAAGAGAAGTGCATTGAAATATGTACATCTATATTCTCTTTGGCAAAAATATGAGTCAATGGAGCGTAAGACGCACGACTTTTGCATAGACCGATAAACGCGAGCCTAAGAGTAATACCTACTCGGTTCTCGATCCGCCTTGCTAGCTAATTTGATTAATGTTCGAGACTGGTTAGTTTGACTACGGGTTGATGGAATGTGAGATTGTCTGCATTACTAAGCGGTTGTGAAAGTTATTGCACACACACATTGGCTCATGACGTGAATAGTGTTTAATGCGTTATTGATGGATATGAGTAAAATGATCTTGATCTTGACTTTGTGCGGCATAGTTGCTTTTAATTAACTTGTGTACTGATCAGAGTGTTGTTTTCTTTTCGCCTTTTTGCTCGGGACAATCAAAGCTAAGTGGGGGGTAGTTGATAACGCCCTAAATGGTACCATTAATTATACCCTTATTCACCCTGAATTCTGCTCAAGAAAGGATAGATAGGCTCGTTATTATGTGTTAATTGCTATGTGTATGTTTCCAGGATCGTAATTCTGCATCTATGTTATTTTCCCGAAGATTTGGTATTGTTTTGTCTCGTTTTGTGTGTTTTATAGGATGTACCGAATCTGGAGCATTGGAGTACGGATCTGGACCAAAAAGAGCATGTTGGGCCAAGTAAAAGAAGTCCAAGAAGGAATCTATTAAAGAAAAAGAGGAAAAGTCGTCCCGGTTTACCGAGGGCTAGGGCCGGTAAACAGAGGGCTTGTTGGACACGAAATCGATTATGCCGCCTCTACTAGGTCGGTTAGGGTTTCTGAGAGTCATAAGTCGGCTGTTGTATCTATATAAGGCCGCATTAACAGATTATTGTATAAGTTTTCATAAGTACTGAATTATATTCAATTATATTATACAATTTGATGGAATAAAGTTATTCCAAACTTTTGAGGAGTTATTTCTGGTTTTCTCCCTTTCTCTACCATCTCTAGCTTGAGTAGATCGAGCTAGATCTCTATTGTTGAAGGTATGAAGCTTTTAACGTTCCTTTTTGTCTTCAATATGGTAGATATATTCGTATTTATGTGTTTTAGTTAATCTGCATGTTTAACTCTTTTTCTAGCGGTCTATACCGGTTTACCGAGGCAATATTTAGAAAACCTAAAACTGGGATTCAATACAGCTACGTTGATCGACAGATTTAAATAATAATAGGTTAGATCTGGCCAATCTACTTATTGTAATCTTAAAACTAGCATGAAATATGAATAGTGAAGTGTTAGTTTGGACATAGTATTGAATGGACCCTAGGAACGTGCTGATCAGTGTCGATAGCTGTTTAGGCGGGTTAGAGGTATGAGTTAGCGGTATGAGTTAGCTCTCGATATCGGCAATTCTAGTTCTTTATGCGTATGGGCTATTACGGACCAATTAAGGAGGGTAGCTTGCATATAGATTGTCTACTACCATTGTAGGAGTAGATAGGGTTAGGAGTTGCACCCGTAGCTTTATAATTAAATCAAAAGCTCGCTCGATTAATTTAAGGAAATTATGTGGGGAAGTAAACATAACGATTAACAAATCCAAGTTAGTAGATCGGTGAGAAGAGGGGGAGAAATACCAAGTTTATTTTATGTTCATTGTTGGTCAATGACCACCTATATGTTGCTTCTTAATTAGGTTAAGAATCATTTATAGTTAAAGTTGCATTGTCTGTGTGGGGATCGACCTTGACTCGCATTTACTATACTACGATGTACCTAGTATTCTTGCTAGTAATATCGACGTTAGTGAGTTACACGCGATCAGGTATCCTATCACCAAATCTGAATTGATTTTAGCTACATTGGGAGGTCTAGACCGTGACTATGAATCTGCCATTGTCAACATCACATCTAGAGTAGGATCCCTTAGTTGGCAAGATGTAAAATCTTAGTTGATTACACATGAAAGACTCATTGCAAGACTTAATCAACCTTCTGGTACTGGCTTGGTCAGTCCTACTGCTAATTTTGTACAAGGCCCCCTGCCTAGAAACTTCTCCAATTTTAACAACAATGGCAGACCACCTTCCTCAAACTCAAACACTAGAAGATGAAGAGGTAATGGAGGATCTACGGGTGGTAGAGGTAGAGGCAGGGGCAATGGAGGTGGTAGAGGATCCAATGGAAATTCTGGAAACAAAATAATCAGTCAATTGTGTGGCAAAGGTGGTCACATTGTTACCTCATGCTGGTACAGATTTGAAGAGAACTTCATTCCTCCTAATAGTAACAACAATAACTCTAAGCATGCCTCAGCTTTTGTTTCCACTCCTCAATCTATGGGGGATTCAGCATGGTACATGGCCAGTGGAGCCTCCAATCATAGCTGATCTAAACAACCTTCATCTCAGTGCAGGTTACAATGGGTCTGAGTCTTTGGTAGTTGGAAATGGTGAGAAACTCCCTATCCTTAATCTTGGTTATAGTAAGATTGCTACACTCAATCCACACATCACTCTTGTTTTTAAAGACATTCTTCATGTTCCTTTAATCACTAAAAACTTGATTAGCATCTCTAGACTTTTAGCAGATAACTGTATCACTGTTGAATTTACCCTTACTGCTTGTTATGTGAAGGACAAGAAAACAAGGATGTTGCTTCTAACAGGAGTACTCTGTGATGGTCTCTACAAGATAATAGCCCCTCAAAAGAGCTTTCTTCACTCCAAAATCAAGTCTACTTCAAATCATATCCTCAGTCTACCTACTCCTCAGTGTTCCTACAATAATGCTGGTTCTAAGTCTTTGTCTGGTTCCCCTGGTTTCTGTTTAGGAATTGTGAGTCTTGATAAGGATCCAAATGTTTGGCATAGGAGATTAGGCCACCCTTCCAAACTTGTTCTTAGTCAAATCCTAAAGTCCTGTAATGTTAATATCAATGGAAATTTACTGTTTTGTGATGCTTGTCAATTTGGCAAAGGCCATGACTTGCCCTATTCTAATTCTGATTCTCATGCTAAACATGTGCTTGATCCTGTTCACTCTGATTTATGGGGTCTTGCCCCTGTTCAGTCCACCTCTGGTTATCTTTATTATGTGCACTTCATTGATGATTGGTCAAGGTATACCTGGATTTTCCCCTTAAAACACAAATCAGAGGCATATTCTGCATTTCTACTGTTTAAAAGTCTAGTTGAAAATCAGTTCACAACTAAAATCAAATGTTTGCAAATAGATTGGGGAGGGGGGAATATAGGACACTTGAACCCTACCTTAAAGAACATGGCATCCACTTTAGGCACCTTTGTCCACATGCTCACCAACAAAATGGTAGAGCATAAATGAAACATAGACACATAGTGGAACTAGGCCAAACTCAACTAGATCAAGCCTCTCTACCCTTAAAATTCTGGTGGGACAGCTTTGTTGAAGTTGTGACTGTGACTAACTCTTTACCTATCCATGTCTTGGATAACAAATATCCATTTGAAGTTGTTTTTCAAAGAAAACCTGATTATAAGTTTTATAAAGTCTTTGGATATGCTTGCTTTCCCCATCTCAGACCTTTTAATTCTACAAAGTTTAGATTTCATACTACCAAGTGCACATATCTAGGTATTAGTCCCTACCATAAAGGATATAAGTGTTTGGATGAGTCTGGGAGAATCTTCATTACCAGAAATGTGGTCTTTAATGAGTCTGAGTTTCCCTTTAAGGAAAATTTCCTGTTAGGGCCTCATAGAGAAATTCTTGCTGATCCTGACCTAGTTACCTGTCTTTCTCTTGGCACACTCTCTTATCCTTCACATGGGCCATTATCAGCAGAAGCATCACATGAAGACAAGTCAGCAGCATCCAATCATACTACTGCCTCATTGATGTAAGTCAACTAGATGATACTTTTTATGATGTTTTATCCCCATTTCTCATGCATTTATTGATGTTTTTGTATCAGTTCAAGTCATTAATTGCTTAGCTTCATACAAATGTGTAAGTAGTAATTATTAGATAAAATATCATATTTTGATAGGTTTTGTACCGGTTTAGTAACCGGAGCGTCATGTCGGGTTTACGCTTGGTATTTTTATAATTTATTGCAGGATTATAGATTGACCAAGACCCCGAGTGATGACACGTGTTGAGCCAAAAACACATCTTTTGAGGGATAGAAGAGTGTGCCATAAGCTTATGAGTTCAAACGGATCAATTGTCCTTAGTGCTTCTACCGTAGCCTATCTTCAACGGACATTTGACCCAACTTAAAGGCATTTTTTGGGGAAGACTTCTTCATGAGAGTTTTAGATCTTCAAATGATATTTTCAACTCACTTTAAATTACATCAATCGGAGGTCTACAACTCAATTTATGGCCATTTTACCGAACTGCTGTGAAGAACCGGCCTATTAAGGTGCGCCAAGCGTCGCAAAAGAAGCTGTCAGAGACCTTTAGCGGCGCACGCCGGACCTTTTGCGGCGCACGCCGGAATATATCAAGATTTTGCTAGATTTGGCAAATATTTGGAGAATATTGAGCATTTAATGCATGTACTACAGCCTGACACCCCTCCACATGCTAAAAATCCGGCGCAGACCGGAATAATACCGGTCTACGCCGGAAAATTCTCCTATATATATTTACACATACACAACCGAACAGAACAATCTTCTTCTTCCTTTTTTTTTCTTTTCTCTTGCAGGCAACATATTTCCAAGGCTCTTAGAGCCAAAATGAGTTACAATATTTAGCTAATTTCATCACAAATATAATCCTAGAATGTTAGTCTAATTTCTTGGTGTATCTTACGTGGAAAAAGCTCGACAAATTGGTGCAACCTCCATTGAAGCTCACCGGAAATGGAAACAAGCTTGCCGTTGCAAACTTATCGGTTGTAATCGGTAACATAATATTCTAGTTTTATTTTGTTTTGTTAATCTGATTACTATAAATGCTAAATTAAATATTTTAGTATTTGTAATAATGAGTGGCTAAATTTGTAACTAGCCAAGATATGTAATTGAACTATTTTGATCTTTTTAGTTAATTGGATGATGGTTATGTTATATATATATTTCAATTTCAATTGTGTTGAATCTTTTTCTACTTAAATTGACTGTTAGCTCGTATTGGAGTAATTAACCAATATTGGCACACACACTTAATTGATACCGAACGGAGATTTTAGGTGTGAGAACGAGGTAGAAAAACCGGAAGGTAAAATTGGCCGTCTGACGGAACCCTCTTTCTTATCCGGGGAAAGATTATTTGTACTCAAGAGCTTATCATGTCAAATCAATAGGTTTAGGGCTCTTAAACCAAGGAGGAGGCATAGAACAATTTCGAACACTCGTATGAGGGGAAATTGTTAGAATACGGAGTGCACCGTTTCGCACAATTGAATACCCTTAATAGGCCGAATTAATCACATCCTTAAAAGAGACTATAGTTCGATGAAATTGTTTTGGCTAGTATCTTTATTTTTATTTTTTTTTATTAGTGACGTAAAACTATCACTTTATGATAAAATTGCGACTTAGATCAAGATAATAATAGCTAATTGGTGTTTAACCACACTTTGAATTATATCGTGTTTCTTGAGGAGATGACCTTGATTCACCAGACTAGACTACAATTTGACCCGGTACACTGCCGGTTAGATTGGACACCCAGTTTTAGTCGATCACTCATCTCCTCATATGCCATCACCTTCCAAATCCATCAATATGCCATCACCTTCCAAATCCATCAACTCTTCCATATCCTCACACTTATCTATAGAAAAATCCAACCCAAATTCTATCTCCCTCAATAAAAGCCCCTACTTCCTTTAGTCCTCATTCTGAAGTACCTTTATCCAACTTCACTGATCATTCTCCTTCACCATCTAATACACAAGATCCTGTTATAATAATACCTCCTTCACAAGGCCATCCTATTTTGCAAACACGTTCCAAGAGTGGAATTTTCAAACCTAAAACCTACTCAACCCAAATTCAATCCACCATTCTTCCTGATCACCTTTCTAAACCAACTAAAGTCTCAAAAGCTATGAACTGTACAGAGTGGAAGGCTGCTATGATCAGTGAATTTGATGCCTTGAAAAAAATAGGACCTGGACTCTTGTTCCTCCATCTGGTACACAAAATCCAGTTGGCTGTAAATGGGTTTTCAAACTCAAAATGAATCCAAATGGAACAATACTCAAACATAAAGCCAGATTAGTGGCCAATGGGTTCCATCAAACTTATGGGGTGGATTTTACAGAGACTTTCAGCCCTGTAGCTAAGGCATCTACAATTAGAGCTGTTAATTTGAATTGGCACATATATCAGGTTGACATAGATAATTCTTTCCCTAATGGACCTCTAATGGAGGATGTCTACATGGAACAACCAGAAGGCTTTGTAGATGAAACTAAGCCTCACTATGTTTGCAAGTTACAGAAGGCATTGTATGGGCTTAAACAGGCCCCTAGGGCTTGGTTTGCTGCCCTAAGACTGCAAATGTAGAATTGGGGGTTCAAACAGTCAGCTGCAGATTCTTCCTTGTTCCCACTGAAAACTAATGATCAGTTGCTTTATGTGTTAGTATATGTTGATGACATTTTAGTGATATGTAACTCTCAGAAACTAATCAAGACCTTTGTTGAGATGCTTCACTCAAAGTTTGCTTTGAAGGATTTAGGGTCTGTCTCTCATTTTTTAGGTATGGAGGCACACAAGACTTCAACATGCCTATACTTGACACAGGGGCACTATGCATCTCAATTGCTAAAAAGATTACATTTGGATCATCTCAAAACTTGCACCACTCCAATGGTGCCAGGACAACACCTGTTGCCAGATCAGGGAGAGCCTATGCACCATCCCACCATCTACAGAAGTGCCATATGAGGTCTTCAATATCTCACCAATACAAGACCAGATTTGGCTTACTCAGTTAATTATCTCGGTCAATACATGCAACGTCCTACTCAGGTGCATTGGCAGGCTTTAAAAAGGTTGCTCAGATATGTAAAAGGTACTTTACACTATGGATTATTCTTTAGCTCAGATAGCACTATTACAATGACTGGTTTCTGTGATGCTGATTGGGCATGTTACCCCTTAGACAGAAATTCTTTTGCTGGTTATTGTGTTTACACAGGGAATTTCGTTGTCTCTTGGAGCTCAAAAAAACAGAGTGTTGTATCCAGGTCAAGTGCTGAATCTGAGTACATGTCTTTGGCTAATTTCTTCTCAGAAATGTTCTGCATCAAACAACTTCTCCTAGAAATGGGCATTACATTATCTACTGTACCAGTGGCATGGTGTGATAACTTGAGTGCCACTTTTCTTGCCCACAATCCAGTCTACCATGCCTGGACGAAACATATAGAGGTTGATGTTCATTATGTCCGAGATCAAGTACTAAACAAGCAGCTGACAGTTAGATTTGTGCCATCATCTATGCAGATAGCAGACTCCCTGACCAAAGCTCTACCAGAGGACCTCAGCTTATGGAGTTCAGAACCAAACTAAATGTGGTTGTTGTTCCCACTTTTAGCTTGAGGGGGGATGTTAAGAAATAGATATATTAGTTATGTTTTTTTGTCACTGTTTTACTGCAACACTTGGCAGTGTATGAGTGTACCAAGTGTGCTTTTTGTTATGATTGTACGTGTATAAGTTGTCTGCTATGATAACAGACCAAAATCGATCTGAATGAATTATTATATTCTTCTACACATTTTCTATCTTAATTTCAAAAGTCAAACATAAAATAAGTAATAAAAATGCAAAATTCCTTCGATACCCCTAAGATCCTGACACAACTAAGGGTGAATAAGAAAACCGAAAACCAAACCAACCGGTCGAACCAAACCGGTCCAAACCGAAAAAGCGTAAACCATGGGTTTTTTTTTATTGGTTTTTGTGTTGAAAAAAACCAATCCGTGAAAAACAATTTGTTTTTGGTTTTCCAATATATATATATATATATATATATATATATATATATGTGTGTGTGTGTGTGTGTGTGTGTGTGTGTGTGTGTGTGTGTGTGTGTGTGTGTGTGTGTGTGTGCGTGTATGTATATGTATAGGTCCCTTAATCAAAGTCATTCTTACAGTGCACCTATGAAAATTCACTAGTATTGTGGTGCACGAGTAGATTGAGTGTGGTGTAAATAATAGTCTTTTAATTATCACCACATGTAAATAAATAATAACTCAGTCCATTATCTGTTAATACTTCAACCAACTACATCACGTAGGTTGTGGCTCCAACCTAATATGAAATATGACAAGATGAAATAAAACAGTTTACATGTCTTTATGTGATCAGTCTAATCGGAACATATGATAAAATCATGTTGTGTGGGTAAAACCTTTCGTATCCGAAAAAGAAAGAATATAGAAGAAAAAACCCGGAATAAACCGAAACCAAACCAATCCAAAATTGAATCGGACAAAATGATTTTACATAATTATGGTTCGGTTTGATGTGGAATATTTTTTTTTAATGAATTTGTTTCTGAAAATTTTTAAATCATAAAAAATAGTTTGATTTTAAAAACAGTAAAAAATCAGAAAATTCCATCGCCAGAAGAGGGAGCATTCACTCTGTTTCCGACGATGTATGACGATAAATTTTATACAGTATTTGCAAATAAAGAGGGGGAAATGGAAAAATGGGATGGCCATGACATCTCTGCTCTAATGAAATGGCTTTACAGAACGGAGATGTTGTTGATAGCAACAATGGCTACTGGGGCGGCGCGTTGTGGAAGGGGAGGGATAAGATGTTCCTGGAATGGTAGATTTGAACGGAAAATGCACTTTGAACAAAAACAAGCACACTTGTTGTGAGCATCATTTAATGAAGTGAATTATGTTAGTATCAATGGCTCATAGCAAGCGATCAATATTGGTGAGAGGGCTGGAAAACGAAGAAAAAAAAATGATACCAGGGTTTGTACTTCGTCATAAACGGTAAGTTTTAAGACTTTCAATGATCATCATTCATCATGGGACACTTGTGAACACATGGATAATAGTTCATGGAATCGTGAACTTTTGATCGACTATTACAACCTTGATCATGGTTGTAAAATCCCACATAGGGAAATTAGCAGAAAGCTCACACATCGAGAAATTAGCAGAAAGCTCACCTCCATATAAGTGTGAGACATAAAATATCTTGTCAACTCGGGTTAGCCTTTTTAGACCAAGCGAAGACGACGGTCTAAGCAGTTGACCGGACAATTTATGGCTCATGTAGCGTTACCAACCAGGCACCAGGTCTGGGGGCGTTACAATGGTGGTCATTGATCATTCTAAAATTTGATACAGTAGATTCGGTTTATCAAGACTTGTATGTGCCTGAATTTTATTTGTGCAGCAAGTAGAAAAATGTAGAATGCTTAAAGGATTTCACTTTCAAAGCTTTCACCATCAAGAAAATGATAATGGCTGTGGAAGTCAATGGTGTTATACACAAACAATTATTTAGGCCAGCAGCAGGTGGTGAATTATGCATAAACATTGCGATGGTAATATAAATATTGTCAGTCTCCATTTGTTTGTTGATTATGAAAGTCAACTCATTCTGTTCCCTTGGTTGAATTCATTTTTTATTTTGATCACAATGTCTTGGAAGTTAAGGCTATCCCCTGTCAGCATTAACTAGAGAATGTAGAATACTTATGAGATTCCACACGCTACCATGATTTCACAGTCAATGAAAGAATTTAGCACATGAATTCAATGGTACTGCGAAAAAAGAAATGTGAGTGCCACACAGCAACAACTCATTATCCAATGCTGAGATGATACTTTTAAATATTATTCACCAGGATATTTGTTTTTAATATTCAGTTATCTTGGATTGATTCAAGAGTTTTTCTTCCATTTTTATTGAATATATATAATGCTATTTTGAGCTGTGGAAAGAGTCTCTTATATAAAACTACAAGGTAAGGCTACGTTTAACAGGCTTAAACCAGACGGTATGTATATGTAATGCCATTTCATAACCATTTTAGGTGCAGAAAATGACTAATTCTTGTACTGTTTGGGGACAATAGCTTCTCAACTGCTTGGTACATGGATAAGCTATTTCTTAACTCATCTTTCTTTCATTCTCCAATCTCAGAGATACATTAGTTATGTAAATTGTATTTATATTCATCCAGATTCGCGCAAAAGCTTGTAGATATGGCTCAGTTTGATGGCACACATGACGATATAGAATTTTTCAGAGGTGAACTCTCAGAGTTCGGAAGAAGCCTAAGATCATCATTTCGGCCCCTAGAATCCAATTTCAGAAACAATTCAGCCATAAGCATTGGACATGATGAGGAAAGTGCTTTGCAGTGGGCTGCTATTGAAAGACTGCCTACCTATGATAGAATTAGATCTTCCTTGTTTGATGCCGTTGAAGAAAGTGGTGACGCGAAGCCCAGAGGAAAACGAGTGATTGATGTCAGAAATCTTGGTGCTTCGGAGAGGCATGTGTTTATGGAGAAACTCATTAAGCATATTGAGCATGACAACCTGCGTTTGTTGCAAAAGATTAGAAAGAGAATGCAAACGTAAGTTTCCTTTCCTGAGGCACTAAAATCCTTGTGACAAACACGGTGAAAACTTCAGTCCATACCAGTATGCATGGCTAGCGAGAACCTTTAGACGCATTAAGAAACTTTCGCAAAAATACTAAATAAGAAACAAACTTTCGCTATTACGCTATATAAACTTTTCTCCCTTAATATATGCTCCAATTCTTTTATGAGCATGCCCCCTGCAGAGATATATTTTCACTGATGACTTCAGTCTAACGCTTACACAGGCCCCGTTGAATCATAAGAAACGTGTTTTTTCATTTGATTGTAAAATCTTTAATTTATGGATCATGCAATTAATTTTATTTGCTGGTTTTGTCTCCAAACCTGTTGCATTCTTCTTTTTTTCATTCTATTTATTTATTTGCGGCTATTGAGCCAATATGATATTTGCTAGCATAAGATGTCTCACTGGGGTATGGTTTCAATGGATTTTGAGTAGTGTTGGTATGGAATTGCCCACGCTTGAAGTACGATACAATGATCTACATGTGGAAGCAGAGTGTGAAGTTGTTCATGGAAAGCCCCTCCCAACTCTTTGGAATTCAGCAAAAAGAATGCTTTTGGTTAGTATTCTTTTTCACATTTTGTTTCTTGTTGTGGCTAGAGTTCTATGTTGTTCCTCGTAGCAGTAATCTAAAGTATTAAAAGATATTGCCAACAATAAAAAGGCAATTTCAGATAATTTGTGATTAGGGCTGTACAAACCAGACTTATCGATTGAATTGGACTGAACCGGACTGAAAAATGATGACATGCGGTTTTTTAAGATTGGTTTTTTAACGGGTCATTTTCACTTGTGAATTCTGTCCAATTTGGTTCCGAAATTTTGAAAACCGTCAGCATGGTTCGTTTCAAAAATTTGTCAAAATCTGACCGAACTAGACTATGTACACCTCTATTTGTAATCCAAAGTATTAAAAGATCTTGCCCAAAAAAGTCAATTTCAGATTTTTATCCCATGTTCTTTCTTGTCTGCCTAATTGTAACTGTCTTGATGCATGTATTGTGTATTAGTGACCACGCGACCAATCTGTGCTCTAATTAATTTGCTTATACTTTATTTTATTTTTTTCTTTCATCTTGGAAAGGTTATAGTTATGTCCTTTCACTTTTTTTGTTTTGTTTTTCTTTTCTTTCTAGGTGATTGACCCAGATTCTCTTAAGATGAATATTTAAGTGCATAGTATGCAGTGTGTGTAACTGTGTTCTTAACATTGAACTTAAATATTTCTCTTACTTAGACTGCAAAGTACATGCAACATAATTGCAGAAAAGATTAACACCAAAATGCTTATTAAAATCCAAATGAATCTTCTTGATGTGGACTGTTTTGTTCTCCTTCTTGAAAGTTTGTCCTGGAAGCCCTCCTTTTAATCTTCTACAGCACCACCTCATTTGTTTTGTTTGATTGGCTTATTCAAAACAGACCCTTTCTGGACTTTCATGGTTAATGCCTCAACTGTCCAAGATCAAAATTATTGATGGTGTTAGTGGCGTCATCAAGCCGGGGAGGTAATAGACAATACTATTCTAGTAGTTATTTTAGCTACATTTTACGCAGGCCTTTCATCACTGTACTTCACTACGAACTCCCGATTTCCAAACCGTACTTTTTGAAAACAATTATATATACTCATGTCTCACTTTGGGAGATATTTGAAAGCTTATTCAATCATCAAACATGTCCTCATAATCAACTTGACTTGAATGATCTGATTCTAAGTAACATGTGGCCGACTTTGAATGCAGAATGACTCTACTGCTAGGTCCTCCAGGGTGTGGGAAAAGCTCACTGTTAAAAGCACTTTCTGGAAATCTTGACAAATCTCTCAAGGTCACGCACATACTCTATCTGCATATTTCGTGTATATGTGTCTACTTTCTAGTTGTTAACTTCTAAAAAAAAACGAAAAAAACCATGTCTTTGCAATTGGAAATGAAATTCAAGCCTCTGAAGAATTTCAGCATGTCCCGGTAGTTAGATAAAATGCAGCTTAATCTTTTAAATGAGATGGTATTAGGTAAGAAGTCTATTTGTTTTGTCCAAGTGTTGTACTCTTTACTCGCCTTTTTGTGCATTTTGCTGGCCTGGGTGCTTTTTATGCCTTTGTGCCCTTTGTTGGTCAATCTATTTGTCGTTGGCTCAATCACACAGGTACGTGTTGAAGTGTCATTATATATATATATATATATATATATATATATATATATATATATATATATATATATATATAGAGAGAGAGAGAGAGAGAGAGAGAGAGAGAGAGAGAGAGAGAGAGAGAGATATTTTAATTATCTTAATTAGTCAGCTCTCATTAGTTTAACCATTTCAGTGAGATGATAACTTATTTGTCTTATAGGGGATCCCCGATAGAATTAGTTATGAGCCAAACTGAAAATATGTTGATAAGTATTGAAGAGTTAGAGAAAAACAAATAAAATGAGAAAGAACTCTTCTAATTTATTATGAGTTGAAGATGAGATTTAAATAGGATACAAGTATGCTTGGGGAGTCTTGGGGTTTGGATTGGTAATAACAACAGCAGTATTAAATGTTGTGTCTGCCAACTAAATCAGCCGTAGATAACATAAAGGGTTTAACGGCTAGAATATTAAATGAGATGACTAACTAAACATATTAAGGGAATAAGATATCCCATTAATATGTTGTTACATTATGATGATATAATAATTTGATATAATTTCTACACCCCCTCAAGCTAGATTGTACATGCTGATACAACCTAGCTTGGTACAAAGTTGACTGAAGGATTGAGGAGGAATAGCCTTGGTAAGGATGTCTGCATTCTGATTCTGGGAGGACACATGTTGTAGTGAGATGATATTTTCTTCAATCTTTTCCTTGATGAAATGTCTGTCAATATCCACATGTTTAGTCTTGTCATGATGGATAGGATTCTCGGCCATGCATAGAGCAGAATTGTTGCCACAGTAGAGAGTGAGTTAGTCATTGGAATCCTGAGTTCAGTGAGGACTCTTCTAAGCCACAAACCTTCACATACACCAAGTACAAGTGCCTTAAGTTCTGCCTCTACACTACTTCTAGAGACAATAGGTTGCTTCTTGCTTCTCCATGTAACAAGATTACCCCAAATGTAGGAGCAATAGCCAGTGGTAGATCTTCTATCAATAGGGCATCCTGCCCAATCTGCATCAGTGTAAACATCAACTGCGCTATTGTTGGATTTGCTGAAGTGTAAGCCTTGTCCAGGGGTCATCTTGAGATACCTTAAGATCCTGTACATAGCTTCCTAATGTTCCTTAGTTGGCTGCCGCATAAACTGACTGACAAGGCTAACTGCATAAGATATATCAGGCCTGGTGTGGGAGAGATAAATGAGCTTCCCCACCAGCCTTTGGTACCTATCTTTGTGAACAGGCTCAGTGCCATGTGTGAGCTTCAAAATGGGATCAACAGGAGATATATCAGGCTTGCATCCTAGCATCTCTGTTTCTTTGAGGAGATCAAGTGTATACTTTTTTTGTGAGACATAGATGCCTTGACTGGTTCTTGCAACTTCCATATCAAGGAAGTTCTTGAGTTGTCCTTTAACTTCAAAAGTCTTGGCATGTAGGTCCTTGAGTTTCTTAATCTCAATGTGGTCTTCACCTGTCAGGATAATGTCATCCACATACACAATGAGTATGGACCTTTTACCATTAGTAGTTTTAATAAACATAGTATGATCTGAATTGCACTGTTTGTAACCATAACTTTTAACAGTGGTAGCAAGTCTGCCAAACCAAGCCTTAGGTGATTGTTTTAAACCATAAAGAGACTTTCTTAGCCTGCACACTTTTCCAATATTAGTGGAGTTCTCAAAACCAGGTGGAATGGACATGAAGACTTCCTCTTCTAAATCTCCATTGAGTAAGGCATTCTTAATGTCTAATTGATATAGGGGCAGTCAAGATGAACAACTAGAGATAATAGGATTCTGATAGAGTTAAGTTTAGCTAGGAGCAAAGGTTTCCTTATAATCTAAATCATAAGTTTGAGTAAATCCTGTAACCACAAGTCTAGCTTTGTGTCTGTTTAAGCTCCCATCTGCATTATATTTTATGGTAAACAACCATTTACAACTGACAGGTCTTTTCCCTGGAGGAAGAGTGGTCAGATCCCAAGTGTGGTTATTTAGGAGGGAAGACATTTATGCCTTAATGGCATTTTTCCAATTAGGATCTTTAAGGGCTTCATGCACATTGTTAGGAATGAATTCTTTATCCAGATTCTGAGTAAATGAGCAAAATGCATGTGACATCTTGTTATATGACAGAAAAGTGTAAATAGGGTGCTTAGTGCAAAGTCTTTTACCTTTCCATACTGCAATGGGCCTATCATCAACTTTAAGGGGAGAGATATTACCTGTCTGCTAAGGGAGTTCATTACTAGTTTGCTGAGGTGTGACATTAGCATCCTCAGGTGATGGTGCTGTAGTAGTACCTTGTGATACAGTCTGTTGAGTTCTCAACCTTTTTCTGTGATATACTTTTGCAATGGGAAGTTTATCACCTTGGTGTGTGGCAGCAGGTTCATCCATCTGTTGTGTAGTGTAGTAGGTAAGTCTCCTGATGTAGCAGGTTCATCCATCTGTTGTGTAGTAGGTAAGTCTCCTGATTCTTCATGCTCTTGCTGCACAGGGGTTAGTGTAGGAGGAGTAATAGATACAGGAATATCAAATATATCCCAATTGTCAGCACTCTTAGAAAAACTTTCTTTCTGGTCATTATAGAAAGGAGTATCCTCAAAAAATTTAGCATCCGTAGTGTCATAAAACCATTTAGTGATGGGAGAATAACACTTGTATCCCTTTTGGTTTGCAGAATAGCCCACAAAGACACATTTTTGAGCTTTAGGGTCAAGTTTACTTTTGTGTTGGGCATGAACATAAATAAATACAGTGCATCCAAATATCTTTAGAGAAATATCAATGGTGAGGTGGTGACAATGGTGAACATCCATTAAGGTTTGCATAGGAGTTCTAAACTCTAAGACCCTACAAGGCAGCCTATTGATCAGATAAGTGGCGGTAAGGATAGCTTCACCCCATAGATACTTAGGTACATTCATTGAAAACATTAAGGACCTAGAAATTTCAAGTAGGTGTCTATTTTTCCTCTTAGCAACTCCATTTTGCTGAGAGGTTTCAATACAGCTACTGATGTGGACTATGCCTTTGTCTTTTAAGAATGCACTTAAGTTAGACTCAATGTATTCCTTTGCATTATCTGTTTTCAGCATTTTGATTTTAGTGTCAAACTGAGTGGAGATCTTGTTATAATTTTTTTTAAATATTGATTCAACTTCAGATTTATCCTTCATGAAGAACAACCAAGTGACTCTAGAGTGGTCATCTATAAAAGTAACAAACCATCTACTTCCAGTAACATGTTTGACCCTAGAGGGTCCCCAAACATCACTATGAATAAGGGAAAAAAGATGAGATTGCAAGTAGGGTAGTTTAGCATACACAGATTTGGTAATTTTAGCAAACTGACAGATTTCACATTGCAAAGTACTAATATTACAACCCTTAAATTTTCAGGAAGCAGAGTTTTTAAATATGAAAAACTTGGGTGGCCCAACCTATAGTGCCACCTCATTACATCATTCAGATTAAAGCTACTGATTTTTGAAGCAAAATGTAACTTGGTCTTCACAGAATCTTCATTCTTACTGAGGACAAAAAGACCTGAGCATGCCTTAGCATTGCTAGTTATCTTCTGTGAGGAAAGATCCTGAAAGACACATTTATCAGCAAAAAACACAACATTCCAGTTCAGGTCATTAGTTAGTTTGCTGACAGAAATCAAATTGCAATCAAGTTTTGGGACATAGAGAACATCTTTTAACACCAGTGTGTCAGAGATGTTCACATTCCCAGTCCCTTGTGCAGAGGAAATAGATCCATCAGCAATCTTAACTTGATGTATATAGTTGCAAGGTTTGTAAATAGTAAGCAGGTTTCTATTTCCAGTCATGTGGGAAGAGGCCCCTGAATCTATGATTCAAGAGTTTCTTCCTATATCTGACACATTATTTGCAAAGGAAAAAATACCTGACTGAGCATGAGTGGCAGTCTCATTTTGGGTGGACCCTGATACATGCTGAATTAGAAAGGTTTTGAAGGCCTCAAGTTGATCTTTAGTGAATGTAGGATCTTCTTTCTTCTCTTCAGACACAAGTCTCCCATGGCTTTCCTTGGTGTTCTGTTTTGAAGATTTCCAATTTTTCAGGTTTACCATGGAATTTCCAGTAGTTTTCCTTAGTGTGGTTGGTCCTTCTACAGTGATCACACCACAACTTATCCTTCTTGTGTTTGCTGTTAGAGTTCCATGGCGCAGAGTTTTTGGAGGCCATAGCTGAGTTGTCAGAATTATCAACATACTTCCCTTGTGTTATAAGTGCTGAGCCTTCAACCATGACTTCAGATGCAGTTTCTTTGAGCATTAGTTTCCTTTTGCTTTCCTCATGTTTTATTTCAGAAAAAACAGCTTTCAGAGATGGAATGGGTTTTGTGGACAGAACCCTTCCTCTTACATCATAAGGGATGGATTGAGGCCCATTAGAAACTTGAATATCCTCTTTTGTTCCACAACATGTTTGTAGATGGAGGCATCATCAGCATTCTTCCAAGCTAGCTCTTCGAACATATCCAGTTGTTGCCATGCCCTGGTGAGTTGATTAAAAAATTGGGTGACAGTGAGGTCTCCTTGTTTATACCCTTGAATCTGAGCCTCTATCTCGTAGATCTTACATGTATTATCCTTCTTGGAGTAATAATCTTGTGGCAGCAGCCCATATTTCTTGAGCAGTTTCATACAGGATGAAATTTTCACTGATATCTTTAGTCATGGATCTGAGAAAGTATGACATGACAAGATTATTTTCAGTATCCCATGCTTCGAATTTTTCATCATCAGTAGCTGGAGCAGGTTTCTTTCCAGTGAGATAACCCATTTTTCCTTGGCCAGAGATGAACATCTTCATGGTCCTAGACCATAGAAGATAGTTATTGCCATCTACTTTGTGCTAGTGAGAGGAGCAGAAGATTGATCAGTCAGCCCAGAATTTGCAGTGTTTTGTGGCTCTGCTGATGAAACTTCAGAAAGAGATGACATGGTGTAGAAACGATTTAGGAATTGAGTACACAAGGCTCTGATACCATGAAGAGTTAGAGAAAAACAAATAAAATGAGAAAGAAATCTTCTAGTTTATTATGAGTTGAAGATGAGATTTAAATAGGATACAAGTATGCTTGGGGAGTCTTGGGGTTTGGATTGGTAATAACAACAGCAGCAGCGGACAGACATACAGCAGTATTAAATGCTGTGTTTGCCAACTAGATCAGCCGTATAAAACATAAAGGGTTCAATGGCTAGAATATTAAATGAGATGACTAACTAAACATATTAAGGGAATAAGATATCCCATTAATATGTTGTTACATTATGATGATATAATAATTTGATATAATTTCTACAAATATTGTACCGTTGATAGCTGTGGGTAGGTAGAAGGAATTGATGTTACTTTGCTAGAATATTTGTCTAATTGGTCACGACCACTTCCTGTTCATTGTATGCGTCATTTACATGAATAAATCATCTCATAGAGTTCTCTCGATTCTTTAGTACTATAGATGATTTTGGTTGAAAGAGTAAATAAAATTTGCTTGAAAAGTGAATGTATGGGGAAAACTTGAAAAGCCAACAAGTGATGATAGCTAAAAAAAATGTGAGATATCAGAGACAAAATTTTAGAGCACCAAAGACAAAAAGCTGGTTTAAAAGTGAACATAACGTATTCAGCTGGTCATTGCGTGGAGTTATAATGCTGATAGCTTTAGATTTGATTATGAAGTAGCAACAATCAACTTCTGTCAGTACAGAACATTAGCCATTAGCATCTCGGTGATGGATGAATAGTATCGTTTTCATTTTCCTATATCAAGAAAGCAAAATAAAATGTTTTTGTCTGATTATCAGTTGTTAGTGCCAAGGACTGATTCCTTGTCAATGACAGGTTAGTGGAGACATTACTTACAATGGATACGAATTAACTGAATTTGTCCCTCAAAAGACTTCTGCATATATAAGCCAGTACGATCTGCATATGCCTGAAATGACAGTCAGGGAGACACTGGATTTCTCATCCCGGTTTCAAGGTGTTGGAAGTAGAGCAGGTGTGTTTCATCTTCAAATCAACTGTTACTCATATCCTAAGAATATAATGTCATGCTTACTGAAACAAACGAACTTCCTTGACTTGAAGTTATCATGAAAGAACTGAGCCGGAGGGAGAAAGAAGCCGGACTTCTTCCTGATCCAGATTTAGATACTTACATGAAGGTATTTGTCTAGTAATTATAGGGCCCGCCAAATTTCAATATTATCGTTGGAATTTCGTTGTTGAAAGCATTTTATTTTTTCAAGTGGGGGGAAGCACTGCTATCAGCTTTGTCCCTTTCTGTGTATGCATTCACAAGTACACCTGTTAGCATGCATTAAAGACTATGAAAGCAAAATCCATCAGCATGTTTATCTTTCCTTAATTCTCTTCCCATTTTGCTTGTTGCATGAATAACAGGATGTGCTGAAAAGTAAAACCATTATTGAATGGTTTTGTTTCTTCAAATTCTCGTATTGAGCTTCAGTTAACAAGCTTATGTTGAAGCCAATAGAAAAGAAGCCTTGCCTGCCCGTAATAAACCAAACAACCAAAGTACTCGGCAATTTTTTTTTCTAATGTAGAAAAACCACTCATTGCCTAAACGTATCTCTCACTCATGCGAGTTGCATACTCTATTCTTTTGGAAGTAGGTAATACTCAAAATTGACCTACTACTAGTGATTATGGCCTGTGAGATTGCGCTATCATCTTAGTTCACTACTTTACATAGGTCTATAGGTACTTCAGGCACATCTTCTGGTCCTATTGATTTTCTTTTGAGCTGAAGAGTTGTCTCAATCTTTTATTTCTTTTTATACTGGTTTACTTTCACAACAGCTTCTGGAACTGTTATCTATTTGAACATCTGTTTCCCTGATTTTTCTTACATTTGTTGCTTGCGTACAATTACTGCCAGCTATAATGTTCCATTTTAACACCAATTTATTATTATTTTTTGTTTTACAATTTTCTAACGCTTGAGTTTTTGCCCATTTATCATCCCAACATAACTCTACTTTGTGCAGGCAATTTCAGTCGAAGGGCAAGCAACAACACTCCAGACAGACTATATTCTGAAAGTATCCTTTTTGAAGAGTTTTTATTGCTTCACTTTGTCATTCAAGTCTGAAATGGAAGAAAATGATTAAACTTCACGTGTTCCCTCTTCCTCAGATACTTGGACTTGATATATGTGCTGACACTTCGGTTGGAAATGCTATGAGAAGGGGAATCTCAGGAGGTCAAAAGAAGAGACTGACGATAGGTAAACTCTTTTTAAAAATTTACTGAACATGACTTGAGTGTTTGGAGGAACTGTAGATTGATACATAAGTTGAGTGTTAAGTTTGCTATTTGTCCCACATTAGAGACTTGTTGTTGCACCCACTATATTAAGAGATAGACTTCCCTCACCACATAGCCTGGGCTTCGGCCACTCTTCATATATATTGTTGGGAGGGCCTATTGAATTTGTTATTTGTCTCAAATTTGAGACTTGCTATTGTTTTGACTTTCACTCACCATATTAAAAGATGGAATTCCCTCACCTCATAGCCCTCATCCTCTTCTATGTTGTTGAGCTTTTTTTTTTCCAACATTAAGTCTAATCTTAGGTCAAATTGAGTTAACAATTTTAGGGCAATCCTGGATGGGTTTAGAAGCTGACATTTTGTGCTGGCATACCCATGGTAGCACCGCCAAATTCTTATTGGGTGGAGTTACATTTATTCCTTATGTAGTTATACTCCAGGAATATCAGAATCCGCTCACACAAGCACATTGACTTTGCATACACCTTGACTGGTGCATTTATTTCCATTAACAGACTAGATTGTTTACATCACGCAGGAGAGATGATTGTTGGGCCGACAACAGCATTATTTATGGATGAAATATCTAATGGCTTGGATAGTTCAACCACATATCAAATTGTAGCATGCCTTCAGCATCTGGCTCATATCACTGATGCTACTTTACTTGTTGCACTTCTTCAACCTGCCCCGGAGACATTTGACCTCTTTGATGACATCATCTTGATGGATGAAGGGAAGATTGTCTACCATGGAGCTCGTGATGAAGTTCTGAAGTTTTTTGAGAGTTGCGGATTCAGATGTCCTGAAAGGAAAGGAATAGCAGACTTCTTGCAGGAGGTACAATTTTCACTTTCCAGCTTGCTGGAAGGTTGGATTTAGAATTAGTGTTGTTATTGTGAGAGTTGTCAATAGAAGAGTCCTCGGTACTTTTAGACGAGTCTGATCTGATTCGTTTATCAGAAGATAGAGTCAAGCTAAAAGAGTTTATTTGTTTTAGGAGTCTCCCAAGATTCATCTAGTGAGTCTATCTTATGTATCTCTTTTCTATATAAAGGAATAAAGGAAGAGAAGGGATTACGAAGTTTACCATCCCAGTTCATATACCGTGTATAAAATCTAACAATGTCATAGTTTCTTTCCAGGTTATCTCAAGAAGTGACCAAGCACAATACTGGTATGGTAGCAGAGAGACGTATACTTACCACTCTGTCACTATGTTCTCTAGGAAGTTCATGGAATCTACTTCTGGAGAAAAGCTAACTCAACGCCTTTCTGAGCCATTAGCAAATCCAGATAGCCGCAAAGATGCCATTAGGTTTAGCGTGTATTCACAGCCAAAATGGTCACTTTTCAAGACTTGTCTTTCGAGAGAGTTTCTTTTGATGAAGAGGAATTCGTTTGTTTACATTTTCAAAGCTGTGCAGGTTAGAATATTTACTTCTCAAGAACAACTTCCTTAACTAATAATATTTACTTCTGACAATTCTGAAGATCGTTCATGTGTCCTCTTGTAGCTTTTTATTGTTGCAGTTATTAGTATGACGGTATTTTTGCGTACAAGAATGGAAAAGATCGATCTCCTCCATGCAAATTATTATATGGGAGCTATATTCTTTACTCTTGTCATATTCCTTGTTGATGGACTTCCAGAGCTATCATTCACTCTTGCTAGACTTGATGTCTTCTACAAACAAAGGAACTTCTACTTTTATCCTGCGTGGGCGTATGCAATTCCTTCTTCCCTTCTAAAGGTTCCTATGTCATTGTTGCCAGCCGTAGTTTGGACATCTCTGAGTTACTTTGTCATTGGTTATAGTCCAGATGTAGGGAGGTAGGTGACATGCTACCTTTTTTTTTTTCCTGCATTACCAGTATATGACTATATATGAAGGGGAGCATTGGTGCAGCTGCAAAAGTTGTGGTAGTGTGACCAGAGGTCACAGGTTCCATCTGTAGATGTAGTGTATATTAGACATAAAGGGTAAGACTGCATACAATACGCCTAAATGTTCGGGTCCTTCTCCAGACCCAGCATAGGTTGGCTGCCTTCATGCACTGGGGCTTTCATATACCAGTACGGCTGAATGAATGAACTGTTGCCCTCATAAGTATATTGATTCTTCATAGGAAGATAAAACATGTGATATCGGTATTTTCAGGTTTTTTCGCCAGTTGATTCTATTATTTTGTCTTCATTTATCATCAACATCGCTCTTCCGCTTTTTGGCATCTGTCACTCGAACTGCAGCTACTGCTCAAGCAATTGGTGCTTTCTTCATAATAATATCCATGGTTTTCAGTGGCTTTGTGATACCAAAACGTAAGATTTCTTAGCTTTCTTCATCTCATGTTTGCTGCAAACGTATGAATTGAAAAACCAAATAACTAAATGGTGGTTAAAATTGCAGCTTCTATGCCAAATTGGTTGAAATGGGGGTTTTGGGTGTCTCAAATGTCATATGGTGAAATTGGTCTCTCTGTCAATGAATTTCTTTCCCCAAGATGGCAGGAGGTTTGATTGTTTTTTACTCCAAACAGAAAGTAACTAGTGGTGTGCACACTTACTTTCCTTCACATTTTATAATGCTTATTCTTCATTCTTGTGTCTACAGGTACTTTCGACAAATACCACGATAGGACATCAAATTCTTGAAGCACGTGGCTTGAACTTCAATGGGATTTACTTTTGGATATCAGCTGGTGCTCTATTTGGATTTGCAGTACTTTTCAATATGGGATTCACTCTGGCTGTAACCTTCCTACCTCGTATGTTTTATTTCCCGTATTTGGTGGATTGTGTAATTGAGGGGGGCGGGGGTTGTGTTCATGTCACCCGAGTCGGGTTTGAGCTATGGAAACAGCCTCTTAGTGAAATGTAAGATAAAGTTTGTGCACAATTAGACCTAAATGTCCCGGTCTTCTCCGGACCGCGCATACGCGGGATGCTTCTATGCTCCTGGGCTTCCCAGTGGATAGTGTAGCATTAAGCACCATTCTATATTATTTGTAGTAATGAGTTTGAGATGTATCCAGCTCCTGGCGGTCGTGCTGTTATTTCAAGTGAAAAGGTCTCTGAAATGAAGAGGATTAGGAAGGACTCTGGTGATTTCAAGAATAACCCAAATTATTCTATCCCCACTGATGCCACAGAACTCCTGAAAGGTTAATCTATATTCATTCATCTGAAATTTTATTCTGCGTTTAATTGTTTTTTTTTTTTAAAACTCTATTATTGCTCAAAGTTCTCCTTGCCTTCTTTTTGTAGGAAAAGTGAATCTACCTTTTGAACCTTTGACTGTAGTCTTTATGGACTTGCAGTACTATGTTGATGCACCTTCGGTAACGACATTCAGTTCATCTTTTTTTACTCTATGATGTTATGATGATACAATCAACATTAACAAGTTTATTTAACTCCTCATATGGGTTCCAGGCAATGAAAGAACATGGTTTTAATGGGAAAAAGCTCCAACTTCTGTGTGATATCACTGGAACATTTAGACCTGGTGTTCTTACGGCACTTATGGGCGTTAGTGGTGCTGGAAAAACAAGTCTTCTTGATGTGCTTGCTGGTAGAAAAACTAGTGGCACTGTAGAAGGAGAAATAAAAATCGGAGGGTATCCCAAAGTTCAAAAGACATTTGCTCGGGTTTCAGGGTATTGTGAACAAAATGACATACACTCTCCTCAAATAACTGTCGAAGAATCAGTTATTTTTTCTGCTTGGCTACGCCTTGATCCCATCATCGATTCAGAAACTAGATCAGTATGATGCCCCACTTATACAATGTTCACATCTGGAATTTGTGCTTGTATCTTCCATTTAAAAGTATATTCACTTACATGGTTTAATTATCGCTGTAGAATTTTGTGACGGAAGTCCTTGAGACAATTGAGCTTGACAAAGTCAAAGATGCTCTTGTAGGCATTCCAGGTGACACCGGTTTGTCACCTGAGCAGCGCAAGAGGCTCACACTTGCTGTAGAGCTAGTTTCCAACCCATCAATTATTTTTCTTGACGAACCTACTACCGGATTGGATGCAAGATCAGCAGCTATTGTTATGCGGGCTGTAAAAAAAGTGGCAGTAACTGGGAGAACAATTGTTTGCACCATCCACCAGCCAAATATTGATATATTTGATGCCTTTGACGAGGTAAGCAATAATGTTACTTCTCACCCGTAACTTGACATAATATATATGTACACATTAATATGTTTTGGAATGATGGTACTTAGATAGAAGAACATGGGCACAAGAAGTCAACTTGATTCACTCTGTTTTAAGCTAAGTTTATCCACTGTTGTTTGTAATTGAGAGCTAATAAAAATCTCCTCTCAGACAACATGAAGTAATCTTACATATCGTACTAGTGTTCTAAGATCCATACGAAAGTACTCTCTTCATCTTGAAACATAAATAATTTTGACTCTTTGTTTTTGTCCCATTATATAAGTTTTTTCGGAATATCAATAAAGCATTTATTACCTTTTTCTTCATATTACCCCTAATTTATTATCAATTCAATCACTTTTCATTACTTTACAACTATTGCATTAATGATAATCAAAGGGTATTTTAGACTTTTTCTTTATGACATTCTTCGCCCAATTTCTTAGTCTGTGTGAAAACTTCTTTAATGACTTATAATTTGGAACGGACAGAGTATGTATGTAATTGTACAGAATCTTCAGAGATTGAGAGCATGTTTCTCTGCATCAAAACAACATTGCTAAGGCCCTTTCTTAGGAAATGGTGTACTACAGAAAGTTTTACTTTCCATTAAAAGGAACTACAAATTTACTAGGTGTCTTTTATTTAAGGCAACCATATGCATTTCTTCACCAAGGCAAACCTTACATTACATGTCTAAATGCACACTCCTTTAAGGAAGAAGCATGTCTGATAGATAATCAGAACAAAAAGTGACTTTTTTGACTGTTCCTCTATCTTGTTGAAATTGAACTTAACTTTTGGAATAAATGCTCTCTGATTATGAAATAACATCATCTTCATAGTGCAGCGATTTTTGTGGTGCAGAACGAGTTTTAACGATTCTTATTTGAACTTTCTATACATGAGAGATTACAAGTGGGTCATCTTGTTGAAGTTACCATTTTATGAAATGGTAAACCTAGCATGACCGTGAGGGATAAGTAACTCGGGGTAGGTTGTTAGAAGAGCATTATGCCCAAGGTCCCTAAACACATGGATACCTAATTTTCTTTTTAAGAAATGGTTTGAAATTTGTATTCTGTATTATTCAATGATTCTGACATTCTATTGTTGATCAAAGATGCTAAATCAGTACATGCTGTTTTTCCAGTGAAGGAATTACTTGAGCATTAGCTTTAAAGAAGATTATTCGGTGGAAATGAGTTACTTGCGAACAATATGGTGTCTTGGATCAAGACAACGAATTATTTTTAACAATTTCTTCGCTTCCTTTGAACATTTTCCAGGTACTTCTACTTAAATCTGGTGGGCGCTTGATCTATTGTGGTCCACTTGGCCAGCACTCGTCTAAAGTCATTAAATATTTTGAGGTCAGCTTTCCAAACACATGAGCTCTTTCATCATCATTTTGTGTGTACCAAAAAAAAAAAAAAACATGAAAATATATCATTCATCCTCTTTGATTAACTGTTGCAGAGTATCACAAGTGTGCCAAAAATAGAGAAGAATTATAATCCTGCCACATGGATGTTAGAGATCAGTTCTGCATCTTCAGAAGCTGAACTTGGCGTAGACTTTGCTGAAATTTACCAGCACTCTACTTTGCACCAGTAAGTTCTAAAATCGATATTTTGGTAACTAAAGAATGCCTGAGTTGCTTTAGATTCATCCATTACGCTTATGCCAAGACCTTCAAAGAAGCATTGTCTCCATACACCCATCGATCTCCTGGGAAAGAGATCTATGTATTAATCGTGTAGTACGTATTACCTGAGCATGCCAGATTGGCTAATGACTATTTGACCTAGTATTGTTCTAAGACCCCTCTCACAAAGTGTTGTTCTAGATTATGCATATTCTAAAGTAACTCCCTGATGATGTGAAGAGCTTCAAAACTGAATAAAAGAATGTTTATTGAATAAACTCTTCTGCAAATTACAAGAGAGAGAGGTTGGTTTAAATAGAAATCCAACCAACAGTCTCAAGTAGAGACAAGGGGACAAGAAGGATGCTGTGCCATTAATGCCAGCAATCCCAACTACTATTAATTACAAGTAACAGCTGTATCTAACAGCTATAATATTGTGTAATAACCATAAGGTAAATGATTAATAATACTGTTAAAACAGGTTTCTTAGTTAGTCTTTTATTAAGTTTATTATTGTTTTATTAGTTGTCTTTTAGTCCTAATTATTGTACAAATTAGTTAGTCTTTTATTAAGTTTATTATTGTTTTATTAGTTGTCTTTTAGTCCTAATTATTGTACAAATTAGTGGCTGGTTTTTCCCTTCCTTTTAGTAGCTTTTTAGCAAGTGGAACACTGTCCAACTAGCCGTTGGAACAGTGTTCACTGCTTTTTGCTTTCTAGCCGTTGAGCATCCACTCTATAAATAAGAGTGAGATGTCTCCTTTTATGTAATGAGCTTTTTATTCTAAATATCAAGAATACTTTCCTCATTCTTTCTATTCTCACATGGTATCGAGACTTAGGTTCTCTTTTCTCGCCGTTTTTTTCGGAAATATTCAAAAAACCTTTTCTCTTCTATGGTCGAATCGTTATCAATAGCTCTTCGAAGTGAATAGTTCGAAACACCCATTAATTATGGGGAGTTACAGAATATTCAAGCGATCTATAAGCTCAACGGGAAAAACTACCTTAAATGGTCCCAATTTGTCAGAACATACTTGAAGGGAAGAGGCAAACTCAGTCATCTCCTAGGAACTGGGCCTTCTACAACTGATCCTAAGTACTCTAACTGGGATGAGAAGGACTCTATGGTGATGTCTTGCTGGAGCTCTATGATTCCAGAGATTAGTGATACCTGCATGTTTCTGGAATCTGCTAAAGAAATCTGGGACCATGTCAGGCAAACCCACTCAAAGGTGAATGATGCTGCTCAAATCTATGAGATAAGGGCAAGGATTCAAAACACCAAACAAGGTAACAAATCCATCACTGAGTATTCTGGTATCCTCCAAAGTCTGTGGCAAGAACTTGATCACTATCAATGCATCAAAATGAAAGATAGTGAAGATGCTGCAATTCTGAGGAGAATGATGGAAAAAGAAAGGATTTTTGCCTTTCTTACTGGTTTAAACCAGGATTTCGATCCTGTCAGAGTCCAAGTTCTTGGAAAGGGTGATCTACCTACCCTAAATGAAACCATATCTATTGTTAGAGCAGAGGAAGGCAGGAGAAGTGTCATGATTGACACTCCTCCTATTGATGGCTCTGCTTTAATAGCTGGGCAAAGAAATCAAGGATATCCCAAGACTAATGAGTCAAAGGGGTACCCAGAAAAGAAATTTCCCTTTCAAAAGGAAAATGTGAAGTCTGAAAAGGATAATTTGTACTGTACTCATTGCAAAAAATCCAGGCATACCAAGGATTTTTGTTGGAAATTGCATGGGAGACCAGGGAAAAACAAAGAATCCTTGGCTCACAATGCAACCTCTGATAAATCTGAAAGTAATGGACAAGGGATGGATCATGCCACTATAAATCAGAATCCTACTCTTGGTCAATCTGAAATAGAGAAATTGAGGAAGTTCCTTGATACCTTGGAAAATCCATCAACTTCAATGGTTTTTTCAGGTATGGCTTCCTTGAATCTCTTAAATCGATCGTAACCAGGGGATTGGGTTGTTGATTCGGGGCAACCGATCATATGACCCCGACCGTACTTGTTTCTCTAACTACTTGCCTTGTACAACCGAGAGGAACATTACAATTGCTAATGGTTCCTCAATCGATGTGGCGGCATTGGAAATGTTAATATAAATAATGACCTAACCTTGAAAGAGGTCTTGCATGTTCCTAACCTATCCGCTAGTCTCCTATCTATCGAAAAGTTAACTAGAGATTCTAAATGCTATGCTCTTTTCTCTACTAACTTCGTGTGATACGGGATCTAGAAACATTGAAGAAGATTGGACTTGCTAGGGCTAAGGAAGGTCTTTATGTTTTGAAGATCGAAGATAATGACACCCTTAGTTGTCGATTCTTCTTTTTTGTCTAAGGCTAATTATGATCGATTATGTTGTATCATAGGAGACTAGGTCACCCCTCCTTTCGATTCATTGCATTTGTTTCCTACTCTATGTAAAGGATTGAATTCTCGAAGGTTTCAAATGTAATGAATGTGAATTTGCTAAACATAAAAGAGTGTCTTATCCTATCTCTACTAATCTGTCTACTAATCCTTTTAATCTTATACATAGTGACATTTGGGGTCCTTCTATTAACCCTAACATCAATGGTGCTCACTGGTTTGTCACCTTTATTGATGACTGTACCAGAACTACTTGGCTTTACCTTATGAAACACAAATCTGATCTAGCAAAGATCTTTCCTGTGTTTTACAATATGATTATGACTCAGTTTGATGTCAAAATCAAGAAAATCAGAACTGATAATGCCAGAGACTACTTCAACAGATTCTTAAATCCCTTCTTGGAAGAAAAAGGGATTATACATGAATCTTCTTGTGTTCATACCCCCCAACAAAATGGGGTGGCTGAAAGGAAAAATAGGCACCTTATGGACACGGCTAGGGCACTTCTCTTCCAAATGAATGTGCCAAAACATTATTGGGGAGAGACAGTCCTAACTGCTGCCCATCTTATTAACAGAATGCCTACTATTGTTCTTAAAAAAAGGAGCCCCATTGATGTCCTTACTTCTCACTTTCCAGATTTTATTAAATCTGAGGGAGTAAATCCTAAAGTTTTTGGATGTGAGGCCTTTGTTCACATACACCAACCTAACAGGGGAAAACTGGATCCCAGATCTATCAAGTGCATATTTATTGGGTATTCCAACACACAGAAAGGCTATAAATGCTATCATCCTCATACTAAGAGGACTTTTGTCTCCAAGGATGTTACCTTTTATGAGCTACACCCTTACTTTACAAGGGAAGCTCTAATTCGGGGGAGAATCTTAACACGATTCGAAAGAGAAATGTTCCTCCTTGACACTAGTTCGACTCATCAAAAGTTGATGAGAACGGACATATCTCTATTATTAATAAGAATAATGAGGAGCCTGTTATGGAACAGGAGCTTAATGCTTCTACTCCTGAACAACAATCTGATGCCCCCATTATAAATAAGAACACAGAAAGACATCCTATAATCTATACCAGAAAGAACTGGACTAGGGTGCATGATGTGGTTCCAATGAAAGATAATAATGATGACACAAGTAAGACTGAGTCCTCTAGCATCAATGAGAGATCAATCTCTGATGCATCTGAGGGGTCTCATACTTCTGATGAGAGTAATACTACTTTTCCTATACATGAACAAGGAAAAAGTAGTGACTCTTCCCCAGTTGACCTCCCTATTTCTTTAAGAAAGCCTACAAGGGCTTGTACCATGCATCCTATGAAAAATTTCCTGTCTTATGACAAGATCTCTAGCAAACAAAAGAGGTTTATGAAAAATCTCCTTAACAGCTCTGTGCCTAAAAAGTTTTCAGATGCTTTAAAGGATGATCATTGGGTTAAAGCCATGAAAGAAGAAATGCAGGCTCTTGAAAAGAACAAAACTTGGGAGCTTGTTGAGCTTCCCCAAGGGGCTAAAACTGTTGGTTGTAGATGGATTTTTACCATCAAATACAAGTCTGATGGCACCATTGAAAGATATAAGGCAAGATTAGTTGCCAAGGGGTATACTCAAACCCATGGAATAGACTATTTTGACACCTTTGCCCCTGTGGCAAAGATGAATACTGTCAAAATACTTCTATCCTTGGCTGCTAATCTTGACTGGAAATTACATCAATATGATGTAAAGAATGCCTTCTTACAAGGAGATCTTGAGGAAACCATTTTTATGGATATACCTCCTGGTTTCCAAGTGGAAAAAGGAAAAATATGCAGATTAAAAAAGGCCCTCTATGGACTAAAGCAGTCTCCTAGGGCCTGGTTTGGGAGATTCACTAATGCAATGATAAGTCTTGGCTATAACCAAAGCCAAGGGGATCATACCTTGTTCATCAAATTAAATATACAAGGGAAAAGATCCATTCTCTTGGTTTATGTTGATGATATCATCATCACTGGTGATGATGTTGAAGGAAATGCAAAATTGAAAGGCTTTCTATGTTCTGAGTTTGATATCAAGGAACTAGGGAAGCTTAAATATTTCCTAGGCATTGAAGTTATGTATTCTGAACAAGGGATCTTCATCTCCCAACAGAAATACATTCTGGATTTACTGAAGGATTGTGGCAAAACAGGGTGCAAACCTATGAAAACTCCTATTGATTACACCCACGTGGGACTAGTCTTGCACCTAAAGATGAAGAAGTGGACAAAGGAGCATATCAAAGGCTAGTGGAAAGACTTATATATCTATCTCACACTAGGCCTGATATAGCCTTTGCTGTCAATATTGTGAGTAGGTATATGCACTCCCCAAAGAAGTGTCATCAAAGTGCAGCTGAGAGGATTGTCTACTATCTCAAAAGTTGTCCAGGAAAGGGGGTTCTCTTCAAGAAAAGTGACCACAGAGGTTTGGAGGCTTACACAGACTCTGATTATGCTGGCTGTATTGATGATAGGAGATCTACTTCTGGTCATTGTGTGCTCATGTTTGGTAATCCTGTTGTATGGAGAAGTAAAAACAAGGAGTAGTGTCCAGATCAAGTGCTGAAGCAGAGTTTAGAGCCCTAGCTATTGGTGTCTGTGAGCTCCTATGGTTAAAAATAAT
Source organism: Gentiana straminea (assembly GCA_036785695.1). NCBI lineage: Eukaryota > Viridiplantae > Streptophyta > Magnoliopsida > Gentianales > Gentianaceae > Gentiana > Gentiana straminea. The sequence goes on along the minus strand of JAVUPR010000464.1, from coordinate 3,966,074 downwards.
TCTGGATGATCTAAAAATTCAGAGGCAAACACCTATGATCTTACATTGTGACAACCAATCTGCCATTGATATTTCTCTCAACCCTGTCCAACATGACAGATTTAAGCATGTTGAAGTGGATAGGCATTTTATCAAGGAAAAGCTGGACAGTGGCCTAATCAAGCTCAAGTTTGTCAACTCTCAAAATCAGATTGCTGATATCCTAACTAGAGGGCTGCCTAAGAAACCCTTTGATTATCTCCTTAGCAAGTTGGGAATGATTGACATACATTCACCAACTTGAGGGGGAGTGTTAAAACAGGTTTCTTAGTTAGTCTTTTATTAAGTTTATTATTGTTTTATTAGTTGTCTTTTAGTCCTAATTATTGTACAAATTAGTTAGTCTTTTATTAAGTTTATTATTGTTTTATTAGTTGTCTTTTAGTCCTAATTATTGTACAAATTAGTGGCTGGTTTTTCCCTTCCTTTTAGTAGCTTTTTAGCAAGTGGAACACTGTCCAACTAGCCGTTGGAACAGTGTTCACTGCTTTTTGCTTTCTAGCCGTTGAGCATCCACTCTATAAATAAGAGTGAGATGTCTCCTTTTATGTAATGAGCTTTTTATTCTAAATATCAAGAATACTTTCCTCATTCTTTCTATTCTCACAAATACTAATATTACTTGATAATAATATTAATATTCCCACACTCCCCCTCAAACTTGGTTGTAAATGTTTAAGCAACCAAGTTTGGAATGGAGAACTTTGAAGATACCGGGTTGCACGACTTTAGTCGATAGATCCGCAACTTGTTGAGAGGAAGGAATATGATGGAGAGAGATGTCTTTGTAGTCAAGTCTCTCTTTGATGTAGTGCTTATCGATGTCCACATGTTTAGTCTTGTCATGATGGATAGGGTTTTCAGCAATCTTGAGGGCTGATATATTGTCACAAAACAATCGAACTGGTCTGCTGATAGGAATATGTAGTTCAGCCAGTACCCGTTTTAGCCAAATGCCCTCACAAATTCCAAGTGCTAGAGCCCGAAATTCAGCACTGCTTCTTGAGATAATGGCTTGTTTCTTGCTTCTCCAAGTCACAAGATTGCCCCAGACATAGGAGCAATATCCAGTAGTTGACCTTCTATCAGTTAGAGAGCCTCCCCAGTTAGCATCGGTGTGAACATCAACATCTCTGCAGTCGGTCTTTCTGAAATAGATCCCTTGACCAGGCTGCCCTTTAAGATACCTTAGGATCCTGTAAACAGCATTCATATGATTAGTGGTAGGATTATGCATAAATTGACTGACAAGACCTACAGCATAGCAAATATCAGGCCTTGTATGGGATAAGTAAATCAACTTCCCAACAAGTCTTTGATATCTGACTTTGTTGACAGGCTTATCAGTAGCATCCAAGGTAAGCTGAATGCCAGATTCACATGGTGTAGCAGCTGGTTTGCAACCAAGCATCCCAGTTTCAGTAAGTAAGTCAAGAACGTATTTTCTCTGAGAGACACATAATCCAGACTTAGTTCTTGCCACTTCCATGCCTAGAAAGTATTTAAGGCTCCCAAGATCTTTAGTTTCAAAGCTTTTGGCAAGATGATCTTTCAGAATAGAGTTAGCCACATGATCATCACCTGTTATGATGATATCATCGACATACACAATAAGAATAGATTTCTTCCCAGTAGAAGATATTTTAATGAATAAGGTGTGATCAGAGTTGCATTGCTTGTACCCATACAGCTTAACAGTCTTAGAGAACCTAGCAAACCAGGCCTTTGGAGACTGTTTCAACCCATATAGGGCCTTGTTGAGCTTACACACCTGATTTGGAGCTTTACCAGACTCAAACCCTGGAGGAATAGACATGTAAATATCCTCCTGCAAATCACCATTTAGAAATGCATTTTTAATGTCTAATTGGAACAAAGGCCAGTTAAGGTTGATAGCTAAGGAAAACAGAATCCTAATGGTATTTAACTTGGCTACAGAGGCAAATGTATCCAAGTAATCAATACCATAAGATTGTGTAAAGCCTTTAGCAACCAACCTAGCTTTGTATTTGTTGATGGATCCATCAGCATTATATTTGATGGTTGTTGATGGATCCATCAGCATTATATTTGATGGTGAACAACCATCTACACCCTGTTGATGGATCCATCAGCATTATATTTGATGGTGAACAACCATCTACACCCAACAGGCTTCTTGCCAGCTGGCAATTCACTAATGGTCCAAGTTCTGTTTTTTATTAAAGCTTGCATCTCATCATTAATGGTAGATTGCCAAAGGGGTTGATACTTGGCTTCATGAATGTTCTTAGGGATAACAGTTTTATCAAGTTTTTTTGTGAACTGCCAAAAATTAGTTGAAAGAGCAGAGTAAGACATGAAGCTATAGAGAGGATGTTTAGTGCAAGGTCTTATACCTTTTCTAATAGCAATAGGTCGGTCATCAGGTAAAGGACCTATAGGTACAGAAGCAGGGGAATTTGAGTGGTCACCTGTTGAAGGGACATCATGTAACTTGGTGATGCTGTGAGGTGTAGTAGGCATTCTAGTTATACTTGGAAGGGAGCAAGGTTGGATATCAAGTAAGGGTTGCTCAACATGTTGATTATTAGCCTGAAAATCAGATTAGTTAGATTCAGCAGGCTGCTCCCCCTGAGATGAATGTTTCTTTTTCTTCCTGCCATACACATGAACAATGGGAGGTCTGTTCCATTGTTGGTTACCAGTGTCTTTCTCCTGCACAAGATCATTAGTAGTGGCAGAATTATGCATATTAGGTTCCAAATCCCAATCATTGCAAATAGGAGTAAAAAGGTCAGGTTTATTCTGAAAGTAGGGTATATTTTCGAAGAATTTTACATCTAAAGTGTTGTAAAACTTTCTAGTCTCAGGGGAGTAACACTTATACCCCCTCTGATTACTAGAGTACCCAACCAGAACACATTTCAAGCTCCTAAGATCCAGCTTACTTCTATTGTGAGGATAAATGTGAATGAATGCAGTACATCCAAAATTTTTGGGAGGAATGTGACGATGCCAAAAATGGTACATCAATGTTATCGAACGGAAGGATATCATTTCTCGGTGTACAGTGGTGGCTCTCCGGCCAATGGATGGTGTTTGGGGTGGTTGTGAGCTGAGCCGTGGAGGCTGCCTACGTACCCTGTAGAGAGGGATCAAGCCACGCGTAGTTCTCGGTATTGGAGGAGTTGGCTTATTTAGTGTGGAGCCAAGTGTTGTATTAGGCATATTGAGAATATATCAATCATCCTCTGTTATGGTGGAGGGAGACCTCCTATTTATAGGCATGAGCCCATTTAGGGCTTAGTGTGTATTTACGGTTAAGGCCAAACGAGTAGGATAAGACACGTGGCTAAGATAATGGGCTCGGATACGAGGCTTAGCGGATGATCGAAGCCTCGAGCCGAGGTAGACGAATCGAGGTCGAGAGGCCGAGCCCGGTGATCTTCACAATAGATAAGCTCGCCGAAATAGGCGAGGTCACTGATAAACTCGTTGGGCGGGCCCCCTGGTCTGGGGTCCGCTTCGCTGATACATGTCGTGGAGGGGCTCGATAATCACCGGTTTAATCGATGGCGAGGCGGTGACATACTTGACCGGCCGTTGGTCGATCTCGCCGGGAAGATAAAGTATTATAATAGGAGCGGGGCAATTTCTCGGTGTATCAAAGGCCCCCCGCTTCTGCGTGCCTTGAGCGATTCTCTTGAAGCGAAAGGGATAGAGCAAATAATTCTGGATTATATGCAAGGAAATTGTCCTGCGAGTTGACTGTCGCGGCGCGTCGTCTTTCCTCTTTGCCTTGTTGTAGAAGAGTAGGCCATATAATAATATAATGCATTGACTTCGCAAGTAAAGGCCCCCGTGCAAATGCAATGTCGACTGAAGTCGGGTTTGCAAGAAGTGCCCACTGATTGGTGAGTTCCACAATAATAATGCCGAGATGGATCGGACTTATAAGAGAAGGCTCGCCGAATGGCGAGTTCCAAAATAATGATGCCGAGATAGATCGGACTTATAACAGAAGGCTCGCCGAATGGCGAGTTCCAAAATAATGATGCCGAGATAGATCGGACTTATAAGAGAAGGCTCGCCGAATGGCGAGTTCCAAAATAATGATGCCGAGATAGATCGGACTTATAAGAGATGTGCTATAAGGAGCTGTTCTCGATATACGCTAGTAGCAAGCGGTTTGAAATGCACAGTATAGAACGTCAGATATGCCGCAAAGGCTGTTCTGATCGCACTGCGGCTTGAGATGCACAATATAGAGCTAATCAGATATGCGCGAGGCTGTTCTGATCGCACTGCGGCTTGAGAGCTTGCGATTTGAATCGTCCGTGCTCGTTGGTCTGACCGAGGTCGACATGTTGAGGTGCACAGCATAGAGCGATCCGGATATGCCGCGAGGAGCCGTTCGGTCGCCGCAATCGCGGCTTGAGAGCTTGCGATTTGAATCGTCCGTGCTCGTTGGTCGACCGAGGTCGACATGTTGAGGTGCACGGCGCTAGAGCGATCCGGATATGCCGCGAGAGCTGATGCCGGTCGCCGCAATCGCGGCTTGAGAGCTTGCGATGTGAATCGTCCGTGCTCGTTGGTCGACCGAAGTCGACGGGTTGAGGTGCACAGCATAGAGCGATCCAGATATGCCGCGAGGAGCTGTTCTGGTCGCTGCAACTGCGGCTTGAGAGCTTGCGATGTGAATCGTCCGTGCTCGTTGGTCTGACCGAAGTGACATGTGTCATTCCGGGATTTATCATTTTCTACGATCACAGGCGAGATGGCGAAGTCATTTGCTTTGGCGCGAGCTCAAACTGTACTGACGAGCTGCTATAGGTGGTATGCCACGTGGAGAGATATAAATGGGCTGCAGAACGCTGCGTCTCATAAAATGTGGCGTCCTTTCAGTCTGACAAGGTGACGCTTCGTCGATAGGTCGTGACGGTGGTAATGATGACACTTCGTTTGTAGCGCAAATTTCGAATTTCAAAGCGTCGTGTCGATTCCTGAAACTTTTCGTTTTCCCGCGCAAATATCAGAGCAGCTCCAAAAACTCAGGGGCTTCGCTGTTGATAAAAGAGGTATCGATGGCGAAGTTCGAATCCAAATCACTAAACGGAAGTCAAAGCCATCTGCGGATAATAAAACCTGCTTCGAAAGTCGAGACGTCGTGCGTTAGAACTGAAGCGACGCTGAGGACCTTTGAGAAATGTATCTTTATCGAGGAAGTCATTGAGATTGCAAACGCGAGTTGTTGTTGAGGTCGCAAAAGTGAATTGTCGGCCGACGGTCGCGAGCGAAGTCAATGACGGTCGAGCCGCGATGATTCTCGAAGAATACTAGAAGTCCGTCGACCGTAAAAAGTCATTGGTGGCGAAGCAAGATCGGTGCGGTATCATTCGATTACCCTTTTCGGCAAGACCGGATATGAGAGTATATCCATGGCCGAAGAAAACTACGGAGCGATGCACCGAACCGTTGAAGCGCACCCCAATGGTTAACGGGGAGGCGGTGTTCCATGTAGTTGGCGCGGGGCACCGAACCGTCGAGGCGGACTCTAAACAAGCTTGAGGCTGTGCGCTAGACTGTTCAACAAGTCTGTCTATTTCGCAATAAAAATGCAAGCACTGAAAGAGTATGTACACATACTCCTGATTCCAAACTTTGTAAAAACAATTTCATTTGATCTCTGGTAATGGATTCGGGAACAAGAGCCATTGATATCAATGAGAAAAATAATTGCTTGTTTCAAAGCTCGAATCCATAGCCAACGAGCTCCGGTCCCGGTCATCTTCCCCGATGAGTTGAAGTGAAAATCAATCGGATGCCAAATTAGCCGGGTGCCTTAGGAAGAAAATATCACTGCTGTTGTCCTCTATCGTCGTCGGCTCCCTCCTCCACTCCTTGCTCCGGCAGTGGCAGTGGCAACACAGAAGCAGCACCGAAATGATGGCACCGTCGAACAAAAACGCTAGTAGCATTGAGCAGAGCACTACTCTCATTCTCTTCTCTTGATTTTCTCCTTGCCTTTGCAGCTCCGGTGGATTGGGGAAAATGGAGAAGGCTTCAAGCGTCCATTGAAGAGTGCAGCAACACAGAGAAAGCTTCGATCTCCATTTTTTTTTATTATTATTATTTTTTGTAAACCTCAATGGATGTATATTAGATGCGGTGCGATCTTGTAAAAAAGATGAAGATCTTGATGAAGATCTTGTTAAAACGATTGACCGGAAAGAGTAAATCTCGCCGGAGAAGAAACGTCCGGCCGGAAAATGCAGATCTGGCCGGAAAAAGATGGCTTTCAAGTCATTTCCCGGTAACGGAGCCATTTGACGATGCCAAAAATGGTACATCAATGTTATCGAACGGAAGGATATCATTTCTCGGTGTACAGTGGTGGCTCTCCGGCCAATGGATGGTGTTTGGGGTGGTTGTGAGCTGAGCCGTGGAGGCTGCCTACGTACCCTGTAGAGAGGGATCAAGCCACGCGTAGTTCTCGGTATTGGAGGAGTTGGCTTATTTAGTGTGGAGCCAAGTGTTGTATTAGGCATATTGAGAATATATCAATCATCCTCTCATTATGGTGGAGGGAGACCTCCTATTTATAGGCATGAGCCCATTTAGGGCTTAGTGTGTATTTACGGTTAAGGCCAAACGAGTAGGATAAGACACGTGGCTAAGATAATGGGCTCGGATACGAGGCTTAGCGGATGATCGAAGCCTCGAGCCGAGGTAGACGAATCGAGGTCGAGAGGCCGAGCCCGGTGATCTTCACAATAGATAAGCTCGCCGAAATAGGCGAGGTCACTGATAAACTCGTTGGGCGGGCCCCCTGGTCTGGGGTCCGCTTCGCTGATACATGTCGTGGAGGGGCTCGATAATCACTGGTTTAATCGATGGCGAGGCGGTGACATACTTGACCGGCCGTTGACTGATCTCGCTGGGAAGATAAAGTATTATAATAGGAGCGGGGCAATTTCTGGTGTATCAGAATGGAAGACTCATCTTTGTACTTAGGAAACTCTTTCAATAAAACTTGTCTAGGAGTCTCAAAATTCAGGATTTTCGATGGCATGCGATTAATTAAATAAGTGGCAGTAAGTAGAGCATCTCCCCAAAGATATTTTGGAACATTCATAGAGAAAAGTAATGATCTAGTCACCTCAAGGAGGTGTCTATTCTTTCTTTCTGCTATGCCATTTTGTTGGGGAGTTTCTACACAACTACTCAAGTGAATAATCCCATGTTGATCCAGAAAACTACCCAGGTGTTTTTCAAAATACTCCTCAGCATTATCAGATTTGATGAGTTTAATTTTACAGTCAAACTGATTAAAAATCATGTTGTAAAATTTCTGAAAGACAAAACCAACCTCAGATTTGTCCCTCATCATAAAGACCCAAGTTGCTCTACTATGGTCATCAATAAAAGTGATGAACCACCTGAAGCCTTTAGTGTCTTTAACTCTTGAGGGCCCCCACACATCACTGTGAATGAGAGTGAAGGGTGAAGATCTTTGGTAAGTCCTTTTAGGATAAGAAGTTCTAGTATATTTAGACATCTGACAAACTTCACATTGGAAACAACTAGGTTTTTTATCTTTGAATAAATTAGGAAATAATTTAGACAAATACACAAAATTGGGTTGACCAAGCCGATAGTGCCATCTGATAACTTCATTAAAATCAGAACTAGTACAAAGATTCCTAGGATTATAAAGACAACAAAGCTTGACTACAATTCTTCTTAAAAATGAAACGATTGGACTGCGGATCAAAACTGCCAATCTTCATCTTCAAGGTTGTACCCTGAAATTCACAAGAGTTGTTAGTAAAGGTCACTTTGCATCCATAATCTTTAACAATCCTTTTCACTGATAGTAAATTGCAGTTAAGGGCTGGAACAAAAAGCACATATGTTAAAGTCAGTTCAGGGGTTAAGGTTACAGATCCAGACCCAACTACTCTTGTAGAAGTCCCATCTGCAACCTTAACCATGTGAATCTGAGAGCAGGGTATATAATCATGAAGTACATCCAAGGATCCAGTCATATGATTAGAAGCTCCTGAATCAATGATCCAGGATGACTGATCATATGAACTGGCCATAAGAGCAACATCAGACATACCTGTCTGGGCAAAAATGGCCGATTCTTCCTTGTTAGAGGAGGTAGCAGGCTCACAAATCAATTTCTTGATGATCTCAATTTGTTCCTTTGAGAATCCTACTTCTCCAGATACATGTTTAGTATGGTTTTCTTTTGCTTCTTTGTTATGAGGTTTCCATCCTTCTGGTTTTCCATGAATCTTCCAACAGGTTTCCCTTATGTGGCCTGTTTTTTTTACAGAAGTCACACCAAGTTTTCTCCTTTTTTCCTTTCTGTTTTTGGCCCCATTTTTGATTACCTTTGACAACAAAGGCAGAACTGTCCTGCTCAGCAGTGATAGGAGGACCTTTAGGCATGATCTTCCTCCTGCTTTCTTCATGACAAACTTCTGCGTAAACAGCCTTTAGAGAGGGGAAAGGTATAGTACCAATTAGTCTCCCCCTTACATCATCAAGCTCTGGATTCAGACCAATCAAGAACTTAAAGACTCTGTCTTTCTCTGTTGCCTCCTTGTATTTCTTAGCATCATCAGGGCAGCTCCATTTGATCTCATCAACCATATCCAGCTGTTGCCAAGATCTCAGCAGGAGGTTGAAGTATTGGGTTACATCAAGATCTCCTTGGGATATGTTCTGCAGTTTAGCTTTTATCCCATAAATCTCTGAAGTGTTGTCCATTTTAGAGTACAGCTCCTTGGCAACATTCCAAATTTCCTGGGCTGTATCATAAAGCATGAAGTTCTCCGAGATTTCTCGGGTCATAGAACGAACAAGCCATGACATGACCATGTTGTTCTCGGTGTCCCATGGCAGAAACTTCTCAATATCTGCTGCTGGAGGAGCAGGGCTTCCTGTGAGGTATCCCATCTTGCCTTGCCCGGCTATGAACATTTTGACGGAACGAGACCATAGGAGGTAATTCTTCCCATTTAATATATGGGTTGAAATAGCATTTGAGCTATGATCTGAGTTGCTAACAGACGGTAATAACCCACTTTCTGTTGGAACAATCTCAGTTTTGTGGGATGACATTTTGAAGAAGATGAACATACAATTATAGATCGAATGGCTCTGATACCATGAAGAGCTTCAAAACTAAATAAAAGAATGTTTATTGAATAAACTCTTCTGCAAATTACAAGAGAGAGAGGTTGGTTTAAATAGAAATCCAACCAACAGTCTCAAGTAGAGACAAGGGGACAAGAAGGATGCTGTGCCATTAATGCCAGCAATCCCAACTACTATTAATTACAAGTAACAGCTGTATCTAACAGCTATAATATTGTGTAATAACCATAAGGTAAATGATTAATAATACTAATATTACTCGATAATAATATTAATATTCCCACATGATGCATAGATAATTACCATAGAGAATCGAACCAATCTGGGTTGTTATCAAAGAGGTTTGAGGCCTCCCACAGCAGAGCAAAGACCTCAAACCACATGCAAGTTAGTTATGATGGGATGGGGTAAATGAAAGCGACTGCACTATTAAGTGACTGCCAACGTACCTATAGTAGGATAATGACAACATAGTTCTAAGATCAAGTGAGTGTACCTTGGTCATTGTTGAAATGAAAGTAAGAGCATATTGTGAGCATGACTTATGAATACTATAATTATTGTCATGTCAGTGGAGTTGTTGGATGTATGTGAGTGTAGATAGATAATAGTCCGGATACACATATCCTATTGTAGACATTTTGGGGACCACCTGTCGGAGACGGGGACGCAACCTGCGTGTTCCATGTGACTAAAGGCCTTAAAGCATAGCGAAACCATATGCCTTAGTACTAATGGAGGTATAAGCCTTTCTAGAGACTTGAAGGGTTGAGGCCTTTTTGAGTGGGTTCTTTCTCATTTCTTGAGGCCTTGAACCATGAGCCCTCTGAGGACCCCTTAACGAGCCCATAAAATTCCGAGTCAAACGTCCATGTGTGGGAGCGATAATATTGACCCTCAACAAATTCCCTCAAGACTTTGTCCAGTCATGCCACCTAAGCCGAGTAAGTCCTGAAGATGATGGTGCATAGCTGTCTGTTGCCATAATTTTCGTGAATTCAGTTATGTAGATAGCGTAATCATGTATAATGCGAGACCCTTGAAGAGCCTGGATTAGTATAAAGGTCCATGTCGACGTGGATAAAATAAGATCCGAGGCCCTTGAAGAGCCTGCATAGGTATAAAGGTTCATGATGACCTGGATAAAATAAGATCTCATACCCTTTCAAGGCTTGAATAAATATAAAGGTCCATAATGACCCTGCGTAATAAGAATTTCAAGGCCTCTGAATAGCCTGAATGAGTAATGACTAATGAGGCCTATGACGACCTGCATAATCAGAAATCCAAGACTTTAGAAGATTTGATGAAATAAGATCCAAGGAGCCGACATACCTTCTTCTTCCAAACTAGGTTTTTTCGGTTGGCGAAACTTGGGCTTCTGATTCACATCTTCGTCGATCGGTTTCTCTAGTGTGTGTTTTAGCATCGGAGAGGCTCTGTCCCTATTTCCCCAACCTGGTTGTATCAGCATGGAGTCCCATTCTCCAACCGATGGAGGTGAAGAGCTCCACACTAAATCGTTTGTGACATCATTGAAGGGAGCTTCGGATATTCCACTTGGATTGTGTTAGTGTCGCAATTTAAAGGTAAACATGCTTTTAAAATCTCTCGAGAACAATTGAAACGAATTACGAACCCTTTTCAATATGCATTGGTGGCTCGTTTCCAGGATTATAAGCCAAAACTTGAGGTTTTGCTAATTTTTTTCTTCGGCTACGCTTGAAGGTTGCTTGTCCGTTGGCCTTGTTGGATAATAAGCATGCTTTGATTCGCCCATCATCTCAGGATGATTATAACAGACATTTTTATCGGCGATTTTGGACAATTGGCAAAAATCAAATGATCTTATCCAAGTGGACTGTGGATTTCAGGCCTAACGTAGAGGCGTCTTTAGCACCCATTTGGATTGATTTTTCTGAGTTACCGCTTCCTTTATTCAATAAAGATTACATTTGTCGGATTGCATCCGTGGTAGGTAGGCCCCTCCAAATCGATTCAGCTACTATAGATTTAAGAAGGCCATCTTCTGCGCGTGTTATGGTTGAAATAGATTTGCTGAAACAAAAAGAAGACCGTATTTGGATTGGGGATGATGACTCTGGCTTATGAAACTTTGCCTGCATATTGTCAATTTTGTAGAAGGATTGGACATCATGAGCATGAATGCCCGAAAATCATCCAAGTATTGCTGTTCGTGCAAAGGAAATTTGCCAACCACCTAGGCAGGAGTATAGGAAGAAGGACTCTTGGCCCAATGAAATTTACAACATGCTGCCAACCAAGAAAGGAGAATGAATGAGCCAAAGGATTGTTTGTTGATGAAAGAGAAGAAGATGGCTTACGGCTGCAGGAAGATGGTTCAGGAAAAGCTAATAAAGAGCCCTCTCTAGTAGACGATGGACAAATAAATAGTGAAGATCAAGTATATGAATCTTTGGATGACGATTTTTCTGTAGATGAAGCGCTACTCGTTTACCGGCATTTGACGGAAGATGTTGAATTTCAGGATGAGGAAAATGAAGTTGGGAGCCATGGATAATGACCGGAACATGCTTCAACTTTCGGGGTCTCTGGAAAAAGAAGGTTGAAACAACAGACCTTAGTAAGTGAGTATGATATCTAAAGATGATTTTAATTTTGTTCCTAAGGCTCATTTGGATGACAATGCAAAACCTTTTTTTACCCCGTAGGTTGTCCCTAAATGGAAGAGATTCTGAGGTCACTTTTTTGGCAAGGCAAGGACAAGCAGAGGAAGAAAGTGACGATGAGGCTGATGAATAATTTTCTACTTTTGAAGGTTTAAACGAGGACTACGAAGATTATCCACACGTACTAAGCGAGGAACCAGAGTTAGTGGAGACACCAGTTAACATTGCAAAGAAAATGGATGTGCAGCATAGGTCGCCAAGTGCTGGGGATAGTGATGACTTTCCAACTCTACAGGAAATGATCCGGGAAATAAAGACGAAGAAATGGATCCCGGTGGTAAAGAATTCAAGAACCAAATATTGATTTTTCCTAGATTAGACGAGTAGTTTATTAATGTTGAGTCAGTACTGGATGGGTCCTTAGTTGTTTTAGAATTTTATAAGGCGGGTTGGTTAGCCTTTTATACTTTCTTTCAGTTATATTCAATAAAAACTTCTTTTCAGAAAATAAAAAGGTCTCTGATGAGCCTGGATAAATGTAGAGGCTTTTGTCGACGTGGAATAAGAAACCCGAGGCCTTTGACAAGCCTGGACAATATAGAGGCTTATGACAACTTGCACAACAAGAGATCCAGGGCCTATGAAGATCTTGGATAACATAGCCTTGTGACGACCTGTAAAATAAAAAATCTGAAGCCTTTGAAGAACCTAGATAAATGCAGAGCCTTTGTTGACCTACATAAAGAGAAACATGAGATCTCTAAAGAGTTCGGATTATATTAGAAAAATCAGAAATCTGAGGGCTTTGAACATCCTAGCTAATATAGAGGCTTATGATCACCTGCAGAATAAAAAATCCAAGGGCTCTAAAGAGCCTAGGTAATATAGAGGCTCGTGGCAACCTGCGAAATAAGAAATACGGGGGCTCTGAATAGCATGTATAATATAGAGACCTGTGCCAACTTGCAAAAAATAGTAAATCTGAAACCTTTGAAGAGTATGGATAATATGGTCTATGTCGACCTGCAAAATAAGAAATTTGAGGCCTCTGAAGAGCTTGGATAATATAGAGGCCTAAGATAAGACCAAAGCTGTATATAATAAGATCTAAGGCTTCTAAAGGCCTGACTAAACATAAAAGAGGCCTCTGATGGCCTGGATGATAAGAGTTCCAACATGACTTGCATGATAAGAAATCCGAGGTCTCTAATGGCCTGAATAATATAGAGGCCGATGATGACCTGCAAAATACGAATCCAAGGCCTCTAAAAAGCCTGAATAACATAGAGGCCACTGACGACCTGCAAAGAAATCCTACGATGATCACTATTTTTTAAAGACACTTACGATGTTTACCAAGGTGACATGTTTCGCAAGGTAAAGCTTCTAAATTACCAAGACCATCGAGTTGTTGTTTCGAAATTTCAATGAAGGACGACCTAGACGACAATACCACTTTATTGACTCAGTAGTGGCTTGAAGAGCAGAACAACCCGAATTATCTTCTATGAAGTGATAAAGGCCTCCACTTTCATGACCCGTACCAATCCTCCTCGTCTTGAGATCCTGTAAAACACAACCATGTGGGGAAAATGTTACAGAACATCGAAGGTCATTTTTGAGTTTACTAATAAGCAACAAACGGAAAGGAAATTGAGGTATGTATAAGGTGGATGGAAGATCAATATCCGAATTCAAACAAGCTGTACCAATTCTTGGGACATTAACTAACGTTCCATTCTCCAATGTCACACTCTTGGAATTGACAGAATGATAATTAGAGAGGGAATTTATTGAACCAGTCATGTGCTCCGTGGCTCTTGAATCAAGGATCCACTTACTTCTCTTGGAGATCATTAAACATCTTGAGGATGCATTACCCGATTGGGCCAAACCAGCACTAGAAATTGCTCTGCCTCCGGTTCATCACCTTTCGGCTGTGACTGGGACACGGTCTGATTTGCCATCTCCATGAAGATCCGAACAATTTGCCATTGTGTGATTCGTTCTTCCACATTGATCACACTTTAAAGAACCTCTACCAGATCTTCCTCCTCTGAAGCCACCTTAGCCTCCACGAAAACCTCTACCTCGTCCACAACTACCAAAGGACGTGGCAACCTTTGCTGATTTTTCTTCCACATTTTCTATGCAATTCTCACTTTCCTTAGCACTCCGGGTATCAATTTGCGCCCTCTGAAGCTGTGAGAAGATTTCGGGCAAGGACGATAGTTGAGTACTCCCCAGAATTTGGGCTCTTACTGGTTCGAACTCAGAATGCAGACCTGACAGAAACCAAATCGCATTTATGTCCCTTTGTTGTTGTTCCATGAGGGTGACATCTGCTGATACTGGTTGGTATAGGTATCTTTCTTCACAAACACTCACCACCTGGGAATAATAATCCTCCAAGCTCTTGGCTCCTTGTTCCAACTGAAAGTACTACTTGCACACATCGTAAACTTGTGACACGTTATCCAAACCAGAATACATGTGCTTGAGATGAATCCACACGTCTTTCGCTACGTACAGATACAACAATGTTGAACTTATGTTATGCTCAATGCTATTCAGCATGAGAAACATAATCTGCGCATCATCCTGCCGCCAATACGTAGCTCTCAGATCATCCTTCTTGGCCTTATCCTGTAGAAGATGGTCCATAGCACGACCAGTCGGATATATTTCAACCGATCTGGACCACAAGGTGTAATTTTTACCATTTAATTTGATGGAGGTTATGGCTGGAAGTGATGTGGTGGAGGCAAAAGATGCTTCCTACGCGATTTTCAGGCTTTTTCTCCATGTCGCTGGTTGACATGGCGGATTAGGGTTTTTTGGAGGGATTTTAGGGTTTATGTTGAAGAGAAGAAGTTTTAGGATGATTAGGCTCTGATACCATGTTACTAGAAAGCATGGTAAACAAATAATAGGATATTCAGTCAATATCCCTTCTCTTCTACTTTTATTCATAAATATAGGAACGTAGAATTACATACTGACTTCTTGAACAAGAAATAAAACCCTACACTACATAAACAAACACAGGCGCGTATACTAAACATGGCGGCCCATTAGGACATAACTCACACACGGCTTCCAACAAATTGCATGCCTTCTAGTGTACTCCAATTTCGAACTCCACTTCAGGTCCTTACTCAAAACTTTCCCAACTCTCATTTAATAACATTTGTTCCTCTCAAAGTCTTTGAATGCACAACTTTTGTGCACATCCAGTCACCCACCTGAACAAAGTTTGATCACAAAGCAATAAAAACCATCTCGGTGGATTCACCAGGAGCTGGTTATCTATTCAAATGCAGACTGAGCTAGAATCAAGCAAGACAGAAGGTCTACAATAGGCTATTGTTCCTTTGTGTGGGGCAATCTAGTTGCATGGAGAAGCAAGAAGCAGCATGCCTAAAAGTGCAAAGGCTGAATTAAGAGCCTTAGCTGTTGGAGTTTGCAAAGGTATATGGACCAGAAAAGTGTTATCAGGGCTTAAAACCAGTCTTGAGAAGCAAATTTTGTTGAAGTGTGATAACAAGACATTTTATTGCTAAAAAGATAGGAGGAGAGCTTCAACTTGATTACACACCAACACAAAGACATATAGCAGATATACTTACAAAGACACTACTTGGACAACACTTTGAGGAGCTAAGTAGCAAGTTAGGGATGTATGATTTACATCTTCTAACTTGAAGGGGAGTGTTGGAAAATAATCCTCAAAGCTTGTTGTTATCGCAGGAGTTGTTAGAGAATGTTGTTAAGTATTTTAAATTTAAGTTTGTTAGAATTCATAGCTAGATTGTTTCCTTTAAATTATAGTAGTGTGTGATTCTTTAACCAAGAAATAAACTTTTCTATTTTCAAACTCTTCAGGGACTAAATGAAAGCGGTTGTACCATGCCTAAGTGGCTGCCTATAATAGGATCAAGCTGACGTAGTTCTTAGGTTAAGGCCCCTTCTTGGCAACACCACTCCTAACTTAATCTGAACAAATTAAGTGCTAGTTACATTCAAACGTGTTTGATAACTGCTTTAGGCAAAGTGGTCATCTTTTTTTTTTTTTGTTTCTCATCTGTTAAGCTTATTGAACATTTTCATGTATATGTATTTAATATCAAAACAGCAATATGAGTACATATATACTATATTTTCTTCAACTTTTATCATTTTTAGCATTCAAATTCAAATATCAATGTTATAAATTCAGATACTTAATAAATTTAGTTTTCAGATTTCAGAATCCAGTTTTAACAAATGACCCCTAAGTGAGCGTACCTTGGGCATTGTTGAAACAAAGGTTTATTATTAGAGAAGATCGTGAACATGATGTATGGATACCAAAATTGTTGCCATTTGTTGGATGTAAGTGTAGAGAGATAATAGTTCGGATACACATACCCCGTTGCAGCCCGCGTGTTTCGTGTGACCAGTGAGACCTAGAAGCTTAGTGGTACCAGAGGTCCAGAGGCCTTAGTAATAAGAGAGGCGTAAAGTCTTCTAGAGACTTGAAGGGTTGAGGCCTGCCACATTGGGATCTCCCTGCTTCCTTGAGGCCTTAAGCCGTGAGCCCTTTGAGACCCCTTTGCATAGATAAACTGAGCTAATGAGCCAATGAAAAGTCCGGGTCAAACGTTCATGTGTCGGAGCAATAATATTGACCGTCGCCACTCCCCTCTTCCCAATCCAAATCTCCAACTCGTACTGTTCTTAGTTAAAAAAAAAAAAAAGAAGATATTTTCTGTTTATGTTGTCTACATGAATCTAGGATCTGTCTTCATATTCTAGTTAAGTACTCTGTGTTGAACATAATGCATCATTGTAGGAAAAATAAAGAGCTTGCCAAGAGATTGAGTTCTGTACCTCCAGGATCTAAAGATTTGGCTTTTCCTACTGAATTTCCACAAAACGGTTGGGGCCAGTTCAAAGCTTGCCTTTGGAAGCAACACTGGTCATATTGGAGAAGTCCATCATACAATTTATTTCGCCTCGGGAACATGTTGGCTGCATCTCTGATTTTTGGTGCCTTATTTTGGAAACAAGGGAAAAAAATGTAAGTACTTTCATATTGAAAACTAGCATATGAGCAAATTTTGTTCTTTTATTTGGGCACTTGAGAGGTTTATGACATTGGCATTTTTTTTGTTAGTGAAAACCAGCAAAGTTTGTTCACTGTGTTTGGCTCGATGTTCGCTTCTGTATTCTTCAGCGGCATCAATAATTGTGCTTCAGTTTTACCTTATATTAGTGCTGAGCGAAGCGTACTCAATCGAGAAAGATTTTCAGGAATGTATGCCGCTTGGGCCTATGCACTTGCTCAGGTAAATACACAATTACGGTCTTTGTTTTGCATGACATGTCCCTATGTCTTACTGTCAATAGGGCAAGCATAAGGTAGTGCCTAAGAAAATTTACCAATTAGATAGACGTGATGCATCCAACTTATCCATACACATTTTATTGCATGAAAAGGGTAAAAATTGTTACATTAACCAATCTTCTATTGACATGGACTCGTGCAGGTCATCGTGGAGATCCCATATATTTTCCTTCAAGTGGTTGTATATACTGTTATCTCGTACCCAATGATCGGCTATTATGGCTCAGCTTACAAAGTTTTTTGGTATATGTACTCGATGTTTTGTACGCTTCTGTATTTCAATTATATGGGTATGATGATTGTTTCAATTACCCCAAGCTTTCAAGTGGCCGCAATATTGCAGTCAGCTTTTTACGTTCTGCTCAATCTGTTTTCTGGATTCATAGTTCCTCAACCGGTAAGCATTTTAAGATGTTTTTTTTGTCTAATTCTCAATTTAGCAGATTAACAGCATGTTTATGATAACATTTGGCGTAAAATTGTTTTTGTTTGTGATGGCAGCAAATTCCGAAATGGTGGCTTTGGTTGTACTATTTGACTCCTACGTCGTGGTCGCTGAATGGTTTGCTAACTTCACA
The DNA here is from genome assembly GCA_036785695.1 of Gentiana straminea. Classification (NCBI taxonomy): domain Eukaryota; kingdom Viridiplantae; phylum Streptophyta; class Magnoliopsida; order Gentianales; family Gentianaceae; genus Gentiana; species Gentiana straminea. The sequence goes on along the minus strand of JAVUPR010000464.1, from coordinate 3,948,264 downwards.
GTATGGAGATATTCATCAAGAAATCGATGTTTTTGGAGGGAAAAAGGCGGTTACAGATTTCTTGAAAGATTATTTTGGATTTCATCATGATCGGTTACCTCTTGTTGGGGTTATGCTGATTTTGTATCCCATGTTCTTTGCTTTTGTGTTTGCATTCTGTATCAAGAACTTACATTTTCAAAAGAGGTGAATATAGGAAATTATAATCCTTAACCCCAAAACATAACTGGGGGAATTGTGCTTTTCCCACTTTTTATACAAAGAAACAAGAAAAGCACTACTACTACTACTGCCTTGTATGATTTTTGTAATTAATTTTAAAATACATTTGTGAATTCATGAAAGATAGTTGTTGATTACCTAATCTTCTCTGAATCGTTCCAATTTTATCAAGATGTCCCCAAAGGGACAAGCTATTGTTATAGTTCATCATGTAGTCTCAAGTGATCAAAATGTGTAGAGTTCACAGTTGGCTACATTATATTCAGGAGTTATGCATACCAAACCTGTTCCACACTGCTAGTAAATGATGAAAACCCATAATTAATCCATACCAACAATTTTTTATTCAAACCCAGTCAAATAAATAAATATCCATATTACAAGACCCAACCTCTAGCATAAAGAGAACAAAAAAAATAAATTGCAGAATGGCGGGGGCGGGGGAGGGTAAAGAGGTGGTAGTATACAACAAATCGAACAAAACACACTATAAAACATACAGGCAGGCAGCCGGGCAGACGGCTGCCAGATGAACATTAGAAAAAAACATGCGCAAATTATGGCTTGTCGCTTATAAGGGGCTTCACTACCTCCCAGGTGAAGTCAGGGTCTTCCCTCCCAAAGTGACCATAAGCAGCCGTTTTCAAGAATCTATCATTGCCACCCCTCTTCAAGTCCAAGTTAATGGAAATCATTCCTGGCCTGAAATCAAACTTGTCCTTTACAATTTTCAGAATTTCCTTGTCTGGGATCTTTCCTGTTCCATAGCTGTCCACAAAGACGGATAGTGGCTCCGGTACACCAATGGCATAAGAAACCTGGACTATGCACCTCCTAGCTAGTCCACCAGCAACAATGCTCTTTGCAGCTTGTCTCACGATATATGCACCGCTCCTGTCAACCTTTGTTGGGTCCTTACCCGAGAATGCACCACCACCATGGGCACCCCAACCACCATAGGTGTCGATGATGATCTTACGCCCTGTCAAACCAGCATCACCATGAGGCCCACCAATCACAAAACGGCCTGATGGATTAAGATGGAAAATGGTTTTCTCATCAAGGTATTTAGACGGAACAACGGGCTTAATGACATGCTCCTTAAGATCCTGAGCAATTTCATCATTGGTAACGGTCTCATCATGCTGGGTTGAGATAAGTACTGTATGGACTCTGACCGGAACCATTGCTCCGTTATCATTGTAATATTCAACAGTGACTTGGGTTTTGCCATCAGGTCTCAACCATGGGCAAGTTCCATTCTTGCGGACTTCTGTCAAACGGGCACCAAGCTTTGTAGCAAGGACATGGCTCAGAGGCATAAACTCGGGCGTTTCATCAGTTGCATAGCCAAACATGTGTCCCTGGTCACCAGCACCAATCTCCTCAGGTCGCTTCGTAAGGTGACCATGGACCCCTTGAGCAATGTCAGGGCTTTGTTGCTCAATGTTGACTAAGACCTTGCAGTTATCAGCATCAAGACCAACATCATCAGAGATGAATCCGATTTTACGGCATGTGTCGCGCACTATCTTTTCGTAGTCTACTTGTGCTTTGGTTGTGATCTCACCAAATACCATAACCATGTTGGTCTTTGTGCAGGTCTCACATGCAACTTTGCTGTCAGGATCTTGTTCAAGGCAGGCATCAAGCACGGCATCAGAAATCTGATCGCACAGCTTGTCTGGATGCCCTTCATTCACAGATTCAGAAGTGAACAAGAAGGTATCCATTCTCTTGGCCTGCATAATGGAAGCAAAAAAATACTTTACAGATCAAGTATTATTATACCCCAAATGAACAGCAAAAGATAAACCCTCACACAGATTTATAACCCCATAATCAGATTCTAAAATTTGACATTTTCCAGAATCTACTACTTTAAAAATGATACTCTAAATCCACACACCTCAGTGTTGCAAATCGATAGTACTAATATTGGCAGGGACAAGAGTGTCACTCAACAAATGAAAGAATTCCAACCAAGTGTTCATATGATCATATTATAGACCATGACTTCATGTCACAACCGGGTCCGCGATGGCTCAAGGAATGAACATAACATCAAAAAAGGTATCAAAACCATCCATTTTCCCGAGGAATTCAACCTTTAAGAAAAGAGAGGAAGATCTGTCTATTTAATGAAACAATCAATTACATGAGTAGACTAAATCTTGGAATAAACCTCAGATCCAAAATCCGTAAGAGTGAATCACTACAAGATTAAAAATAAAAATCCCACCATCATTAAATGGTGTTTGAGCTCATTAAATGGTGTTTAAGCACCATCAATTATTTCCTCGTACAATAAAGACCAACATGTCTGAGTATATTCAAGTGAACCAAAACACCCGTATACATATAAAAAGCTTAAAAACAAAATCATGAAAACAAAAGTGAAACAGAACCACCCAAAAGTAATAATAAATGGCCAGTAAACACTAATTCAAATCAGATCCATTGATAGAATTTGCCACTTCTATGAAAGGTCATTGAAAGTACATAATGAAATCAAGAGAAACTAGATTCCCTGCAAATCAGATATAATATCAGTCGATAACATCACCAGATCTAAACAAACTACACCAAATGGAATCGTGACGCCATATTGATTCTCAATTCTTTCAGCATAACATTAAGAAATAACCAAAACCCATCTGAAAGCAACCCAGATTTTGCATGATGATAGCCAATTAGATACTTCAAATCTTAAAGAAAATGTACCTAGAACAGATAAGAACCCAACAACAAAGGTGAGGAGAGAGCTTTGGTAACACCTCGTTTTCAGGGCACCAAATTTTTGCGAGTACTAACTGAACACTTGGGACCGTATTTATAGAAATGATGGACTATCATATAGGGGCTATTGCAGTATGTCCATGTGTAGATCGGGGGGTTGTTGTGATAGTGCTGCAGATCAACGGATGAGATTTTTCGCAGTTGGTGAGAAATGGCGACAGTCACAATTGTGGGGAAATTGGTAAATTAGGCCACTGTATGGTCATACATTTTTTTTCAGATCAAACATTTTGTGGCATTTTTTTTTAGATTCCCCGTTCGAATTTGGAAGGTTTCGTCCAAATATATACAAAACGACCAAATTTGCAATCATTTTCGTCCCAATCCATTCACTGACCAAAATAGACGGAAACCGTCCAAAATTTAGACGCACCGTCTAAATTGGGACAAATTCCGTCCCAATATAGACGGCTCAGCCAAATTTTGGACGGTTTCCGTCTATTTTGGTCAAAACACTAAAACTGTCCAAATTTGGACGCATCCACTTGATAGCTTCGTCCAAATAGAGGACGGCGCGTCCAAATTTGGACGGATGCGTCCATTTTGAAACTCTTATACTGTCTTCTTCCTCATTTCACAGCCTTTTCACCCACACCTCTGAAAAAACGCATAGAACAGCTGAATTCGGACGATTTACAGAGCATTTCAATCATTTGTGTTCTCAGAGGAAATTTGGACGATTTCACCATGGCTAATCCTTCGTCTTCTCAGAGCTTAGAAGCACCGTCTGTGAGTGTTTACGGTTTAATATATTTGTTTATTTTCCAGAAGAAAATTGGAAGATTGTTTATTTTGTCTTTATCTTTTTGCATTGCTTTTAAGGAGGGTATTGACATCATCAAAAATGGGAAAATTGTTGGAAATAAAATTTATGTTTTGGTGATGATTCATCACTTATTCAATTATTGTTTTTAGACCTCATTGATGAAGTGTCATAACTAGCTGTTATAGTGCAAAGCAAAAAGATGTCTAGAAATCAATGTATAGGATTTAATACGAGTCTGATATTTGTATAAGTTAATCAGACAAGCACTGTAATAGTTCTAGGTTTAGAACTGAGAAATTGAGTAAATAACTTATGAGGAAACTAAGATCCTAAAAGAGATACTGACATAAGAGCACACCAACGGAAACTGAAGAAGGTAAGTTCACTGAGGGACACGGACTTAGTTGACTTATCTAGAAGACTGAAGAACTGAGGGTTCAGACTCAGTTATTGAAGACTGAAGAACTGAGGGTTCAAACTCAGTTTATGAAGACTAAGTCGAGACTGTAAAGTTAGAGTTCAGGCAAGATTGTGATGACCTGAACTGATTTTATGGATCTTGTATAAATGCCTAAGAATCATAAGGACAATGATATCTTAGATGATCGATTGAAAATGGTGTACTCTGGTTTAGTCAATTATAATCAGATGAAGAATGGAGTACTGAGATTTTGAAGAAGTGTAAAAACTCAGTTAATGCTCTTAAAAACTGGAAACTGACTAAGTCATGTTTGAATATGTTTTTAATTGAAGATAAGAAAAAATGAAGACAAATCAGCCCGTTTTAAGATAAGCAATCTTATTGGACACAAAGAAATGTCAGAAAGGAACTGACATACAAGAAGAAAAGCAGAACCACTAACGGCTATAAGGATTCAAATTAAAATGATCTAACCGTTAGAGAAACCCCTATAAATAGACTACTTCTACTACTAGAAGAAGTGTGGAATTCTAAGAATTAATCTAGTCAAGAAAGTTCATACTAAAGGGGAAAGTAAATCAAAAAAATTCCTGCTAAGCACTTAATTGCAAGATCAAGAAATATCTCCAAGTGTTCATAAGCATTCAAAGAAAGATCAAGATCAATCATTTGAAGGAAAACAGAGCTGCGCATAACTTGCATATCTAGAAGAGGAAGCTCAAATCACAATTTGAATCATAGTTATTGATTCAAGTCTCAACTTTGATTTTATCAAATGTTTTAGACTGTGAAACACCAAGAAGGTGTGAAGGACAGTTGAGCTGCGGTCAGGAAGACTGTGTTTGTGATGAGCTGGTGAGGAGGCAAGACAACCCTCCAAGTACCAGTGTTTCAAACAACTGGAGAGCAGCCATCCAACCTGTTCTACAAGTGTTTAGATAGTGAAGCTAGGGATTAGTCAAGGACTATCAGTTTAGGAATTTTTGTAACTGAGCCGCCTTAAAGAGTTCTAGTGGAATTTTTCTCCGCATCACAGGGGAAGAGGGGACTGATAGGATTACACCACCTGGAACCTCTATAATTCTTGTTCATGTACATTACGTATTTATTTATTGCATTATAGTTATATTCATCTAGTTCACATACTCAGCAAACACCAGAAACTGAGTCAGCATATTAACTGATAACTCATATTTTACAAAGGCTTAATTTAATCCGCTGCCGGTTAATTCAGCTAAGGATAAGTCATTTTTGACTTATACTCAGCTAAGTTAGCTTAACTCCGCACAAGTTTAAGTTGAACTAAATCTGGTTTAAGATTCAGTTTTTGTGAGACATTTTGGTGACAAGTTTATTCACCCCCCCTCTAAACTTGTGTTAGCCTTTCCAAGGGACCAACAGTAAGTCACCTTAAAATTTTGGATGCATTTCTTATGCTCATATTCCAGATGCAAACACGAAGAAACTAAGTGATAAAGGAGAGCAATGTGTTTTCTTGGGGATCGGTGAAAAGTCTAAGGCATACAAGTTGTTTAATCCTATAACCAAAAGGATAGTAATCAGCAGAGATGTGGTGTTTGATGAGCTGAACACCTGGAATTGGGAAGCAAATAATGCTCAATTCCATCCAATTCAGAATCTGATAGATGAAGAACCAGCTGTGGGTCTGCAGACTCAGGACCAGCAGAGTCAGTTTCAGCAGACTAATGACCAGCAGAGTCAGTTCCAGCAGACTAATGACCAGCAGACTAATGATTAGGAGACTCAGTACCAGCAGACTCATGAAACAGCAGACCCAAATCGTAAAGCAGAAGCTGAGGGTTCAGCAGCCCGACCACAAAGAAATAGAAAAAGGCCAGGCAGGATGACAGATTTTAAGGTAAAAGGTTTACCACAAACAGATGAGTCTACCTATTATGCTCTATTTGCTAGTGATGATCCAATCACTTATGAGGAGGCAGCAAAAGACAGCAAATGGAGGCATGCTATGGATGATGAAATCATGGCTATTGAAAGAAATCAGACTTGGAATCTCACAGATCTACCAAAAAGACACAAACTATTGGTGTCAAGTGGATCTACAAGACAAAGCTGAATGAAGATGGCAAAGTCATCAAGTATGGCAAGACTAGTGGCCAAAGGGTACAAGAAAGAATATGGGATTGACTACAATGAAGTGTTTGCCCAGTAGCAAGGATGGAAACTATCAGACTTGTACTATCCTTGGTTGCTCAAAACCATTGGAAAGTACATCAAATGGATGTGAAGTCAGCATTTTTGAATGGTCAGCTGGAGGAAGAAGTATATGTGGATCAACCACAAGGTTATGTGAAGATTGGAGCAGAAAACAAAGTGTATAGGCTTCACAAAGCCTTATATGGACTCAAGCAAGCCCCAAGGGCTTGGTATAGTTGTATTGATTCTTATTGCGTGAAGGCAGGTTTCATAATGTGTCCATATGAACCTACCTTGTATGTGAAAGTTAACAGCAAGGGAAGGATTCTGATTGCTTGTTTGTATGTGGATGATCTTATCTTTACCAGCAGTGAACTCAGTATGACAACAAAATTCAAAGAGGCAATGAAGACCAAATTCAGCATGACAGACATGGGACTAATGCAATATTTCTTAGGCATTGAGGTCCAGCAGACTGATTCAGGGATATATTTTTCTTAAAAGAAGTATGTGACTGAAATACTTAGCAGGTTTGGAATGAAGAATAGCAACCCAGCACTCACACCCTGTGAAACTGGTGTGAAACTCAGCAAGGAAGGTACAGGTGGTAAGGTGGATCCCACCCTATACAAGCAGATGATAGGGTGCCTTCTATATTTGACAGCAACAAGACCAGACATCATGTATGCTGTAAGTGTGGCAAGCAGATACATGGAGTCACCATAAGCAGATCACTTAAACTATGTGAAGAGGATCCTGGATACTTAAATGGAACCATCAATCTTGGCATCATGTATGGTTCAGCAGGGAAGGCTCAGCTGACTGGATATTCTGACAGTGATTATGCAGGAGATGTTGATGATTGGAAGAGTACTTCTGGTTTTGTGTTTATGTTTGGAACAAGTGCTATCAGCTAGTCATCAAAGAAGCAACCAATAGTCACTCTATCCACAACCGAAGCAGAGTTTGTAGCAGCAGCACATGGTGCATGTCAACTGATCTGGTTAAGAAGACTGCTGGAAGTTCTAGGACAAGTTCAGCGGACTGGAAACATTTTGTATTGTGATAACAGTTCAACTATTAAGTTATCCAAGAATCCAGTTTTACACAATAGTAGCAAGCACATAGATGTGAAGTATCACTTTCTAAGGGATCTATGTGAAGATGAGATCATTGAGTTGCTGCATTGCAGAAGTGAAGATCAATTGGTAGACATTATGACTAAAGGACTAAAGAGAGATCAATTTCTGAAGCTTAGAGACAAGCTGGGAATGTGTGAAGTAATCTGATCTGCCAGCTCAGATTAAGTGAAGGAATGTTAGGAAAATATGTTAATTATTATTATTAGTTAATTAACTTGTTTATTACCTAAGGCTATGTCAGCCATGTTATTTCCCACTACTAGAGTAGTTTGCACATGTTTCCCATTACTAGGTAGTTATTTTCGGTTTCAAGCCATGATCCCATGATTCCTATTTTATAGGAAGTGGCTTAGTGGGTAGTTGTTTTCTACTTGTATTTATATGCTTATTCCATCAATGAAATCATTAAGTCTTTCCAAAAACTATCTCTTCTATAAAAGTTATCAATAAGTGTATTCTTGTCTGCCATCTTCAGTAGTGATTTTTGCTGAGTTGTCTGTTGTCGTTTTGTGATAAGTGAGCTCCATTATTTCCTAGTGATGTCTTCTCTTGTCTGCCATTTGTAGTGATATAATTTTTGCTGAGTCATCTTTTGTCGTTTTGTAATAAGTGAGCTCCATTTTGTCCTAGTGATGTCTTCTCTTGTCTGCCATTTGTAGTGGTAGTCTTTGCTGGGTCATTATTTGTCGTATTGATTTATCTTGTAGTCAAAACATAAGATTTTTTCATGTGTATGTCTGTATGTGTATCATCGTTTACTGATGCTGCTGAACTGAGAGGCGATGTTTGTGAATTTGAGGCATACTGGGACATAATTTGTTGTAATTCATCATCTGTTTTTGACGTAGCTAGTAATGCTGCAACATGTGCTTTTATTTCCGGGAATTTGGTCTTTGCAGTATATTGTACTTGAATTTTCTGGGGTCTTTGTAATGTTTGTAACCATGCCTCCATTTACTGGTAATAAGCTTTTGACAATATTGCATTTTTTCCACCACCTTACCTATATCTTCTTCTGATAAGTTGAATCGGATGATCATAAAAGTGTAGGTACCAATTTACAATCCATGGTAGATAGAATTTTGTACTTAAATTTGCAAATGCCGAAAATCTTTTTTCTTCCTCGGAAGGTTTGTACTTTGTTTTGAAAATGTTAAATGATTCAAGCACTGTAGATTTTTGAATTTCTGGTACCGAACCAAAGCAATCCCACCACTGAATCCACCATGATGGAAATTTGGAGATATCCGCTATTTTTGTGTCGAAATGCATTAACCAGGTATGCTGATTATTTTGATTTTGGATGAAGAAGGCATTAAACCATGCCTGTTGATATTACCAGTAGTTGAATGTAGTTTTATAAAAACAGAGTCATTTGTAGTCTTCTAGGAATGCAATAGGCTCAGAAGGAGGTCCATACCAATCCGATGGGGCAATAACTTTGTGAATTTTACAGGTCGAATATGCAGGTGTGGTTTGGTTATTTTGGAAATATTTGTGGTCAAAGCTTGCTGATTGAGTAACTTGTAAGATTGTTTGGTAAACAACTGGGTTTTTTTTTGCAGATCCCAAGGCTTGTAAAACCATCCTTTTCCAAAATAATGTTGGAGTGATTGAAAAGGATCTTGTTTTGAAAACCAGCTTTCAATTGTAGTAATATTTTGGGAGTATGGTTTTACTGTGTAAAATGCTTTTTGTGTGTTTGTGTTTTGTGTGGTATAAGGTTTTGCGAGAGGTTGAAATGAATTTGATGTTAAAATAACGGGCTTTGATGATGTTGATGTAGGTAATTCAAGAGGGTTTTGTGTGTTTGGCTTAGATAAACTCATTTTTTGAAATTCAGGGCTTTTTAATAATTTTGCAAGGAATTTTTGTGACTCTGGGTCTAAGGAATTTGATTCTTCAATATTTATGGCTTCTGTTCTTCTTTGAGCACTATGTCATACCAAGACATCTTAGGTATTGTATCTATACTTGAAATTACAGCTTTTTTGCCTTTGTCAACTTCCGGGGCCATCAGATCTGTCTTGTAGGAATTATCGTGTAAGAAAATCTGGAACTGAATTTGTATCTCCATTTTTAAATTCAATATCAAAATAAAAAATGCTTAAAATCGCTTGCCATCATGCAAATATTTGTTTTGATGCAAGATTTGTACATCATTTTGTAAAATTTCTTTTGCACTCTTATAGTCTATACGTAACAAAAACTTTTTGTTTAGTAAATCACTTTGAAATTTTTGAATGCAAAAAACAATGCTTAAAATCTCGTTCTTGATTGTAGAATAAATCTTTTGGGTGTCATTCCAATGTGCAGAGGTAAATTGAACAATTAGTTATTTGGAATCTTGTTTTTCCTTTAAGATTCCTCCGTAACCAATATCCGAGGCATCAGTTTCTACAATTTTATTAAGTTCAGGATCTGGCAAGTGGAGACATGGAATTTGGGTTACCTTTTTTTTAATTTGTTGGACAATTTTTGTATGTGTTGTATTCCAAGGTGTAGGGTTTTTCTTTAAACGGTCATGAAGCGGTTTTGCTAGTCTGTTTATATTTGGATAAAAGTCAAGAACATAATTTAAACATTCTAAGAACATTTGTAATTGTTTTTTATCAAGAATTTTATCTGGAAACTTTGTAGTGAAGTTTAGACATCTCTCAATGGTTGTAATAGTACCTTGAGTAATATAGTGCCCAAGAAATATTATTTTTTTAAGAAAAGTGTCATTTTGGGTTCAGATATTACTAAACCGGTTTTTTCGATTACATATAAAAATGTCTTTAAATGTTTGAAATGATCATCAACCAACATCTTTGATGAAAACTCTATGCTTAACTCATCAGTGAGGGCCACATCTGAATCTGAAATTGGATCTAAAACTAAGAAGTTGACAAACAGGTGGAGCTTCAAGTAGATTCTACTGAATTAAAAGACTCAACATGAGATGGTCAACAATCAGCAGATCCAGAGCTGGATCCAAGCCAGTCTGCTGAACAAAGGTCAGCAGACACTCAAACAGCTGATGTTGGTCATCAGGTTATAGCTCTCATTAGAGCAAGGAGGACCAATATCAGACCTCCTAGAAGATATGGGTTTGAGGAGGATATGGTTGGATATGCACTACAAATAGCTGAAGAGTGGATGGTTTTGAACCTAACACTTACATGGAAGCTGTGACATGTTCTGAGGCATCCCAATGTCTTGCTGCCATGGGAGAAGAAATGGAGTCACTTCAGAAGAGTGAGACTTGGGATCTGGTCAAATAGCCACAGGATAGGAGGGTGGTCAGCTGCAAATGGATATTCAAGAAAAAGGAAGGAATGACATCTGCTGAGGATATCGGATATAAGGCACATTTGGTTACTAGGGGGTTCAGTCAAAAAGAAGGGGTAGACTATGAAGAGATATTCTCTCTAGTGGTCAAACATACTTCCATCAAGGTGCTGTTAGCAATAATGGCACATCAGAATCTTGAACTTGAGTAATTGGATGTGAAGACAGCCTTTCTACATGGAGATGTAGATAAGGAAATATATATGACTCGGCCAGAGGGTTTCCAAGTTCCTGGCAAGGAAGGATATGTTTGCAAGTTGAAGAAGTCCTTATATGGACTTAAGCAGGCCCCAAGACAGTGGTATAAGAAGTTTGACAGTTATATGATTCAGTAGGGTTATAGCAGGAGTCCATATGATTGCTGTGTGTATCACAACAAGTTGAAGGATGGATCAATCATCTATCTGGTGCTGTATGTAGATGATATGCTGATAGCTGCTACAAACAAGTCTGACATTCAAGATCTGAAGAATCTACTCAAGGCTGAATTTGTGATGAAGGATTTGGGGAATGCAAAGAAAATTTTAGGGATGGAGATCTATAGAGATAGGAAGCAGGGGAAGTTGTTATTGTCTCAGCAGAGGTATATTGAAAAGATATTATCCAAGTGTGGCATGTCAGCAGCCAAACCTATAGATACTCCAATGGCACCAAATCTACATCTGTCTACTGTGTTTGATCCACAATCAGCTGAAGAGGAAGAATACATGTCAAGAGTTCCATATGCTAGTGTAGTGGGCAGTTTAATGTATGCCATGATCTGTACTAGGCCTGATTTGGCTCAGGCAGTCAGTGTTGTCAGCAGGTTTATGGGTCAACCTGGAAAGGAACACTGGAAAGCAATAAAGAGGATATTCAGGTACCTTAGGGGTACATCAGATATTGGACTCATTTATGAATGTGGTACTCAATGTTTTGTCACAGGGTACTGTGATTCTGATTATGCTGTTGATGTGGACACCAGGAGATCTATGGCTTGGTATGGTTTTTTACTTTGGGTGGTTCTGTGGTGAGTTGAAAGGCAACTTTATAGAGTATAGTGACATTATCTACTACTGAAGCAGAATACATGGCACTGACAGAAGCAACAAAGGAGGCAATCCGTTAAAGGGGCTAGTCAATGATCTGAGTCTGCATCAAGATCAAGCCAGAGTGTTTTTTGACAGTCTCAGTGAAATATGTTTGGCTAAGGATCAGGTTCATCATGAGAGAACCAAGCACATTGATGTTAGGTATCATTTTCTAAGAAATGAGAGGAGGGTTAAAGTGGAGAAGATCAGCACTGATGTGAATTCTGCTGATATGTTCACTAAACCAGTTCCAAGAGGCAAGTTTCAGTTGTGTCTGGACTTGCTGAATATCCAAAGTTGTTAATCTGAATCTAGGAATACTCAGCTGATGTTGGGGGTCGCTGAGGTATTCAAATCTGAAGACAAAGATGATTTCTGGCACTTGGTTGTGCATCTGGTCAGTTTGCATGAAGTTGAAGTCAAGGTGGAGATTTGTAATGGTGACTTAAACTTATGCTACTGAGGTCTGGTATGCAAACATGTTCGGGTCAGCAATGTATAAAGCATCTGCTGAAATCTAGTGTTCAGCTTAGGGCAGGATCAGCAGGGTTGATCAACCTGCTGATGGCAAGCCTACCGAAGAAAACTCTGCTGATGCTCAGTAGACATGTAGAACACGTCTGCTGCATGTTTGTTCGAGTTACTTCTGGGGTATTTCAGTCATTTACTGGGTTGGCTGTTTAGTCGGTTAGGGTTGGATTCCCAAGGCTATAAATACCGTATGTATTAATTGTAACTTGATGTAATTTTCTGGTGATAATAAAATATCCTCGTTTGTCCGTGGAGTAGTCGGCACATTGCCGGAAACCACGTTAAATCTGTGTTCTTCTTGTTTCTGTGTTTGTTTGCTTGTTTATCTTTTATCTTTACTCACAATCACCATCACTTCTTAATCCGTCATAACAACATTCATAATAAATATCCGGAATGGGAAACTATTCAAAATTCTACAAAAATAAAATCTTTTCACCCACCTTTCCAAGGAATAAAAATACAGCACTAAGACCAATCCATAGAAGCTTTTCCAATCAAAATTCCCGGAGAAGACGACAAAAGGAATATAAAAAATATTATTTCACAAAATAATTACACTAATACTAATCTTCACACAATTGGAAAACAATTAGAAAAAATAGAAAAACATATGAAGATTACACAAATTGAGAAGACTACTCAATTTGATCATTCAGACACTTACAACGTATAAAAAAACCCAACAACCCTAGTCTTCAAACCATACCAAGTGTCTTCTTCATCTGTCAATGATATCCAAAAGAAAAAAATCTGGTTTATTTAAAGATTTACAAAACAGACTTCCAAAAATTACAGCCAGTTCATCTTCTGAAAATCAATAGCCCCTGACACCCCAACAACGACGTTACACGTTAATACAATTGGAAAAGAATATGACTTCGAATCACAAACCGAAAGTGATACCTCAATAGATCAAAATCAAATAAACAAAATAAGGTGGAATTCACAAAACGCTCCAACCTATCCTCTTGACATTATACCTGTCAAAACACAAATTCAAAACCGTTTTAATGCATCATCCATTTATAATTGGAACTTAGATGCCATGAATGAGTATCATATTCTATCCCTCCTACAGCAAATGACAATGGCTGCAAATGCATATAGAACACAACATGGGGTCCAAGATAGGACTACCGCGGAACTATTAATTGCAGGATTTTCAGGACAATTAAAAGGATGGTGGGATTTTTATTTAACACATGACCAACATGACCAAATTCTTAGTTCACTTAAATACGATGAGGAACGAAATCTAATTCTTGACGAGCAACAAGACCCTATATATGATGTTGTATCTACTCTAATACATACCATCTCAATATATTTTCTTGGAGATCCAATAGAATTAAAAGAGAGAAACACAGAACTCCTCTCAAACCTACGTTGTAAAAAACTCAGTGACTTTCAATGGTATAAAAATAATTTCCTAACAAGGATAATGCAAAGAGATGATTCAAATTAGCCTTTTTGGAAAGAAAAATTCTTAGCAGGACCAACCCTGCTAGGAGAAAAGGTAAGAAATAGAATTCGAGAAAATTCAGGAAAACAAATTATTCCATACGATAGATACACATATGGACAACTAATTAGTGTTATTCAACAAGAGGGAATGAAAATATGTCAAGACCTCAAACTTCAAAAGCACATAAAATGGAAGATGAAGAAAACTAATCTCGAACTTGGGACTTTTTGTCGACAATTTGACAATAATCCCTTTAGACAGGAATCCTCTTGCCAAGGAAATTACAAAAAACCTAATTATAAAAGCAGAACAACCTATAAGACAAACAATAGAAATCTATATATAAATAACAAACAAAACAAAAAACCCTCAAACCATAGTTTCTACAAAGCCAATAAATATAAAACCAAATCAGAATTGGATAAAAGACATTGAATGTTATAGATGACATAAAAAAGGACATACATCTAATTATTGTAAATTAAAATGAAATGAGCTAAATCTGGATGAAGAAATTATAAACAAAACGTACTTATAGATTCTGCTAGTGAAACAACTAACGGTGAAAGTTCAGATAACAATGGAAAAGAAAAAATATACGATACACTAGAAATTAATTCTGAATCAGAAGGGAACACTGAAAATATGTTAAATGTTATCTCAAAAGAACAATAGATTTTTATTGATATATTACAACAAATTAATGACCCTGCTATACAACAACAATATCTCGAAAGACTAATAGAAACTTTTAAACATGAACCATTTGCAACAAGTACTTCCAAAGTACTTACAATTTAACAACAATTTTGAATAGAAATAAAAATAAAAAAGATAACATTACAAATCACGATCTACAAAAACAAATTAAAGAGATAAAAAATGAATTAAGAGAATTAAAAGAAAAAAAAAAAATGATTCAATACTAATCAAAACATAATTGAGACATTAAAATCCAATAGTGACACACATACTGAGAATGAAGATATTACACAAGAACTACAAAACATCACAAATACCCCAACTGATTTCCTTTTTGTTTTGAAAGAAATTAAATCAAGAAAATATATCATAAATATTACAGTCATATTTCTAAATGATTACCAAATTTATACTATTGAACTTTTTGATACTGGGGTAGATTTAAATTGTATAAAGACTGGGTTTGTCCCTATAAAATTCCTACAACCAACCCATGAAAAAATTTCAACAGCGAACAATTCAAAACTCGTAATCTCTGCAAAAACAGAAGCTTCAATCATCAATAATGGAATCTCTTTAAGGACATCTTTTCTAGTTGTTAATGATATCCATCACTCTGTAATTCTTGGCACTCTGTTTATAAACCTTATAACATCATACAAAGTTTGCCCAGATTCTATTACCTTCAAGATAAACCACAATAGACACATATTTCCATTTTTAGAAAAACCCAAAAATTTATTAAAAGCTTGCTCTATTCAAGAAAACACAATTAATATATAATATATAACACGCAAATCTAGCTCAATGAACTTCAAAAAGATGCCTCATTACAAAGAATAAATAAATTGCTGAACCAACCAACTATAAAAGAGAAAATATTAAGACTACATAAAATATTCACCTTAAAAGTTTGTTCTGAACTACCAAATGCTTTCTGGAACAGAAAGAAACATATGGTTGATCTGTCCTATGAACAATATTTCAAAGAAAAAGACATTCCTACTAAAGCTCGGCCCATACAAATGAATACAGATCTTGAACAGTTTTGTAGAAAAGAAATCCAAGATCTTGAAAACAAAAAATTAATTTCTAAAACAAGATCTCCTTGGAGTTGTTATGCTTTCTATGTTAATAAAGCCTCTGAAATCGAAAGAGGAACTCCAAGGCTAGTAATTAATTATAAGCCACTTAATAAGGCACTAAAATGGATTCACTATCTAATACCTAATAAAAAGACCTTCTTAATAGAATCTATGATGCTTTCATATTCTCAAAATTTGATATGAAATCAGGTTTCTGGAAAATACAAATAAAACCAAAAGACAGATATAAAACAGCTTTTACAGTTCCCTTCGGGCAATACCAATGGAATGTAATGCATTTTGGTTTAAAAAATGCCCCTACCGAATTTCAAAGAATTATGAATGAAATATTTAATGATTATTCAAAGTTCGTTATTGTGTATATTGATGATGTACTTATATTTTCAAAAACTATTATTTTATGTTTTAGTGATGAGTGCCAGACTAGCTGTTATAGAGCAAAGGCAAAAAGATGTCTAGATCAAATGTATAGGTTTATTAGAGTTTGATCTTTGTATAGGTTTGATCAAACAAGCACTGTAAATGGTCAGCTGACTTACATCAGCATACTGGTCTATATCAGTAGGGTAGCTAGGTCAGTAGACTAGTCTAGGATCCTGCTGAAGGCTAAAGGCTGAGGGCTTAAACTCAGTTATTGAAGGCTAAGGGATCAAACTTAGTAATAAAAGTCAAGGATATGGAATCAGAATTTAGGGAAGTCTGTGATGACCTAAACTGATTACATATACCTTGTGTACAAGGTCTAAGTTCCTTAAGTTAAATGGTGATTGGAACTTAGTTATGTTCAAAAAGGTGTAATCTAACTTCACAAACAAAAGTTAGATAAAAGACAGTTAGCTGAAGTGCTTTTAAACACAGCAAAATATGGATCAGCTTACTGATGTGTATATCATTAGAGTTATGTTTTCAGGAACCTGCTGGACACATATTTTGATTTAAATCAAAGGTTACATTGAAAGAAGACAAGGATAAGGACAGCTAACAACCTCTGATTTTATCAAACAAATCAATGGTTAAGATTAAAGGGACGTTGGAAAGATTCAGAAGATTATCCAATGGATACAAGTCAAAGGGTGGACAGACTGCATACTGTCAAAAAGCATTCTGACAGTGTCAGTACTATGAACAGTGACTGAAAGCAAGTCAAATGGGACAAATCTGAAACGGCTATGTTTGAATTTCAAACATAAGTCACAAGGAATCCTACCTATAAATAGAGGACTCCTAATTCAGATACAAGTGATGAAAATTAAGAATCAATCTTGAGCTATCAGATTTCAATCGATCAAAACACCCTGCTGACCCTACTGAGCATAAAGCTACTGATCCAGAAAAATTCTTCTGTAATCTGCATTCAAGCTACATCAAGTTCAAACACTTGAAGATATCAAGCTGCTGATCATATCATCCTGATCAAGCTGCTGAAAGCTGAATCACTTACTTGATTCAAACTTTCTTTAATAAGAATCTACTGAAGACACTGAAGAATCTGTTGGGTGTGAAAGACTGTTGTTTGTGGTGGAGCTGGTGAAGAGGCAATCCTACCCTTCATGGACCAGTGGAAGACTTTGGAGCAGCAATCCTACCTGTTCCAAGTGTTCAGTTTGTGAAGCCATAGTTATTGGTGAAGGACAAACAACTTAGGGATTTTTGTAACAGCTATCTCAAGAATCTCTAGTGAATTTCCTCCAACATCACAGGAGAAGAGTGGAGTATAGGATTACACCACCTAGAACCACTATAAAAACTGCCTATTTACTTTCTGCATTTATATTCTGCATTTAGTTTACTTAACACATCAATCAACTGAATCTAGCAACTGAATCACACACATACACTACTGAGTATCTAATACTTGGTATCATATTTTAACAACAAGTAATAAGGCTTAATTTTGATATATTCCGCTGCACAAATTCAGTAAACTCAACCGTCAGCAGACTACTGAGTGTCAGCAGACTATTGAGGTATCAACAGGCTGCTGAAGTTGCTGAGTTTGTTAACTCCAAAAGTTTTAAGTGTTAAGTTTATTCACCCCCCTCTAAACTTAACCAAAGCCTTTTCAAGGGACCAACAATTGGTATCGGAGCAGTGCTTCTGTTCTGAAGTAATCCTACTTGTTGTGCTTGTGAAAATACTTTGAAAACTTTTTCAAGTTACTGATTTTCAAAGCTTTGCATCATGGATAATAACCAGTATGCTAGAACAATGTTGATGTGTTCTTTAGATCGATTTGATGAGTATAAACGTCGTATGCAGGCTTTTCTAGCTGCAACACATGATGAGATGATGGATGTGCTGACAGATGGACCACTGGAACTCACAAAGGCAATAACAGAGGGAACTGAAACTCGTTACATTCCTAAACCAAAAAGAGAATGGACTGCTGAAGATAGAAAGAGAGCAAATATGAACAATATTGCTATTGATATTATATACAGAACCTTGGATAGCAATATGTATATGAAGGTGAAAGATTGCAAGACTGCAAAGGAACTTTGGGACAAGATACAGTTGATCTGTGAAGGCACCGATGCAATTAAGAAGAACAAAATCAGTGTGGCCAAAAAGAAGTTTCAAAAGTTCAAAATGCAACCAAATGAAACCATTGAGCAAATGGAATCAAGATTCAATGCAATCCTGGATGAACTCACCTTACTGAGTGTAAGCTACTCAAAAGAAGAAATCAACTCAAAAATCTTGGAAGCATTACCTGAAAAAGAAGTTTGGGAGATGAAAGTTACTGCCATAGAAGAAATGAGAAAACTACATGAAGAGGATACCTTCAAATTATTCTCAGATCTTAAAGCCTATGAATTCAGCAAGAGATTGGCTCCTACTACTGAAAAGGAAGAACCAAAAACCACTGCATTTGCTGCTACACATCAAGAAGAGACATCAGGAGCTCAAGATGATCTACTGGATGAGATGCAAGAGTATATTGCCCTATTGAGCAAGAAAATCAGAATGATGAAGACTGGAAAGGGCTCTTCAAGAAATTTCACAAAGAGACCTAGTGAAAAGAAGAAGGAAGAACCAACGAAAGACAATGATTATCTGTGCTTTCATTGCAAGAAACCAGGACACTCAAACCTGACTGTCCTGAGTTAAAACAAAGTAAGGAACCTGATTATCTTTGCTTCAATTGCAAGAAGCCTGGACATTTTAGACCAGATTGTCCAGACTTACTGAAGAGTAAAAGTCAACAAAGAAGACATGGCAAGAAGGCTATGGTTGCTGAAGATGAATCAGGATATGAAGTAGAATCAGAAAAAGGAAATGAATCTGATGATACTGCACTTATTGCTGATATGGATGATTATGCTTTGATGGCAAATATGGATAAAACAGAGGAGGTATACAATTTTGTATCTGTAAACACTCCTGCTGAAAGTGATAGTGAATCCACTTGTGGTTCAAATCCTAAAAACTCTAACAATGAAGAAACTTTGGATGCCATCCTTAATCAACTAAGGAAAATACAATCTGGTTATGAGATTGTGAAGGCTGAAAAAGAGGCTCTTCAATTTGAAGTTGAAAGGCTAAAAGCTGAATTAAGAATTCTCAAGGGTAAGGAAAAAGAGGTTGGACAGAATCAGCATAAGCCTCCTGTACATTCAGTAGCTGCTGAATCTGCTGAACAATCTTGTTCCTCCACTGCATTCAAATCTGGAAAGCCTTATGGTGATAGAACAGGCCTTGGATTTGAAACTCAACAATCCAATAAGAGTGGATCCAGTAAGGTTACTGAACCTAGTACCAGAATTGGTCCTAAGTTTGCACCTGCACAAGATCCAACTCCTAGTAAGGTTGCTGAGGCAGTGAAGCCTACTGAGAATGCTTCATAGAAGCAAAATCAAAAGTCAAAAAGGACAACAATACCTAACAAAAAGGGTAAACCCAAAGGTAGGACTGCTGGACCCTCTAGACCTACTGATAGCAGACCTGCTACCAAGTTTGCTGGACCACAAAAAGGCAAAAATCATAAATATTCCAGGGATAAGAATCCTAAACCTAAAAATGTCAATCATTTAAGGGATACTTATCTTAGGGGAAAGGTAGACTGTTCCCTACTGATGATGATTGGAATATTCCTGGCCCCACTGCTAGAAACAGTAAGTATAACCATGCTGCTAAGGTAAAACCTAAGCAATGGAATCAGCAGAGGACTTATACAAGACCTCAGCAGGGACCTCAGCAGACTCCATATTACAGGTCTGTTTCTAACAGACAGCAAACTAATGGTTATGCTAATGCTTCTAACAATAGAAATCACTTCAAGCAGCATTACATACCAAAAGGCCAGAAAGCATATGTGAATCCTACACAACCAATTGTTAGACCTTATGGATGTGTAGAATACATATATGAACCTAAGTATGACACTTTTAGGAGAAGACCTTATGGAAATTTGCCAAGGGTCATGCTTACCACTGTCCATTATGGACCCAAACAGTTTTGGGTACCTAAAATGCATTAACTTTGTTTTGTAGGGTGTCTGGTACTTTGACAGTGGATGTTCCAGACATATGACAAGAATAAGCGATGTTTATCAAATTTTGTGGCAAAGATGGACCTAGAGTGAATTTTGGCAACAAAAACACACTAGGATACACAAGAGGATATGGCACACTTGTGAAGAATGGATTAACAATCAGGAATGTTGCATATGTGGAAGGACTGGACTACAATCTACTGAGCACTGGACAGTTTTGTGACATGTGATACAAAGTCACTTTTGACAAAGGCACCTGTATTGTCATTAGTGAAAGAGGTGATCAAATTGTGTTGGCTGGAAGAATACAACAAAACATGTATGTGGTGGATTGGTCTACTGCTGTTCTAGAAACATGTCTGATTGTGCATACCAAGTCAGAACTAAATTGGTTATGGCATAAGAAGTTGAATCATCTAAATTTTGATGATATCAATCAGTTGGTGAAGAAGAAACTAGTGATTGGTTTACCTGCGATCACATTCAAGAAGGATGCTATATGTATGCTTGTCAGCAAGGTAAACAAACAAAATCAAGCTTCAAATCAAAAACTAAGCAATCAACTAAAAGAGTTTTGGAGCTGATGCACATGGATCTATTTGGACCAGTAACACCAACAAGTGTAAAAGGAAAGAAATACACCTTAGTGGTTGTGGATGATTACTCAAGATACACTTGGGTGGTATTTATGAACAAGAAAAGTGAAACACTTCAAAAGATGCCTGAACTTTTGAAGAGATTTCAAAATGAGAAAAGTTTGACAGTAGTAAAGATCAGATCAGACAAGGGTACTGAATTTATCAATAAAGTTATAAGAGAATATTGTGAGCAGAATGGAGTACTACATCAACTTGCTGCTACTGGTACACCTCAGCAAAATGGGGTTGCTGAGAGAAGAAACAGGACTTTAAAAGAAGCAGGAAGAACAATGATTTGTGAAGCATTATTACTTGAAAGGTATTGGGTTGAAGCAGTTAATACAGCATGTTATACACAAAACAGAACCTTAGTGAACAAGAAGCTGCTGAAGACACCTTATGAAATTTGGAATGGAAGAAAACCTAATATATCCTATTTTCATCCATTTGGAAGCAAATGTTTTATCTTAAATCATAAGGATCAATTGAAGACTTTCCAACCAAAATCAGATGAAGGAATTTTCTTGGGATATTCTTCAGTCAGCAAGGCATTCAGGGTACTGAATAAAAGGTCACTGAAACATGAAGAATCCATACATGTTGTATTTGATGAACCTAAATTTACTGGGATGGAAGATTAATCTTCAGAACCTGCTGAGAATCAAGAAGTCACTGATCCAGATTGTGTTGATGTTTTGGAAAGAATTAATGATTTTTTAAAGATCTCTGATTCTGCCCCTGCTGAACACCCTGCTGGTGATACTACTGATGCAACAACTGAGGCAGTTCAAGGATCTACTGAACCCCCTGAAGCTACAGTAGACCCTACTGAAGATGATGTTCCTAAAAATCAATCTAACCAAAATCCACAATGGTTAAAGGATCACCCTTCTGAACAAGTTATTGGAAACATACAACAAGGTGTGAGGACTAGAAGACAACTAGAAGCAATGTTCACTTGTTTTCTATCTCAAATGGAACCTAAAGTTGTTGAAGAAGCAATATCAGATCCAGATTGGATAATTGCTATGCAAGAAGAATTGAATGAATTTGAAGAAATCAAGTTTGGACACTAGTGGAAAGGCCTACTCATGCAAATGTAATTGGCACAAAATGGGTATACAGAAACAAATTGGATGAATCTGGTACCATTGTGAGGAATAAGGCCAGACTAGTAGCAAAAGGCTATTCTCAAGCAGAAGGAATAGATTTTGATGAAACATATGCCCCTGTAGCAAGATTGGAAGCTATCAGATTATTCTTGGCATATGTTGCTTATAAAAACTTCAAAGTATATCAAATGGATGTCAAAAGTGCATTCTTGAATGGCATCCTGGAAGAGGAGGTATATGTTCAGCAACCTCCTGGATTTGATGTTAAAGATCAAGAAGATAAAGTGTATAGACTCAACAAAGCACTTTATGGTTTGAAATAAGCACCAAGATCGAGCATGGTATGAGACTCTATCTCAATTCTTGGTGGACAATGGTTTTACCAAAGGTACCATTGACAAGACTCTGTTCAGAATCAATGAAGGAGACATCACCCTGCTGGTACAAATTTATGTTGATGACATAATTTTTGGTTCTGAACATGAATTACTATGTGAAAAATTTGTAAATTTGATGAAAAGTAAATTCCAAATGAGTATGATGGGAGAAATAAACTATTTCTTGGGATTACAAGTCAAGCAAATGAAAGATGGAATCTTCATTCATCAAATTAAGTATACCAATGAGCTACTGAAGAAATTTGGTATGGAAAACAACACCAAAGTATCAACTCCTATGAGTACAAACATCAGATTGGATGAAGATAAATAAGGCAAAGATGTTGATCAGACTTTATACAGAAGGATGATAGGCGATCTCATTGTACCTTCTTGATCACGCGACGACTGATATATCCTTTGCTGTAGGTGTTTGTGTAAGATTTCAATCAAAACCTAAAGAAAGTCATCTAGCTGCTGTAAAAAGGGTTTTCAAGTATCTAAAAGAGACTTCGGGAGTAGGGATATGGTATTCAAAAGATGGAAGTTTCAAAGTTATATCCTACTCAGATTCTGATTATGATGGTTGCAAGATTGATAGAAAAAGCACCACAGGAACCTGTCAACTGATGGGAAATAGACTGGTTTCCTGGTTTAGTAAGAAACAAAATTCTATATCAACTTCCACTGCTGAAGCTAAATACATTGCTGCTGGAAGTTGCTGTGCACAAGTACTTTGGTTAAGACAATAATTAAGGGATTATGGAATTGAAGAAAGAGAAATTCCAATTATGTGTGACAACACAAGTGCAATTGCAATCACATAAAATTCTGTTTTGCACTCAAGAACCAATCATATTGATGTGAGACATCATTTTATAAGAGATCATGTTGAAAAGAAAGATGTGGTGGTTCTTTACATCCCTACTGAAGATCAACTTGCTGATATTTTCACTAAACCACTGGATAGTGAAAGATTTGCTAAACTAAGGACTGAACTTGGAATTATAAAGTTGACTGATATAGTTTTAATCAGCAATGTAATGGAATTCACCAAGGGGATTAGTCTTTGCTATGTTGGGTGAGCTCACTTAGCAGATTAGTCATTGGTATCAACAATTCCATGTACTTATTAATGTTTGGACAATTGAGCAAATGAAGTTGCCAAGGGGATTGGTCTTTTTCATGTTGGGTGAGCTCACTTGACAGATCAGTCATTGGTATTAAACTTCATCTTGTATTATCAATTGAACAAAACAAGGAGGAATCAAAGATCAGCAAAGTAATTCTGTTAGCAGGCTTCCGAGACATTTTTATCAGTAGGTTGTTGAGCCAAGTCTACTGATGACAAGGCTGCTGAAGGAAACGTTACTTAGTCAAACTTACAAAAGTCAAAAAGCAAATGGCGGGATATTTATTCTATCCTTATAACCGTAGTTACACGATCTGACGGTTACAAAACGTTATGAAAAAGTAATGGGCCACGTGTCAAGACAGCATTCACTCAAATTTAATCATGGTTAATACCACAGTACGTGCTCTAACAGTTACAACTACATCTGTCTATATATAGAGACCCTTACACAGAGGCTACTTTCAAAACTCAGATTGATTTTCTCTGCGTATACACTGTGTGAACACATATTTGAGAGCTATCTTCTTCATCTTTTTCTTAAAATAATGGCAAAGAAGGATGATGTTCATTTTGGAACCAGTCAGAGTGTGAGAGGTTATGCCACTGACTGTGACTCCACTGAACTGGCCATTAACATTGGACGAAGAATCAGACGATTTGCTGGGTTAAAAGGTATTATCAACAGAAGATTGGAAAGAATGTCATATATCAATGTCTTGGAATTCTGGAAGAACATTGTTATACATGAAGGTAGAGAGGCCTTCACTACAACTATAAATGGAAGATAGATAGAAATTTCCTCAGACCTACTGAGACAAGTCTTTCATTTTGCACTTGGAAATAATGCACCCACCAATCCAGAGGCAATGAATCTACCAAGAATGAAGTTTGTGGATCAAATAAAGACAAATCAGAATATACCATCAAATTTGGGTATTAATGTGAAACATATTGGGTATGAATACAACATGCTGAGGAAATTGATGGCCAAAACTATTTTGGGATTCGTTAGAAGTCTAGATACACTGTCTGGACCCAAAATAGACCTGCTAATCATCATCTGTAGAAGTTTAAAATTTGATTGGGCTGGATTCTTTATACACTACATGAAGAAAGTGTTTACTGAAGATAGAGATGGTATAAGGAAGTCCAAAGTCAAGCCCTTAGGTCTAATGATTCAGACCTTATTGAATCATTTTCAGATACCTGATGTTTCATCTGAAAAGATCAACAAATCCAGATCCAAACCAGAGATTGCTACTCCTATCCCTGGGTTAGATGATGATGAAGATGTAGATGATGAGGCGACTGATAGTGACAATGATGGTGGAGATGTGATGACGTAGATCAAGTGATAATAAAATACTTGACCACCATAAACCAATACTAGCAAGAGGACTAGGTCCATCGTAGTATAGCTATAGCGAATCAAGGTCGATCCCACAGGGAACCAAATGTGGGTCATTTATATACAAACAATTAATTATTCATGTCAAGGACACAAAGCGGTCTATGACCAACAAAAGACAAGAAAGGTAAAGGACACGACTCGACACAACACATAACGTAATTAACCTCCCCAATTATCATGTTATCGTTTGGATCTAGAGATTCTATATAATTAAGCTAGACTCGGCAACTATTTACCTGATTCGTATCTCTTTTATATTGGCTACGGGAGTCATCCCCTAAACTAGATCTGGCTCCGGGTAGGCCATCCATATCACTATGCTACATCACCTGACTTCGCTTTTTCGGCCTCCATCTCATATGACTCGCACGCTTACAAAACTAGGGATGCCGATATTAACCGTATTCCTCACCTAGGCAACAATCCTGTGATTAGGCGTACTTC
This sequence comes from Gentiana straminea, assembly GCA_036785695.1. Taxonomy (NCBI): domain Eukaryota; kingdom Viridiplantae; phylum Streptophyta; class Magnoliopsida; order Gentianales; family Gentianaceae; genus Gentiana; species Gentiana straminea. The sequence goes on along the minus strand of JAVUPR010000464.1, from coordinate 3,922,917 downwards.
CTAAGCGATCGCATCAGTCTCTGTCCCATTAACAATTACCCGGACGGTCTCATGTTAATCTACGATTTACGTATAACTAGGTGCATGCAATTCCCGAATACGTAACGGATCTAGATCTCGCCGAAAGTCCCGGAAGATCAATTCATGAGCCGACCTAGGAGCCCTATATTGGTATTTCCTAATAATACGCTAATTAAAACAGACGAGCAACGTAGCCGTAGCCATACCTACTAAGATAAGAAATTCTAGGTGGACAATCACACCATAAAGACGTGGCTAGATTGACACGGCGAAAACCTAAATCTTAGCGTTTCTATATACGTAACGGATAAAATAGAAGCTCATAAAGTATTATATAGATCTACTAAAAACACGGTTGTCGATCATACCAAAGTCATCTATAGGTCACCGGATAACAGATCTGGGCGTGTGGACCCTTATAGACAAGGAATCCCCACTGCCTCATATCGTATCCTTAGATATACATCGTTCGGTGAAGAACGAACAACCTCAAACGATAAACAATAATTGGGGGTTTAATTACAAAGAACTAAGAACAAATAAATACCAGAACTTACATAACTGCAAAACTTGTAAAAAACTGCTCTAAGAAAAACCGAAGATTTTATTATGAATTGTGTATATGTGCGTGGTTGTTTTTGGCGTGTATGAAATGCCTTTATTTATAGGAGTTCAAGCTAGTTAAGAGATATACTCCAAAATATCAAAACAAATAGAGATAACTCTCGGCCGATCTCAAAATAAAATGCAAAATGCGCCCCCCTTGGTGCGTCCCCTATTGGCGCCAATCTTGGATTGCCTTACTCCTCTTTTCGTGCTTATCCGATCTTTATCTTGAATTTCCTTTGATTTATCTTGAGATTTAATTCTTCCATTTGTATTTATCCTCCAAAATGATCTCAATCTATAAAATAGATATTTATCCCAAAGTAAATAATAAAATAATAAAAACGGATAAATACCAAAATATAAATAAAAACAGATAAATACCAAATTATGTAATAAAAACGAATAAATACCAAATTATATCTTATAAATGGATAAATACCAAATTATATAATATAAATCACATAACATTAAATAATAAATATAACACGTGATTTAATTATAAAATATATATTATTACTCTCGATTTAAGGACAAAGTTGATGACTTTTACGGGTATAATTTGACCGTCATCAACTACCCCCACTTAGACTTTGATCGTCCCGAACAAAGCATCAATAAGTCATTCCCCAAGACAAATTTTCCGTGGTCAAATCATACTTACACAAGAAACTCGAGTCAACTCATACCATTCATGCTCATAAGATATTCATTATTCACTACCCGCTATGAACCGAAGTGATGTGTGCATGTGCATTCAGTTTTATATAATCTTGGCAAGATTAGAGTTTATGCTAACTTCGCAGTCTCAACCTACCAACATCAGTATTCCCACTTCTTAAGCCTCGCAATGGGTAAAGACATGGTGCAATAAGCAAGAGCGTTATCCATAATGTTTTTGGACTTGGAGACCGAGAAAAATACTCAAGCCTCTTAAAAATTTGAATTTTTTCGCATTTCCGTAGTTTCAAGCTTTAACACCTCTCAAGAAAGAAACTTGCTTTAAAAGTAAAGTATGCATTGCAAGAATCCCTCTCTCACGGATTAGTGGAAGCATTGAATATTACCACAAGTGCGGGGCTACTTTGGTAATGTTACTACAAGCCCAGTGTTTAATGCTTTGTCAAAACACAGATTATTCTCAAGCTTATTACTCCGCTTTGATGGCCAGAAGATAGGAATACATCAGCAGATAAATATCGACACTAGGTCTACATAACCAATCATCTATGCAATGTACACATAATTCTTCTTAGTTATTATAATTTGCGCGGTATTCGTCGATTCAAATTGAGTAATCGAATAATAAATAACTACTTGCAACAATCGGCATGAATATCCTTAAATTTACATTCACATAAGTATAAAATGATCACGTACTCATGCAACTTGGTTCCTTTCCTATCAATTCTTAGCTAGGAACTCACAATTCTAAGGGTACGAGATAAATAATATGGCATTTATTCAATTTTTTCAATTTTTCACCGTTTCATTCAATTTTCAATTATAACCTATCATAGCTAAGTCTCCTACCCCCCACTTAAACCTGTCATTGTCCCCAATGACAAAGAAAAATGAGAATTTAAAAAAAAAGACTTAGCTCTGGAAACGGCTCTCAAGCAGATGCAAAACATCGGAGTAATCCAAGCACGTCGTGGAGAAGCAAGTGAAAACCGGTTGAAGCAAACCAAACAGAAACTCCACGAAACCATTAATAACATGTCAATGGAAGTTATAAAATAATGTGGCAGTAATTAGATATAAAATATCCAAAAACAAATTAAGCCACTTTATTCCATACAACCAATGACAAGGAAAACCAAAGAGTTAAAACGACTCGTTTAGACACGAATTCTAAAAAAAAAAGATATATATAGACGCAAAAAGAAAAATACTAAATAGAAAGAAAGATAAACAATCAACAAAAGATTATAGTCGTCATCGAAATCCTCCACCACAAAAATATTCTTAAAACCGGGTGGAGAAGACAAAGATCAAAAAGCGTTACCCCATGTGTGAAAACATGAGGTTTACTGGATTGATAAGGTATTTAATCCAACGTAAAAGAGAAACTTGGTAAGGTATAACAGATTGGATGTGACCTATAGGCTAAAGATAAAATCAGATACTTAGCGCAGACTCTTCACGTTTTGATTGGATATCAACAACTTAGGGAGATGTAGCTTCTCCTCGAAATTACTAATAACCCAATGTATCACGTAAAAGTCATAACCGTCATCAACAAGGTCGGATTGGTGTGATATTTTAGAACAAAACTCATCATCCAGAAATGCCAGAATAGGCGGAAAAATGTGAAATTTAAAACTTCCGGTAGGAAGATAAGTTGTATTTTGATCGAACCAAAAAACTTTTAAAATCTAGCTAGGGTCAGAGCTACACATACCCCAGCTAGGATCATGAAAACCAAAATGATAAAAGATAAACATTAAAACTTAGCAATATTTCAAATTCCGCAACACAAAGGTATTTTGTAAACAAAATGGAGGTTTTGAGTATGATGGGTTTAGAAAAAGATATACATAAAGATGGTAAGAAAAGATAAAGGGTGGGTAAGAAATTGTGTGTTGGGTGGGTATTGGTTAAGGGATTGGGTTAGGGTGGGAGAGTGAAATAGATGGAAAGAAAGAGAGAGAATGGAAGAATGGTTAGAAATGTGAACTGTGAGGCAGATTGGTGAGAGAATAGAAAGGTTGAAGGGTGAAAAGGTACAAAGGAAAGGATAAGGGTAGTTGCAGAACGAATTGCACACAACTTTGGATTTTCACTCAGATCGCCATTCTAAAAAGTTTTGGGAGTTGACCAAAAAGCGTTCTTGTTCGCACCAATCATTCTCTGTCACATTTTCAGTAATTCTCAAGCTCTCTTAATGCTTCCATCTTAAGGTTGATTGCTAAATTTCCTTTTCTTTAGCAATTTCTCGACTCTCCTAAGAAACTCTATTTCACGTGGCTTATATTGAGTAAAAAAAGTTTTGCACATCCTTAGCCTAACGGCCATCGGAACACGGCAAAATAAAAAAAACCTCAACATATGTCACGTTACTCTTATTTGACTCAAAGAAAAAAATACCTAAAATCCTAAAAAAAAAGAAATCCTAAGGGTTTTAAAGAAGTAGTTCTGAGTTTAAAGTCCTCAGCTCGACTTTCCAAAAACTATCCGTGTCAGTTATCCTTCTTGGATCGCCAGATATTGACCCATTGAGCACTAACTGAGGTGGGCTCGTCACATTTGTAGATTAATATCCTTCCCTTGGTTGTGAGACCTAGGAAACGACATCTATCCATACCATTTATACAAAGCTCTTACCTCGGCTCTCGTTTTAGGAATGAGTGAATTCTAAGGAGATTTAGTCCTAGGGACCCATTTTAATCTCATCCTCTATAATGCTGCTTCATTATGCTCTCTCAAAACTCAACGTCTTCTTTTGATTATAAATTCTTAAAACTACACAAATTGTTGCTCCCTTGGCCAGTAGAAGCAATCTCATGCATAGGACAATGAGATTTTGACAGAACTACGAGGAACTCTTTATTCACTGCTTCCTTCAACTACTACATGTTTCCTTACACCCTCTAGATGAGACAGATTTGGGGCAGAACCTTCGACACTATTAAAATTAATCTTACAAACCAACTCCGGGTTAAGATTCATACTCAGGTTTATGTATAGGCTAACTTATGCTCAAAAGACCAAAAGATAGTAAAACGTAAGCAGAAAAAGTAGTACCTTGCCTTCAACATTATACCATGAATAATTCGAACCTTTTAATATTTATTTTCTCGGAGCCATCATGGTGCTTTGAAGGTGTTGCCTCCATCACTTTTCCCATCATAGATTCGTAGCTCCACATGTTGTTGGGTTATTTTCTCAGCGCCCGTGAAAAACTACTGACTCGGATTATTGCTTCCCTGGTTTCTGCAAACAGAAGAAAAACAAAACGAACCGTAGACCGATTTTAACATGGTTTCCCATGCTGCTATCAGACCTACGGATTAAACATACGGAGATAAACAGACACGCGAAATTCTAGAAAACAGAACCAGGCTCACTGGCAGCGAGAGGCAGTCTCGCTGGGAGCGAAGCCAGCTGTTCCAGATTCTGGAATTTTTTTTACAGAGCAGACAACCAGAGGGACTCAAAAACGTAAAAACGGACTCTAAAACAGGAAACTTGACATGAATAAAAAAATTATTTATATATAAAATTGACCGTTGGTTCCCCGGCAACGGCGCCAAAACTTGATGACGTAGATCAAGTGATAATAAAACACTTGACCACCATAAACCAATACTAGCAAGAGGACTAGGTCCATCGTAGTATAGCTATAGTGAATCAAGGTCGATCCCACAGGGAACCAAATGTGGGTCATTTATATACAAACAATTAATTATTCATGTCAAGGACACAAAGCGGTCTATGACCAACAAAAGACAAGAAAGGTAAATGACACGACTCGACACAACACATAACGTAATTAACCTCCCCAATTATCATGTTATCGTTTGGATCTAGAGATTCTATATAATTAAGCTAGACTCGACAACTATTAACCCGATTCGTATCTCTTTTATAATGGCTACGGGAGTCATCCCCTAAACTAGATCTAGCTCCGGGTAGGCCATCCAGATCACTATGCTACATCACCTGACTTCGCTTTTTCGGCCTCCATCTCATATGACTCGCACGCTTACAAAACTAGGGATGCCGATATTAACCGTATTCCTCACCTAGGCAACATTCCTGTGATTAGGCGTACTTCCTAAGCGATCGCATCAGTCTCTGTCCCATTAACAATTACCTGGACGGTCTCATGTTAATCTACGATTTACGTATAACTAGGTGCATGCAATTCCCGAATACAGAACAGATCTAGATCTCGCTGAAAGTCCCAGAAGATCAATACATGAGCCGACCTAAGAGCCCTATATTGGTATTTCCTAATAATACGCTAACTAAAACAGACGAGCAACGTAGCCGTAGCCATACCTACTAAGATAAGAAATTCTAGGTGGACAATCACACCATAAAGACGTGGCTAGATTGACACGGCGAAAACCTAAATCTTAGCGTTTCTATATACGTAACGGATAAAATAGAAGCTCATAAAGTATTATATAGATCTACTAAAAACACGGTTGTCGATCATACCAAAGTCTTTTATAGGTCACCGGATAACAGATCTGGGCGTGTGGACCCTTATAGACAAGGAATCCCCACTGCCTCATATCGTATCCTTAGATCTACATCGTTCGGTGAAGAACGAACAACCTCAAATGATAAACAATAATTGGGGGCTTAATTACAAAGAACTAAGAACAAATAAATACAAGAACTTACATAACTGCAGAACTTGTAAAAAACTGCTCTAAGAAAAACTGAAGATTTTATTATGAATTGTATATTTGTGCGTGGTTGTTTTTGGCGTGTATGACATGCCTTTATTTATAGGAGTTCAAGCTAGTTAAGAGATATACTCCAAAATATCAAAACAAATAGAGATAACTCTCGGCCGATCTCAAAATAAAATGCAAAATGCGCCCCCCTTGGTGTGTCCCCTATTGGCGCCAATCTTGGATTGCCTTACTCCTCTTTTCGTGCTTATCCGATCTTTATCTTGAATTTCCTTTGATTTATCTTGAGATTTAATTCTTCCATTTGTATTTATCCTCCAAATTTATCTCAATCTGTAAAATAGATATTTATCCCAAAGTAAATAATAAAATAATAAAAACGGATAAATACCAAAATATAAATAAAAATAGATAAATACCAAATTATGTAATAAAAACGGATAAATACCAAATTATATCTTATAAATGGATAAATACCAAATTATATAATATAAATCACATAACATTAAATAATAAATATAACACGCGATTTAATTATAAAATATATATTATTACTCTCGATTTAAGGACAAAGTTGACGACTTTTACGGGTATAATTTGACCGTCATCAAGATGATAATGCTGGTGGTGAGCAGGTTAGGCAACCTGTTAAACCTGCTGCACCCAAGAAGGTCACTGAAAAGAGAAAGGCTACTGATACAAGGAAAATTACAGAAATGTTAAAGCCTAGGAAGACAAGGAAGCAAACAGCACATACTGCTGAGTCTGCTGAGGGTCCAGTTGAAGTTGAGGTTACTGACCCTGCTGTAGTTGCAAACAAGAAGACAGTTGCTAAGTTGAAGAAGATCAACAGAAAGAATCCAGTAGAAAGAGAAAGGCTACTGAGATTGAAGGAGAGCAACTTTCAAAAAGAATGAAGGAAATTGCTAAAAAGAAGAAACATGGAAAGGGGAAACAACTAAGGATTCTTAGAAGAACAAAGAGAAGAAGAGGAAGCAGAGGCTATTGAGGCTGAACCTTTAACAATCATTAAGCCTACTGAGATAGTAGAGGTTGTTGTTGAGCAACCTACTGGAGAATCACAGCAATCTGTTGAAACTGAGCCTGCTGTAGAAGTTGTTGAATCCTCCCCAGTAAAGGCTACTGAGCCTACTGAAGCTGCACAACTTGTTGTTGAGCAACTTGTTGAAGAGCCACAACAGACTACTGAATCTGCACCTGCTGTGGTAACTGAGACTAATGTACAAGACCCTGCTGATTCTGCAATAATTCAAGGGGAAGAACAAGTTGTTGCTGACCCTGCTGATGAGCATGTGTGTCAGGGAGAACCAAGTGTGGTACAGATGGAGGTAGTAGGCACTAACATGCAATCTGAGCAACCTACTGATCTTGAGGCATCTGTGGAAGAAACTCTGAATCTACTTGTGGAGACCTTTGGAGGTCAACAAGTTCAACAACCTGATACTAGGAAGCCAACTATGCCTTTTGAAAGGATAGAAAAGAAGAAGAAAGATGATTTTGTTGATCCTAAACTCCAGCAGGTGGCTGATTACTTTCAATGGAAATTTGGGTACTACAAAAGACAAAAGCCAGCTGCAGAACCAATGACAGATTTTGAGGAATGGGCTTTTGAAAAGTTGGGAGTGGATAATTTGCTGGATCTGGTTGATACCTCCTTATTGCAATCAAGACTGATGGATATTTTTGATGAACAACAGAAGGAAGAGGGTATCAAATTCAGGGATCCAAGAGATGACAGTGATGACTCATCATCATCATCTGATTCTGGAGGTGATTATCCATCTGGACCTAGAGGAGTCAGTGGGATTGCCATGATAATTGAACCAAGTGTACAACAATCCACTGATACTGGTAGATCTGCTGAGGGCCAGCAGACTGATCAAATGGAGGATATGGAGGATCTCACCATGGATGATCTGGAAGCACTAATCAATGATGGCATAAAAATTGGTGCAAATAGGATGGTTGGTGTATCTGATGATTCATTTGTTGCTGAACCTATTGAACAACCTGAGGATCAGCAGAATGTGGATTTGGATGAAGAAAGGGTTACTGACCATAGTGAACCAGATGTCAATTCTGAAGGTTCAATTCAATATCAAGACTGGATTGACACTAAAGGAACCCTATCCAAAGCTGCTAATACTCTAAGAAGGATTGCCAATGCTGAAGGATTTCAAGAAGACAATATGGCTGAATTCCCTGCAATCCTTGTACAGAGAGTGCTTGTCACTGAGGAACAAACAGTGGTAGCACAGAGGTTGGACATGGTTATGGGATTTGAAGGATCCCCATTGCTGATTGAGGAGGTACAGGTTGCTGAGGTTCAAACAGCACCTGGACAAAGGTTGGAACAGGAGGTACATGTTGCTGAGGTTCAAACAGCACCTGGACAAAGGTTGGAACTATCAATGGGTTTGGAGGAAACCCCTAATGTTGTTGTTGAACAGGCTGCTGTAGTGGAGCCTACTGGAGACAAGACCAATGTATGGAGAGATGGTCAGCAGACTGCTGTAGTTGATGAGGATGAGTAGCTGCTGGACTATGACTACAGTGATGAAGAATTTCAAGTGCCTGAAGAAGAACATATTGATGATGAACCACAACAGGCATTTGTACCTATTTTTGAGGAACCTGCACAAGATCCAATAATGGAAGACATTCTTGGTGCTATGGTTGAAGAAGGACCTGCCCCTGCTGGAAGGGACATGAGTAGAGCCATGGTTGTCAGCAGACAAAGGGCACAGTACAATGTAGAAGAACCTGCTGATGAAGCTGCTGGACATATGGCTGGAGGAATGGCTGGTGGAGTACCAGCACATGTTTTGGATGATTTGAGGACTGTCAGAAATGACATTACAAATTTAAGAAGTCAACTTGACAGGCAAGAGCAGAGATTTGAAGACTTGATGAATTTGGTGGAAAATAGAGGGAGGACCACTGAAACTGTTGCCTCCAATATTACATCCACACAGTATGCTCTTGCTGACCTTGCTCAAGATGTTAAGGGGATTAAGCAAGGTAACACACTGAAAGACAAGTATCTGAAAGAACAATTTACATCCATTCATCAGAAACTTGACAAGCTTGCTAAAGTCCAAAGACCTGTTGAATCTGCTGGAGCACCTCAACCTGCTGTACTAGATCCTAGAATCAATGAAAGGATAACTCTACTAGAGGAAACAATACAAGGAAGGATCACAACTATTGACACTATGACTGAAATTATTGAGGGTCAACTGAACAACCTAGTGCTCACACAGGAGAGTGTACATGGCCCGCTGTCCCGTTTTGTTGATGATGTCAATAAGGGGGAAGAGAGCCAAACAGCATAAGCAAAAGAGGCTGCTAGGATTTTTGCAAAGAAGAGATGGGAAGCTGATACAAATGGTTTTAGAGAATCTGCACCTGGCAGACTACAACTTACTAATGATCTTTTCAGAGAATACAAGAAGCTGTATTATAACAAGAGAAGACCTTATCATGACAAGGGCTTTCATGAAGGCTTAAACTCCTTTTTGGGTTTGAAAATTTGGGAAGCAAGAGTTAAATCCATGAGAGCTTCACAAAGAAGTGGAAGAGGTGGTAGAGGTGGAAGGAGTTTACCTACCACAAATGCAAAGGAATCACTTAATGAAATTCAAAGAAGTATACATGCGTTTAGGCTTTAGAGTACATCAGATCAACCTTACTCTACCTGAAGCATGGAAATGGTGGAAAGAAGTGAATCCTCACATTGATTTCTCTCTTATTGAAAATGAATGGATGAGAGAAATGGTTAGAGAAATAAGGCAATATCAAGAACAAGTGGAGAAGGCAAGGGAAGAAAGAGAAAGAAGACACTAGATCAGCATACTTACAATTGCTTTACTTTTGCTGAATCTAGCTTGTAATACTTTTGAACAAAATGATTATAATGAGAATTGACTAAGTTTTTTCTGTTTTTGTTTTTAATCTTTTTGCTTTGCTGTAAGGAGGGTATTGGCATCATCACCAAAAATGGGGAAGTTGTTGGACTTATTTTATGTTTTAGTGATGAGTGCCAGACTAGCTGTTATAGAGCAAAGGCACAAAGATGTCTAGATCAAATGTATAGGTTTATTAGAGTTGTATAGGTTTGATCAAACAAGCACTGTAAATGGTCAGCTGACTTACATCAGCAGACTGGTCTATATCAGTAGAGAGTAGCTAGGTCAGTAGACTAGTCTAGGATCCTGCTGAAGGCTGAAGGCTGAGGGCTCAAACTCAGTTATTGAAGGCTAAGGGATCAAACTTAGTAATAAAAGTCAAGGATATGGAATCAGAATTTAGGGAAGTCTGTGATGACCTAAACTGATTACATATACCTTGTGTACAAGGTCTAAGTTCCTTAAGTTAAATGGTGATTGGAACTTAGTTATGTTCAAAAAAGGTGTAATCTAACTTCATAAACAAAAGTTAGATGAAAGACAGTTAGCTGAAGTGTTTTTAAACACAGCAAAATATGGATCAACTTACTGATGTGTATATCAGCAGAGTTATGTTTTCAGGAACCTGCTGGACACATATTTCGATTTAAATCAAAGGTTACATTGGAAGAAGACAAGGATAAGGACAACTAACAACCTCTGATTTTATCAAACAAATCAATGGTTAAGATTAAAGGGACGTTGGAAAGATTCAGAAGATTATCCAATGGATACAAGTCAAAGGGTGGACAGACTGCATACTATCAAAAAGCATTCTGACAGTGTCAGTACTATGAACAGTGACAAAAAGCAAGTCAAATGGGACAAATCTGAAACGGCTATGTTTGAATTTCAAACATAAGTCACAAGGAATCCTACCCATAAATAGAGGACTCCTAATTCAGATACAAGTGATGAAAATTAATCAATCTTGAGCTATCAGATTTCAATCGATCAAAACACCCTGCTGACCCTACTGAGCATAAAGCTACTGATCCAGAAAAATTCTTCAAGTGTAATCTGCATTCAAGCTACATCAAGTTCAAACACTTGAAGATATCAAGCTGCTGATCATATCATCCTGATCAAGCTGCTGAAAGCTGAATCACTTACTTGATTCAAACTTTCTTTAATAAGAATCTACTGAAGACAGTGAAGCATCTGTTGGGTGTGAAAGACTGTTGTTTGTGGTGGAGCTGGTGAAGAGGCAATCCTACCCTTCAAGGACCAGTGGAAGACTTTGGAGCAGCAATCCTACCTGTTCCAAGTGTTCAGTTTGTGAAGCCATAGTTATTGGTGAAGGACAAACAACTTAGCGATTTTTGTAACAGCTATCTCAATAATCTTTAGTGAATTTCCTCCAACATCACAGGAGAAGAGTGGAGTACAGGATTACACCACCTGGAACCACTATAAAAACTGCCTACTTACTTTCTGCATTTAGTTTACTTAACACATCAATCAACTTAATCTAGGAACTGAATCACACACATACACTACTGAGTATCTAATACTTGGTATCATATTTTAACAACAAGTAATAAGGCTTAATTTTGATATATTCCGCTGCACAAATTCAGTAAACTCAATAGTCAGCAGACTACTGAGTGTCAGCAGACTATTGAGGTATCAACAGGCTGGTGAAGTTGCTGAGTTTGTTAACTCCAAAAGTTTTAAGTGTTAAGTTTATTCACCCCCCCTATAAACTTAACCAAAGCCTTTTCAAGGGACCAACAAAAGACTACACTCCTGCTGAGTATAACCCTATTTTCATCTGATGACCAAATTCTATACCCCTTAACTCCATCTCCATATCCAACAAACACACCCTTCTTGGCCCTAGGCTCCAATTTTCCCTCACTGACAGAATAGTAGACAGTTTTTCCAAAAACCCTAAGTCCAGAGTAGTCTGCTGACTTTCTTAGGTAAGCATCTCCGTACGCCATTCGGATATCAGCAGTTTCTGTCCTAAGGCAAGCCATGCACTTCAAGTGGTGTTTTAAGTTTGATCCCAATGTGAGCCCCCTTATTGATTAAGTAGCATGCTGTGTTAACAGCCACCCCCCAAAATCTCCTTGCTAGGCCAGAATTAGAGAGCATGCACCTTGCCCTCTCCAATAGAGTTTGATTCATTCTTTCTGCAACACCATTCTGCTGTGGAGTATCTCTAACAGTATGGTGCCTAGCAATGCCTTCATTCTTGCAAAATTCATCAAACTCAGACCAACAGAATTCTAGTCCATTATCAGTTCTAAGTCTCTTGATCTTCCTCCTGTCTGATTCTCAACCAAAGCCTTCCACTGCCTGAAGTTCTTGAATGCTTCACTCTTGTGCTTCATCATAATTACCCAAACCATCATTGAATAATCATCTATAAAAGACACAAAATACCTGTGACCACCCAATGACTCCACCCTTGAAGGTCCCCAACAATCAGAATGGACATAATCCTGTGTCCCATTTGTGATGTGGATTGCTTTTGGGAACTTGCTCCTATGTAGCTTCCCAAACACACAGTGTTCACAAAAATCCAACTCATTGACCTTATGTCCGTAGATCAGACTTAGACAAAATTTGCATCCCTCTTTCACCCATATGACCCAATCTCATATGCCACAACTTGGTCAATTGTGGCTGGTGAACCTCTGATGATGCAACAACAACAAAACCTGATACAGTAGACCCTTGTAGAATATTCAATGTCCCCTGCCTGATACCCTTAAGAATCATACTTGAACCCTTATAGACATTCACCACTCCATATTCACCCCTGAACTTGAACCATTACTGTCCAGTAGACTAAGTGATATCAAATCCTTGGTCATTTGTGGAACATGCCTAACCTCTTTCAGTGTGCAAAATTTACCATCATGTGTCCTAAGTTGGATTGATCAAATCCAAACTATTTTGCAGACCTTGCTATTGGCCATAGCAATATGACCTCCATCAACCTGCTGATAATTTGAAAACCACTCCCTGTTTGGACACACATAATAAGATGCCCCAGTGTCCAGAATCCACACATTTCTGTGCCCTATTGACTCTGAAACTGCTAAGGCCAGATCTTTTTCAGAGTTGGTGTCTTGTTCTGCCAAAGCAGTTGTACCCTGCTGAGTACCCTGCTGCTTCTTCCTCTTTGGACATTCATTTTTCCAATGTCCCTGCTCCTTGCAGTAATTACAGATATCCTTAGCTTTAGGACCCTTGAAATTCTTCTTGAATTTCTTCTTTCCAGAATTTCCTGGTCCCCTGCTGACTCCACTGGCCACCAATCCAGTAGACTGACTATCTGTTCCTGATCCAGATGCCTTATGTCGTAACTCTCAAGCATAGAGTGATGACCTTACATCCTCCAATGATACTGAGTCCTTTCCAACAATAAAGGACTGCACAAAGTTCTCATATGATTCAGACAATGATACAAGTAGAATCAGTGCAGCATCCTTACCTTCAATCTTCACATCAATATTCCTTAAATCAAGCAATATTGTGTTCAGCTGGTCTAGATGATCCCCCAGCTGAGTACCCTTATGCATCCTTAAACAAAACACACGTTGTTTCAACAACAACTTGTTGGTTAGGGACTTAGTCATATAAAGACTCTCAAGTTTGGACCACAACTTCTCAGCAGTGTCCTCTTGAGCAACCTCTGTGATAATATCATCTGACAAGCACAACATAATTGTTGAATGTGCTTTCTCCTCCAGACTGGCTCTCTCAGCAGCACTTCCTTCGGTTGATTTAGACAAAGGACCCCATAATCCCTGCTGCTTCAACAAAGCACGCATCTTGATCTGCCATAGACTAAAACTGTTCATTCATGTAAAATTTTCAATCTTGATTTAAAGCAGACATCTTTCTCACCAGAAAAGCTTGTGTAGATCCCAAATCCTAGCATCAATTATGAACTTGGTGCCAATCTACCTTGCTTCCAATAGATAAACAGATTTCTTGATGAACCTGGACGCTCCGATACCAGTTTGTTATGACGGATCGATCAAGAAGTGATGGTGATTATGAGTAAAGATAAAAGATAAACACGTACAAACGAGGATATTTTATTATCACTAGAAAATTACATCAAGTTACAATTAATACAGACGGTATTTATAGCCTTGGGAATCCAACCCTAACCGACTAAACAGCCAACCCAGTAAAAGACTGAAATACCCTAGAAGTAACTCGAACAAACATGCAGCAGACGTGTTCTACAAGTCTGCTGAGCATCAGCAGACTTGTCTTCAGTAGACTTTCCATCAGCAGGTTGATCAACCCTGCTGATCCTGCCCCCAGCTAAACACCAGATTTCAGCAGATGCTTTACATTGCTGACCCAAACATGTTTCCATACCAAACCTCAGTAGCATAAGTTTAAGTCACCATTACAAATGGTAATAGGACTAATTATGTTTAAGAAAGGATAGTCAATAAGGTATTCTAGGGAATAAATTTCAAACCAGTCAAAGAAATGTATATGAATTTTATAATTATTTACAAAATCGTAGTATTTGTTTTGAATTTCTTGTCGATTTAACGGAATTTTTCAAAGAACCAAGTTCTTTTCTTTGTATTCCTTTCAGAGTAAAATTCATCGTGAAGAATTTTTTTATTGATTGTAAAATCTTTCTCAATTATATTTAGTTCATTAAAATTATCAGTAATAGCTGAAAAAGAGGGGCTGATAGGTTCCGGAGGGTTTGTAGTTTTGTTTCCTATCTCATTTTTAGCATGGTAAAAAGATCTTGGTATCTGTGAAACATAATCTACGTTTCTTAACATTGTAACAGGGACATCAGAAACTGAATTTCTTGGTTTGGAGGTGCCTATAACCGATGGGATTTATGATACTCTGCCTAGATCAATAGTATCAGAAGTATCGTCAGATATCGATCTAGAATCAGTGTATCGAGCACTTGTACTTCTTCTTTCTGTCAAAAGGAAGTTTTACTTTTCCGTCAGTGAATTGTGTAACATGTTTTAGTTCTATATTTGGTTTTGGTAATCTATGGTGTAATAGGACTACATTTTCTAAAACCCATTCGTCTGGAAGAGTAATATCTTTCCATTTGATGGTTCTAGAAGTACTCTTATTACATTTTGAAAGATTTGTCTGTAATAAGAGTGTTTCCCTTTTTGGACTATAACATCGTACTTTTGTTGAAAAGGCTGAAATCATAGCTGTTGGAAATAAAATTTATGTTTTGATGATAATTCATCTTATTTGTTAAAATATTATCTTAACCCCATTGATGAAGTGCTGAAGCCAGCTGTTATAGTGGAAAGCTAAAAGATGTCTAGAACTGAATGTATAAGTTTTACTAGAGTCTGATATTTGTATACGTTACATCGGACAAGCACCGTAATTGTTAGTGTGTCGTAAACCGAAAACTCGGAAATCATTTAGAAAACTCGGAAATCATCGAGACAAGCAACCGACTCGAATACACCTACATGGAACCGAAGAAGGTAAGTTCGCCGAGAGTTACGGACTCGCTGACTTATCTAAAAGAATGAAGAACTGAGAGTTCAAACTCAGCTATGAAGATTACAAGTCGAGACTGTAAAGTTGGACTTCAGGCAAGATTGTGGTGACCTGAACTGACTTTATAGATCTTGTATGAAGACCTAAGAATCATAAGGACAATGAATTCTTAGATGATAATGAATCATGGTGTACTCCGATTAAGTCAATTATAATCAGATGAAAACTGGAGTACTAATATTTGAAGAAGAGTAAAATCTCAGTTAATGCTCCAAGTTAGTTACGAAACTGACAAATGAAAAACTCAGTTTTATAAGTCAGCCATCCAACAAACTGAAAGTACAGTGGAACATTGTAAAAAAACAATCTCATTGGATGAGTTACTGACACAGCAGAACGGTCAGTAAATATAGCCATTGCAAGATAGACGTTGATACAATTCAAATTGAAGACAGATGAACGTTGGACCTCACACTATAAATAGAAGACTTTGCACAAACAACAAATAGATATAGAACAGAGCATATACAAGAATCAACAAGCAACTTTGTGCATCAGTCTATTCTATTCATCTCTGAACTATAACAAGATCATATCTAGTATTTATTCAAGTGTTCAAGCTACAAAGAATTTATCAAGAATTCAAAACTTTGAAGAACCAGAAACAAGAATCAATTTATTGATTCTCAGCCCAACTTTGATTCTGCATCAAAGGTTTTAGACTGTGAAGCAAACCGGGAAGATTTCGCCAAGGACAGTTTTGACAAGCAGTCGGGTAGACTGTGTTTGTGGTGGTAGCTGGTGAAGAGGCAATCCTACCCTCTAAGGACCAGTGGTTCAAGCATTTGAAGAGCAGCAATTCTACCCGTTCTACAATTGTTTAGATAGTGAAGCTAGGGATTAGCCAAGGACTATTGTTTAGGACTTTTTGTAACAGCTTCACCTCGAAAGTTCTAGTGGAATTTTCCTTTGCACCACGGGGAAGAGAGGACGTACAGGATTACACCACCTGGAACCTCTATAATATCTGCCTTATTTACTTTACGCATTTATTTATTTATTCATCATTTACTTATAGCATTGTGATACTTGATTGTTAAACACCTCACAGTCACAACTGACATTCACCCGAATTCAGTTCACAACACTCAGTTTTCATAATAGAATAACAAGATCAAGAAAAAGGCTAAAATCATATCCGCTGCCGGTTGACTCAGTTTCAGCTTAAGTCAGTTTGACTTAATCTCAGCTTTGTCAGCTTAACTCCACACAAGTTTTTAACTGAACCTTAATTTGCTTTAAATCCAGTTTTAGGGACAAGTTTATTCACCCCCTCTAAACTTGTGTTAGCCTTTCCAAGGGACCAACAATTGGTATCGGAGCAGTGTTTCTTTAACAAGATATCATTTGCTCTTTATCTCCTCTAGTTATTCTTATTTGAAAGCTCAGTTTTCCAGTTAATCTACTGTCAGTTTTCACTCACTCACAATGGATAAAAATCAATATGCAAGACAAATGCTTATGTGCAACATGGATAGATTTGACGAATATAAACGTCGTATGCAGGCATTTCTAGCAGCTACTCATGATGAAATGATGGATGTACTCACTGATGGACCAATTCAAATCACTCATATGCAAACAAGTTGGTGGAGAGCAAGTTCGAGTTGCAAAACCCAAATCCGAATGGACTAGTGATGATCGCAAGCGAAACAATCTCAACAATGTTGCCATGGACTTTATCCTCAGAACTCTTGACAGCAATATGTACTTGAAGGTGAAAGAATGCACAACTGCCAAAGAAATGTGGGACAAACATCAGTTAGTTTGTGAAGGAACAGATTCAATCAAGGAAAATAAAATTTCCGTTGCAAAACAAAAGTTTGAGAATTTCAAGATGAAATCTGGAGAAACCATTGACCAAATGGAGACAAGATTCAGTGCTATCATGGATGAACTAGATCTACTCAAGATTGAATACTCAAAGAAAGTCATCAACACAAGAATTTTGAAGGCATTACCAATGTCTTTGGAAGATGAAGGTCAACGCTATGGAAGAATCCAGAGACTTGATGTAGAAGATTCATTCAAGATCTTTTCGGATACGAAAGCTTATGAATTCGGTGAAGATTTCACAACCACAACACCGCAATAATCAAAGCTCGGAAGAACCAAAGACCACAAAGACTTGCAAAGAAGATCAAATGAGATTGAAGAAAACTCATCTAACGATCTTCATGAATTGGATGAAATGGAAGAACAAATGGCTCTAATGATGAACGAAATTCGAAGAATGAAAAGTGGACACACAATCACTCAAAAGTTCATCAAAAGGACTCCTGAGAAAAGAAAAGATGATGAATACCTCTGTTTCAACTGCAAGAAACCAGGACATTATAAAGCTGAATGTCCAGAACTGATCAAGAAGACTCCACCAAGAAGAGTTGGTAGAAGAGCACTCATTGCTGGAGATGAATCATATTATGAAGCTGGTATTGAAAGATTATCAGACGACACAGCTTTAATGGCACACATGGAAGATCCAAATGAGGTATGTGAATCAAACTCTAAATACTCTTCAGCTCATTTCCATGATAAATGCATGTTCTTCGACTGCTGACTCCAATCCAAAAAATCTAAAATTAGAAGAAACTCTTGACGAGTTGATGAATAAGCTAGTAACCATACAAGCTGGTTATGAATCAATCAAAGCTGAGAAAGAAAGTCTAATTCTTGAAGTTGAAATATTGAAGTCTGAACTAAAAATGTTGAAACTGACTAAAACTGATAAATAAAAGATTCAAGATCGTCTCATCGCATCGGCGCGACAAGAATCGAATCGTTTGCTCGATCAAGTTCAATTACCGGATTCAAATCGGAAAACCATATGGAGACAAAACTGGTTTAGGATTTGATACACGGAATCTTCAAAGAATGGAACTAGCAAAGGCTGCTTGGGCCTAGTACCAAAAGCTCGGTATTAAGTTTGTAGCTGGGCAAATTCCACAAACTGAGAAAATTGCTGAACCAGTAAAGCCAGTATCACACAGGATAAATTAGTTCTCTAAGAAGACAACTGCATCTACCAACAAAGGTAAAATCAAATGGTAGATCAGCTGTATCCATTGGAAACCGAAACGGCAAATCAACTGCCAGATCCACAAAAACCAATGAAGTCAGGAACCAGAAAAATTACAATCAAAATAAATCCAAGAATGTCAATCATTCAAAGATTCACACATTTAGGGGAAAGGAAGACTATATCCCACTGATGATGATTTGAATTTTACTGAATTTGTTAATAAAACTGATAATGACAATCATTCCAGAACGAAAACTTATCACAAGTTTCAGCCTAAAACTCAGCAGAGGACTAATCTCATTTCTCAGCATAAGTCATAGTACAAAGGTCAATCTAGACCTCAGCACAGAAGGAATGATGGTTATCACTCTAGTTTTAATAACAGAAATCAACATGGAAACAAATTTCACTCAGAAGATCTGAGAAATAACAGTTCTTTATGTACCTACTGAAGATCAGTTAGCAGATATCTTTACAAAGCCATTGGACAAAGAAAGATTTGCCAAATTAAGAACTGAGTTGGGAATAATCAAAGTTAGTTAAGTCAGTTAAGCCAGAGATTAGTCAAGGGGATTAATCTTTGTTATGTTGGGTGCGCTCACTTAACAGATTAGTCATTGACATCAACAATCTCAAACTGACAAACTGAAGATTTTGACAAAACTGAATAATTTGATGGAACTGAATTATCTCTAGAACTGACCTCATCATCAGTTTTCATTCCAGTCAAATTTAGTCAAAGGTTGATAAGATAGAATCAACAGCGGTTATATCGCATTAAATTACCATAGTTCTTTTTGTCAGAATTTCATGTGCACACCCAACGATTGTCAGAACAGTACTCGTATCGGTTATCAAAACCATCATGGAATTTGAAAAGTTGTACCACTCAACCGCCAGAATATCCTACCTATTTATTCAACCTCCGTTCACACTATTCTCTATCTAAATTCAAATTATTTTCAGAAAGCAAAATAGACTCTTTGCAACCCTCTCTTTCAAAAATCAAATTTTTGTGTTCATACTCAAATATGGCCACTTCAGATGATTCGAAAGACAAATGATTGATCACAGAGCTGGATGAACTAACACTTGAAATGTATGAAGGTATGTGTCAAAACACCTTGTTAGCCAGCTGTGTACGAGATAAAATCGAAAAACAACCAGGATTGAACAACGTCCTCGAAGTTAGTTTCAAAGAAAGACGAGATGTGGAAGGCATTTTGCAATTTTGGCAAAATATGCGATTAGTCAGAGACTCCTTGATAACTACAGTTCATGGGGATCGCATTGTTCTCAATGAAAGAGTCATGAGGTCACTCTTTGGCTTCACAAATACAACAGCAACTTCAACAGAGTTAGCCACTCTACCATTGAAGAAAGAAGCTTTTCTCGCAATGATTACTTCGTCTACAGAACTAATCGTACCTGGAATTCATGTCGACAAAATCAAGCCGGAATTTGGACATCTCAGCAGATGGCTCAGCAAACACGTCATTGGAAAATCCAAAGGAATTAATATACTTTCGGAAGAAAATATTTTGCTGATGAACATAATCTGGGATAATTTAGAATTTAATTGGGCAGGTTATATAGTCAATCAGTTCAAGAAGCAACACTTAGCTGAATTAGAAAGTGTGAAAAGAGCTCAAACTGAAGGACAAGTAACTGATGGCAGATTCCGACTGAAGAAGACTCTTAGTGGAATCATTCAGTTTTATTTAGAAAGAATTAAGGAAGGGAAGCAAGCAAGGCAAACTTCAACATCGAAGGAAATCGCAGAAACAACTTCCCAACCTGAAGCAAGTCAGTCAACCGTGTCTCAGCAGGAAGCTGAACACAAAGGGACTAAGCGAAAATCTGAATCCACAAAAGGAAGATCAGTTGTAAGATGTTTGTACCCTGAAATCTCAAGTGAGAAAGCACCAACTGAGGGGGAACAACAACATCAATTGACAACTGAAGTTATTCAAGAGAATATCACTGCTGACCATACTTCTCAGATACAACAGCAATCGGTTCAGCAATCAGCACCAGTCTTCGAAGCTGACAAAATCATTAAGCTGAAGAAAATGAAACTTCAACCAGAAGATTCTCGAGATGTCAGTTTACAGACTGAAGAAAAATTACTCTTAGAGAAATTGGAAGTTAGAGATCTTTACTCTCTGTTTCCTATTACAGAATTTCTTGACAACTGTTTCAAAAGATTTACCGAACTAGCAAAAAGAAGAAAATCAGGCACATCATCTAAAGACAGTTCAAAGAAAAAGGATGATGATGACCATGATAAGTCAAGAAAAGAAGCTGATGATACTACAGTTTTGCAGACAGTCACTCAATCTCAACCTCTAGCAACGCAAACTGTACCACAGCAAGAAGGATTGCCGCTTGGAAATCAGACAACCGACAATCAGCAAGCAGTGACTGATGAAATCAGACAACTGATGGTTATTGCTGATAATACTCAGGATAAGGATCAAATAGAAGCTACATATGATCCCTCTGATTTTCTATCTAAGGATGAATTGGCCAGAGTTCATGAAAACTTGAAAATTGTACTCAGTCAGAGAGATACACAGAATAGCCTTTTATCAAACATCTCTGGATATCTTGATTATAGAACTAGAACTGATGTTTCGGTTCATGCAAGACTAGAGATGATTCACAAATCAAGTTCAAGTTCGCTTCGAGATTGTGTTACTCAAACAACAACTCGAAGATTCAACCGCAGTAGATAGAGAAACTCATGCTCAGGCTCATTGGCATATAAATCAGCATATCTACGGGTTAGAAACTCAGCTTAAGGAAGTAATTTCTTCTCAGCGACAGATTTCAGAAGATCAAAAAGCAACCCATGCCCTGGTAGATCAGTTATATGATGCCAAAAAGGGGGAAGCTGAAGAAGAAAAGCTGAAATTACTTGGAGAAATGAAGCGACTTGAAGAAGAATTACAAAGATACTGATCAGATCCTAAATTTTTGAAGAAAGAGTTAACTCGATGATCAACTTATTGAAAAATACAATCAACCCGGAGACGAAGAGTTACTCTTACAAAGGATCTGTGGACACGGTTTATCAAAGATTACAATCCTATTAAAGCCAAGTAAAAGGACGAACATTTGAGGAATCCTTGAACTACTTTACGTCGATATTTATTCAAAGCAAAAAATTGCACAACATAAGAAGAATCGGAGGATTGATGATAAACTGAAGATTAAAGACAAGACTGAACAAATGAAAGCCGATCTAGTAGAATTTGAAAATTACTACTTGAAAGACTCAAGCTAACCCAAGCTAATTCAATGGAGAAGATGGAAAGAAAGTAGTCAAGTTGACTACAACAAGACCTTTTCAAAGGAAGACTCCAAGCTTGAAGAAGATTTTCGCTTGTATGACAAAGCAAAAAGATATGACTCAGTCATGGAAAAAGCTAAGAAGAGTAGTCTTTAATCACAGTTATTTAAACAAAATGTACTTATCCAGTTTTTGCTCATTCTAATGAAAACCAGTTTTCCAGTTTTGCATTGTTTTTCATTGTTTTGATCTTTAAGCTTTTCTTTTAGGGAGAGTTTTGGCATCATCAAAAATGGGGAAATTGTTGGAAATAAAATTTATGTTTTGATGATAATTCATCTTATTTGTTAAAATATTATATTACCATTGATGAAGTGCTGAAGCCAGCTGTTATAGTGGAAAGCTAAAAGATGTCTAGAACTGAATGTATAAGTTTTACTAGAGTCTGATATTTGTATATGTTACATCAGACAAGAACTGTAATTGTTAGTGTGTCGTAAAACTGAAAACTGGAAATCATCGAGACAAGCAAACTGACTCAGAATACACCTACATGGAACTGAAGAAGGTAAGTTCGCTGAGAGTTACAGACTCAGTTGACTTATCTAAAAGAATGAAGAACTGAGGGTTCAAACTCAGTTATGAAGATTACAAGTCGAGACTGTAAAGTTGGACTTCAGGCAAGATTGTGGTGACCTGAACTGACTTTATAGATCTTGTATGAAGACCTAAGAATCATAAGGACAATGAATTCTTAGATGATAATGAATCATGGTGTACTCTGATTAAGTCAATTATAATCAGATGAAACTGGAGTACTGATATTTGAATAAGAGTAAAATCTCAGTTAATGCTCCAAGTCAGTTACGAAACTGGCAAATGAAAAACTCAGTTTTATAAGTCAGCCATCCAACAAACTGAAAGTACAATCGAACATTTTAAAGAAAACAATCTCATTGGATGAGTTACTGACACAGCAGAACGGTCAGTAAATATAGCCGTTGCAAGATAGATGTTGATACAATTCAAATTGAAGCCAGATGAACGTTGGACCTCACACTATAAATAGAAGACTTTGCACAAACAACAAATAGATATAGAACAGAGCATATACAAGAATCAACAAGCAACTTTGTGCATCAGTCTATTCTATTCATCTCTGAACTATAACAAGATCATATATAGTATTTCTTCAAGTGTTCAAGCTACAAAGAATTTATCAAGAATTCAACACTTTGAAGAACCACAAACAAGAATCAATTTATTGATTCTCAGCCCAACTTTGATTCTACATCAAAGGTTTTAGACTGTGAAGCAAACCGGGAAGGTTTCGCCAAGGACAGTTGTGACAAGCAGTCGGGTAGACTGTGTTTGTGGTGGTAGGCGGTGAAGAGGCAATCCTACCCTCTAAGGACCGAGTGGTTCAAGCATTTGAAGAGCGAAATTCTACCCGTTCTACAATTGTTTAGATAGTGAAGCTAGGGATTAGCCAAGGACTATTGTTTAGGACTTTTTGTAACAGTTCACCTCAAGAAGTTCTAGTGGAATTTTTCCTCCGCACCACGGGGAAGAGAGGACGTACAGGATTACACCACCTGGAACCTTTATAATATCCGCCTTATTTACTTTACGCATTTATTTATTTATTCAGCATTTACTTATAGCATTGTGATACTTGATTGTTATTCACCTCACAGTCACAACTGATATTCACCCAAATTCAGTTCACAACACTTAGTTTTCATAATAGAATAACAAGATCAAGAAAAAGGCTAAAATCATATCCGCTGCCGGTTGACTCAGTTTCAGCTTAAGTCAGTTTGACTTAATCTCAGCTTTGTCAGCTTAACTCCACACAAGTTTTTAACTGAACCTTAATTTGCTTTAAATCCAGTTTTAGGGACAAGTTTATTCACCCCCCCTCTAAACTTGTGTTAGCCTTTCCAAGGGACCAACAATAGCTTTGTAGTGTAATCTAAAAATAATTGTAATAGGAATTGATCCTTCTAGCACTTTGTTATTATGCGTTTTTATTTGAAGTACAAGTGATTTTGAATGTTTGGACCATTTAGGGAAATTGAATTATCTGGCCAACAATCAAATGTAATTGGACGTGTACAAAGACTGGATTAAATAGAACTTAAAAATGAATCCTCAAAGTCTAAGTGTCTTGTATCCCTGAGAACTGCAAGAATAGAAGTGTTTAAACCTTCTCTGGTTAGAGGTTTTATTCCTACTTGTATTAAGCCAATATGAATATATTGGTATAATTTTGCATGATGTTTTTGTAAGGAATTTGCAGAAAGAAGCTGTATGGTTTCAAAAGGTTTTGATAGTTGAATATCTCTTTTTTCAGTTTTAATAGTAAAATCTGATTTAAAACTAATGAATCATGATGATTCATAGATTTGGTTTTTGTTCACCTTTGGAATTGTTCAATTATCAAGAGATTTATTAAAATCCTCAATAATTATTTCATCTGTATGTATAATCCTTTTTGAATTTTCTTGAACAGAACTTGATACCGACCTAGAAGATGTAGTTCTACAAAATATAGAATCCATAACCCTTTTGTTACAAATAATTCATACGTTCCTACAATCCAAAATAAGAATAAAATGTCAAAATGCTTACTTTCTTACAGTTTGGGCAAAAACAACTCAGCAAGTATAAATATGTACCAAAGGGGTTTGAATAATATTTAGTATAACTATCCCTTCGCGGGTCGGGTGCGTATTATGACGGATAGACAAAACATATCCATACCCTACCCTACCCGCGGTGGGTTTTGAAAAATGAAATCCATACCCTACCCTAACGGATAGGGTCGGGTGGATATCCATCGGGTTGGGTCGAAATTGCCATCCCTCGTAATACTCATAATCATCCATACCGGCAACACCTTCTCAGGGTGGGAAAAACAATAATAAAGGGGTAAGTACAAACGTACTCAGTAAGGGATAGAAGCATAAATAACTAACAACAATATTATCCAAATTATAATCTACACACTCTACCAATTATGTTATAAATAACACACTCCCTTCTATTAACCCGGCTAGAAAAACACACCATCAAAGAGGATGAGTTACACAAAAGTTCAAGGACATAACGCATGGTGAAAACTGAATCACGACACATTCATCCCCTTATATGGCATGAGGCTCGTCGCCCCAAGTGGAGTTCAAGGCCATGAGTCCAGCCGACCTTGTGACGTCGATCTTCCCGGCTGCGAAAATGAAACGTGTATCACCAAGGACAAGTGTTCTCAATATTTTAGACTCTATATACGTAGTTACGAATTAACTAACCACCTATGTTCATTCACATAAAATACTCCCTAAAGACCACTAGACCCTAAACCTTTCTAACTTAAGCTACCTAGCACATTGCACAGAAATATTGGATCCTAACCTAATATCCACAGGGCTAAGAAATAAGGCTTCCGGTGATCCTGAATATCTCTCCACAGAGGGTCTCCATAAGGTGCTAAGCCAAATCCACCAAAAACCAACCCTCTAACTTTGTCATTTAACATGTACAACTTCCAAAGAAGTACACAATCAAACCTCAAAAGAAAGACAAGCATTACACATGATTTAGTAATCATTTTGTTCCCTTTTAGCACAGTGGCGTCCGCCACCCATGTTTTGTTCCTTCCAAAATCCTATTTGTTTGCATTGGCAACCGCCACCTGCATTGTGGTGCCCGCCTCCAACATAGTGGCGTTCGCCACTTAACCACCAGAAGACTTGTCAAAAAAATCTGGCATGGTGGTGCCTGCCACTATACTGTGGCATCTGCCACTAACATGGCGCTCGCCACTTCCCATTGGCGCCGGACACACATTACCTGTAAACCTAGGATGAAGAACCATCAACGTGGCGCAGGCCACCTGTTGAAATCTGCAGATACAACACCAAACACTCTAAACTACAATCTAATCATGCAATTAATTCACCTGCAGAAAAACACACGGTATGTGCACAATAACAACCCAAAACAAACAATCCAATCGATGAGAACACCCCATTACCTATGATGTTAAAGAACATATGCCAAAAGGTCCAAAACTTGCATCTTGAATTCTTACACCAAAGAACTTAATAAAAAAGATCCAAACTCAGAATTACGATCCTCTATAACAGTTAATCATACTACGATAAACATTTATGAATTTTATAACAAAAACACCGTCCAGTTCTCAAAATTCAAAAAACCTATACAAAAATACCTTCACCGATCACCGTGAAACTTTTACAGATTATTCCCCACGCCGCGCTGAGCGTCGTGGTGTGATTCATCTGCAAATTCAACGGCCAAATTAGAATGAAAGCTAAAGATTCTGTTTGTCTTCTCTTTTCTCTCCACTCTCACAAAGTCGTGCCCCCTTTTTTTTTTTTTTTTTTTTTTTTTTTTTTTCTGATGACGGGTGTGTAAGAGGGTGTGTGGGGAGGGGGGGGGGGGTGTTTATAAGAGTTTTAATTAATATAACTCCTCAAAATTATCTCTTTTTAGTGAAACTCCCCAAAATTATCTAAATGAAATAATTAAAGGAATTAATTTAATTACATTCAAAATACCCCTTTACCCTTACTCAAATTTTACGGATATTACATTCCTCCCCCTTAAATGAAGTTTCGTCCTCAAAACTAAAACGTACATGGGAGGTCAATGAACTCGGGACACTCTGAAGTCATGTCACCCTCGACTTCCCATATAGTTTCTGAAGGCGTTTGGCTACTCCACTGAACTAAAACCGAGGGGATCTGCCTTTTCTTGATCGTCTTCACCTTCCTTGCAAGAATTCAAACAGGTCTTTCTTCATAAGACGGGTTCTCTGAAATCACTTCCGGATCTCAATCGGCTCCCACGTCTTAACATCGAGAAATGAGTAACACATTATGAACTCTTGCCATAGATCTGGCAACTAAAGACGATAAGCTAGCGGTGCAACAATTTCTAAAATTACGAACGGACCTACCGGGGGCTCATTTTTCTTTTCTGGCAAAACATCTTAAGAACATCATTAACACCGCAAATCTGCGACATTGCTTTATCGTATCAACACACGCACGCACGCACATAGAGAGAGAGTCTGTGTACTCAACAACTATTGCACAACCTAGCCGGAGGCAGAGGGTAGCTGCAGGAATTGTCGGACACGGGTCAGGGATCGATAGCGGTACATTGTATTACAAGTTTATAAGCATTAATTTTACAAATTCAAGTATAATTATAGGTCAAGGCTTAATATTTTAAAAAATTAGCGGATCGGTTAGTAAGTGTTAGTCTATAAAAATTTCAAATAGTATAAAAAATACATAGTTTTTTTTTAATTTAAAATTTTAAGGAAAATTAGGGATAATGACACAATCTGGAATATTTTTAAGTAACATGACAACTACATAGTTTTTATATGAAGAAGGACAACTACATAATTTTTATAGCGAGAAGGACAAAATGTGAATTCTGAAAATCAGTGAATCTCCCCAGTGAATCCCGAAATCAGTGAATTTCGGCAGTGAATTTCGACAGTGAATCCCGAAAATTAGTGAATTTCGACAATGAATTTCAGCAGTGAATTTGAACAGTGAATTTCGAACACAAGTGAATTTCGACAGTGAATAAATAGTTTTGTCCTTTATGCAAAAATTTCAAAAGACTGTCCTTCTACTCAATTGATGAAATATTTTTGTCATTCTCCCTCATTCCCTCAAAATTTTAAGGGGTCAAATGACCTATTTGGCTCCATTTGGAGCCACCCGAGGTTACCTAAATAAAAAAACATTGTGATATGCCCCCATGAAACACATCTATGAGAATGTTGCATTACAATTCGCGTTTGTCATCATGAGTGATAGAAATAATCACATTCTTTGATTGAGTTGCAGGGCATGAAGATAGATAAACAGAGTGACAAGTGCCTATTTTTTAAGCTTTTTTTTTTCCAGGCAAAGGCGAAAGGGCTTCATTGTTAAAAAGGACAAAATAAGAGTGGAAATGTGTAAAAAAGACAGTGGAATTTTTTATTAGGTGAAAAGGACAAACCAAACAGTGGAATAGTGGATTCCACTGTAAAGACAATGCAACCAACATTGTATTTTGAGTAACAAACAGTGGAATTGTTCTTTAACACATGATTTTTTTTCCACTGTCCTTAATCCTATTTTTCAACTTTTTTTTGTCATTTATTACCACTCCCCCAAGGCGAAATATCATTCACACCCTAAATTTTAGATTGGTCATAGAGCAAATCTTACTTGGTGTACTATAACCAATAAAATTTTCTATATTTAAAATGACCTCTATCTACTCAAAAAAAATAAAAAATGGCCCCTACATGTAGAAAAATACCACCAATCAATTATTTTCAAATTGATGATTTGTTGGTCCAATACTTACATCCGGATCATCTTAAAATCAGTGCATTCACACTTAAATATAGTACAAGAGTCCAATATACAAAACATACGAACGTGCTCCCTTGTTCTATTCCAATAAAAAGGATCCATTATCATATCATAAGCTACTACATTATTTTCTCAATGAAAGGCGAAATAACATTCACACAACAACAGAGTAAAAGTGTTCAATGTACCAAACATTACCAACATGCTAGCTTCATATATTCTTTTTTCAAAGGAAGAGGATCTTGGATAAATGAAGTGAAAGTATGTACATGCAACTAAAACAAATCCCATAGGTACAAAGTACATAGCAGCTCCACCTTACAAGGCTATGATGCACATATAAGTTACAATACCTGGCAAATTGTGCTTAACAAAAAAAAAAAAAAAAAAAAAAAAAAAAAAAAAAAAAAAAAAAGTCGTTGTATACTTGTATCCCCGGTCTACATATCCATTCTTCTTTTGTTGTATCTTTTGCACCAACCATCCTCATTAGGGATTGGACAACCACGATTTCCTCTACACGTGTAACACCCCTAATTTAAATTAGGGTGTTAACACAACACAATTGGGAAAAAGATGATTCGTATATTAACAATAGTCAAGTATTTATAGTACAATGATCACCAAAACCCTAGACCAAAAATATCGCAGCTGTACAAATATACCCTTACATATACATATATTGTCATATATTTCTACACGCCCCCTCAAGTTGGAGCATGTAAATCACAAATGACCAACTTGCCTAAGAGAAAACAAAATTGTTGCCTGCCGAGAGCCTTTGTCAACATGTCAGCCAGCTGGTGCGTAGTAGGAACATAAGAGGGCGCTAAATTGCCGGATAATAATTCATCATGAACAAAATGACAGTGAACTTCGATGTGCTTGGTACGATCATGAAAGACAAGATTCTTTGCTATATGAAGCGCTGACTGACTATCGCAAAACAACCGCATAGGCTGAGGATGCAAAACACCAAGAGAAGATAACAAGGACTTGAGGCATTTAAGCTCACACGTGGCAACCGCCATAGAATAATACTCAGCCTCGGTAGACGAACGGGATACCGTAGGCTGCTTCTTGGTCTTCCAAGAGACTAGGAACGACCCAAAAACACTAAATAACCAGTGACAAAATGCCGAGTCAAAGGGCAAGCGGCCCAATCACTATCACAGAAAGCAGTCAAGGACAAATCATCGACATGTCGTAATAGAATACCTTGGCTAGGACTCCCCTTCAAGAAGCGCAAAACACGTACTGCATCCTCCCAATGCGGGACCTGCGGATTACTCAAAAATTGGGCAAGAGTATGCACGGAGTAACTTAACTATAATAGACAAGTAGACCAAATGTCCCACAAGTCGGCGGTACTGATCGGGATGGGCAAATGGCCGACCAGTAGTGGATGAGAGACGATGATTTTGCTCCATAGGCATGTCAATGGTTTTGCAACCCAACATGCCAGCTTCAGTCAGAATATCCAACGCATATTTGCACTGAGGAAGAAAGATAGCCTCGGGTCCACATGCCTCTTCAATGCCGAGAAAATATTTCAAAGGGCCCAAATATTTCATATGAAAGCAAAAGCGAAGGTCCTGCTTGAAGCAAACAAGCATATCATGAGAAGAACCGGCAATAATCAAGTCGTCAACATAAAC
Organism: Gentiana straminea; assembly: GCA_036785695.1. NCBI lineage: Eukaryota > Viridiplantae > Streptophyta > Magnoliopsida > Gentianales > Gentianaceae > Gentiana > Gentiana straminea. The sequence goes on along the minus strand of JAVUPR010000464.1, from coordinate 3,893,021 downwards.
CATAACATGAAGGGAAACACCATCCCGATTATAACTAAACATCGAATAATCCGCATAGGACTGAACAAAACCAAAAGTCTTCAATGGAGCAGAAAGTTTGGCAAACCATTGCCGAGGAGCCTGCTTCAAACCATATAGGGATTTACGTAATTGACACACAGTGCCAGGAGAGGAGGCACGATACCCAGGAGGAAGTTGCATGTAGACTTCCTCAGTTAAATCACCATGCAAGAAGGTGTTATGAACATCCATCTGATGAAGTTACCAATTACTAGCCGCCGCGACAGACAGAAAAACACGAACAGTCCCTATTTTAGCCACCGGAGCAAATGTCGCATTATAATCAACTCCTTCGACCTGACTATTTCCACGAACAATGAGTCAAGCTTTAAGACGCTCCATGTCACTAGTGAAGGAGTATTTAATTTTATAGACCCAACCACAACCAATAGCACGTTTACCGGGAGGAAGAACCTGCAGAGACCATGTCCCATTACGTTCCAAAGCATCAATCTCCTCCTGCATAGCCCGACTCCAACCGGGTAACAGAACAGCTTCACGAAACGTTGCGGGTTCGCGGCCTTTAGTAATAGCTGTCAAAAAACACTTGTGGCGAGCAGAAAATTTATTATAATCAACATAACAAGCTATGTCATAAGGCGTACCTGAGGAGCCCGCGGAAGACGAGGAACCATGTAATGGGGTGGGGTCTTCGTTATGCCGAACAATCGTGTGAGTAACATAATCCCGAAGCTTTGTGGAAGGGATTTTCAAATGTTGATGTCGGCCCAAAGTATCAGAAGTAGGCACTCCGCCATCCGAAGAAGAATTCGGCTCGTCTACACGCCCCTTAAGAGGGACGGAGGGTCAGGGGGAAGCGAAGTAGTAGTATCCGGAGGTAGAGGCTCGGTATGAAAAAAATCCTTAGAATTGTCCCATAAGGGTGGCTGACTAAAATAACGGTCCCATTGTAAGCGATCACGGTCAGGGAGGGTGTCAATGAACGGAAACTGATCCTAAAAAAAATCAACGTCATGACTAAAAACAATTCATGAGTTTCGAGATCATAAAGCCGCCAGCCATTCTGACCGTATGGATAACCAACAAACATACACCGGCGAGACCGAGAATCAAACTTATCTTGGGCTCGAGGACGAACAACGGCATAACATAAACACCCAAAGACCCGGATATTATCATAAGAGGGAAGACGGCCATATAAAAATTCATATGGAGTTTTACCATGTAAAAGTCGAGTTGGGGTCAGATTAATCAAATGAACTGCAGTAAGGACGCATTCGCCCAAAAAATATTTAGGCAATTTTTCTTGAAAACGGAGGGCGCGAGCGACATTAAGAATGTGCCTATGCTTAAGTTCAACACATCCATTTTGTTGCGTTGTATCAACACAAGAAGTTTGATGCAAAATACCCTTAGAGGCAAAAAATGATGCTAAACTCAGAAATTCCAGGCCATTATCGCTGCGAAAACACTTAATCCGTTTGTCAAACTGGCGTTTGACCATCGTATAAAAATTTTCAATTAATTGGAGGACTTCATGCTTGTCAGTTAATAAATAAACCCACGTGGCACGTGAACAATATCAACAAGAGTAAGAAAATAATGAGCATCACAACTGGAAGGAAACTTGTAAGACCCCCATATATCACAATGGACTAAATCAAATAAATCCGCCGCTTTATTAAAACTCAAAGGAAACGAAGCATGAGGCTGTTTACTCTTAAAACAAATAGAACAATCAACGTCACAAATTTTATTGGAATTATTAAGACTAGGAATGCCGGATAATGAAGATACCACAGTCATTAAAAGATGCCCTAAATGTCTATGCCATAACAAATGAGTATCAGCCGCAACAACTTTATTAACTCGAATATCTGAAGAGCACACGGATTTAAAACAGTAAAACCCATTACACTGCACCACCGCTCCAATCAGGTTCCTTAAAGTAGAGTCCTGTATAATACACAGCTTATTAGTGAAGATAACAAAATATTTGCAAGTTTCGAGCAATTGTGATACTGACAGTAAATTACAAACAAGGTCCGGAACATAAAGAACATTGTTCAAAATTAAATCTGGAGTCAAAGCCACAGTTCCGGATTGTGTGGCAGTAGTACTTTGCCCATTGGGAAACCCAACCGGGGACGATATATTTTGCAAATTTGTAAATAACGAAAGATTACCGGACATGTGATTAGATGCACCAGTATCAATTAACCAATCATTGGAACGGAACATACCATACAAATTTTTAGCGGAGGAAGGCTTAACATTTTTTAAAGCCGAGAGAAGCTGTGTCCATTGATCGTCGGACAAATTCAGGGCAAGAGAATGATCACCATCACCAAGCTGCTGCTCATTGGCGGAACGGTGGCTGCCCATAGTACCTGCAAAATTTCGTCCACCATTCCGGCCACCACGCCCTCTTCCACGAGCTGAATTGCATCCACCAGCTCGGCCACCACGGCTACTGCTATTTTTTGGACCCATTTACCAATCCGGGTACCCAATCAACTCGAAACAGTGCTCCTTGTCATGGCCGGAGCGACCACAGTGAGTGCGGAAGCGAGAGTCATCACCGGCAGGTCTGGCCGGCCTACCATTAACAACCCCTTGAGCAGCGGAGCTGACTGCATCACCGGCAGATTCACGAGGCTCGGAAACGATCTATTTGCATTCCTCAGCCACAATTTTTGCATAAGCAACATTAAGGGAAGGCATTGGGTCCATCATCAACAAAGTGGAGAAACAGCTGCCGAATCGTTTAGGATCCAAACCCATACAGAATTGGAGCAAAAATTCGTCTTCCTGGAGTTCAGCATACTCGGCTGAGGCTGAACAAGTACATGTCGGCAATTTGGTGTGACCCACCAATTCATCTTGAAGATGCCGGATTTCAACGTGATAACTGCAACAGGACGACCCCGCTGCTTACAGTCGGCGAGCTGTGATTTTAGTTCGAGAATCCGAGGTCCATTGGCGAGGGAGTAACGATCACGTAAATCATCCCACAAATCCTTGACGTTATCAGGATGGCGAACAGCTGATCGGATCGAAGAATCCAACGTATTAACAATCCAAGCCACGAGCATGGAGTTGACAATACCCCACTGATCATAATCTGGCGATTTTGAATCCGGCACCGGAATCTTGCCATCAATAAAGCCAAGTTTGTTCTTGGCACGTAAGTTATTACGAATCGAACGATACCATTCGTCGTAATTGTCTCCCGTCAATAGAACGGGACTGATAACGGCTCCGGTCCCTTCACTAGGGTGGAGATAGTAGGCTGAAAATGGCTCATAGCGAGTAGAGGTTTTGACAGCAGAAGCTTCACCATTGGCAGCCATGGTAGAAGTTCAAAGAAGAACATCGGCTGAATTTTTGCTTTTGCTGTTGTTTTGTATTTTTTTTTGTTGTTGTGATTGTCGGGAAAAAAAAGGGAATAAGGTTTTCTCTAATCTAAAGAGGATCTGATACCTTGTTAAACACAACACAATTAGGAAAAAGATGATTCCTATATTAACAATAGTCAAGTATTTTTTTGGTTGTTGTGTTTGTCAAGCATTCAGTTTTCGCATAACTCCCTCCTCACTTGCATATGTCGTGTCATCCCTATCTTTTCAGAGAAAACCAAATTCTCCCGATGGAGAAGCGTGTTAAGATCAAGCACTAACCGTTGTACTAAAACCAATTGGTGCCAGTAAAGGCACAACTATATTTATTTAAGCATTTTAAGAGTGTGGGCATCTGTCCCAACACCCCCCTCAAGTGTTGGCAATCTGTCCAACACTTGCACAATTTTTCATTCAAGAGTGTACAATTTTTCATTCAAGAGTGTGGGCAATCTGTTCCAACACTTCTCAAGTGTGGGCAATCTCTCCCAACACTTGCACAATATTTTTTTTTAAATTTGTTCCAACCAGGGTTCGATCCCGTGACCTCTGGCTCTGCTACCATGTTAAGATCAAGCGCTTATCGTTGTACTAAAACCAATTGGTGCCTGTAAATGTGCAACTATATTTCTTTAGGCATTTTAAGAGTGTGGAAAATCTGTCCCAACAAAGCATAAACCTTCGAAAAATCGTATCTTTCAATTTGAAGCTCTTTCCTAAAATAAAAAAAAATTCGTCTATGTTTCACAGCCGTGGGTAGTCAAAACGATAAACACGGAACGTAGATCGTTCATAAAATAGTTTGACAAAAAATAATCAAGGTAATCTTCTGTTTCACACATTTTTGTATTTCGAAATTCTTGAAAAAAATAGGATTTTTAAGTCTATTTGTAGCGCAGAACCTTTTAGATTGTTTACCGATATTTTCTTGACCCATAAAGGCGTACGATTCTTGTATGAATCATTTAAGCCCGCCAAACTCTCTATACAGAAGTTTAAGATTTTGCATATTTTGTGTTCTTCATTAAGAAATTAGGTAAGAGAGTTTTCATATTGAACATGTGTTGTTTTATTATGTTTTTGTGAAGTAAAATTGGTTCTAATTGTTATAGATGACATGTTGACGGTTGTTAATTGATATGTGATGCCGGTCAGTTTAGTGTAATATTTCCTATCCAGTTGTTCGGTAAAAACTAGTTTTAAATTTATAAACCGAAACACCCCAAGTATAAGGCTTGTAGTAAAGGGTGTTAACGGGTCGTCCTAAGGGAGTCGAATGTTTATCGGATTAAGATGCAGTTATTATATCGATTACGTCACAAATTATTATCTAAAACTAAGGTTTATATTAATTGTAAAATAGAAACGAAGAACAGTGACTAAAATAGCAGAAAACAGAAAAATTCAATATTGGACGGACGTTCACTGAGGGTGGACGGGCGTCCGGTGACGTGCTGGAAAACAGAAATATGCAGAAAACAGCGGGTAACAACTAAAGTTCTTGAAATAACTAATCGTAGCAATCACAATTGATACGAACAAATTGGTTTATCAAAGAATTAAAAGAACGGCAAGGCAACTAGAATCCACCAATCAACCAACCAACCCCAACTAGATTGTGAGCTAAAGGTACGATTTTTAGTAATGATCAAATCACGAATTCGATTAAATATCTTTAATCAATTTCTAGGGTTTCGTTTTCTTTCTCAAGCAAAACTAAACTAGCATGCATAACACGATCATGAGATTGTCTCCAATACTCTACTCAATTAATCATAAACAATCTCTTGAATCACAATTAATTGCATCAATTGAAAGAAATCACAACTTGAATAATATTCTCATACAAATTCAATCCGAACGGTAGTTTCATCGATCTCTCGATTCAATAAAACATAAACAATTATTACAAAATTCAATTGATGAAAAACAGTAAATTTAACTCACTAAAGATATAGCTTAAAATCTTCTAGTTGGTGTGGTTGTTAGTTGGTTTCCTCCGTTGTCCCACCGCAAGATGCTTAGCCAACAATCATATTGGTGATCATGATTGTTGAGATGGAAGAATTCATCTCTGGTGTTTGCTCTTTGTGGAATATGCGGCGGCGGTGAATTTCGAATGAATGATATGATATGATGCCTCCTTAGGGTTTGATATGCGCTGGTATTTATAAGATTTTGAGGCGGCTAGGGTTAAGTCGGCGATTGGACGCCCGTCCAGTCTTCACAAAATACATCGAGTCGGGCCGAGTCTTCTTGGACGTCCGTCCTATGCAAAAATGGACGCTCGTCCACTGGAATTTTCAAAACTCTGAATCAAGTTTCCTCTCCTGGACGCTCGTCTGGTCCTTCAAACGCCCGTCCACTGGACGGGACTCAGACGCCAGTTCAGCCATCAATGTGTCCTCATGCCAATCTCAATTTTGTATCTCTTTCTTGCCATTAAATCTTCAACTAAACATCTTTTAAGCTCCTTTCAGGCATGCAAGCATACCTACAAGATGGTAAACACGAGCAAAGTGTAAAATCGTACATAAACACATAAAAAAACACATACACAACTCGATTTTGCACTTTTAAACATTTCGAACTTCATTATATCAATATTTCAATTCAACTCCTACTTTTCTATAAAAAGTAATAAAATACGAAGAATATTGTTACGGAATAAAGCGATAAAAACCATAAAATTCACCGTTAACAACTCCCCCATACTTAAACTTTTGTTCGTCCCGAACAAAATAATCAAAACTAGCTCACTTTCATGCAATCCATATAGATTCCCAACTCACGTAACAAAAGATACGACAAATATAGCAATTAATACCAACATAGAGATAGATTCAGTGTGTGTGTGAAAAGCCCTTTTCAATCTCCACTATTCTTTCGCACAAAATCCGTTCAAATAGTCCTAATGACTTTCCTAGGTATAGGCAGTAACCGTTCCACAAAAAGTCTTCCCGTGTACTTATTAGGATAATCCCTAAAACATATCATTCGGTTTATACTGGGGATAGTTAGAAGATAACTACGGTGGCTACCAACTTTCCATAGTACCATTTGCCAAATTTTCTTTAAGATTAACTTAATTCCACATATATAGCATATGCTTTCATTCCCAGCAATAGGATGTTTCATGATAACACCCTAGCTAGACTACTATCATCAGGCAGTCGGGAGCTATTGAACCTCATAGTGGTATAGGACATTTCGTGATAATGCCCTACCGCACTCAAATCATTGGCAGCTACATCCGACATACACATATTTTATTCATATTATTCATCTTAGATTGGTGTACAAACCTTAAGATATATCCCTCCTATCACATTCAAACCTTCAGATATTCACAGTACATGGTTAGAAATTAGGTGTAATGTTTACCGTTACTATTAAGCACAAGTCTCTCTAGGATAAATCACTAGGATAGTGAATGGATAAAGTTTAAAAATGTCGCTTCAATTTCAAAGGCTTACGTGAATATGAAATGAATACTATCTCATATTAGTAAAAGCATGCTATAACTATCTCACAGAAGTTACAGACAATCATCGTCAGGAAACTACAACTAGCGAGCCTTTTTGTTTCAATTACATGCTCAAGATTTACAATTTGAAAAATTTTAAATTTTTGCCAAGGAATTCACATTTGCTCGCTTTTCGAAATATAGCATGATAACATACCCAATTTAGACACCCCCACACTTAAATCACATTATGTCCTCAGAATGTGCAGATAAAAGAAAAGAATACTTAGCTGGTTTTCAAAATGATTGTCGGGTCGTAGGTTGGTAGAGGTCAGGCCTTAGCATGAATGTACCACTGCAACTCGTAGCATGAACAGACAACACTAAAAGTGACAACTGGCAAAAACCGCGCAACAATATCTGCAACACTCGACATAGCATATAATCTCGGGGTACAAGGGGTATATGAGTAAACATGTAGGCACAAAAAGCATTCACAAATAGGACAGGGATAACCAACACACAAATCACCATGGTTTTATTCCTAATGCCCTAAAAACTTAACTAAAAAGTAACTTAAAAGACTAGGCTGCCTCCTAGGAGCGCTTCTTTTATGTCATTAGCTTGACATAGATTTCAAAGTTAACCCGGATTGGGCCACTTCGGTTCACTTTTGGCCACTTCTTCATCGGAATCAGAATGAAGGGCAGGGGTGTGGCCGCAACAGCAACAAGTCAAGTGCTCCACTAAGTGTTTGAACTTAACTCTCCAGATAGCACTGACTCTCTTCTTCGTCCCGTTCTTGTGCAGGTTACGCTTAGGCTGACATGTTCAGATGTCTTGGAAGAAGGGTCCTCACGGGTAAATGTAGAAATGTCATCATCCAAATGAAAGATTAGGATGGGATCTCATCGCAGATCAGAATATCAGTCGTTTCAACCCTCTTTTGAAAGTACAGGGTCTCAGACTTTTCTTTTGGTTGGCCAAAATATTTTTTGAGTCTTTGACCATTTACCTTAAAGGGTTGATTATCATACCCGTTTAACGTGATCGCTCCACTTGGATTGACATCGAGAATTTCAAAGGGGCCAGACCATCTAGATTTGAGCTTACCGGCAAACAGATGGAGCCTGGTATTATAAAGCAAAGCCATATCACCCACTTTGAATTCTCGATCCTTGATCTTAGCATCATGGAGTACCTTAGTTCTTTCCTTACTGATTTTGGCATTCTCATACGCTCTGAGTCTAAATTCGTCGAGCTCATTTAATTGCAATAACCTCTTTTCCCCACAGAGTTGGCTATCGAAATTCAAGAATTTAATAGCCCAGTAAGCTCTGTGTTCAAGCTCGACTGGTAAATGGCATGCCTTGCCATAAACCATTTGGAAGGGTGACGTGCCCATAGGGGTCTTAAACGCAGTGCGATAGGCCCAAAGCGCGTCATCCAACTTTAGACTCCAGTTGGATCTATTTGCGTTCACGGTCTTTTCTAGAATCCTTTTAAGGCTCCGGTTGCTTACCTCGACTTGGCCACTTGTTTGGGGATGATATGGTGTACCGATTTTATGTCTGACACCATATTTCTCAAGAATTTTATCAAGCGGTGCGTTGCAAAAATGAGTACCTTCATCACTAATGAGGGCTCTAGGACAGCCGAATCTGGTGAAGATATTCTTTTGCAAGAATTTCTTCACAACTTTGTGATCATTAGTTTGGGTGGCTATTGCCTCCACCCATTTGGAAACATAGTCTACACAGACGAGAATGTATTTATTGGAGCATGAAGATGGGAAAGGGCCCATGAAATCAATGCCCCACACGTCGAAGACTTTGCATTCTAGAATGGGCCTAAGTGGCATTTCCATCCTATTACTTTGCCTCCCAATCCTCTGGCACCTATCGCAACCTTTACAAAAGGCTTCTGCATCTTTAAAAAGAGTCGGCCGAAAATCCCGCTTGGAGGATTTTTGCAACAGTCTTGGGTGTTCCGTAGTGTCCTCCCGTGGGACCTCTATGACATTGTTCCAGAATATCCCATTGCTCATGTTCCGGAACACACCTTCTAAGCAACCCGTCTTTACAGACCTTGAACAGATAAGGATCCTCCCACACGAGATACTTTAAATTAGAAAAGAACTTCTTCCTCTGCTGATACGTCATTTCCTCTAAATGCCCACTTGCTAAATAGTTGACGAAATCAGCGTACCACGGCCTAACTGTATCAAGCTTCATCAATTGCTCAGTAGGGAAATCGATGTCTGTTTCCTTGTGATTATAGCCACACTCATTTACTAGGCGAGACAGGTGATCAGCCACAATGTTATCACTACCCTTCTTATCTTTGATCTCAAGGTCAAACTCTTGCAAAATTAGAATCCATCTGAGTAACCTTGGTTTTGCATCTGCTTTGTCCATAAGGTAGCGTAGGGCTGCATGGTCTGTCCAAACCACAACTTGAGACCCTAGAAGGTAACTTCTAAACTTGTCGATAGCAAAAACTACGGCTAAGAATTCCTTCTCAGTCGTGGTGTAGTTGCATTGAGCCGGGTTCAAGGTGCGGCTCGCATAGTAAATGGGCCTGAACTTTTTGTCAATTCTCTGGCCTAAAACTGCGCCCACTGCGTAGTTAGAGGCATCGCACATTAATTCAAAAGGCTTAGTCCAGTCAGGTGCGATTAAGATAGGGGCACTTATGAGCTTATCCTTTAGGAAATTGAAAGCTTCCTTGCATTTCTCATCAAACAAGAACTCAACATCATCTTTCAGAAGGTTAGATAAGGGCTTGGCGATGGTGGAAAAACCCTGAATAAACCGCTTGTAGAAGCCAACATGACCTAGAAAACCTCGTACCTCTTTCACTGTTTTCGGGTACGCCATCTTTTCAATGGCCTCTACTTTAGCCTTATCAACCTGAATACCAGTACTGGACACCTTGTGTCCTAGAACAATTCCTTCATCTACTAGAAAATGGCATTTCTCCCAGTTGAGTACTAAATTCTTTTCAACACAGCGTTGAAGTACCATATCTAGATTTTCCAAGATCTCATCAAAGCTATCGCCATAGACTGAGAAGTCATCCATGAAGACTTCCATACATTTCTCCACAAGTCCATCGAAAATGGCCAACATGCACCGTTGAAATGTTGCTGGTGCATTGCATAATCCGAAAGGCATTCTGCGAAAAGCAAAAGTGCCTGATGGACACGTAAACGTAGTCTTCTCCTGGTCATTAGGGTCGATGGCTATCCGGAAGTAACCGAATATCCATCGAGGAAACAATAATACTTATGACCACTCGCCTTTCAAGAAGCTTTGGTCAATGAAAGGTAAGGGGAAATGGTCTTTGGCGGTGACTTCATTCAATCCGCGATAATCAATGCGGACCAGCCGATCATCACAAGGTGTAAAGCTACTTCTTCCCCTTTTTCATTCTTTTCCACGGTAATACCTCCCATCTTTGGCACAACTTGAGTGGGGCTAACCCACTCACTGTCGGCGATTGCATAGATGATTCCCATGTCTAACCATTTGATGACTTCTTTCTTGACAACCTCCTGCATGTACGGATTCAGCCTTCGCTGAGGTTGTCTGACTTTCTTAGCTCCTTTCTCCGTTCGGATTTTATGCATGCACACATCGGGGCTGATTCCTCGGATATCACCCACCTGCCATCCGAACGCGAGGATGTTTTTCTCAAGCACTTTTATCAGCAGTGCTTCTTGTTCGGGCTCGAGGTTTGAAGAGATGATTAAGGGCAACCTCTCACCGTCCTTAAGAAAAATGTACTTAAGGTGTTGCGGAAGCGGTTTAAGCTCCAAGTCAGTAGGTGGTTGCTCAATACTGGATTTTAACGGGCCACCTTTTTCCTTATGGGCTTGAAGTGGTTGATGAAGAATACCTCATCTTCCCGAGGCATAACTTGTTAAGGGTATTTTTATACGGTTTTTAACGTTATATTTGATAATGATTTCCTCCGTATTTGTATAATTTGCATAGAAAACGAGTGTTTAAATGATTTATTAAGCAAGTGAGATTTTGATTAGTTTATTTGCAAAATGAGGTTGTGTATGTGTTTTAATTATGGTTTTACGAGTATTTGGATTGTGTTACGTTTTGCGGTGTTTTTGATGTCATGTAGGTACATGTTGGAGGCTGAATTGATGATCAAATGTTGATATAATTCGAGCTAAATCAAGAAAGAGACGAGGAAAGAAGGATAAAGATGGAAGAAGGAGGAGATAAAGATCAAGAAATCGAGTTACAGCACATATGGACGTTCGTCCGGGTCCCGTCCAGAGTGGACGGGCGTTTGATAAAGCAGACGGGCGTTCGGGGAAGTATTTTGATACGAGAGAGTTTGGACGCTGGATGAACGAACGTCCGGCACAAGTTCAAGGCCGAAGGAACGAACGTTCGAGATACGGACGAGCGTCCGGAGGAAGAAAATCGGATTCCGGGTAGCGCTGAACTTCCAACGCAGTTCTTGATATGATAACAACCGATTTGACTCTGGACCTCAAGAGAAGAGTTGTAGGGCTTGAAGAGAGGATTCTACAGGATTTTGAATCACTCCATTCCGACTTATGAGGCCCGAGATATGAGCTTTACAAGTTTGGATGCTGTTGCTGAAAATAGTGGACGAGCGTCCGGAATCTTCGAACGGGCGTCCGGAGCGGTTACTGTAGCAGCCGACATTGAAACTCTATATAAGCAGCGGATTTCTTTCACCCTAATCATAAAAATTCGATCCCTAAACCCTAGGGAGCAGCTTGGCTGCGTTTTTACTCCTTTATTTTCCAGTTTTTTATGCAATAAAACATCTAGATTAGATAGTTAGATTTATGTTCTTTATTTCATCAATTTCAAGCTTTCAAAGGATGCTAAGAGGCTAATCCCTCTTTGAACAAGCGTTGTGAAGCCGTCCAATTCAACAATTCAGTTTTGTTCGTGATTAATTCGTGAGCTTCTACTTCGAAGTTGTTTCTTTTATCATTGTTTATCATTATGTATTGCAATTACATCGAAAGATCGTTGCTTTTATGATTGTTTTAACTTGATGAGAGTCATGTTAATGTTAGATCACCATGATAAAAGTTTAGACCTTTAATCTAATCAAAACGAAAGTTATTAGATTAAATCTCTAGATTAGAAATTGAAAGATTTCACGCCTAGGTTAGAAAGACGTAATCTTTAACATCGAAAGATAAAAGATTAGAAAACGAACTCATCTACGAGAGTAGGAGTTTATGCCTTTGATTAGGTGAATCACGACTTGAGTAGAGATCACGAATTAATCCGAGTTAGAATTGAATGTTGATAGGATAGGTGGATCAATTGCTTGTTCGTTCGTTATAATTTGATTTAATCCTTAAAACTTGAATTGTTTAGCTTTAGTTTACTTTTTCTGCACTTAAGTTTAGTTTAGTTTATCGCTTTCAATCTTTCCTAGCTTTGGATTTCGTCCTCTCGTCTAGTTTATTTTCAGCATGTTTGTCCAGTTTTAGTTCCCTCGTTTAGGTTAGTTTTCGTGACAATAGTTAGTTAAAAACAAAAGCTAGGATTCACATTCGTCTAGTTCCCCGTAAGATCGACCCGGCATAGCCTCTACACTACGATCCTTGCACTTGAGGTTAACCGGTTTATTACTTGTTGTTTTGTATTGATAAAATCCGGGACAAGTTTTTGGCGCCGTTGCCGGGGAACCGGACGGTTTGCCTAGTTTTTGTTTTTGTTTGTTTTTCGTTTTTCTGTGTTAGTTCAGTTTTTTTTTTCTTTCTGTTTTCTGCGTTTTAATCCCTGTTTTTAGGTCGATTCCTAGGAAGATTAACCTTTAAGTAGTTAGGATATTGGTGTTTTAGATTAGGGTTAAAGTTTCTGTTAGTGATTAGTTTTTCTCCCTCCTTTTCCTGCTCTGTTTTCTTTCTCTTATCCCTCTCTGTTTCTGCAATCGTTTCTTTTCTGTTTCTGAAATTTTTGCATCTGGACGAACGTCCATACTTATGAACGCCCGTTCACTGTGAAAATTTCAATCCTGTATCGTTTTTGACCCCTTGAACGAACATCCATATTTTTGGACGCCCGTTCGGTCCTAAACCCGAGCGGACGCCCGTCCATTAATTGGACGCCCGTACGTTTTCTTGTTTCGGTGGCTTTTCTTGTTTCTACCGTCTGTTTCTATCTTTTCTCGTTCTTACATTGATTAGGGGACATCTAAGGTTGAATCATCTGACTCCGCACCTTTCACGATCAAATTTTAGGATAAAAGGGTCCGTTTTAGCACTTGATAGTATTTTGGCCGTAACTTTCGGCTCGAGTGTCGGAGGCCGTCCGACACCGTTTTCGAGGTCAAAATCCACTGTTTTCCCTTCCATTTTGGGGTTAGAAGATTTCAACACATGTTTTTCCCTCTTTTTAGTGTTTTCTGTTTTTCTCGTTTTAAATTTTCTTAGGTAGTTTATAGTTTTGGTTATTAGGGTTTTTCATAGTTAAGTTTCGTAGTCTTTGATTCCTCTAGGTTTAGTTATCCTTTCCTCTCGTCTCTTTTTCCCATGCTTTCCTGCTGTTCTGATATCGTTTCTGTTCTGAAAAATCTTGCCTATGGACGAGCGTCCACTAGTTTGAACGCTCGTTCACTGTAAAATTTTCATTCCAAAGAGCGTTTTCCGATCCTTGAACGAACGTTCACCGGTTTGGACGCTCGTTCGGTCTATTTTCCGGCGGACGCTCGTTCACATAAGTGGACGCCCGTCCGTCCCCCTTTCTTTCTTAATCTTTCTCTTTTCTTCTCTTTTCTTTAGGTTTTTGATCTTAGATTAAGGTTTTTAATCTTTTAGATATCGTGTCTTTAATTTATTAGTTTTTAGGTTTCCTTTCCTTAGATTTAGGTTTTCTCAACTTGATTTTGGGATCGGTTTATGCAAACTCGTAGTCACAAGGGACCATTACTTTGCTCCCCGACATCGAGCGTACCATAGTCCGACCCAATAGGCGAAGACTTCGTTTTGACGAAGGAAAAGCCGAAGATCAAGAGTTTGAGCTATCTTTTCAAAGGGAAATCGAAGAAATTGTAATAATGGCCGCCGAAGATAGACGGACATTGGCGTACTACGCCATGCCCGGTGCAAGAATGCGTCAACCCGGCTATCGTCTTACCGCCCATTACCGCACAAAATTTCGAACTCAAACCCGGTCTCATTCGGATGATGCGGCATGCATCAATGTTTCACGGGTTCCCTACGAAAATCCTCACACACACGTACACACATTCCCGGAGATATGTGGTACGACACGCATTCAAGGTGTGAGTGAGGATGTGATTAAACTTACACTTGTTCCGTTCTCATTGAAGGGAGAAGCTAAAGAGTGGTATAGCTCTCTCCCTCCGGAATCCATTACCACCTGGGCTGCATTGGAGAAAGAATTTTTAAGCGTATACTTTCCACCGGCCAAGACGAAATTTCGGTGTTTGAGGGAAATTTATAATTTCTATCAAGCGGAAACAGAATCTTTCTTTGAGGCATGGAAGAGATTTAAGGCTCTTCTTCGTAAATGCCCCCACCATGGGTTAGACTTGCGAGAGGCAAGTCAATACCTTTTTCGGTGGATTGACCGAGCTCACCAAGGGCATGGTCAATAGTTCATCAGTGGGGCTCTCCCGAGGAGAACGCCTCGAAGAGGGTGGGCATTGTTCGAAGACATTGCCAAATATAATTATGCCCCCTCCTTTCAAGCTGTTCAGGCACCACCACCTCCTCCTAGGATCGAGGAGGTGAAAATGCAGAACGAGATTTCCATGCTGAAGCAGCAGCTGGCTACGCTTACCACGTCTCCAAATCCGAGTTATCAGACTCCTTCATTTTTACAGAACTCTCAAGTTCTGTACTGCGAGAATTGTTCTCAGACTGGCCACATGGTTGGCCAGTGTCAATTCATGCCCCCCAATTCTTATCAAGTCAATGCTGTCCAGAATCATGGACAGTACAACCAAGTCGCATGCCGGTATGTGACGATATGGGGCATACTGCTCGTTTCTGTCCTATGATTGGACAGAACGCTGAAATCAATGCCTTCAATGGCCAGCCAAATCAAAGGTTTGGTAATCAATTCACTGGCCAAGGCAACTTTCGAAACCAGGGTTTCCACCCAAATCAAAATCTAAATTCGAATTTCAATCAAAATTTCAATCAAAACTCGAATTTCAATCGAAACCCTAGTTTTAATCGTAACCCGAACTTGAATTCTTCCAATCCAAATCAAGGGTTAAATCAAAGTTGGCCTAACAATCCAAATCCTGCATTTCAAAGTCGGTCCAGCCAACCTTTCTCTCAAAACATTCGTAACTCTCAAGGTCCATCTCACGTTGATGATCTGGAAGCTATATTGGACTCCTATCAAAAGGAGCTGAAGGAGCAGAACAATAACTTCCAGAGGGAGCAAAATAATAATATCCAGTTGTTGATGAATTCGATCAAGCACCTTGAGAAGCAAATGGCGACCGGCAAGCTTCTGACCATCGGGCGTATGCCAAACTCCACGGAGAGAAATCCCAAAGGTGGTCATGTAGCTCATACCGAATTGAATCTTGGCCAATGCACCGACTTGGTTCCTTCACTTCCATACGGTGGAGGAGAGGCCGGTGCAATGAACTTAAGAAGTGGTACTCAACGAGTGGTCCCCCAACCAGGGAAACCACTAGCCCCTCCCCGCCGGTGATAAGGCGGGAGGGAAGTCGAGCACCCATCATCCCCTTGGCTACAAGCGGTACTCGTGTGGCTGATCCCCGAGAGGTGTAGAAGTTGAAAGACATCGGTGGCTGATCCCCGATAGGTGAAAGAATTGAGATTCCTCGAGTGGCCGATCCCTTGAGGAATGAAGAATCAATTAAGAATCCTCGGGTGGCCGATCCCCGAGGAGTGATGAATCAAATGATCGTCGGTGGCCGACCCCCGACTAATAAAAAGAATGATAAGACGGTGAGGTGGAAAGATGTGGAAGACAAAGCGGTTAGTTCGTCCTCGAAGAAAGTATTTTCCGAGGATGATTTGAAAAAGCTTCCATTTCCACCGAGAAAGAGCAACATCCCATTGCATGAAGATAAGAAGTACGGAAAGGTGCTTAATCACGCCGAAAAAATACTCGGGTTAATCTTCCACTCTCGGAAGTTTTGGTTGAAATGCCTAAGTATACTAAATTCATCAAGGATGTTGTTTCTACGAAGAAGAAGTTAGCGAAAATGGATCGTGCAATTGGTGAGGATTGTTCAATGATCAATTATCCGGACTTACCAATCAAAAGAGGTGACCCCGGAAAATTCGTGCTCACATTGCAGATGGGAGGCTTAGTCTTTCCAAATTCTTTATGTGACTTGGGTGCATCCATCAGCTTGATGCCATTGTCTGTGTGTGAGCAGCTGGGTTTACAAAGTCTTCTAGAACCCACTTCCATGAACCTTCGCTCGCCGATAGATCTTCTAAGAAAGCTTCAGGGATTCTGAAAGACATTTTAGTCCAGATCGATAGATTTACCTTTCCTGTTGATTGGTACGTCTTAGATATGGGAAAAGATGAGAAAGTCCCCCTGATTCTTGGGAGACCTTTCCTATCCACGCTAGGGCCCTCATCGATTGTGATGGTGGGCAAGTAACTATTCGAGTTGGTGACCAAGAGGTGAGCTATAGTGTCTCTAAATCCATTCAAGTACCCTCTCGGTTCTCCAACCGGCTTTTCTATTGAGGAGTCATTTAATGACTTCAATGACTGTATGGACGAGCAAGTCAAGGCTGTGGAAGCGGAATATGAGCGATTGATCGATAATCTGAATAGTCATGGTATGGTTAATCTAGACCAGTTAGCAGCTGATTTTGAGGATGAGCTAAGAGAAGAAGCCTTGGCAGTAGGACCACTAAGTAAGCTCAGCGATGTTGAGTTGAAGAGTGGCGATCTTAAATCAAGTCTAGAGGATCCTCCCGTAGATTTGGTACTGAAGCCGTTACCTAAACATCTTAAGTATGTGTTTTTAAGAGAAGGTGACAAGCTTCCTTTGATCCTCCTCTGCCAAGCTATCTCGTATAGAAGAGCTTAAACCGTTAAACGTCTTGCGCAAAAATGAAAAAGCCTTTGGATGGCGGGTGGGAGATATCCGAGGGATATCTCCCGACATCCGTATGCACAAGATCAAGACCGAGGAGGGTGCAAAACGAGTTAGACAAATTTCGGAGAAGGCTCAACCCTCACATGCAAGAGGTAGTCAAGAAGGAGATCATTAAACTTCTAGATATGGGTATCATTTACGCCATTGCCGACGGTGAATGGGTTTCCCCGACTCGGTAGTCCCCAAAAAAGGGGGAATTACTATTGAGAAGAATGAGAAGGGAGAAGAGATAGCATTGAGGCTCGTTACCGGATACGAGTATGTATCGATTATCGAAAGCTCAATGAGGTCACACCGAAAGATCATTTTCCCCTTCCATTCATTGACCGGATGCTTGAGCGTCCGGCGGGGCACGCATTCTACGCTTCCGGATGGATATTCGGGATACTTCCGAGATACCCATCGATCCCGTTGACCAAGAGAAGACCACTTTCACCTCGCCCCTATGGTACATTCGCCACAGGGCGGATGCCATTTGGTCTCTCGTAATGCCCCACCACCTTTCAAAGGTGTATGATGGCAATCTTTGACGGGCTAGTTGAAAAGTGCATGGAGATTTTTATGGATGACTTCTCGGTCTTTGGTCACTCCTTCGATGATTGCCTCGATAATCTTGATCGGGTGTTGTCAAGATGTGTGGAAAAGGACTTAGTGCTTAATTGGGAAAAATGCCATTTCATGGTAGATGAAGGTATAGTCCTTGGCCACAAAGTGTCCGCCAAAGGTATAGAAGTAGATAGGGCCAAGGTAGAAGCTATTGAGAAGATGAGTTATCCTAAGAATGTTCGGGAAGTCCGAGGTTTTCTCGGACATGTCGGCTTCTATAGGAGGTTCATCCAGGACTTTTCAAGGATCGCCAAGCCCCCGTCTACCTTACTAAAAGAAGACGTTACTTTTGATTTTGATGATAGTTGCAAGCACGCGTTTGAGGAGCTCAAAAATCGTCGATCTCTCGCTCCAATTCTTATTTCACCCGACCGGAACTTGCCCTTTGAGCTTATGTGCGATGCATCCAACTATCTTTGTTGGTGCGGTCTTAGGACACGAATCGAAGGAAAGTTCCACCTATCTATTACGCCACCACACGTTGAATCCTTCGCAAGTTAACTATACGACTACCGAAAAGGAATTATTGGCCGTAGTGTTTGCTATGGACAAGTTCCGTAGTTACTTGTTAGGTGCTCAAGTGATCGTGTGGACCGATCACGCCGCTTTGCGGTATCGATGACTAAAAAGGATGCTAAACCGCGCCTACTTGCGTTGGATACGACCCTACAAGAGTTTGACGTTCAAATCAAAGACAAGAAGGGCGGTGAGAATGTAGTAGCGGATCATGTGTCTAGGATGTTAAATGAGGAAAAGAATGAACCGGATGATATAGATCTTTACTTTCCTCTAGAAAACATCATGTTGATCGATGGCCGTTCTCCCGATGTTCCTTGGTACTCCTCCATTGTGAACTACCTTCATGCCAAATACCTTGATCCCGAAATGTCTTATCAAGAGAAGAAGAAGTTCTTCTCGATATGAAATATTTCGTTTGGGATGAACCTTACCTTTTCAAGATTTGCAAAGATGGTTTGCCGAGGAGGTGTGTTCCCGAATCCGAGCAACGCGATATAATCGAGCAATGCCATAGTGGACCCACGGGTGGTCACTTTGGTCCTTGGAAAACATTGCGAAGATCTTTCAATCCGGTTTTTATTGGCCAACGATCTTTAAAGACACGAAGCTTTCGTAAAGCTTGTGATCGTTGTCAAAGAACCGGAGCTTTGACAAGGCGATTTGACATGCCTTTGAAACCCATCCTTGAATGCGAAGTCTTTGATGTTTGGGGCATCGATTTTATGGGACCATTCCCATCATCTTGTGGCAACAAATACATCTTAGTCTGCGCGTTGACTATGTTTCGAAATGGGTGGAGGCAATAGCCACTCCTCACAATGATCATAAAACGGTCATGAAATTCCTTAAGAAGAATATCTTTGTGAGGTTTGGATGTCCACGTGCCTTGATAAGTGATGAAGGGACACACTTTTGTAACCGACCCTTGGAGAAAGTCCTCGAGAAGTATGGTGTTCACCATAAAATCGGCACACCATATCATCCGATGACTAGTGGTCAGGTTGAGCGAAGCAACCGAGTCTTAAGAAAATCCCGGAGAAGACGGTGAATAGTCATAGAAAAGACTCGGAGTCGAAGTTGGACGATGTACTTTGGGCATATAGGATCGCCTATAAGACCCCTATGGGTACATCGCCATATCAAATGGTCTACGGGAAACCATGTCATCTCGCTGTCGAGCTAGAGCACGGGGCGTACTTGGGCTACGAAGTTTCTTAACTTCGATTCCCAATCTGTGGCAAACACCGCCCGCAGCGATTGCATGAGCCGGATGAATTCGGACTCCAAGCTTACGAAAGCGCCGGGATTAGTAAGGAGAAGATGAAACTCCTCCACGATGCCAAGATAAAGAAGAGAGAATTCAAGGTCGGTGAGCAAGTGTTACTCTACAATTCCAGGTTGCATTTGTTTCTGGCAAGTTGAGGACACGTTGGTCCGGTCCTTTCGAGATTCTCCAAATCATTCCCGGAGGTGTGCTAGAATTACGAGGTTATGGTGATCAACCGTTCCGAGTTAATGGTCGAGGTGCAAGCACTATATAGGTGAACATAAAGAAAAGCCTTTGATTGTTAAATTCCTCGAAATCCTCGGGTGTGGGACTTCCGAAGTCAACCACTTTGACGAGTTTTCACCCGATTTGTTTTCTCGAGGATGACGTTGTGTTAAATCAAGATGTTCTAGCGAGTAGTGCTTGATATGGAAGAGTTTGAAAGGGAGCGACAACTTAAACGTCATCAGAGAACCGGAGAAGAAAGAATGCAACCATGGGGAAACTTAAAAAGGTATGGAGAGCTTTCAAAGATTTAACCCCATGTGTTCGGCTGCTGTTTCTGCGGCCACACTACTGATTCGAGCTTACACGAGGTAGTGGCTGGCAGAAAGGTTAAATGGCCTGATCCAGGCTGAGCTTCAAATGTGTCGAGCTAACGACAATAACCAAAAGCGCCACTAGGAGGCATCCTAGATATCCCTTATTATATTAGAACTCTCTATTATGTTATTTCTTTTCTTTGATTTATTTGTTTTGTTTAAGTCTAATTCGGGTAATTGTGGATTTTGCCTTGTCGGTTGATTCGATTTCACCTTATCCTTCTCTTTATCTCTATTTTGCCATGTTATATTCCCCCTTTGTCCCCCGAGATCTTGTCTTGTTTTCAAGTGTGCGGGATATTTGTGATAGCAATTGCGAGCTTTTAGATGAAGCCGCTTTTCCGGTGGATGGTCCACGCTCTTCG
Organism: Gentiana straminea; assembly: GCA_036785695.1. NCBI lineage: Eukaryota > Viridiplantae > Streptophyta > Magnoliopsida > Gentianales > Gentianaceae > Gentiana > Gentiana straminea. The sequence goes on along the minus strand of JAVUPR010000464.1, from coordinate 3,872,626 downwards.
ATTCCCTCAAGCATTTCGGATTGGACGTACGCCACCTCCGCATTGCCCCATTCGAACTACAATCAGCTAAGTTTTCTTTTTCTTTTTCATTCCGCACAACATGAGGACATGTTGTTATTTAAGTGTGGGGGAGGGGAATGATCGCTATGTATCTACCATTTGCTTATATGATGTTATTTCTATGCTAAAATGAGCTAAATTTTCAAAATTTGTGTTTTGTCTCGAGTGAGCAATGCATGTTTTGTTCGGTTTGTTATATTCATCGATGCTTTATGTCATATGTTTGATACGTTAGTTGTTTCACCTGACACTATTTTTCACGTGCCATAGTGAATGATGAGCTATATTTATGAGTTATACCCCTTTTGGATTAGTGGTTTTTGATTTTCTTATGAGTCATGTGCTTAGTGCTACGTATATATCGTGAGATTTATGGTAGTTTGTATTTAGTTCCGTAGTATGAGGTACTGTGAATATCTAGAAGTTTGAATGTGATAAGTAACACGGAGCTAATGTCAATTAAAAAGATAAGTTAGAAGTTGAATTAATATGAAATTATTCGTGTGTGTCGAAAGCTAGTCGATGATTTGAGTGAGGTAGGGTATACCACGTATGTCCTATACCACTATGATGACTAAAAGCTCACGACAGTTAGAAAAAGCTGCCTTATGATTGGACTAAGGTAGGGTATTATCTCGAAATGTCCTATTCTGCTATGAGGGCAATAGCTTCTTCTAATGTGTGTTTAAAGTGAAATAGTTAAATCAACTAAAGAATCGGTACGAAATTGAATATAAGGCTTAGTTTTCGTTAATCTTATCCCCGTATAAACCGATAGATATGCTTGTAGGGAGTATCCTCTCGAGTATTTCGAAAGGCCCTAGATATATTCGATCATTCTTTTCGGGATATGTCACGTTTGTAGGGTGCACCTTATGAGTGTCATTTATTACTATTCTATGAGGGGGTATTAACTAGTTTTACTTTGAATTCCTCAAGTTTGGATTTAGTGGAAGTTTTCTATGGCTCTGCACACACACTACGGTGAACTTCTAATTTATTGACCATGTGGTATATGTGTTGAGATGTCTATATTCCTTCCGAGCCTTTATCTTGTTTTGTTTTGCTCGGGACGAGCAAAGTTTAAGTGTGGGGGAGTTGTTAAGGGTATTTTTATACGGTTTTTAACGTTATATTTGATAATGATTTCCTCCGTATTTGTATAATTTGCATAGAAAACGAGTGTTTAAATGATTTATTAAGCAAGTGAGATTTTGATTAGTTTATTTGCAAAATGAGGTTGTGTATGTGTTTTAATTATGGTTTTACGAGTATTTGGATTGTGTTACGTTTTGCGGTGTTTTTGATGTCATGTAGGTACATGTTGGAGGCTGAATTGATGATCAAATGTTGATATAATTCGAGCTAAATCAAGAAAGAGACGAGGAAAGAAGGATAAAGATGGAAGAAGGAGGAGATAAAGATCAAGAAATCGAGTTACAAGACATATGGACGTTCGTCCGGGTCCCGTCCGAGTGGACGGGCGTTTGATAAAGCGGACGGGCGTTCGGGGAAGTATTTTGATACAGAGAGTTTGGACGCTGGATGAACGAACGTCCGGCACAAGTTCAAGGTCAAGGAACGAACGTTCGAGATACCGGACGAGCGTCCGGAGGAAGAAAATCGGGATTCCGGGTAGCGCTGAACTTCCAACGCAGTTCTTGATATGATAACAACCGATTTGACTCTGGACCTCAAGAGAAGAGTTGTAGGGCTTGAAGAGAGGATTCTACAGGATTTTGAATCACTCCATTCCGACTTACGAGGCCCGAGATATGAGCTTTACAAGTTTGGATGCTGTTGCTGAAAATAGTGGACGAGCGTCCGGAATCTTCGAACGGGCGTCCGGAGCGGTTACTGTAGCAGCCGACATTGAAACTCTATATAAGCAGCGGATTTCTTTCACCCTAATCATAAAAATTCGATCCCTAAACCCTAGGGAGCAGCTTGGCTGCGTTTTTACTCCTTTATTTTCCAGTTTTTATGCAATAAAACATCTAGATTAGATAGTTAGATTTATGTTCTTTATTTCATCAATTTCAAGCTTTCAAAGGATGCTAAGAGGCTAATCCCTCTTTGAACAAGCGTTGTGAAGCCGTCCAATTCAACAATTCAGTTTTGTTCGTGATTAATTCGTGAGCTTCTACTTCGAAGTTGTTTCTTTTATCATTGTTTATCATTATGTATTGCAATTACATCGAAAGATCGTTGCTTTTATGATTGTTTTAACTTGATGAGAGTCATGTTAATGTTAGATCACCATGATAAAAGTTTAGACCTTTAATCTAATCAAAACGAAAGTTATTAGATTAAATCTCTAGATTAGAAATTGAAAGATTTCACGCCTAGGTTAGAAAGACGTAATCTTTAACATCGAAAGATAAAAGATTAGAAAACGAACTCATCTACGAGAGTAGGAGTTTATGCCTTTGATTAGGTGAATCACGACTTGAGTAGAGATCACGAATTAATCCGAGTTAGAATTGAATGTTGATAGGATAGGTGGATCAATTGCTTGTTCGTTCGTTATAATTTGATTTAATCCTTAAAACTTGAATTGTTTAGCTTTAGTTTACTTTTTCTGCACTTAAGTTTAGTTTAGTTTATCGCTTTCAATCTTTCCTAGCTTTGGATTTCGTCCTCTGTCTAGTTTATTTTCAAAGCATGTTTGTCCAGTTTTAGTTCCCCGTTTAGGTTAGTTTTCGTGACAATAGTTAGTTAAAAACAAAAGCTAGGATTCACATTCGTCTAGTTCCCCGTAAGATCGACCCGGCATAGCCTCTACACTACGATCCTTGCACTTGAGGTTAACCGGTTTATTACTTGTTGTTTTGTATTGATAAAATCCGGGACAATAACCCCCGAAAGGTACTGGATCACATCATCCATAGGGATCCTTCTGTCAGCACCCGCTTCCTCCTTCTTATGCTTGATCATCTTAATCAACTCTTCATCTTCTAGCTCTTTTGCTAGCTGTTCCCAATCATCAACCTCCCAATGAATAGTCTCTCTCCAGAAATCCACTTCGTCCCAACTACCCATCAGGGCTTCCTCTTCTACAGGGTTAAAGTCTTCCTGATGCAGCTCTTTGAAATCATCGTTCATCGCTGGGAAATTCCATGTTTCGTGTTCATTGACAAACTTAGTGTGAGCAAGTTGTGAAGGCGACTCGTCAGTGACTACGGCCTATGATGAAACAGAAGATGGTCCACAATCAGCTTGATCTTTAGTGTTTATAGCTTCGAAAACACCTATCTCTGTTAGCTCTTCCGCTTCTTCAGAGTTGGCATCTTCTTCGTCCTCATAAATTGCTTCGACGAACGAGATTTCTTCAATCAAGGTTTTCTCAGGACTTTTCCCTCGTGTGAAGGTAACAGATGTATCGTCAACTCTAAGCATAATCTGACCCTTACAGAAATCGATGAGGGCGGCAGAGGTGTCCAAAAAGGTCCGGCCTAGAATTAGGGGCATTTCTTTGTCAGGCGGATAGTCTAAGATAACCCAGTCGGTAGGGAAAACCAAGTCTTCAACATGGAGTAGAACATTAGTAACACAACCAGCTGCTGAGCGGCTAGATCGGTCTACCATCTGAAGAGAAATAGGGCGTTCCCGCATTCTTTTATCTAAACCGAGCTTTTTACAGACGTTCAATGGCATCACATTTATAGAGGCCCCTGAGTCGCATAAGACGTTTTGGAACATGTGGCCTTCAATCTCACAAGAGATTGAAGGTCTTCCGGGGTCACCTCGCTTAGTAGCAACTTCTTATGAAACCATAGAGCAATCTTCTCTTAAAACTTCTTCTGCCATCCCTTGAAGCTTCTTCTTGCTCCCACAAACTTCCTTAAGATACTTAGAGCACTTGGGCATTTCGATCAATACCTCAGCTAGGGGCATACTCACTTTGGTGTCTCTGAGCATCCTCCTCACTCCGTCATATTGTCTGTCATGACTGAGGGTATTCTCTTTCTTCTTTGGTGGATAAGGAAGGGCTTTATCATTGTTCATGGCTTGATTTCTTATGGCTTCGTCTTCCTTATCCTTCCATCTGACAAACTTTTCCTCCCTTCTTCTTTGTCGTGGGTACATCCACCTGACTTTTCCTCATTTCTTTATCAGAATAATTTTCATCCCCCGAAGAATCATCATCATTAAGCTCCTCCTCACTGTTGCTTTCTTCGGTATTTAACTTTTGATTGCCCCCTCCTGAACTTATGGTGTCAGGAGGGGCTACTCGTTTCCCGACATCTTTCCGGGTCCCGCCCGCTTACCACTTCTTAGAGTGACCTCATTCAGCTCTTTGTTTCCATACTCCCATTGAGGTGTGATGGCAAGGTGCAAACATTGATATCTCTTTTAGATTTCTTTCGGTATAACTTGGAAGTTTACCGTGGGGTCTCGCTTGCTTGTTGGTCTTCCATCCGACCAACTCCGTCTCTCTATTGCCTTGACACTAGTAGCCGGGTCTTCACCATGTCTACTAGCTCATCAAACTTATGTTGAGGGACACAAGAGGTGGTTTGGTTATGATGTTGGTTTTGATTCCAACCACCTTGAGGTCTTTGGGAGTTAGGATTGTGAGATTGATTAACCATCCCGGGAGGTGGTCTTTGATAACTTGAGTTGAAAGAAGGTTTTGAATTGGATGGGCCAGGTGGTGCATTGGCTTGATTAAAATTGGGACGTTGAAATCCGGAATGATTGTGGTCCTGATTGAAGTTTCTGAAGGTTTGGTTATGATTCTCCATTAAATTCACTTCCTTATTCATCTCATTTCCCGCCTGCATTCCCAGGTAGTTCACATCTGACGGCCCTCGTTGCTGTTGTATTTGTAAATTGGCTAGCTGCTTGCTCATCACTTCCATTTGAGCAACTAACATCTTAGTCTCAGAATTGCTCGCAGCAGATTCCTTCTTATTCCCACTAACATTGGTCTTCCTTGGAGTTGACCACATGTTATTCTTTGCTATAGTTTCAGCTACCCCGTAAGCGGCGTCATCACCTCCCCATAGGAAGGATCCATGAGCAAGCTTGAATCAAGGTAGTCTCTATTTGGTTGAGAGACACCTCTCGTAGAATAACTCTAATAGCTCATGTCTACCGTATCCATGGTTGGGGCACTTCCTCATCGCGATTTAGTCTCTCCCATGCTTTCCCCACACTCTCACCATCAAGTCGTTCAAATGTGGCTATCTCCCTTTTCATGTCCATGATTGTCCCGTGTGAGACAAACTTCGAGCAAAGGCTCTTTTGACATCATTCCAGAACGGAGAGAATGATGGGCTAAAGATTTGAACCAACGGTTTGCTTCACCCTTTAGAGCAAACGGGAAGAGTTTTAACTTGACAATCTCAGAATCAATACCAGGATAGTGGCCTGCTTCGCAGATTTGAACGAAGGTGGACAAGAAGTCATGAGGATCTTCTTCAGCAGTATCATGAAAAGAACAATTCTGGACCAGTCCAACCACTCCATTTTTCAGATCGAAGTTCAGTTGCCCCATGTCTGGAGGGCGAATAGGTCTATGCCCTTCTAGGAAGTCTTGGTTAAGATAGGGGCATAGGGGTCTTGATTTAATTGGTTTAGCTGGTTTTGACGGAATTGTTGAAATTGATTATTTATCCCAGCTTGTTGATTTTTTTGTTGGTGTATTGCCTGCATCTGTTGAAGGATCAGATTCATTTGGCCTTGAGGATCTGGATTTGGAACTTCGTTAGCCATAATGTCTGGATTAGGGAAGAGCTTTCTCCTGAGAATAGATCGCTCAGGTTCGGGATTAAAAGTAAGAGGTCCCTTTTTACTCCTGGTTTGCATAAACCAGAAGAGCAGAACAGGAAGAAATCAACCTTAGGGTTGATGAGAACGAATGTAGAGAAGATTAGAGGGTTTAGAGGTTTAGAAAGAGAGAAGAGAGAAGAAGAGAGGTGACAATTTAAGAGATTGAACCGGCGTTCAGTATGAGTGAACGCTGGTTCAGGGGAAATTCTGGAGGTGAACGCTCGTTCAGGTCACTGAACTAGCGTTCAGAAGACAAATTGGGGGGGGGGGGCGGACGGGCGTTCAGAGTCTGGACGCCCGTTCAGAAAGTTTCTCTTCTTCTTTTTTTTTTAAATAGAAAAGATATAGAAACAGAAACAGGAAAAGAAACCTACCTACGAAAATTTTAAAACAGGAAAAACACTAAGACGGTGAAAAAAAACGTGTTGAAATCTTCTGGGGCCAAAATGGAAGGGAAAACAGCAGATTTTGACCTCAAAAACGGTGTTGAACGGCCTCCTGCAGTTCACCACGTCGTCGGCGTCGGAACGAGCTTTCCGAATTGGGGTCCTGCGCGCCAAACGGACACTCGAGCCGAAAGTTATGGCCAAAATACTACCGACACAGAAAACTGCCCTACGGATAATCCGACAACCGTTACCGACTCCCCGGCAACGGCGCCAAAAACTTGTTCGGTAAAAATAAGTTTTAAATTTATAAACCGAAACACCCCAAGTATAAGGCTTGTAGTAAAGGGTGTTAACGGGTCGTCCTAATGGAATCGAATGTTTATCGGATTAAGATGCAGTTATTATATCGATTACGTCACAAATTATTATCTAAAACTAAGGTTTATATTAATTGTAAAATAGAAACGAAGAACAGTGACTAAAATAGCAGAAAACAAAAAAATTCAATACTGGACGGACGTTCACTGAGGGTGGACGGGCGTCCGGTGACGTGCTGGAAAACAGAAATATGCAGAAAACAGCGGGTAACAACTAAAGTTCTTGAAATAACTAATCGTAGAAATCACAATTGATACGAACAAATTGGTTTATCAAAGAATTAAAAGAACGGCAAGGCAACTAGAATCCGCCAATCAACCAACCAACCCCAACTAGATTGTGAGCTAAAGGTACGATTTTTAGTAATGATCAAATCACGAATTCGATTAAATCTCTTTAATCAATTTCTAGGGTTTGGTTTTCTTTCTCAAGCAAAACTAAACTAGCATGCATAACACGATCATGAGATTGTCTCCAATACTCTACTCAATTAATCATAAACAATCTCTTGAATCACAATTAATTGCATCAATTGAAAGAAATCACAACTTGAATAATATTCTCATATAAATTCAATCCGAACGGTAGTTTCATCGATCTCTCGATTCAATAAAACATAAACAATTATTACAAAATTCAATTGATAAAAAACAGTAAATTTAACTCACTAAAGATATAGCTTAAAATCTTCTAGTTGGTGTGGTTGTTGGTTGGTTTCCTCCGTTGTCCCACCGCAAGATGCTTAGCCAACAATCATATTGGTGATCATGATTGTTGAGATGGAAGAATTCATCTCTGTGTTTGCTCTTTGTGGAATATGCGGCTGCTGTGAATTTCTGAATGAATGATATGATATGATGCCTCCTTAGGGTTTGATATGTGCTGGTATTTATAAGATTTTGAGGCGGCTAGGGTTAAGTCGGCGATTGGACGCCCGTCCAACAAGGTAGACGCCCGTCCAGTCTTCACAAAATACATCGAGTCGGGCCGAGTCTTCTTGGACGTCCGTCCTATGCAAAAATGACGCTCGTCCACTGGAATTTTCAAAACTCTGAATCAAGTTTCCTCTCCTGGACGCTCGTCTGGTCCTTCAAACGCCCGTCCACTGGACGTGACTCAGACGCCAGTTCAGCCATCAATGTGTCCTCATGCCAATCTCAATTTTGTATCTCTTTCTTGCCATTAAATCTTCAAGTAAACATCTTTTAAGCTCCTTTCAGGCATGCAAGCATACCTATAAGATGGTAAACACGAGCAAAGTGTAAAATCGTACATAAACACATAAAAAAACACATACACAACTCGATTTTGCACTTTTAAACATTTCGAACTTCATTATCTCAATATTTCAATTAAACTCCTACTTTTCTATAAAAAGTAATAAAATACGAAGAATATTGTCACGGAATAAAGCGATAAAAACCATAAAATTCACCGTTAACACCAGTTTACCCCTGAATTACGCGCATTTGATGAGAAACGTTCTAATAATTTTATGATTTATGAATCAATTGCATAGTGAGTAGTTCTTGGTTTATGATTCTGCATTTGCATGTTCTACCTTTGGAATCGGTATTGTTTTGCATTGTTTTGTATGATTTTCAAGCAATTCCATTTCCGGGAGCAATGAAGAATTGTATCAGAGCTGAAGATAAGACATTAGGCTAGATAGATGAGGTCCAGGATGAAAATCTGCTGGAAATATGGAAGTTCGGGCCAGCGCGGGGAAGCCAGCGGGCCGCGGCGAGCTATGGAACGCGTATCACTGTCTTACAATATTAGTTTAAGTCGTCTAGGGTTTTCCTTAGAGTCTAAGTTGGCTATATAGGTTATATAAAGCTTGTAGCTGTCTATTATTGTGTATGCTCATATGTTCTAGTACACACAATTATATTATTCATATGAAAATAAGTTTCTTTGCTTTTTTTGTGAGTTCTTGGTTCCCTCCCCCCAAGAAATCAACTATCTTGGGTTGATCAGCTAGGCATTCATTATAAGGTATGAAGCTTTGAACGTTTCTTTGTATCATTAATATGGTAGTTTAGCTATGTTTTGATGCGCTGTTAATTAATATGCATGTTTAACTTCACTGTAAATCACTAGTAATAACCAAAATCATAATATATAACCGAGAAGTAGGATTCGCTGCACTCGCTATGGCGGGGGTCTGTACCGCCGCGGCGAGGCAACTCTAGAAGCCATAAGGGTTCTGCACCCGCTACGTCTGATTAACAGGTTTAATTTACGTATATTTAGATCTGGCCAGTCTGATATTCATTTTCGTAAATTATTGTTTTCGTAAATTAGCATGATTGAACGTAGTTGAAGTGCTAGTTAGGACACGATTTGATCGATTTATAGGTACTGTCAGTCATTGTCGATGGCTGCCTACGAAGGTTCTCGGTTTTACGCCAAAAATCCCTAATACTTAATGTATGTGATATTAATACAGCCTAAGGTAGGTTAGATGCACATAGACATCTGACGTCTGATCAATGAGAAGTAAGACAAGTTTAGGGGACTGCACCCACAGCTTAATCTATATTAAACTTGTGAATATGGTATTCTAGAGAATTACATGTGGTTAATCATGATAGATTAATTAAGGCCAAGATTAGGAGATTGGTAGGGAGGGGAAATGGAGACCTTTTTATTTGTTTTCTTGTTTATGTTGGTCCATGACCACTATATGTCTTCTTATTCATAGTTTGGCACGTTTATTTGAAGAATTTTCCATTTCTCTGTGGGATCGACCATTGCTCGTTTGTTATACTGTGATGGACCTAGTCCTCTTGCCAGTATTAGCGACTTACACGCGATCAATATGTTGATTGATGTAGCATGTTTTGTTGATAGCTCAAACACCGATGGAATTCATGTATCGGGGACAATGAATATACTCATACAATCAATGTGATATCCAAACATATATATATATATATATATATATATATATATATATATATATATATATATATATATATATATATATATATATATATGTTTGGATATCACAATCAATTGATATCCAAACAATCGGGGACAATGTATATACAATCATTGTCCCCGATACATACATACATATATATATATATATATATATATATATATATATATATATATATATATATATATATATATAATCCATTTCGTTAATGCAAAGGTTGGCTAAATTTCGTGCTATTAATCGCAGATTTAACAGTGTAAAGTGTAAGTATTTTATTAAGAAGCGAGAAAACGAGAGGTAGATGTTCAAAGTTTGAATTATGTCAACATCAAACAGAAAATGAGGGAGTATCTAGCAAGCACGAGGAGAAATGCGTATGCAAGTTTAAAGAGGAATTGTTTGGAACAGCTCCTAGGTATTCTTACGAGGCCACCGGCTAGGAGACCACCTTTTTTTATAAAAAAAAACCTTTCTTTAGGCGAAAAAACTTTCGAGAGGAGATTGTTAACAATTCATGACAAACTAACAATTGAAAACACAGTGAGTGTAAGCTCTTGAATAATATAAGTCAAGGGACTAGTTCTGATCAGAGGCTGGGTCATGATATTAATTTGTATGGAATTAATATTAAGGGGAAGGTTCATCTTCAGGTGTGTGAGCCTTTAACAGGTCTTCATGTTATATGGTTTTTACTTGTTGATAAAAAACCTAAAGCTACATCTTCAGAAAATATGAAGATGCAGGATGTTTTCGACATTTATGCTGATGAACCCTCTACTGCTATGATTAAAGAGGAGATGACTGACAGATTCAGGGTTTTAAGGAGGGGTGTTTTTTGGCTTACAAAAGAAGGAGCTACTTCAGGTGGTCAGAAAGAGCAAGTTTTAAAAGAATATTGCAATAAAAAGATATGTGTTAAATATGGAGGTGCAACCACAGGCACTATTGATAACATTCATGAGAATGCTTTGTATTTATGTGCTGCTAGTTCTGTTAAAGGTACTTTAGCAGTAATGACAGTATCTGTCAGAATGTATTTTTACAGTTAACAAATAAAATTTGTATATCAATACCAAGGACAAAGAAAATTCTTAATCAAATAAGTTTTATATAATCTATTATTGCAAGCCCATTGGGTTTAATATAATGGTTCTTTTATTTCTAATTGTATTACATTTCCTTGGGCCCATGCAGAGAAGCCACTATTGTCCCTATCTATTGCTATTTTGTAACTCTGATCTGGGTTACATAATACAATACAGGGAATACCCACTGGTACTTTTTTTTTCTTACAATACTTATCATTAACAGTAAAGTCTTTTTGTGCACCTAACAATTCCTTTTTGTAAGAAAAAAAATTGAAGGGTATATCGTCTACAATATTATATAGGGCGTACACATCATAAGAAGAAAAATCTATACTTCCACAAAAATAATTATGGCGGCCCAAACTTCTAGCCCAAGCTGTTTTCCCTGTTCTAGTTGGGCCTTCAATTATCATCGATAGTGGGCGGTCCGGTGTGTTCTCCGGGTCCTGCAGGTGGAGGAGAAGAACGATTAGTATTTAATGTATCCCTAATTTGATGATAATGTTCCATAAGGTCCATTAGGGTTATTTCATGTGCCCACTCGACGTTTCCTTGAGTTACATTTTCTGAACCTACAGAAGTGTGTAGGTTTTCAACGCTTACCAAAAATAAATTCTGTTCAACCCAGTCTTTTAATTCCTGAGGAATATTTAAAAAAACTTGTAAATCTGGGCTGGTATTCTGGTTGAATATCAGGCCATCTGGAATTTGCTGCATATTCCAGATTCCTTAGTTGGGTAGCCCAGATGAACGGTTTGCTCTCTACCGCACCCTAGACAGGAATTCAGTTTTGGATGTGGACTCATTTATTATTGATGTCCATATGTCATCCCTAGACTTTTTTGCCGACGTTCTGTTTTCCTGGTATACCCCCCTTTCGACAAACGTACCCCCTTTTGCGATGTATGCTGCTACATCAGCATCTTTTTTTGCTATTTGAGTGTTGGGATGATACGACCGTATCCCATTTGGGTCTTTGATGTCAAAGAACCTATTGTCCCTAGTATCCAATTTTTGATTTAATTGTACTAGGCAATGCAAATGAGGCTCCCCATCCGCGGAAATTGGATACTAGGGACAATAGGTTCTTTGACATCAAAGACCCAAATGGGATACGGTCGTATCATCCCAACACTCAAATAGCAAAAAATGATGCTGATGTAGCAGCATACATCGCAAAAGGGGGTACGTTTGTCGAAAGGGGGGTATACCAGGAAAACAGAACGTCGGCAAAAAAGTCTAGGGATGACATATGGACATCAATAATAAATGAGTCCACATCCAAAACTGACTTCCTGTCTAGGGTGCAGGTAGAGCAGCCGTTCATCTGGGCTACCCAACTAAGGAATCTGGAATATGCAGCAAATTCCAGATGGCCTGATATTCAACCAGAATACCAGCCCAGATTTACAAGTTTTTTTAAATATTCCTCAGGAATTAAAAGACTGGGTTGAACAGAATTTATTTTTGGTAAGCGTTGAAAACCTACACACTTCTGTAGGTTCAGAAAATGTAACTCAAGGAAACGTCAAGTGGGCACATGAAATAACCCTAATGGACCTTATGGAACAATATCATCAAATTAGGGATACATTAAATACTAATCGTTCTTCTCCTCCACCTGCAGGACCCGTAGAACACACCGGACCGCCCACTATCGATGATAATTGAAGGCCCAACTTGAACAGGGAAAACAGCTTGGGCTAGAAGTTTGGGCCGCCATAATTATTTTTGTGGAAGTATAGATTTTTCTTCTTATGATGTAGACGCCCTATATAATATTGTAGACGATATACCCTTCAATTTTTTTTCTTACAAAAAGGAATTGTTAGGTGCACAAAAAGACTTTACTGTTAATGATAAGTATTGTAAGAAAAAAAAAGTACCACGGGGTATTCCCTGTATTGTATTATGTAACCCAGATCAGAGTTACAAAATAGCAATAGATAGGGACAATAGTGGCTTCTCTGCATGGGCCCAAGGAAATGTAATACAATTAGAAATAAAAGAACCATTATATTAAACCCAATGGGCTTGCAATAATAGATTATTTAAAACTTATTTGATTAAGAATTTTCTTTGTCCTTGGTATTGATATACAAATTTTATTTGTTAACTGTAAAAATACATTCTGACAGATACTGTCATTACTGCTAAAGTACCTTTAACAGAACTAGCAGCACATAAATACAAAGCATTCTCATGAATGTTATCAATAGTGCATGTGGTTGCACCTCCATATTTAACACATATCTTTTTATTGCAATATTCTTTTACAACTTGCTCTTTCTGACCACCTGAAGTAGCTCCTTCTTTTGTAAGCCAAAAAACACCCCTCCTTAAAACCCTGAATCTGTCACTCATCTCCTCTTTAATCATAGCAGTAGAGGGTTCATCAGCATAAATGTCGAAAACATCCTGCATCTTCATATTTTCTGAAGATGTAGCTTTAGGTTTTTTATCAACAAGTAAAAACCATATAACATGAAGACCTGTTAAAGGCTCACACACCTAAAGATGAACCTTCCCCTTAATATTAATTCCATACAAATTAATATCATGACCCAGCCTCTGATCAGAACTAGTCCCTTGACTTATATTATTCAAGAGCTTACACTCACCTGTGTTTTCAATTGTTAGTTTGTCATGAATTGTTAACAATCTCCTCTCAGAAAGTCTTTTCTGCCTAAAGAAAGGTTTTTTTTTATAAAAAATAGGTGGTCTCCTAGCTGGTGGCCTGTAAGAATACCTAGGAGCTGTTCCAAACAGATTCCTCTTTAAACTTGCATACGCATTTCTCCTCGTGCTTGCTAGATACTCCCTCATTTTCCTGTTTGATGTTGACATAATTCAAACTTTGAACATCTACCTCTGCTTTCTGCTTCTTAATAAAATACTTACACTTCTGCCTGTTAAATCTGCGATTAATAGCACGAAATTTAGCCAACCTTTGCATTAACAGAAACGGATTCCTCTGATCCATGAACAAACGGCCTTGACAGACATAATTCTCCCCTGTCCCTTGACAGACCCTTAATTGTGCCAATTGTGACGAAATCCAAGATCTACGCACATCGCTCTTAACCCTTCCCAATTCGTGGGATATTCGTCCACATTGAATATACGTAAACCCATTTAAAACAGTTATTAAATTTAATAACGTAGTAAATAAATAGATAATAATCCACAAATTATAACTTACACAGATTTCTTCCATGCAATGACTGAAAGACTAAACAGTCAAAATAGGTATACTTATACACAGTGCTTGCTTGGGGTGCACGCAATCCCAAATTTTATTTTATTTTTTTCAGCTTCCAAAAGATTCTTCTTCACATCCTCCTCTGATAGTTGGGCTGGATCTGAACTGTAGATAAGCCCAACACTATGCTTAGAGCCAACTGTTTCAGATAAAAAATTAAAAGAAGATGATGGCTTGTTTGGGTTGTCACGGATAATGGGCCTCTCCAAATGACTATATATATATATATATATATATATATATATATATATATATATATATATATAACATAATGTTACACATGATCATTATGATAAAAATGTTTTTCCATGCAGAATGTTCGGATATTAATCTGTTTAAAGTATCCGATGCAAGTGTTTTTATACCGGTTAATTCTGGTTTATTCATCGTTCGCAACGTTCTTTCATTAAAACTTATAATTTCTGTGATTTAGGTGATGATTGCATTTCCATAGTAAGTGGATCCCATTAAGTTAAAGCACAAAATATAAAATGTGGATCAGGACATGGAATCAGGTAATAGAATAAAGATGATTGTGGAAAATTCACTTGTATTACATTGAGAGGATTGGTACAATATATACAGGTAATTGGTGATTTCTAGAATCAATCAAATCAAATAATTATGGTAGTGTAATATTCACATAATCATATAATAAATGAGAATGATATACAATAAATGAGTATATTCTCTATTACGCCCCCTCAAGCTGGACGACCGTAAGAGAGACCGAGCTTGACAAGAAGAGCTTGAAACGAAAGCTTATCCAAGGGCTTGGTAAGAAGATCAGCGAGCTGGTCATGTGCAGAGACATGTATAACCCGTAGTTTGCCCGCATGTACTTGTTCCCGAACAAAGTGAAAGTCAATGGCCACATGTTTCATCCTAGAGTGGAAGACCGGATTGGCACTGAGGTAGGCAGCTCCAAGGTTGTCACAATAGATCACGGGAGCAGGTTCGAGCAAGTGCCCAACGTCCTGAAGTATAAAGGATACCTAGTTGAGCTCAGCAGCAGTGTTGGCCACAGTATTATATTCAGCTTCAGTGGACGAACAAGCCACGGATGTTTGTTTCTTTGAGATCCAAGAAATGAGATTGCGACCCAAATAAATAACATAAGCACCTGTGGAGGAATAATTGGGACGATTTCCTCCCCAGTCAGCGTCAGAGAATGCATGAAGCGTGAGGGGAGAGTGGCGATAAAGTTGTAAACCAAGATGGATAGTTCCGGCTAAATAGCGTAAAAGACGCTTAGTGAAGGACCAGTGGGTTGTTGTTGGGGCTTGCATGTACTGAGCCAATTTATTGATGGCACAAGAGATATCTAGGTGAGTAAAGTGTAAATATTGGAGACTCCCAATGAGTGATCGGTAAACAGCAGGGTCAGCCAGAAGGTCACTTGTATCATGAGATAAAATCGAAAGGTCAGTTTGCATGGGTGTGAAGCATGGTTTTGCGTCAAACATGTTGTGCTTTGCCAAAATATCATAAATATAGCGCCGTTGAGACAGAAGGAGACCATCAGTGTTAGGGGTGACTTCAATACCCAACAAAAAATGGAGATCGCCGAGATCTTTAACAGAAAACTGAGCTGCATGAGTCAAAATGAACTTTTCTACTGCGGCGGGGCTGCTCCCTGTGATAATGAGATCATCAACATAAACCAGCACATAAATAGTAAAGTCACCAGGAGCATAAATAAAGAGGGAAGCATCAGACCGAGTGTTCAAAAATCCAGAGTGGAGTAAAAATTGGTGCAATTCTTGATACCAGGCACGTGGGGCCTGTTTAAGTCCATATATAGCCTTTTTAAGTCGACAAACATGAGAGGGAAAGGATGAGTCAATGAACCCCTGTGGTTGGGCCATATAAACCGTCTCCGTAAGAGTACCCTGTAAAAAGGCATTGTTGACATCCAGTTGGCGAAGTGGCCAGCCATGAACAAGAGCAACAGTAAGGATAATGCGAACGGTAGTGGGTTTAACCACCGGGTTGAAGGTGTCATAATAATCAATACCTGGGCGTTGTGTGAAGCCTTTGGTGACAAGTTGAGCCTTATGACGATCAACCGAACCATCAGCATTGCGTTTGATACGGAAAATCCATTTGGATGTTTAACTAGATCCCAAGTCTGATTCTTCAGTAATGACTCCATTTCAACTCCCATGGCAGCAATCCATTGAGATGCTTCAGAACATGTCACTGCTTCCCTGTAAGTAGAAGGTTCAAAACCATCCACTTCTTCTGCAACTTGAAGTGAATATCCAACCATATCATCAAAACCATACCTCTTGGGAGGTATCCCAGCATTTGATCTTCTAGACCTGCTGACGGCTATACTCTGCTGACCAATGCTATTTGACGCTCTGCTGATCCTTGTTCAGCAGACAGGCTTGGATCAGACTCCGGTTCAGCAACCGGATCAGATGTGTGCTGACTTCGATCAGCTGATTGTTGCATATCAGCTGACTCCACTTGAAGCCCTCTCAGGTTCAACACTGGTTTCAGATTCAGTAGACCTCTCCACTGATGAGTTAATCATAGAATTTTCATCGAAGACCACATCTCTACTAAGTATGACCCTGGACTCTGTTGATGACCAAATTCTATATCCCTTAACTCCATCACCATACCCCACAAACACTTCCTTCTTGGCCCTTGGTTCCAACTTCCCTTCATTCACATGATAGTAAACTGTGCTTCCAAAAACCCTTAGAACTGAGTAGTCAGCAGGCTTGCCTGACGACATCTCAAATGGGTCTTGAGATTGATCCCTATATGAGGACTCATGTTGATTAAGTAGCATGATGTGGTTACAGCCTCTACCCAAAATCTCTTTGATAAACCAGCATTAGGGAGAATACATCTTGCCCTTTCCAGAAGAGTTTGATTCATCCTTTCAGCTACACCATTCTGGTGAGGTGTATTCCTGACTGTATGATGTCTGGCAATACCCTCATCCTTGCATAATGTATCAAACTTTGACCAGCAGAATTCTAGACCAATATCTGTTCTGAGACTTTTGATTTTCTTGCCTGTCTGATTTTCCACTAGAGCCTTCCACTGCTTGAAACTGTTGAATACCTCACTTTTTTGTTTCATCATAACCACCCAAGTCATTCTTGAATAGTCTTCTATGAATTACACAAAATATCTGTGAGAACCCCATGATTCCACCTTTGATAGACCCCAACAATCAGAATGGATATAATAAAGTGATGCCTTTGTACTGTGTATGCCTACTGAGAACTTGCTTCTATGTACCTTCCCAAATACACAGTGCTCACAAAAGTCCAGATTCTTGACCTTATATCCCCTAAGAAAACCTGCTGAAGAAAGGACTTGCATTCCTCTTTCACCCATGTGACCAAGTCTTATGTGCCACAACTGAGTCTATTGTGACTGACGAACTGCTGAGGATGCCACAGTAGCAGAGCCAGATACAGTAGAGCCTTGAAATATGTACAAGGTTCCCCTCTTGACACCTTTGAGGACCACAGTTGAATCTTTGTAGACATTCAGCTCTCCACCATCTCCCTTGAAATTGAACCGCTTACTGTTCAGTAGACTAAGAGATACCAAATTCTTGGTCATCTGTGGAACATGTGTAACATCTTTAGTGTGCAGAATCTACCATCCTCTGTCCTCAACTTGACTGAGCCAATTCCCACTATATTACAGACCTTGTAGTTTGCCATAGAAATATGACCACCATCTATATGCTCATAAGTAGAGAACCACTCCCTATGGGGACAAATATGATAGGATGCTCCAAAATCTAGGATCCAAACATCAACATGATGTGTTTAATCCCCAGCACCTAGAACCAGATCCTCATCAGAATGCTTAGCAGCCACAGCTGCTGTACCAGAATTGCTCTCCTGCTGCCTTTTATTCTTTGGACAGTTGGACTTCGAATGCCCCTGCTCTTTACAGTAATTACAGACATCTGTGGGCTTAGGACATTTGGAACTACCCTTCTTGGATTTTTTTTCCCAGACTATTGTCCATATCCTTTCCCACTGCTGCTGACTACTATTCCAGCACCCTGACTGTCTGTCTCTGCTGCCTTGTGTCTCAGCTCCCTGGCATGTAAGGCTGCCCTTACATCCTCTAAAGCCACTGTATCCTTCCCAACTATGAAGGACTGTACAAAGTTTTCATATGAACTTGGTAATGACACCAACATGATTAGGGTTGCATCTTCATCTTCAATTTTAACATCAATATTCCTGAGATCAAGTAATATTGTGTTTAGTTTATCCAGATGTTCCTCAGCATACCTCCTTCATGCATCCTCAGACTAAACAGTCTCTGCAACAACATCAACTTGTTGGTTAATGACTTAGTCATATACAGGCTTTCAAGCTTTGCCCACAACTTGGCTACTGTGTCTTCCTCAACAACTTCAGTGATAACATCATCAGATAAGCACAACATGATGGTTGAATGTGCTTTCTCTTCCAGACTGGCAGAATCTGCTGAACTAGCATCTCATTTACCAGATAAAGGAGTCCACAATCCTTGTTTCAACAAGACTAAAACTGTTTCTTTCAGTAAATTTGTCGATTTTTACGTTAAGTGTAGACATCTTTCTTGCCAAAGAACAGATCATTTATCACAGAAGCCTAGCACCGGTGAGTGTCTTGGTGAAGATAAAATCCGGTCGTACAGATGATTCCCAGAACCTCGCTCTGATACTAATTTGTTATAACCTGATACGGAATCCAGATGCAAGATAGATAATTAACAGATGCAATTTAACAGTAAACAGTAACACATAAATAACAGAAACAAGAAGAACACAAGATTTAACGTGGTTTCCGGCATTGTGCCGACAACTCTACGGACAAAAAAGAGATATTTTATTATGCACTGAATTTCAGATGGATTACACACACTTTACAATGATCAATACAATTGGTATTTATAGGCACAGATCCCTACACCCTAACCGCCAA
The DNA here is from genome assembly GCA_036785695.1 of Gentiana straminea. Lineage (NCBI taxonomy): Eukaryota > Viridiplantae > Streptophyta > Magnoliopsida > Gentianales > Gentianaceae > Gentiana > Gentiana straminea. Next base: position 3,853,763 of record JAVUPR010000464.1, on the reverse strand, counting down.
GAACCTTTGTCGGATTGCCATAAATGCCCCAGATGTGGATCACTCTGTTGATGCCACTCAGCTGATCATTGCCCAGACGTAGAACTCAGCTGTATCCAAAACACTCTACTGACTTCCAGGAGACTATCTTCCAGCAGACAGCTGACACCAGAAGAAAGCTGAGCAGACTTCCCAGCTGACTTTCACAGACTTGGATACACTTATCAGTTGACCATCACTCATCTGATTACCAGATTAGTTCCAGCAGATCTAGAGTTTAATTCACTTTGCTGACAAATCTCTACCTTGCCTTGAACTCTCATCATAGTCAACCATATTGCATAAACAGGTGTACTTGTACCATGTGCATTCGTCAATACCAGATGTACTGTACCAGATTACTCCACAGAATCCACTCAGCTGACTTGCCCTGGGCCGAGTTTCCAGATTTCCAGATTATAAGGTTTGAGTATTCAGCAAGTCCAGACACAACTGAAACTTGCCCTGCTGAACTGGTTTAGTGAACATATCAGCAGGGTTCTCCTTGGTGCTGATCTTTTTCACTACAACCCTCTTCTCATTCCTTAGAAAATGATACCTCACATCAATATGCTTGGTTCTCTCATGATGTACCTGATTCTGAGCTAGAAAAATTGCACTCAAACTGTCACATTAAATCTCTGCTTGATCCTGATGTAGCCCCAAATCACTGACTAGCCCTTTCAACCAGATACCCTCCTTGGCTGCTTCAGTAAGAGCCATAAATTCTGCCTCAGTAGTTGATAAAGCCACTGTTGACTAAAGAGTTGCTTTCCATCTGAAAATTGAATTCCCCAATGTGAAAACATAACCAGTCATTGATTTCCTACCATCCACATCACCTGCATAATCAGCATCATAGTACCCTGTTACCAGACCTTGAGTATCACCTCCATAAATGAGACCAACATCAGCTGTACCCCTAAGGTACCGAACATTCTTTTCACTTCCAGTGTTCCTTTTCAGGTTGAGCCATGAACCTGCTGATAACACTGACTTCCTGAGCCAGATCAGGCCTAGTGCAAACCATGGCATAAATCAGACTGCCAACTGCACTAGAATAGGGAACTTTTGACATATACTCCTTCTCCTCGGCTGATTGTGAGGCATAAACAGACAAATGAACATTAGATTCCATATGAGTATCTATTGGTTTTGCAGCAGACATGCCAAATCAGGCTAATATCTTCTGTATATAACCTTGCTGAGACAAGAACAACTTCTTTTGACTCCTATCTCTCCAGATCTCCATCCCCAAAATCTTTTTGGCTGCACCCAAATCTTTCATTTCAAACTCAACACTGAGAAGTTTCTTCAGATTTTGAATATCAGACTTATTTATAGCAGCTATCAATATATCATCCACACACAGGACAAGATAGATACATGACTCATCTTTCAGTTGACTGTGATATACACAACAGTCATATGGACTCCTATTATAACCCAACATGATCATATAACTGTCAAACCTTTTATACCATTGCCTAGGAGCTTGCTTCAGTCCATACAAAGACTTCTTCAACTTGCACACAAAATCTTTCTTGCCAGGAACTTGAAATGATCTAGCTGAGTCATGTATATCTCCTTATCTACCTCACCATGTAGAAAGGCTGTTTCACATATAACTGCTCAAGTTCAAGGTCCTGCTGTTCCACCAATGCTAGCAACACTTTGATTGAAGTATGTCTGACCACTGGTGAGAATATCTCATCAAAGTCTACCCCTTTTTTCTGACTGAACCCTCTTACAACCAAACATGGCTTATACTTGACCCCTTCTGCCTCAGTCATTCCTTCCTTCTTTTTGAAGATCCACTTGCAAGTAATAACTCTCCTATCAGCTGGATGTTTAACTAGATCCCAGGTCTGATTCTTCAGTTATGACTCCATTTCATCTCCCATGGCAGCAAGCCATTGAGATGTTTCAGAACATGTCACTGCTTCTCTGTAAGTAGAAGGTTCAAAACCATCCACTTCTTCTGCATCTTGAAGTGCATATCCAACCATATCATCAAAAACATACCTCCTAAGAGGTATCCCAGCATTTGATCTTCTAGCCCTGCTGACGGCTATACTCTGCTGACCAATGTCCTCTATTTGACGCTCTACTGATCCTTGTTCAGCAGACTGGCTTGGATCAGACTCTGGTTCAGCAACTAGTTCAGATGAATGCTGACTTGGATCAGCTGATTGTTGCATATCAGCAGACTCCACTTGAAGCTCCACCTATTTCTCAGCCCTCTCAGATTTAGCACTGGTTTGAGATTCAGTAGACCTCCACTGATAAGTTGATGACGGTCAAAGTAGTCTATCCTGCGGCATCAATATTCTATCCATTATGAGCTAAAAATAGTTGTTTCGACCTATAAATATGAACCATTTACGTTGAATATCATATGTCGGGTTTGTGAGTCGAGAAATCTGCACTTAGCGTTTATTTTCCCTGTTTCAATATTATTTCATGCATTATTTGATGATTTTCAAGATACGGAATATTGGGCTGAGCATGATGGACGAATCTATAGTGGACCGAACGAAAATAATGGGCCTAGGGTATTCTAGAATCATCCAAGCTGAGTTAGTGGAAGAAAAAAAGACAAAAATGCCCTCGGTAACCCGAGGGGCGGTGCCCACTTACCGATGGTCTAGAATCTTCTGAAACACGTTTTCTTGGATGATGGGTCGAACTAGATGTTCCTAAGTAGGTTTAGATAGCTATAAATAAGAGGCTTCGCCTCAGAACAAAATGTACTCAAATTATTTAAGGAAATTATGCAATAAAAGTTCTCTGTTCTTTATTTCATTTATTTTGAGTTCTGGTCGGAGAGACGACGGAGTCGCCGCCTAGGGAGAGATCCGAGGGGATCTACGCTCATATTTGAGGGTAAGATCTTCTGTCTTTTCCAAGATGTAGATCTATCGTTGTTCTATTCGATTAGTATGGTTTAATTGCTTATTTAGTTTAATTATGTAGTAGATAGTTTATTTTACCCCATGTGTTATAGATCTGATTTGTTGGTGAAGAAATCATGAAATAGTAGTTGCGTTCTTCAGATCTGCGATGGTCTATATCGCTAGATCTGAATACCTAGTAAATTATTAATTCATGATAATCGGCGCCAGCTACGTTGATCGACAGATTTAATTTACATGTTCGTAGCCTGATCAACTATTTGCATGTTATCGTAAATTAACATGAAGGACCGCAAGTGAAGTGTTAATTAGGACATTAACTAGATGGACCCAAGGAACGTGTTGGTCAGTGTCGACAGCTGTCTAGGCGGGTTTGCGGTATGAGGTAACACTCAATATCGGCAGCTCTAGTTCTTTATGCGTATGGGCTATTACGGACCAATTAAGGAGGGTAGCATGCGTATAGATTGTCTACTGCCATTGAAAGAGTAGATAGGGTTCGGGGTTGTACCCATAGCTGAACAATGAATAAATTCACCAATGGGGAGGACTGTTGCATGTGTGGGGGGAATAACTAATTACTCATAATTGAACTAATACCTTAGAAACTCTAGTTTGCTTCGTTGAACTTGCATAATCTTGTTAGTTTGAGGCACGAATACTACTGTCTATATATTTAGTTGGTCGTAGACCGTTATCGTGACAACTCAATCTTGATAATTAGACATTCTTACGAGTCTCTGTGGGATTCGACCTTGACTCGCTAGTACTCTACTACGATAGACCTAGTCCTATTGCTAGTAAGTGCTTTGCACACGATCAAGATTTTTGGCGCCGTTGCCGGGGACTCGTGTCAAGAATATATTTTTGTTTAAGATTGAGTTTGCTTTATATATTTGAGTCTGTTTAATCGAGCCTGTTTATACTAGAGTCGTACAGAGTCAGTTCTGTGAATTCGGGAAGAAAATTGCCACCGGTTTACCGAGGGTTACCTCCAATAAACCGAGGGTCTCGATTTTCTAGAATCATTTCTGTTAGTTCAGTGTCAGGTCAGTGGTCAGAGTCTGTATTTTTGAGTCTACCAGGCGAGTGTAACAGCCACCGAGGCAAGTTACTAACCTTTTATTTTCTTTTTGTGTCTTGTAGTACGCTACACGTAGTTCAGCAGCCAAACTCGAGAGATTCATACCTGAGATTGAAAAGTTTGCTAGACAAAATAGAAAGGAAACTCGAGAGAGATCTGTTAGGCTGGTGGACGACGTGGTTTCGAACGAAGCAGATCACAGCGAGAGAGAGGAAGATATAGAAACCAACACGGCGCAGAACGGACAGAATGGAGTAGGAGTTGTGGTACAAGCAGATAGGAGAACTCTATAGAGTTATGCAATGCCAACGATTGAGCAATTCGTGCCAGCAATTGTTCAGCCTGAAGATGCAGCTGAGGTATTTCACCCGAAACCGAATGTTATACAAATGGTGACTAACTACACTACCTTTCATGGAGTAATGAATGAAGATCCTAGTGTACACGTCACCAACTTTCTGGAAATAGTCAGGACGGTTAAGCCAACAGGAGTGCCAGAGGATAATATCAAGTTGAAATTGTTTCCATTCACTCTGAAAGACAAAGCAAAAATATGGTTATTGTCTCTAGCACCAGGATCGATCCAAACTTGGACCGATCTGTTGCAGAAATTTATGAATAAGTACTGCCCACCTGGGAAGTCACTACAGATGAGACAAGAAATCATGAACTTCAAGCAGAGACCCACTGAAACGTTTGAAGAGGCTTAGGAAAGATTCAAGGAAGCACAGAGTAGATGCCCTCATCATGACATCACTTTGCCCGTACGAATGCATAGTTTTTATCACGGATTGCGGCCAAGTGAACAAATGAGAGTAGATGCATCAAGCAATGGATGTTTTGCGTTGCTATCACCTGAAGAAGTAGAAGAAAAGTTGGAGCAAATAGCACTGATAAGTCAATGGGGAACGCGTCAAGTTATAACCGCCAAGGTAGCTGAAGGCGTATTTGGAAAAGATAGTTCTTAAAAGATCTTATACCAGCTAATGGCAATGAATGAGAAGATAGATGGCATGCAAGATCGCATAGCCAAGGTTGAGAAAGTTCAAGATATAGAAGCAACCAACACTGAGGACGTGAACTATATAGGGAGGCAAAGAAATCCTTATGGGGGCGAATATCGCCCAGGTTTTCATGACCACCCTGGTTTTAGAATGAGCGACCCTACTGAGGGTTTTCGACAAAGTGATTCAAACGGTGGAGAGAGACCGAGACAAAATGGTGGATTCATGCCTCAATTCAACAAGTCCGGTGGTTGGGAAGCAACCATGGATAAAATGAGCTCAACTGTGACCGACACGGTCAATCAACTTACGAAATCCATGACTAAGCTGAATACAAACTTCACCACATATTGTCAGAAGAATGATACCAGACTAACCAATCAAGAAGCCTTAGTGCAGAATCTGTCGCACCAAATGGGGCAGATTGCAGAACAAGTGTCAGCCCGTCCTCCGAGAGGATTTCCAAGTAATACTGAGAAGATTCCGAAGGACGTGAATGCAATCATGCCTAGAAGTGGAAAGGAACTGCCTGGACCAGTTATACCAACTATCCAGGTAGAATCAAAGAGCAGTCAGCAGCAAAATGCAGCAGAATCTGGAGAAAAAAAGGGGCCGGAAACCTAAGATACTTCTACGGTATACCGGGAGTCTGAAAATGAATCACAAAAGCGGGCAGAGCAGCAGCAGTTAACAGGTAAGTCTTCACGAACTGTAACTATTAATCCTGCTACTTTACCCTATCCCCCTAGTAAATGTAAGATGAATAATGATGATGCGCGTTATAAAAAGTTTATAGAGATGTTTAAAAAGCTGCAAGTAAATATACCTTTGGTAGAAGCTCTGGCCGGAATGCCAGAGTATGCAAAGTTCTTGAAATAAGAAATTTCTACCAAAAGGAAATTCTTAGACCTTGAAGCCATTTGCCTTAAAGAGGAATGCTTGGCAGTTTTACAACGCAAACTGCCTCCTAAGTGTAAAGATCCTGGGAGCTTCCTCATACCATGCAAAATTGGAGGTGTATGCCTGAACAAAGCATTATGGGATCTTGGAGCCAGTGTCAATCTGATGCCACTCTCCATCTTTCATAAGTTAGGCATGAAGGAGTTGAATGAAACATCTATAACCCTTCAATTATTTTGGTCCCTTGGAAAGGGTAACACAAGTTTAGAGGGGGGGTGAATAAACTTGTCACCAAAAACTTTCCTAAAACTGGATTTAAAACAAATTACGGTTCAGTTAAAACTTGTGTGGAGTTAAGCTGACTAAGCTTAGTTTAAGTCAAACTGACTTAAGCAAAAACTGAGTCAACCGGAATCGGATATAGTTCTAGCCTTTTTCTTGATCTTGTTATTCTTTATGAAAGCTGAGTATGGTAGACTGAATTCTGGTGAATGTCAGTTTGTGAACTGTGAAGTGTATAACAATCAACTATCAAATTGGTGTAAGTAAATGATGAGTAAATAAATAAATGCGTAAAGTAAATAAGCAAGAATTATAGAGGTTCCAGGTGGTGTAATCCTGTACGTCCTCTCTTCCCCTGTGGTGCGGAGGAAAATTCCACTAGAACTTCTTGAGGTGAACTGTTACAAAAAGTCCTAAACAAGAGTCCTTGGCTAATCCCTAGCTTCACTATCTAAACAGTTGTAGAACAGGTAGAATTGCTGCTCTTCAATTGCTTGAACACTGGTCCTTGAAGGGTAACGTATGCCTCTTCACCAGCTACCACCACAAACACAGTCTACCCGACTGCTTGTAACAACTGTCCTTGACAAAACCTTCCCGGTTTGCTTCACAGTCTAAACCTTTGATGTAGAATCAAAGTTGGGTTGAGAATAAATAAATTGATTCTTGTTTGTGGTTCTTCAAAGTGTCTGATTCTTGATAAATTCTATGTAGCTTGAACACTTGAAGAAATTCTTGATTTGATCTAGTTATAGCACAGAGATGATAGCAATTCGAATAAAGTGACTAATGCACAAAAATACTTGTTAATCCTGATATTTCTTGTTCTTAATTCCTCCTTTTAATCTTGGTGCAAAGTCCTCTATTTATAGTGTGAGGTCCAACGTTCATCTTGCTTGAATTTGAATTGTATCAACGTCTATCTTGTAACGGCTATATTTTGTGACCGTTCTGATGTGTCAGTATTTCATCCAATAGAATCGCTTCCTTTATAACGTTCGACTGTACTATCAGTTTGTTGGATGACTGACATATAAAACTGAGTTTCCTTATCAGTTTTATACTGAGTTTATCACTTGTCAGTTTCTTGACAGACTTGGAGCGTTAACTGAGATTTTATTCTTCTTCAAATATCAGTACTTCAGTTTTCATCTGATTATAATTGACTTAATCAGAGTACACCATAAGCGAATATCTTCTAAGAATTCATTGTCCTTATGATTCTTAGGTCTTCATACAAGATCCATAAAGTCAGTTCAGGTCACCACAATCTTGCCTGAAGTCTAACTTCATAGTCTCGACTTTTAATCTTCATAACTGAGTTTGAACCCTCAGTTCTTCAATCTTCTACAACTGAGTCTATGACCCTCAGTTCTTCATTCTTCTACAACTGAGTCTGTGACCCTCAGTTCTTCATTCTTCTACAACTGAGTCTGTGACCCTCAGTTCTTCATTCTTCTTCAGTTTTCATATTGGTGTATCCTGAGTCAGTTTGTTCATCTTGGCGATTTCCAGTTTTCAGTTTTACGACACACTAACTATTACAGTGCTTGTCTGATGTAACCTATACAATTATCAGACTCTAGTAAAACCTAAACATTCAGTTCTAGACATCTTTTAGCTTTTCACTATAACAGCTAGCTTCAGCACTTCATCAATGAGGTTAAGATAATACTTTGAATAAATATGATGAATTATCATCAAAACATAAATTTTATTTCCAACAATTTCCCCCTTTTTGATGATGCCAAAACTCTCCCTAAAAGAAAAGCTTAAAGATCAAAACAATGTAAAACAATGTAAAACTGGAAAACTGGATTTCATTAGAATGAGCAAAAACTGGAATAGTTACATTTAGTCCAAATAATTGTGATTAAAGACTAAGCTTTTTCTTTGCTTTTTGTTTTACTGAAATAAACTTCATCTCTTTGTCATACAGACGATAGTCATTTTCTAGCTTGGAGTCTTCCTTTGAAAATGTCTTGTTGTAGTCAACTTGACTTCCTTCTTCCATTTTCTCCATAGAAATAACTTTGGTAAATCTGATTCTTTCAAGTAGTATTTTTCAAATTCTACTACATCAGCTTTCATTTGTTCAGTCTTGTCTTTAATCTTCAGTTTGTCTTCAATCCTCTGATTCTTTTTGTGTTGTGCCATCTTCTGATCATGATATCTAGCAGATAAGAAGTAGTTCAAGGATTCTTCAATAGTCTTATCCTTGTACTTGGCTTTGATAGGATTATGATCTTTGACAAACTTTATTCTCAGATCCTTTGTAAGAGTAACTCTTCTATCTCCAGGTTGACTGTATTTCTCAATGAGTTGCTCGTCAGTTAGCTCTTTCTTTAAGAACTTAGGATCTGATTTGTATCTTTCCAATTCGTCTTCAAGTCGCTTCATTTCTCTAAGTAACTTCAGCTTTTCTTCTTTAGCTTCCCCTTTTTTGGCATCATACAGTTGATCTACCAAAGCATGGGTTGCCTGTTGGTCGGCTGATATACGTTGCTGAGAAGCAAGTACTTCCTTAAGATGATTCTCTAACCCGTAGATGTGCTGATTCATATGCCAGTGAGCCTGAGCATGTGTTTCCCTGTCTACTGCGGTTGAGTCTTCAAGTTTCTGTTTAAGTAACAGAATTTCTGAAGTAGAACTTGAACTGGATTTGTGGATCATCTCTAGTCTTGCATGAACTGAGACATCTGTTCTAGTTCTATAATCTAGATATCCAGAAATGTTTGATAGAAGGCCGTTTTGTGCATCCCTGTGATTGAGCACAATCTTCAAGTTCTCATGAACTTTGGCCAATTCATCATTTGTTAGGATATCAGAAGGATCATATGTTGTTGCAGTTTGATCCTTAGACTGAGCGATATCTTTAATAATCATAAGTTGTTGATTATCAATTCCATCAGCGCTTGCTGAGTGTCAGTTGTCTGATTTCCAACTGGAAAATATTCTTGCTGACTTACAGTTTGAGTAGCTAGAGGTTGAGGTTGAGTTTCTGTAAGTAAAACTGTAGTCACATCAGCTTCTTTCCTTGTATTATCATCTTCATCATCATCCTTTTTCTTTGATGCATCTTTGGGAATAGATGATGTGGCTGATTCTCTTCGTTGAACTAGTTCAGTAAATCTTTTGAAACAATTTTCAAAAAACTCTGATATAGGAAATAGAGTATATAGATCTCTGATTTCCAATTTCTCCAAGAGTAACTTTTCTTCAGTCTGTAGACTAACATCACGAGAATCTTCTGGTTTAAGCTTCATCTTCATCAGTCTGAAAATTTTATCAGCTTCAAAAACTGGGGCTGATTGCTGATCTAATTGATGTTGTAATTGAGAAGTATCACCAGCAAGAGTGTTTTTCCTTGTAACTTCAGTTGTCAGTTGTTGTTGTTCCCCCTCAGTTGGTGCTATCTTACTTGAAGTTTCTAGGTACAAACATCTTACAACTGATATTTCCTTTACTGATTCAGCTTTTCGCTTAATTCCTTTGTGTTCAGCTTCCTGCTGAGACACAGTTTTCTGTCTGGCTTCAGGTTGGGAAGTTGTTCTTGTTATTGCTGTGATTTCCTCTGTAGCTGCAGCTTGCCTTGCTTGCTTCCCTTCCTTGAGTCTTTCCAGATAAAATTGAATGATTCCACTGAGCGTTTTCTTCAGTCGGAATCTACCAACAGTTACTTGGCCTTTAGCTTGAGCTCTTTGTACACTTTCTAATTCAGCTAAGTGTTGCTTCTTTATCTAATTTACGACATAACCGGCCCAATTGAATTCTATTTCGTCCTAAATTATGTTCATCAGATAAACATTCTCTTCGGATAGTGTACTGATTCCTTTGGATTTTCCAATGACATGTTTGCTGAGCCATCTGCTAAGATGTCCAAATTCTGGCTTGATTTTGTCAACATGAATACCAATTTCTGCTGGTTCCTTAAATGGTGAAATCTGCTTGAGAAAGGCTTCCCTTTTCAATGGTAGAGTAGTCAAATATATTGATGTCACAAATGAATTTGTGAAACCGAATAGTGACCTCATAACTCTTTCATTGATGACAATACGATCTCCACGAACTGTTGTGATTAAAGAGTCTCTTACCAAACGCATATTTTTCCAGAACTGCAAAATACCTTTCAAGTCACGTTCTTCTTTGAAGGTAACCTCCAGAATGTTTCTTAATCCTGGTTGTTTCTGAATCTTCTCGCATATGTAACTTGCTAGCAGAGTGTTTTTACACATAGCTTCATAAATTTCGAATGAAAACTCATCTAGCTCTGTTATCTATCTTTCTTCTTGTGATTTCTTTGAAGTGGCCATGTCAGGGTGTGAACACAGAGATTGAATTTGAGATGAATTTGGGTTGTGAAAAAAAATCTGATTTTGAGTTTTATGAAGTGTGAATGGGAATTTGAATATATAGAGGCAGTGTACTGACGGTTGGTTAGTACAACTTTTCAAATTCCATGATAGTTTGGGTAACCAAGGCATGTACTGTTCTGACAGTAATGGGGTGTACACGCAACATATTCTGACAAAAAGAAACTGCCGTTATTAAATGTGATATAACCGCTGTCGCTTTTATCTTGTCAACCTTTGACTTAAATTGACTGGAATAGAAATTGATGCTGAAGTCAGTTTTAGAGTTAACTTCCAGTTTCGTCAAATCTTTCACTTTCAGTAAAGTCTGTCAGTTCTAGTTGATCAGTTTGAAATTGTTGATGTCAATGACTAATCTGTTAAGTGAGAGCACCCAGCATAACAAAGATTAATCCCCTTGACGAATCTCTGGCTTAACTGATTTCAACTGACTTTGATTATCCCCAATTCAGTTCTTAGTTTGGCAAATATTTCTCTGTCCAAAGGCTTTGTAAAGATATCAGCCAACTGATCTTCAGTAGGAACATAAAGAACTGTTATATCCTTTTTCTCCGCATGATCTCTGATGAAGTGGTCACGCACATCAATGTGTTTTGTCATAGAGTGTAAAACTGGATTATCAGTGATTGCAATTGCACTTGTGTTATCACACATTATGGGAATTGTTCCTTCTTCTATCCCATAATCTCTTAATTGCTGTCTAATCCATAAAACTTGAGCACAACAACTTCCAGCTGCTATATATTCGGCTTTAGCTGTTGAAGTTGAGATTGAGTTTTGCTTTTTGCTAAACCATGACACAAGTCTATTTCCAAGCAACTGACATGTGCCCGAGGTGCTCTTTCTATCAACTTTGCATCCAACAAAATCTGAGTCTGAATAAGATATCAGCTTGAATTCTCCTTCCTTTGAATACCAAATTCCAACTCCATATGTGTCTTTCAGATATTTCAATGTTCTTTTCACAACTGTGAGATGACTTTCCTTTGGTTTTGACTGAAATCTTTCACATACACCAACAGTAAATGATATATCTGGCCTACTTGCTGTAAGATAGAGTAAGCTTCCAATCATTCTTCTGTAAAGTGTTTGATCAACATCTTTTCCTTCTTTATCTTCATCTAGTCTGATGTTGGTCCCCATTGGTGTAGAGATTCCAGTTGATTTTTCCATGCCATACTTTTTGGTAAGTTCTCTTGTATACTTGGTTTGGTGAATGAAAATTCCATCATCTAATTGTTTAACTTGTAATCCAAGGAAGTAATTCAATTCTCCCATCATACTCATTTGAAATTTTCTTTTCATTAAACTTGCAAATTTCTCACATAACTGTTCATTTTTTGATCCAAAAATAATGTCATCAACATAGATTTGAACAAGTAGAGTATTTTCTCCATTCTTCATCCTGAATAATGTTTTGTCTATAGTCCCTTTGTTGAATCCATTATCTACTAGAAACTGAGATAGAGTTTCATACCAAGCTCTTCGTGCTTGTTTAAGTCCATAAAGAGATTTCCTTAGTCTGAAAATTTTATCAGCTTGATCTTTGATTTCAAATCCAGGTGGTTGTTGAACATATACTTCTTCTTCAAGAATTCCATTCAGAAATGCGCTTTTAACGTCCATCAGGTAAACTTTGAATTTCTTATGAGCTGCAAAGGCAAGAAATAGTCTGATTGATTCTAATCTTGCAACTGGTGCGTAAGTTTCATCAAAGTCTATGCCTTCTGCTTGAGAATATCCTTTAGCTACAAGTCTAGCTTTGTTTCTGATGATATTCCCATCTTCATCAAGTTTGTTTCTAAAAACCCATTTGGTTCCAATGATATTCACATGAACTGGTCTTTCTACCAATTCCCATACTTGATTTCTTTCGAAATCATTCTGTTCTTCTTGTATAGCTAGTATCCAATCTGGATCTTTCAAAGCTTCTTCTATTTCCTTAGGTTCAGATTGAGATAAAAAAACATGCAATCATTGCATCTAGTTGATGTCTTGTTCGAACTCCAGCTTGAGTGTCACCAATTACTTGTTCTTCAGGGTGATCTCTCATCCATTGATGAACTGGTGCTTGCATAAAAGGATTTGCATTTTGTTCGACTGGTTCTACAAGAACTGGATCTTAAATTTCTTCAGCTGGATCAGAATCATGTAGTTCAGGTGTGGTTTGTTGAGTAGTTTGAAACTGAGACTGATCTGGATCTGAAGATTCTAAAATCTATAGTCTTCCAATGTCAACAAAAATGATTCTGGCGAGACTGGTAACTGAGACTAAGAAACTGGTTCTGGTCTGTCTTCAGTTGTTTCACCAGGGAAGTTTGGTTCATCAAATACCACGTGAATTGATTCTTCATGCTTGAGTGTCCTTTTATTTAGTACTCTAAAAGCTTTGCTGACACTTGAATATCCTAGAAAAATTCCTTCATCAGCTTTGGGCTGAAAAACATGAAGTTGATATTTCCCATTATTGTGTATGAAACATTTGCTTCCAAAAGCATGAAAGTAGGAAACATTTGGTTTTCTTCCATTCCAAATTTCATAAGGGGTCTTCTCATGCCTTTTGTTCATGAGAGCTCTGTTCTGTGTGTAACAAGTTGTGTTAACTGCTTCTGCCCAATATCTTTCAGGTAGTTTTGCTTCACAGATCATAGTCCTTCCTGCTTCTTTGAGTGTTCTGTTTCTTCTTTCAGCTACACCTTTCTGTTGAGGTGTTCCTGTGGCAGCAAGTTGGTGTAAAACACCATTTTCTTCACAATATTCTATAATCACACTGTTGAGGAATTCAGTTCCCTTATCTGATCTTATCTTCACAAATGATACTCCTTTTTGATTCTGAAGTCTCTTGAGTAATTCTGTAAGTCTTTGCTTGGTTTCACTTTTCTTGGTTAAGAAGATTACCCAAGTGTACCTTGAAAAATCATCTACTACCACCAATGTATACTTCTTTCCACTGATACTAATTGGTGTGATAGGTCCAAATAAATCCATGTGTAATAGTTCCAGATGTCTGGTTGTTGAATGCTGAGACTTGGTCTTGAAACTTGCTTTTGTTTGCTTTCCTTGGTGACAAGCATCACATAAGCTATCCTTCTTATATGAGATCTCTGGTAGTCCAATGACTAACTGTTTCTTAACAAATGTGTTGATGTCATCAAAGTTTAGATGACTCAGTTTCTTGTGCCATAACCAGCTGATTTCTGATTTGGTATGCACAAGCAAACAAGTTTCAGCACGGCTGTTGTCCAATCTACTACATACATATTCTCTTTTCTTCTTCCGGCTAAGACAACTTGAAATGCTGTTTCGCTGACGACAACGCATAAGTCTTTATCAAAAGTAACTTTATAACCCATATCACAGAATTGACTGGTGCTGAGTAGGTTGTAGTGTAATCCTTCTACATAAGATACATTCTTGATTGTAAGTCCATTCCTGATTAAGGTGCCATAACCTTTGGTGTATCCAGGTTTGTCTTTACTTCCAAAATTGACTTTTGGTCCATCTTTTGCAATAAAATTACTGAGACAGTCTTTACTCTTTGTCATGTGCCTAGAGCAACCACTGTCAAAGTACCATATATCCTGCAATAAAAATTAAATATTTTAGGTACCCAACTCAGTTTGGGTCCATGGGGTCAGTTGTCAGTACAACTCTGGGAATATATCCTTTAGGTATTCTTCGGATATTGTTGCACTTGTATTCATATATGTAAGCCACACTCCCATAGTATCTATGCTTGGATTGTGTCTTATTTATATGGTCTCTCAGATCTTTTGACTGAAACTTATTTCCATCATGCTTTCTATTATTAAAACTTGAATAATAATAACCATCATTCCTTCTGTACTGAGGTCTGGACTGACCTTGGTACTGGGACTTTTGCTGAAAATGAGATTAGCTCTCTGCTGAGTTTTGGATTGAAACTTGTGATAAGTTTTCTGTCTGGAATGATTGCTATTATCAGTTTTATTAGTAGATGCAGTAAAATTCCAATCATCATCAGTGAAATATAATCTTCTTTTCTCCCTGGATGTGTGAATCGTTGAATGATTGACATTCTTGGATTTACTTTGATTGTAATTTTTCTGGTTCTTGACTTTGATTATTTTTTGTGGATCTGGCAGTTGATTTACCAGTTCGGTTTTCTTAAGATACAGCTGATCTACCATTTGGTTTACCTTTGTTGGTAGATACAGTTGTTTTCTTAGAAAACTGATTTATCCTCTGTGATACTGGCTTTACTGGTTCAACAATTTTCTTAGTTTGTGGAAATTGCTCAGCTACAAACTTAATACCAGTTTTGGTACTAGGTTCAGCAGCTTTGCTAGTTCTATCCTTGGAAGATTGCTGTGTATCAAATCCTAAACCCGTCTTGCCTCCATACGGCTTTCCTGATTTGAATCCAGTAACTGAACTTGATTGAGCAAATGATGCAGTTGCTGCTGGTGACACAGTAGACCGATACTGAATATTTTCTTTATCAGTTTTAGTCAGTTTCAACATTTTTAGTTCAGACTTCAATCTTTCAACTTCAAGAATTAGATTCTCTTTCTCAGCTTTAATTGATTCATAACCAGCTTGAATAGTTACTAGCTGATTCATCAATTCATCAAGTGTTTCTTCTAATTCTAGATTTTTTGGATTAGAGTCAGCAGTCGAAGAACATGCATTTTGCATGGAAATATGAGCTGAAGAGTATTTAGAATTGGATTCACATACCTCATTTGGGTCTTCCATGTGTGCCATTAAAGCTGTGTCATATGATAATATTTCAGTACCAGCTTCATAGTCTGACTCATCTCCAGCAAGGAGTGCCCTTCTACCTACTCTTCTTGGTCAGTTCTGGACATTCATCTTTATAATGTCCAGGTTTCTTGCAGTTGAAATAGAGATATTCATCGTCTTTTATTTTCTCAAGAGTCTTCTTAATGAACTTTTGGGTTACAGGATGACCATTCTTCATTCTCCTGATTCTGCTCATCATTAGTGCCATTTGTTCCTCCATTTCATCCAACTGTTGAAGATTGTTTGTGGATGCTTCTTGAGAATCATTTGATGCTGCTGCAAGTGCTGTGGTCTTTGGTTCTTCCAGAGCTTTGATTATTTCAGCTGTACTTGTAAAATCTTCACTGAATTCATAAGCTTTCAAATATGAGAAGATTTTGAAGGAGTCTTCTATGTCAAGTCTTCTAGATTCTTCCATAGCAGTGACTTTCATCTTGTAGCACATTGGTAATGTCTTTAAGATTCTTGTATTGATTACTTTCTTTGTGTATTCAATCTTGAGTAGATCTAGTTCATCCATGATAGCACTAAATCTTGTTTCCATTTGGTCAATGGTCTCTCCAGATTTCATCTTGAAATTCTCAAACTTTTGTTTTGCAATAGAGATTTTGTTTTCCTTGATTGAGTCAGTTCCTTCACAAACTAACTGAAGTTTGTCCCACATTTCCTTGGCGGTTGTGCATTCTTTTACTTTCAAGTACATGTTGCTGTCAAGAGTTCTGAGGATAAAGTCCATAGCAACATTATTGAGATTGTTTCGCTTGCGATCATCACTAGTCCATTCAGCTTTAGGCTTTAGAACTAGAATTTGTCTATCACCATCAGTTTGCATATGAGTGATCTGAATTGGTCCATCAGTGAGTACATCCATCATTTCATCATGAGTAGCCGCTAGAAAAGCCTACATACGACGTTTATATTCATCAAATCAGTCCATGTTGCACATAAGCATCTGTCTTGCATATTGATTGTTATCCATTGTGAGTGAGTGAAGACTGATAGTAAGTTAACTGGAAATTGAGCTTTCAAATGAGAACAACTAGAAGAGATATAGAGCAAATGATATCTTGTCAAAGAAACACTGCTCCGATACCAATTGTTGGTCCCTTGAAAGGCTAACACAAGTTTAAAGGGGGGGTGAATAAACTTGTAACCAAAAACTGGATTTAAAACAAATTACGGTTCAGTTAAAACTTGTGTGGAGTTACACTGACTAAGCTTAGTTTAAGTCAAACTGACTTAAGCAAAAACTGAGTCAACCGGCAGCGGATATAGTTCTAGCCTTTTTCTTGATCTTGTTATTCTTTATGAAAGCTGAGTATGGTAGACTCGAATTCGGTGAATGTCGGTTTGTGAACTGTGAAGTGTATAACAATCAACTATCAAATTGGTGTAAGTAAATGCGAGTAAATAAATAAATGCGTAAAGTAAATAAGCAAGAATTATAGAGGTTCCAGGTGGTGTAATCCTGTACGTCCTCTCTTCCCCTGTGGTGCGGAGGAAAATTCCACTAGAACTTCTTGAGGTGAACTGTTACAAAAAGTCCTAAACAATAGTCCTTGGCTAATCCCTGGATTCACTATCTAAACAGTTATAGAACAGGTAGAATTGCTGCTCTTCAATTGCATGAACACTGGTCCTTGAAGGGTAACATATGCCTCTTCACCAGCTACCACCACAAACACAGTCTACCTGACTGCTTGTAACAACTGTCCTTGAAAAAACCTTCCCGGTTTGCTTCACAGTCGAAACCTTTGATGTAGAATCAAAGTTGGGTTGAGAATCAATAAATTGATTCTTCTTTGTGGTTCTTCAAAGTGTCTGATTCTTGATAAATTCTATGTAGCTTGAACACTTGAAGAAATTCTTGATTTGATCTTGTATAGCGCAGAGATGATAGCAATTCAAATAAAGTGACTAATGCACAAAAATACTTGTTAATCCTGATATTTCTTGTTCTTAATTCCTCATTTTAATCTTGGTGCAAAGTCCTCTATTTATAGTGTGAGGTCCAACGTTCATCTTGCTTGAATTCGAATTGTATCAACGTATATCTTGTAACGGCTATATTTTGTGACCGTTCTGATGTGTCAGTATTTCATCCAATAGAATCGCTTCCTTTATAACGTTTGAATGTACTATCAGTTTGTTGGATGACTGACATATAAAACTGAGTTTCCTTATCAGTTTTATACTGAGTTTATCATTTGTCAGTTTCTTGACTGACTTGGAGCGTTAACTGAGATTTTATTCTTCTTCAAATATCAGTACTACAGTTTTCATCTGATTATAATTGACTTAATCAGAGTACACCATAAGCGAATATCTTCTAAGAATTCATTGTCCTTATGATTCTTAGGTCTTCATACAAGATCCATAAAGTCAGTTCAGGCCACCACAATCTTGCCTGAAGTCTAACTTCATAGTCTCGACTTGTAATCTTCATAACTGAGTTTGAACCCTCAGTTCTTCAATCTTCTACAACTGAGTCTGTGACCCTCAGTTCTTCATTCTTCTACAACTGATTCTGTGACCCTCAGTTCTTCATTCTTCTATAACTGAGTTTGTGACCCTCAGTTCTTCATTCTTCTTCAGTTTTCATATTGGTGTATCCTGAGTCAGTTTGTTCATCTTGACGATTTCCAGTTTTCTAAATGACTTCCAGATTTCAGTTTTACGACACACTAACTATTAAAGTGCTTGTCTGATGTAACCTATACAATTATCAGACTCTAGTAAAACCTAAACATTCAGTTCTAGACATCTTTTAGCTTTTCACTATAACCGCTAGCTTCAGCACTTCATCAATGAGGTTAAGATAATACTTTGAATAAATATGATGAATTATCATCAAAACATAAATTTTATTTCCAACAGATTAGCAGATAGGTCTATGAAGCAACCTTGTGGAGTGGTGTAGGATGTTTTGGTGAAAGTTGATAAGTTTGTATTCCCTGTAGACTTTGTGGTGCTAGACATGGAAGGTAATCACGATGTTCCATTGATCTTTGGAAGACCTTCCTAGCTACGGGCAAAACATTGATAGATGTTCATAAGGGTGAGCTGATTCTGAGAGTGAATGAGGACAAGGTAGTGTTTAATGTGATGAACTCAATGAGATTTGTTAAGGATGAAAGAGAAGCATGCTACATGATAGATGCCATAGACGAGCTTGTGATGGAATTATATCAGCAAGTGGCACTAGACACTGAAGTAGCTGAGACTTTGCTCCTAAAGGATGAGGAAAGTCATGAGGAAACCTGGTCTGGGTGCAGTGAAGGTCAAGTGCGAGAAATAGAGCCTATATCTTCTGTGGATTTAGTAGGAACCATTCATAGACCTTCATGGCACAAGTTCTTTGACTTACAAGTGACTGGTAAGTTGTTAAGATCATCATTAGAAGAGCCATCAAGGAATTAACATTGAAACCTTTGCCTTCTCACCTGAAGTACATATACTTACAAGATGATACTCTCCCCCTTATAATTTCAGCGTCATTATCTCCTTTAGAGGAGGAGAAGCTGTTAAGAGTATTGAGAGATCGTAAGGGAGCGTTTGGGTGGACGATTGCGGATATTAGAGGAATAAGCCCATCGGTGTGCATGCATAAGATTTCTGTATACCCTACGAAGAAAGCGGTAGCACAACCTCAAAGGAGGTTGATGCCACAACTAAAATATGTTGTTAAGGAGGAGATTATAAAGATGTTGGAGATGGGAATCATTTTCCCAATTGCAGACAGTGAATGGGTAAGCCCGATTCATGTGGTGCCCAAGAAAGGAGGATTCACTATCCAACCTAATGAGTTTGATGAGTTGATCCTTGTGAGACTAATTACTGGACATCGAGTTTGCATAGACTTCAGGAAACTGAATGATGCAACTCGTAAAGATCATTTTCCCCTACCATTTATTGATCAGATGTTAGAAAGATTAAGCGGTCATGCGTTTTATTGTTTCTTAAATGGATATTCTGGTTACTATCAGATCCATATTGCACCCGAGGACCGTGAGAAAACAAATTTCACATGTCCATATAGAACATTTGCGTACAATCGCATGCCCTTTGGGTTATGTAATGCACGAGCAACATTCCAAAGGTGCATGATGTCATTATTTGCGGACATGGTGGAAGATTTTCTGGAGATTTTTATGGATGATTTCTCTGTATTTGGAGATAGCTTTGATAAATGCTTGGACAATTTGAGTAAAGTGTTGAAGAGATGTGAAGAGACCAACCTTGTACTTAACTGGGAAAAATGCCATTTCATGGTTACAGAAGGAATAGTGTTGTGTCATAGGATTTCAAAGAAAGGAATGGAAGTTGATAGAGCAAAGATAGAGGTGATAGAGAAGTTACCCCCTCCAACGAACTTGAAGACGTTGGGAGCCTTTCTTGGCCACACAGGATTTTATAGGAGGTTTATCAAGGACTTCTTTAAAGTTTCTAGACCTTTGACGGAATTACTTGCAAAGGATGTACCTTTCGTATTTGGAGACAAAGTGCTGGTGTACA
Organism: Gentiana straminea; assembly: GCA_036785695.1. Lineage (NCBI taxonomy): Eukaryota > Viridiplantae > Streptophyta > Magnoliopsida > Gentianales > Gentianaceae > Gentiana > Gentiana straminea. The sequence goes on along the minus strand of JAVUPR010000464.1, from coordinate 3,833,887 downwards.
ATTCACGTCTTCGTCTTTTTCCTGGGAAATTGAAGTCTAGATGGTATGGACCACATGTAGTCACGAACGTCTTCAATTCAGATGCATGTGAAGTAAGAAATGAACGCTCTAGGCAAACTTTCACAGTTAACGGCCACAGGCTGAAACATTACCTAGAGCACAATTATAACCCTGAATTGGAAGTCTTTGCGTTAGAAGAGCCAGAATATGAATAAAGGAGCCCTATTAGTACAGTCGAGCCGACGACTATGAACTCAGAACTATTTCTAAACCCTTATTTATTGCTTTTGTTTATTTTATTTTGAGTCAATAAAGTAGCATGAGAATCGCAAAGTTTTTTTTCAACACATATATCTTCAGTCAACTGGCTAGGGATATATGTGGTTTTTTCCTTCACGATTCTCATGTGATACCCTCATAAAAGTTTTCGCGTGTTGCTTAGGCCAATAACAGAATAAAGTGGCTTAAACTGTTTTTGCGCATTCCTTCGGTATGCACAATTACCGCCACCTTATTTTCTTATTGCCCTTCGCATGTTACTCACAGTTTTGGAAGAATTTTGGAAAGCAGGTAACGACTTGGAAGAGGAATAACCTAGGAGCTAATGATTCTGCTCCCGGATTAGTTTTGACTCAGCCATCATTTCCGGAGCTAAGTACTTTTTCTTTTCTATATTATTAGGCATTGGGGACAATGTCTATAATAAGTGGGGGGTAAATGCGTCTTAGCTAGATAATCGAAAAAGGGAATAGTTTTGAAAATTTACACTGTTTTTAGCTTACTATTTGCACGTTTTCGAGTAAGGAATCGGTAGAAAAGGAGGCCAAGTTCAATTTGAAGTGAGCTATAGCGTATTCAATTTAGCATGGAAGAACGAGCATATGTTATATTGCATGAAGTAGTAACTTATTAATTACTATTCTATCATTGCAATCAATATCTGAGCACATAATCTGAGTGAGAAGTGTTTAAGATTAGATGATGAGTTGTTTTAACCGGGAATCATTATTTGTCTACTTTAACAAATTGTTGTAAGACAAGGGAAGCAACTTGGATGACGAAAGGCAACCTGGACAAACGGACTTGTGAGAGAGAGAGAGAAAAAAGTGAGGAAATCTGCCAAGAAAAAAATATATAAAAATGAAAGAAAAAAAGAGAAAATATATGCAATAAAGGCAGTGAGGGAAGCGAACTCGTGTAAAAAGGGCACGACCCTCGCATAAAAAGAAACAAACAAGGACTTAAGAGCGATGCTCAGTCCCCGAGTCCACCCGAACCAATATCGGTACCATGTTGTGTAACCAAGTCTGAAGGCAAGATGAGCGAGTATATGTGCAAGCAAGTTAAGATTGTGGGGTTAATACAACTTGATTCTCTTCACGAACGCACTATCACAGCTGATACATCACACGACACATTGATGCATGATAAGTAGTGATTAATGGGGAGCTTATGGATTGTGGCTTGATGTGTGTTTCTGCCGGAAATCTTTATTGAATATGAGGTAGTTGATGGGGATTGTTCTTGGAGGTACATTCCGCCTTGATACTCTGCTCGCGGACGAGCAGAAGGCTAGTGGGGGGTAGTTGATGACGGTCAAAATAGTCTATCATACGGCATCAATATTCTATCCATTATGAGCTAAAAACAGTTGTTTCGACCTATAAATATGAACCATTTACGTTGAATATCATATGTCGGGTTCGTGAGTCGAGAAATCTGCACTTAGCGTTTATTTTCCCTGTTTCAATATTATTTCATGCATTATTTGATGATTTTCAAGATACGGAATATTGGGCTGAGCATGATGGACGAATCTGGAGCAGACCGACCGAAAAGAATGGGCCTAGGGTATTCTAGAATCATCTAAGCTGAGTCGGTGGAAGAAAAAAGACAAAAATGCCCTTGGTAACCCGAGGGGCGGTGCCGACTTACAGAGGGTCCAGAATCTTCCGAAACGTGTTTTCTTGGACGAGGGGTCGAACTAGATGTTCTTAAGTCGGTTTAGATAGCTATAAATAAGAGGCTTCGCCTCAGAACAAAATGTACTTAAATTATTCAAGGAAATTATGCAATAAAAGTTCTATGTTCTTTATTTTATTTATTTTATGAGTTCTGGTTGGAGAGACGACGGAGTCGCCGCCTAGGGAGAGATCCGAGAGGGATCTAAGCTCATCTTCGAGGGTAAGATCTTCTGTCTTTTCCAAGATGTAGATCTATCATTGTTCTATTCGATTAGTATGGTTTAATTGCTTATTTAGTTTAATTATGTAGTAGTTAGTTTATTTTACCCATGTGTTATAGATCTGATTTGTTGGTGAAGAAATCATGAAATAGTAGTTGCGTTCTTCAGATCTGCGATGGTCTATATCGCTAGATCAGAATACCTAGTAAATTATTAATTCATGATAATCGGCGCCAGCTACGTTGATCGATAGATTTAATTTACATGTTAGTAGCCTGATCAACTATTTGCATGTTATCGTAAATTAACATGAAGGACCGCAAGTGAAGTGTTAATTAGGACATTGTCTAGATGGACTCTAGGAACGTGCTGGTCAGTGTCGACAGCTGTCTAGGCGGGTTTGCGGTATGAGGAAACACTCAATATCGGCAGCTCTAGTTCTTTATGCGTATGGGCTATTACTGACCAATTAAGGAGGGTAGCTTGCGTATAGATTGTCTACTGCCATTGTCAGAGTAGATAGGGTTAGGAGTTGTACCCGTAGCTGAACAATGAATAAATTCACCAATGGGGAGGACTGTTGCATGTGTGGGGAATAACTAATTACTCATAATTGAACTAATACCTTAGAAACTCTAGTTTTCTTCGTTGAACTTGCAAAATCTTGTTAGTTTGAGGCACCAATACTACTGTCTATATATTTTGTTGGTCATAGACCGTTCGCGTGACAACTCAATCTTGATAATTAGACGTTCTTACGAGTCTCTGTGGGATTCGACCTTGACTCGCCAATACTCTACTACGATAGACCTAGTCCTATTGCTAGTAAGTGCTTTGCACGCGATCATGAGTTAATCATAGGATTTCATCGAAGACCACATCTCTACTGAGTATGACCCAGGACTTTGTTGATGACCAAATTATATATCCCTTAACTCCATCACCATACCCCACAAACACTCTCTTCTTGGCCCTTGGTTCCAGCTTCCCTTCATTCATATGATAGTAAACTGTGCTTCCAAAAACCCTTAGAACTGAGTAGTCAGCAGGCTTGCCTGACCACATCTCAAATGGTGTCTTGAGATTGATCCCTGTGTGAGGACTCCAGTTGATTAAGTAGCATGATGTGGTTACAGCCTCTGCCCAAAATCTCCTTGATAAACCAGCATTTGAGAGCATACATCTTGCCCTCTCCAGAAGAGTTTGATTCATCCTTTCAGCTACACCATTCTGCTGAGGTGTATTCCTGACTGTACGATGTCTGGAAGTACCCTCATCCTTGCATAATGTATCAAACTCTGATCCGTAGAATTCCAGACCATTATCTGTTCTGAGCCTTTTGATTTTCTTGCCTGTCTGATTTTCCACTTGAGCCTTCCACTGCTTGAAACTGTTGAATGCCTCACTTTTATGTTTCATCTTCACCACCCAAGTCATTATTGAATAGTCATCTATGAATGACATAAAATATCTGTGACCACCAAAAAATTCCACCTTTGATGGACCCCAGCAATCAGAATGCATATAATCAAGTGTTGCCTTTGTACTGTGTATATGCCTGCTGAGAACTTGCTTCTATATAGCTTCCCAAACACACAGTGCTCACAAAAGTCCAGATTCTTGACCTTCCCCAAGAAAACCTGCTGAAGAAATGACTTGCATTCCTCTTTCACCCATGTGACCAAGTCTCATGAGCCACAACTGAGTCTACTGTGACTGATGAACTGCTGAGGATGCCACATCAGCAGAGCCAGAAATAGTAGATCCTTGTAATATGTACAAGGTTCCCCTCTTGACACCTTTGAGGACCACAGTTGAATCTTTGTAGACATTCAGCTCTCCACCATTTCCCTTGAAATTGAACCCCTTACTGTCCAGTAGACTAAGAGATACTAAATTCTTGGTCATCTGTGGAACATGTCTAACATCTTTCAGTGTGCAGAATCTACCATCCTTTGTCCTCAACTTGACTGAGCCAATTCCCACTATCTTACAGACCTTGCAGTTTGCCATAGAAATATGACCACCATCTATCTGCTCATAAGTAGAAAACCACTCCCTATGGGGACAAATATGATAGGATGCTCCAGACTCTAGGATCCAAACATCAGAATGATGTGTTGAATCCCCAGCACCTAGAACAAGATCCTCATCAGAATGCTCAGCAACCACAGCTGTTGTACCAGAATTGATCTCCTGCTGCCTTTTCTTCTTTGGACAGTTGGACTTCCAATGCCCCTACTCTTTACAGCAATTACAGACATCTGTGGGCTTAGCACCTTTAGAACTACCCTTCTAGGAATTCTTTTTCCCAGACTGCTGTCCATATCCTTTCCCACTGCTGCTGACTACTAGTCCAGCAGCCTGACTGTCTGTCCCTGCTGCCTTGTGTCTCGAGCTCCCTGGCATGTAAGGCTGCCCTTACATCCTCTAAAGCCACTGTATCCTTCCCAACTATGAAGGACTGCACAAAATTTTCAATTGTATTCAGTTGATCCAGATGTTCCCTCAGCATACCTTCTTCATGCATCCTCGGACTATACAGTCTCTGCTTCAGCAGCAACTTGTTGGTTAATGACTTAGTCATATACAGGCTTTCAAGCATTACCCACAACTTGGCAGCTCTGTCTACCTCAGCAAGTTCAGTGATAACATCATCAGATAAGCACAACATGATGGTTGAATGTGCTTTCTCTTCCAGACTGGCATAATCTGCTGAACTTGCATCTCCATTACCAGATAAAGGAGTCCATAATCATTGTTGTTTCAACAAGGCATGCATCTTGATTTTCCACAGACTAAAACTGTTTCTTCCTGTAAATTTGTCGATTTTTACGTTAACTGCAGACATCTTTCTTGCAAAAGAACATAACTTTTATCACAGAAGCCTAGCACCGGTGAGGGTCTTGGTCGAAATAAAATCCGTTTGTACAGATGATTCCCAGAACCTCGCTCTGATACCAATTTGTTATAACAGGATAGGGAATCCAGATGCAAGATAGATAATTAACAAATGCAATCTAATAGTAAACAATCACACAAAAATTACAGAAACAAGAAGAACACAAGATTTAACGTGGTTTCCGGTGTTGTGCCGACTACTCCACGGACATAAAAGAGATATTTTACTATGCACTGAATTTCAGACGGATTACACACACTTTACAATGATCAATACAGTTGGTATTTATAGGCACATATCCCTAAACCTTAACCGCCAAGAATCTTTGTCGGATTGCCATAAATGCCCCAGATGTGGATCACTTTGTTGATCCCAATCAGTTGATCATTGCCCAGACGTAGAACTCAGTTGTATCCAACAAACTCTACTGACTTCCAGTAAATTATTTTCTAGCAGACTGCTAACACCAGAAGAAAGATCAGCAGACTTCCCAGCTGAATTTCATAGACTTGGATACACTTATCAGCTGACCATCACTCAGCTGAATACCAGATTAGTTCCACCAGATGTAGAGTTTAAGTCACTTTGCTGACAAATCTCTACCTTGACTTGAACTCTCATCACAGTCAACCAGATTGCATAAACAAATGTACTTGTACCAGGTGCATTCGTCAATGGCAGATGTACTGTACCAGATTACTCCATAGAATCCACTCAACTGACCTGCCCTCAGCCGAGTTTCCGGATTTTCAGATTATAGGCTTTGAATATTCAGCAAGTCCAGACACAACTGAAACTTGCTATACTGAGCTGGTTTAGTGAACATATCAGCAAAGTTTTCCTTGGTGCTGATCTTTTTCCCTACAACCCTCTTCTCATTCCTTAGAAAATGATACCTCACGTCAATATGTTTGGTTCTCTCATGATGAACCTGATCCTTAGCTAGACAAATTGCACTCAAACTGTCACAATAAATCTCTGCTTGATCCTGATGTAGCCCCAAATCACTTACTAGCCTTTTCAACCAGATACCCTCATTGGCTGCTTCAGTAAGAGCCATAAATTCTGCCTCAGTAGTTGATAAAGCCACTTGTAGCGCGAATTTCGTGTTAATCCCTTAAATGCGACAAAGAAAACACAAAATCGTAACAAATGGAATTCTATTAATTTATGAAAATAAAAAGTGGTACAATCTCTATGATCCTTTGATTCTCCTTTTTTTGATGATTAATAGCTTCCCGGATATAGCGGAAAACTTTGAATTTGGTGATGATTTATGACTTCTCGGATATGGCGGAAACGTCTTTAATTTGAATTGAAGACTCAGGATATGGCGGAAGACTTCAAAGTTGATGAAGATTGGAAGGAACGTTTGTGTTACCTTCGACCCCTTCTGTTGAAGAACTTTGGTCCTTGGTTTGTTGATGAAGTTTGGACTTTTGTTGATCTTTGAACGTTGAAGGTGCTTTTTGATCCTCTAGCCTTTCTTGAGGAGCTTTTATTTTTCTTGGAAGATCACCGACTTTTTGTTGATGCAGAGTGGTGGAAGCTTTCACCAACTCTTTTGTGTCTTCACTCTTCTTGTTGCCTTGCTCTCCTCTTGTTGCGTATCCTTTCTTCTTGTTGTAGCTTTCTTTCTACTTGTTATAGCTTTCTTTCTTCTTGTTGTGTCCTTTTTTTTTTTGTCTGTCCTCTCAAATGACCAAGGCCCCCTCCTATTTATAATGTTGGAGGAGAGCCTTTTGGTGGAGGTGCATTTAATGTAAATCAATAAAATCCCTAAATTATATTTTAAGGGACTTTATTATTTAATCAATTATATATTATTTCCTAGTATTAAATGTAGGAACAGTACAAAATAATTTAAAGTTAATGGCATATGTAATATGTGACAGATATAGCGTGTCACATATTTTTCTTTGTAAATCTACAAGCCATTTGTTATAAATCGATTAAATCTCTATATTTTATTTTAAGAGATTTTAATCTATTATTTATTTTTATATTATTCCCTAGTATTTTTGATAGGAAATAATATAAAATAAATTTTCATTTAGGACAAATGTATTATGTGACATATTTGTTGTGTCATATAAAATTTTAATATCTACAAATGGCCCCTCGAGACTTGTTGCGGTTATAGTAATTTTTCTTACCCTCAACGACAAGTCTCGACACAACTTAAAACATATTGATCCAACAATGTGATGATTCATCCTCTTTTTTTTTTCGGTGAAATAATTTCCAAAGTACCATCACTTTTGGTCAATCAAAGTGTCCATTTCAAAGAAGTTTGGATTGAATCATGAATTTGCACAATCCTTGATCTTTGCCCTTTTTTCTTCGGTTAAAGAATTTCCACAGTAGTAGCACTTTTGGTCAACCTCCATTAACCAGCACAATCCCTGATTTTTGCCCCCCTTTGTTTTTCTTTAAAAGTTATCCTAGATTTTGAGCATTGAACGCCATCCTTGTAAAGCATTATGGCAGGTCGGCTTTTTTTTTTTTTTTTTTTTTTTTTTTTTGGATAGAAACCCCCTCTTCCTGCCATGGTTGTTGCTCCATTTGCTTTGACTGCACCAATTATCCAAGATTTTGTGGCCAAATCCTGCTCTTTGAAATCAATTTCCCTTTTGTTTAGCCCATATCAAAGCTTTGGATACAGGAATTCACCCTATAAATTCATTGCAGATGTATTGACATTACCACAATTGCTTCTCGTCTTTTGCTATCATCTTCCCCTATAGGCTAAATTACAATTTTCGTCCTCTAACTAGACACGTTTTTCGATTTTGGTCCTTGTTTTTCTCCGGCAACAATTTTAGTCCTGTAAGTGGTCTTTTTTTTTTTTGCAAAAATAGTCACGAACGCCGGAAAGACCACTTACGGACTAAAATTGGTCTTTTCCGGCGACAATTTTAGTCCGTAGTAAGTGGTCTTTCCGACAATTTTAGTCCGTAAGTAAGTCTTTTTCCGGCGTTCAGGACTATTTTTGCAAAAAAAAGACTATTTACAGGACTAAAATTGTCGCCGGAGAAAAATCAGGACCAAAATCGAAAACGTGTCTAGTTAGAGGACGGAAATTGTAATTTAGCTCCTATAATTACGATATCGGAATTTTTTTTCTGCACGAGAACACACCCTAGGCTTCGAGCTCTGCATTGAGTAATTGTCTTCTTCTTCTTTCTGAATATCCCACCTTCTTTTTATTTATTTATTATTATTATTTTTTTAAATTTTTTTTTTCTCTCTGCGTTCAGTACTCAATAGCAACATTGCAATCTTCTTCTTTTTTTCCTTCTTTTTTTTTTTTCTTTTCTAAAACAATTCCCCCCCTTGTCTGGATGAGAGGAAAGATAATCGGCTACATGTGTATATACATCCAATATGTATACGTATATGATATCAAATACGTACAGCTGTTTTTTTTTTTTAAAATTTTTTTTTTTTTTTGATAGCACGACACACAACTTTTATACATATGCGTAATAGGTGTTTATGTGGTGCCCTTGTGAGGGGTCGTTCTATCGGACTCCTAAGTAGGAATCGCTACGCTGCAAGCGAGCGAAGATGGACCACACAGTTTTCTGAGGTGAAATACACGTAGACAGTTCCCTACTAAAGAGTCCCCATAATATAATTTTTCCCTTGTGAGGATCGACAGGCTGCTGCATCTGAAATTTATTATTATTATTTTATTGTTGGGTGGTGCAATATGTTGCATGATCCCACAAGACAAATGATGTCCATCACTTTTCTTTTCTTTTTTTCCAGTTCAGGAGATAATTATTATTATTAGTATTAGTAATTTTTTTTTTTTATGGTGAGGTGTTGCCCATTGAACCTTCTTATTTTTTTAAATTTTTTTTTTCCAGGATTTTATACCATGGCGATTTTCCGCGAAGCTACGAAAAATAACCAAAAATACTTGGTGGTCGTACATCGTCCCGAAAACGCAGATCTAACTGGGTTTAAGCTTGCGGTTCATCCACCTATGGGTGGCCCTTATTCTGGCGGCTTAACCCAGGGTACTGACACGACGGCACGACTCTACAGGGAGCTGAGGCAGTCTCATGGCCATGTGGAGTACCTGTTATGCCCTTTGGAGAATAGTACGGAGGCTCGGAACCATACTTTTTTCACCCTTGGTCGGTGAATTATTGATGGCGAGGTCCAATGGGGCACCGTGTTAAAAACCACCGGAGTTTTCAGCTTCATAGAGCGATATTGGGAGTGGCTTGAGGACGTACTTTCCCGCAACAGAAGCACTTTGAAAAGGACTGTTTTATATGATGCCCTGAGCGCATCACTCTTCAGCTACTCCAAATGCCCAAGCATTTCCGTGCTTTTTGTGAGGCGTGGTGCCCGGAGACGAACACACTTCACACTGATGCTGGAGATATGTCCATCTCCTTGGCGGATTTATGGCATATTGGTGGACTCCCTGTCACTGGAGATTTGTACAAGGAGGTCATCCCCAACTTTGACGAGTTGATCGGTTCGGGCGCTCATCAAAGGACAAAGTCCCTTCCCATGAGCTGTCAGCATCTTTTTGGGACTATCTTCACTGCTTGGTTGGCGCCGATGACCATGAGGACCCGAAGGTTCCCCTTTCCCGCTGGGTCGATTATTGGTGCAAAAAGTCGATGGTGTACAAAAAAAAGCCTGCCAGTGCGAAAATAGGAGCGTCTCGCCCTAAGGATACTCAAAATCCTAATGGTGACATAGCAGAAAATCCTCGACAGTGGTCCCAAAAAGACGAAGAGATGTTTTCTCGCCTTTATATCGAAGAAAACTCAAGGAAGGAGTTCTTTCTTACGGCTTTTATTGCTTGTTGGTTGTGTTTCTCCGAGGGTCGTGGGGACTTGTTCTCGGACATTTTGGCACTCCTCCGATTTATGGGAAGAACGCTTTTGTTGTGTGGAAGAACTCCGGTCATGGCGGATAATCTTCATTAGTTGGAGATGACTTGGATGCTTTCATGCTTCCTTGATCTTCTCCTTTGATTTCAACGAGGGTCGCGGTGACTTAATCTCGGACTTTAGCGGTGCTCCTCCTATTTGTTGGGAAGATGACCTTTGTATGTTGAAGAACTTCCGATATGGAGGATGATCTTCTGGTGTTGGTTGAAGAACACTGAATATGGCAGATGATCTTCGATTCGTTGAAGAACGCCAGATGTTGCGGATGATCTTCGAATATTGTTGAAGAATGCCGATTTGCCGATGATCTTCGAATGTTGTTGGAGATCTTGAAGGTTTGTTTGTTGCTCCTTCAATCTTCTCCGTGGTGGTTGAACGGATGGGCTTAATGCTTTCTCTCCATTTTATTCACCAATTGTTGTTGTGTTGATGTTGTAAAACTCCCGTGTATGGCGGGAGAGCTTTGACTTTAATGAAGATTTGAAGGAATACTTTGTATTACCTTCAATCTCCTAGTTGAAGAACTTCGACTTTACGGAAGATTTTCGATTGTTGAAGACGATCTTTCTTGGCTCTTTGAAGCTTTTGATCTTCTTCATCTTATTGAAGAACTTCAAGTTTCACTTGGAAGATCTTCGAATGTTTGTTGATGAACGACGGCTGACCTTCGAATGTTGGTTGATGCAGAACGCCGGATTCCTTTGAAGGCGTTGGCTTTTGATGCTTGACGCCTTTAGAAGCCGCCTTTGAAGGCTTGTGGCTTTTAGATCTTGATGCCATTTGAAGCCGCCTTTGAATGCTTGTGGCTTCTTAGGTCTTCTTTTCTTCTTGGCGTTGGAGCAGAGGGCTTTGAAGTTTTTTTCTCTGACTTTCTCACCTTTTGTTGTTGTTGATTTCCTCCACCCTTCTGTTATTGTTTTCCTTGGCTTTTCTTGATCTTCTTTTTTTTTTTTTTTTTTTTTTGCTTCGAGATGTAAAATTTCAATTGATATTAATCTATAAAAACTTTATTATTTCTTTTTTCCTTTAACGCCTTGCAATTTATTTATTTTTGTATGAGGCCCCTCCATTTTTTTGTACGATGGACATCCATTTTTTTTGGGTATGATGAAACTCAACTGATACGTATCATTAAAATCTTATTATTGCTTTCTTTTTCTGGATGGACTTTTTTTGGTATGACTGAACTTGGAGTAACTTCCCAAGCTGCATACGTACCCCGAGAATGCTTTTTGGGGGATCAAGTCAAACGTAGTTCATTTTTTTTTTGTTTTTTGTAATTCAATGCAAGACTAACGCAGTTTAGGCTCGTGCTTAGGAGCATGGTTTGAGTTATACATAAAACCTTTTCAGGAACTTTCCGTTGATTGGGCCAAGCTTGATGCCGTCTTTGTCCACCAACTTGTATGCTCCATTAGTGTAGAGCTCCCGAACAACATAGGGGCCATCCCATTTTGAGGTGAACTTGTTTTTGGACTTATGTGTCAAGATGATGGGCCTTCTCACAGCAAGCACTGTTTCACCAACTTGGAATGACCTTGGGCGAACCTTTTTGTTGAATGCCTTTGACAACCGTGCTTGGTAGCATTCAAGATTCTGTTGAGCCTGGAGCCATTTTTCATCCAAAGCTTCCAACTCTTCAAGGTGAAGGTGGGCATTTTCTTCATCAGTTAAGCCCTCTTGGATAGCGATCCTCAGCGAAGGAATTTGCCGCTCGAGGGGTAGCTGATGAGGGAAAAATTCACTGTTATTTTTATAACTTTTCACCCCGTTTCTGATATCATTTTGAGCACTTTTGTATCATTTCGAGTCTTTAATTCCTAAATTTCATAAAAATATATAAGTCATGAATATTTTATAAAATATCGTGTTTTTATGTGTTTTTATTAGTTTTTGTACCGGTTTAGTAACCGGAGTGTCGTGTCGGATTTACGTTTGGTATTTTGGTGGTTTATTGCAGAATTATAGGTTGACCAAAATCCCGAGTAATGACACGTTTTGAGGCCTAAAAGAGGTATTTTTAGGGATATAAGAGTGTGTCACTAACTTAAGTGGTCAAGTGGCTCAGTGGTTAGTGGTACCACTAACAAATTATATCTTCGATGAACAAATGGCTCATTAAAACGGCATTTTCTGAAGAAGTGTCCTTAATGAAAGTTGTAGATCTTTGCAAGAGCTTTCCAACGCATTTTGAATCACGTCAATCGGACTTCTACAACTCAAGTATCATTAAGTCAAGTGGTCAAGTGGCTAATCGATTCGATTTAGTGGAAATCGAGAAATATCTTCGACGAACGAATGGCCCATCAAAAAGACATTTTCTGAAGAAGTGTCCTTCATGAAAGTTGTAGATCTTCAAATAATCTTTACAACGCACTTTGAATCACATCAATCGGATGTCTACAACTCAAGATATGGCCATTTTACTAAACTGCGATATCGTATAGACGAATTTTGACAATACGGATCAAGATTTTTGACCCGGATCGATCCTAGATGTTCCCGGATCGATCCGGCTGTTCTAATGATGAAAATGAACGTGCTGTTCATCATCTTCATCAGCCATGATCAAACATATACATACATATACATACATACACATATTTCCTATATATATGACCCCAAAATCAACACAAAAGCCTTGTCAATTCACCTCTCTTCTCCAACCTCTCTTCTCCAACCTCTCTTTTTCTTCTTCCCCCTCCCCTCTTCTCCATCGTCTATGATCATCTTTCTTTTCTTTTCTTTTTATTTTATTTTTGTGATATAATTATATTGATATAAATATATATATCCTTATATATATATATATATCTATCATTCCATGTTCTTTTCATTTCATCTCTTTTGGGGCTATATATATATAGATATATGTATATGTCTATGTATGTATTTTTTTTATAAATTAGTTAAAATATCGTTGTAATGGGATAATTATCAATAGATTATTGTTTTCGAGCTTTTTTTTTTACGCACTTATAACTATATATATATATATATATATATATATATATATATATATATATATATATATATACATATAATATATCCCGATATTTAAAATTACGCATTTACTTACGCACTTATATATATATATATATATATATATATATATATATATATATATATATATATATATATATATATATATATATATATATATATATACACATTTAATTTTATGCACTTATATATATCTATGTATATGTATATATATAGTATATTTTCCTTTTCCGTTGTTATGAGTAGCTAAACTTTTCATAGCCGAAATATGTGAAAGCAGGTGAAATCAACCCTCGGGAGACGAGATGGGAGTTGTGTTGTGCTTAATTAAACGTTTTTTTATGATAAAGGTTCATGTTTTAAAACTTGTTTTGATCATGTTAATAACTTTGAATAAGATTGACAACCTTGTTCATTATTACATCAAGCTTATAAATGTATTTTGCGGTGAGATGTGGGATATGAGTATCACTAATCATAGTCGGATTATCGGATTGACAATCGAGTGACGGAGTCGGGACTATGCCTATGTGAGATTCTTATCTTTACGAGATGAATGAAACATGTATTAGAATCACTAAAACATAGCCTTAATCGTTAGATTGACAACCTAAGTGATACGTTAAAACTATGTTTTTGTGAGGTTTTTCAGCAGCTTTTTATTCCGGTCAACCATGTTAGGCAAGTTAACTCTCTAAAGGGAGGGTTAATAAACCTAGTATGGGGGTTAAGTGAGAGTTGTTCAGACCTTAACACCAGAATTAGGAGTTGACACCCGTGAATGTCATATAAACTTAATCAGATAAAACACACTTTTTTATCAAGTTTTTCCTGTGGGGAGATAACCTGTTGGATCATGGCTCGGCTATACTTTTTAATCACCTAGATAAATCCGTTAGAATAATAATTATTTTCTGCATTAGCTATAATACTCTCTACCACAACTTTGATCGCCTGAACTAAGTTCTACGTCGACTTTGGTACTTAAACGTTATTCCCTGTGGATTCGACCTTGTTACCATTATACTACTGTTGACCCGATACTCTGTCGGTTAAAGTTAGCAGTTAGTTATTTTGCTATCAAGCTTTTTGGCGCCGTTGCCGGGGAAATGTGTGATATTGTTGTGATATCTTGTAAGTGAACCGAAGGCTTGGGCCTAGGTTTTTATTTTTATTTTACTTTCGATAAGAGTCTTGGGATGCTGAAGTGATATTGTCCTGAACTCGGTTTGAATACGACTTTGGTACTCGACCCAATCTCTTTACGGGGTTGTTATATTAGGTTGATATCTTGTAAGTCCAGCTAGAACTGAGGCTTAGGACCTTCGGCTACCATATATATATAAATAATAATAATAATAATAATAATAATAATAAATAAAAAAAATTTCGACGGTAAAAAAATAAAAAAAAAAAGCTCGAAAAAAATATTTACTCATCCTTCTCCCTCATTCCCCCTAAATAATAATAATAATAATAATAATAATAATAATAATAGAAAATTTTTATTGTTTTCTTGTTGTTTTCCGAGATCTTGCGGATTGAGCTTAAATGGATGGATTTTTCAATCAATACTACTCACCTGAACAACAATACTCCTACCAATCTCAGGCACCGGAACAATGTTATCAACAACAGTTCGTGCCTCAACCTCAGTATCAACAGCAAGAATAACCAAGGTTCATGGGATTATCGGTGCCCTAGTACGTACCGGGATCGAATTATGGTTATTCGAGTTATGAGCCTCAATATTATGAGGATTCTTCGAACCCTAGTGCTTATCAGGATTACGGTGTTCATACTCAATGCGTTGATAGCTTTACCCAGATTCAGCCACCTGATCAGTATCTGGAATGGCAAGAGGACTGCTACTCACCTCCGATGAATCAAAGTCGGTATGATCGGTTTTCCCCATGCCACGAGAAGACTTCACCGACGGTCAAATGGAGCAACTAGAGCGATTGGACCGGATCTTGCAAGAGCGACTACTTTGGACATGCAAGAGTTCAAGATAAGTACGACTCGCCATAAGAAATCTTCAAGAGAGGGTGGTGCAATTGATTGAAATAATGGAGTTCGAGCAGGCAAAACAGGCATGTGCAAAAGAGGTGGTTAAGGATGATGAGGTGCTCATTGAAGAAGTTCAGGTTAAGAATAAGGTTGAGGATTCAGTTTGCTATAATGAGATTAATTTCAGAGTTAGAGGAGCAGGAGATTGATTGGCCATCTTTAGTAAAGCCACTGGGAGAGTTGGTAGTGTTTAATATAACGGTCCCGGATTACTACATTCGTCCACTCTGTGAGGATGAATTTTCGGCGGTCCAGTTTGTGTACTCCCCGATGGATGAACTTTATGGAATAGTAAAGAAGATGGTTCGACAGGCTGATAACAGAAGATTCTCTGGCTGGGAGGAGGTGACATCGAGAATTAAAAGAGGTACGTTTCTAGACAATACAATTTCAATGGTTCTCGCATTGTTAATTTTTCTTAAGCTATTGATCTTCTTGAGTTCGGATTTTGGTTGATTGAGTCGTTTTTGAGTCACCACAATCGAGCAAACGACGTTAAACAAAAGCGCTACCGGGAGGCAACCCGTTAAATAATAATAATTTGGATAAGACTAGTCTTAATAAAATGTAGAATCTGTGGAAAGTATGATCATAATCAAAGATGAACACAAAGCACAACCAAGTCTCAAGATGAAGGTTTGAATGTTTTTAAAAAAAAAGGGGAACGATGTTAAGGGCTGATTTGTAGTGATTTTTATAGATATTTTCTATATCAATTTCCCCTACATTCGTATGATTTTCATAGATTTTGAGCTATATATGTAAATATTGAGTAAATGAGGTTTTTAATAGTTAAATATGAAAACGTATCGATTTTTATGTTTATTTGATGTTTTTATATTATTTTGGAAATTATTACGTTTTGGTATGTTTTTGATGTTTGTAGATACTCATTGATGATGGAAAAGGGTGATCCTAAAAGGCTAAATTCGAGATGGAAGAGGATCAATCAAAGATATGGAAGAATAAAAGAGATAAGGAAAGAAATAAATCAAGATAAAGATGGAAAAATCAAGAAATCCGTTTTGCATCAGGCTGAACGAGCGTCCGGCTAGCGTTCATATCGAACGGGCGTTTGAAGATGCGAACGAGCGTCCAGGGAGTCGAAACTAATACAGAGAGTTCAGACGCTAGGTGAACTGGCGTCCATCCTCCGTCCAAGCATTCTGGACGGGCGTCCATAAAAGCGGACGGGCGTCCAACGCCGACCTAAGGCCAGCCGACTTAAAACTCTATTTAAAGAGCTGCGCCCCAACCCTAAGGATATACCAATTTTCTCACATATAATTCTTCAGGGAAGCAGCCGCACTTTGGAGAGTTGAAGGCCGGTCACCCGAGCCTCGTGCTCGGGTGAACCGAGGTTAGATTAGGAGTAGATTATGTAGCTTTTCGTTTTCGTTTCCATGGAGTTCAACCATTGTAACCAAAACTATGTGAGTTCTTCTTTTAGATTTATTCAATTTCAGTTTTATTTCATGATCTTTAATTAAAAGTTGTTTCTTTCTATGATTTTTGATGCTATTATGTGGACTCATATCGAGAGATTTGTTTACTAATTGATACGTTTACAACAAACGAAAGTTGCGTAGACTAGATCACCGTAGAAAGAATAGATCTTTTATCTGAACAAACGGAAGTTGATAGATATAATCTAGGTTGCTTGAATTTATGAACTTAAAACTGCGAGAGCTACTTAGGTTTGTTAATTCATACACCCGAGTTTTGTAAAAGAACATTGGTCCCAACATTCGGAAGATGAGAGACCGGTAATTGGATTTACTAAGGAATTAGGAATCCGTAGCTTGAGAAATAAATTCACTAAGGAATTAGGGGTTTATGTCTCGTGAAAAGGTGAAACCACAACTTGAATTAAAATCATGAATTGAACTAGGATTGAGATCACATAGGTTTGTATATTGGTTGTTTCCATGTCCCTTAGTTTAGATTGTTTATTTTGTTTCCTAGGTTAGATTTATTTTGATTGTTCTTTATGTTTTTATGTTTTTATGTTTTTGCTTTTCGTTTTTAGAGTAGCAATTGGTAGGATTAATTAAACTAGATTCAACATCCCAATTCCCTGTGGATCGACCCCTTACTTATCTCGCTCTACTATCAACAACCCGGTATTCGGCCGGTTAGGAGTTAGTTTTGCAATTAGGTTAGGGTTTATAAATTTTCTTTTTGTTTAGTGATGCAAAATCCCTCCAACAAAATTGGCGCCGTTGCCGGGGAATCGGTGTTTTGTTGAATTTGGTTGAATTAATTTCTCAATTTTGTTACGTTTTTTTTTATTTTATTTTATTTTCCGTTTTCAATAAAAGTAGCGTTGAATAAATCGAGAGTTTTTATTTTTGCCGTGTTTCGATGACCGTTAGGTTAAGAATGTGCAAAGAGTTTTTTACTCGATTTGTGAGACGTGAATTATATGTTGTTGCAATCTAGTCCAACCTCTCCGTGCTTTAATTTGATGAGGCCGCGATGCCGTGATTGTTTTGAGTTGATGAACTCAGTTAGGATAATTAGGGTTTTTCCGTGTTGTTTACGCGTTTACGTGCATATTCGAAAGAACGGTGGGTGTATGAACGCTCGTCCGTCGGTAAAGGTTTCAACGCTCGTTCGAGTTGAAGGATCGGACGGTCGTCTGGAATCCTGAACGCCCGTCTGGAGGTTTTCAAGAGCAAACGAGCGTTTGAAAAGATGAACGTTCGTCCAGTTCTGAACGCTAAGTGAACGTTCGTCCGGGGTTCAGTCCAGGTTCTAAATTTCTTGATTTTATTTTCAATGTTTTTATTTGATGTGGATTTTTCATTCGAGCTTCTGTGGCTAATTGATTTTTACGTAGATGTCCTGAACTTATGTGATTTTATTTTTCCATCTATGAATCCATGTTAGATAATTGATCAATTCTTTATATATGATTCATCTATGCAAGTTATAGTGACTGTCGGTTCTCGTAAGCTATAACTGTTCTTATTGTTAATTAGTAGCTAATGTCGGTTCCCGTATGCTACATACCGCTCGATGAATCATGTTTAGCGTTAAGACTTACGTGCTTCCTTTATTTTTATAATTTATATGGGTAGCTACTCGTCGGTTTCCGTATGCTACGTGTTGGGCCATATAGGTTATAGCTTTTTAGTATAGCTATAGCTAACTCGTTGGTTTCCATAATGCTATCACCTTTGACGAGTCTTAAGGCGCGTCTACACCGCATGTAATGAACGACTGTCGTTTATCGTAACTTTGTCATTATTTGGTAGACGTTTATTTTATACATGTCATGCTGCAAATGAGTGGGCTAGTTTTCTTTCTTTTATTTTCTTTTATTTTTGCATATCATTTAGATGCATATCATTTAGTTGCATATCATCTAGTTGCATTGTTTTTCTATTTTTTTTTTTTTTTTTCTTCTTGAGTGTAGTTAACTGTCGGTTTCCGTAATACTACCTCGTTTTTTTATGATGGTTACTGTTGGTTTTCCATATGCCATCATTATTATTATTGCATATCATGTAGGCTGCATTGTAGTATATTTTCATATAGTTGCATCTAGCCTACGAGTTTGTGATATTTTCATGTATATGTGTCCATCTTTAGTTGAGCTTAAGTTGAAAAATCTTTATGATCCTTTTCTTCATGTGCTTTATATATGTAATCTTTTCTTTTTCCCCGAAGACTCTTTTTGCACTAATCAAGTCTGTAGGATACTTTCTATAGCGATTGTGCACTTTAACGATGTATTCGGTTTACCTGTGATGCTCCGCTTCATCGAGCTATACAAGCAATCTGGTTCTTGTTGGTTCCTCGAGTACTGCACTGCCGAATCCAATCGGCTAAGTTCTCTAATTTATTATTTCGCACAACTTGAGGACAAGTTGCAATCCAAGTGTGGGGGAGAGGATGGTTTATATGTATCTATGAGTCGTTTGCTCAATTTCTAATATATTTCTATGAAAAGTGCTTAATTTTCAAAATTTTTTGTTTTGTCCCGAGTCACCTGTCGAGCAAACGACGTTAAACAAAAGCGCTATGGCGGGGAGGCGGCCCGTTAAATAATAATAATTTGGATAAGACTAGTCTTAATAAAATGTAGAATCTGGAAAGTATGATCATAATCAAAGATGAACACAAAGCACAACCAAGTCTCAAGATGAAGGTTTGAATGTTTTTAAAAAAAAAGGGGAACGATTAGGTGGTTATCCGAAAATCCCGAGGGAGAATACAGAGAAAAATTCAAACACTTCATTTCTAGGACTTAGGCTGTTATAACAATTTGAAAGAACCCCCTTGAGAATGCGGTATAAAAGACTCACTACATTTTATGATTTAGTCCGTTTCCAATTTGAATTGATGCCTTGACTATGATATGTATATGCTCTTTATGATATGTATGCACATATTGCCTATCGAATTTTCTGACGTGACAGGGCCATTTCCTTATTATTCCCATATCCCTATTCGATGTCTTGGCACGAGGACCATGTCCCGTGTTTTCTTTATTTTGGTTTTGTATAGGGATTCGGGTCGTGCTTTCTCATGGCTGTTACGGGATTCGGTAGCACCTTTCTGCCATGTTATAAGCTAAGTCTTCCTCTCTATCTCATTCACACGCTTGGGACATTGCAAGTTCGTAAGTGGGGGGTAGAGTCGAGGTTGGTCTAGTAATGGCATTAAGTATTTATTTTGTATCAGAAAATCCCTTAGTTTTTGATTTTTTTTTCCGAGCATTATTTAGTTGATTAAAATAAATTGTATAAGGTATATATTTCATGGATTTGATTATGTAATGATCGATTTGGATGTATATAACCAAAGTGAACCGTAAGTACATTTTAACCCCAAATTTATTTGTGTAACATGAATTCATTGTTCACGTAAGCCTTTGATAATGAAGCGAAAATTTTAAACTGTATCCATTCAGTATCCTAAGTGGTTATTCTAGAGATAATTGCAGTAACTTAGTACCTAATTTTTGAACGTGTACTGTGAATATCTGAAGGTTTGAATGTGATAGAAAGGATATAAGTTAAGTGGAATGAAAAGAAAAATATCAAATTAAGATGAACTACATATATGTCGGTTGTAGCTACCAATGATTTGAGTGCAGTAGGGCGTTATCACGAAACGTCCTATATCACTATGAGGTTTAAAAGCTCCCGACTCTGATGATAGTAGTCCAGCTAGGGTGTTATCACGAAACATCCTATTGCTGGGAATGAAGGCATATGCTACACATGTGAAATTAAGTCCAGCTAGGGTGTTATCACGAAACATCCTATTGCTGGGAATGAATTAAGCATGGTTGAAAACTTAGTTATCTTCTGACTATCCCCAGTATAAACTGAATGATATGCTTTAGGGATTATCCTAATAAGTACACGGAAGGACTTTGTGTGGAAATGTTACTGCCTATACCTAGGAAAGTCATTAGGACTGTCTGAATGGATATTTGTGCGTTTGCTTGAATTATTCAAGAAAGGATAGTGGAAATTGAAAAGGCTTGTCGCACACACACTCTGTTATACATTTATATTGAGGTTAACGCCTGGTTGTAATTCTAATGGTTATATCATCTGGTTGTCCCTATTATCTTATCTTTGCATGAATTTTTCCTTCATTCATTTTGTTTTATCGCTTGTTTTGCTCGAGGAAGACCAAAAGCTAAGTGGGGGGTTGTGATGAGGGAAAAATTCACTGTTATTTTTATAACTTTTCACCCCGTTTCTGATATCATTTTGAGCACTTTTGTATCATTTCGAGTCTTTAATTCCTAAATTTCATAAAAATATATAAGTCATGAATATTTTATAAAATATCGTGTTTTTATGTGTTTTTATTAGTTTTTGTACCGGTTTAGTAACCGGAGTGTCGTGTCGGATTTACGTTTGGTATTTTGGTGGTTTATTGCAGAATTATAGGTTGACCAAAATCCCGAGTAATGACACGTTTTGAGTCCTAAAAGATGTATTTTTAGGGATATAAGAGTGTGCCACTAACTTAAGTGGTCAAGTGGCTCAGTGGTTAGTGGTACCACTAACGAATTATATCTTCGACGAACAAATGGCTCATTAAAACGGCATTTTCTGAAGAAGTGTCCTTAATGAAAGTTGTAGATTTTTGCAAGATATTTCCAACGCATTTTGAATCACGTCAATCGGACTTCTACAACTCAAGTATCATTAAGTCAAGTGGTCAAGTGGATAATCGATTCGATTTAGTGGAAATCGAGAAATATCTTCGACGAACGAATGGCCCATCAAAAAGACATTTTCTGAAGAAGTGTCCTTCATGAAAGTTGTAGATCTTCAAATAAGCTTTCGAACGCACTTTGAATCACATCAATCGGATGTCTACAACTCAAGATATGGCCATTTTACTAAACTGCGATACCGTATAGACGAATTTTGACAATACGGATCAAGATTTTTGACCCGGATCGATCCTAGATGTTCCCGGATCGATCTGGCTGTTCTAATGATGAAAATGAACGTGTTGTTCATCATCTTCATCAGCCATGATCAAACATATACATACATATACATACATACACATATTTCCTATATATATGACCCCAAAATCAACACAAAAGCCTTGCCAATTCACCTCTCTTCTCCAACCTCTCTTCTCCAACCTCTCTTTTTCTTCTTCCCCCTCCCCTCTTCTCCATCGTCTATGATCATCTTTCTTTTCTTTTCTTTTTATTTTATTTTTGTGATATAATTATATAGATATAAATATATGTATCCTTATATATATATCTATCATTCCATGTTCTTTTCATTTCATCTCCATTTCATCTCTTTTGGGGCTATATATATATAGATATATGTATATGTCTATGTATGTATTTTTTATATAAATTAGTTAAAATATCGTTGTAATGGGATAATTATCAATAGATTATTGTTTTCGAGCTTTTATTTACTTTTACGCACTTATAACTATATATATATATATATATATATATATATATATATATATATATATATATATATATATACATTTACTTTTATGCACTTATATATATCTATGTATATGTATATATATAGTATATTTTCCTTTTCCGTTGTTATGAGTAGCTAAACTTTTCATAGCCGAAATATGTGAAAGCAGGTGAAATCAACCCTCGGGAGACGAGATGGGAGTTGTGTTGTGCTTAATTAAACGTTTTTTATGATAAACGTTCATGTTTTAAAACTTGTTTTGATCATGTTAATAACTTTGAATAAGATTGACAACCTTGTTCATTGTTACATCAAGCTTATAAATGTATTTTGCGGTGAGATGTGGGATATGAGTATCACTAATCATAGTCTGGATTATCAGATTGACAATCTGAGTGACAGGTCAGGACTATGCCTATGTGAGATTCTTATCTTTACGAGATGAATGAAACATGTATTAGAATCACTAAAACATAGCCTTAATCGTTAGATTGACAACCTAAGTGATACGTTAAAACTATGTTTTTGTGAGGTTTTTCAAGACGACTTTTTATTCCGGTCAACCATGTTAGGCAAGTTAACTCTCTAAAGGGAGGGTTAATAAACCTAGTATGGGGGTTAAGTGAGAGTTGTTCGGACCTTAACACCGAAATTAGGAGTTGACACCCGTGAATGTCATATAAACTTAATCAGATAAAACACACTTTTTTATCAAGTTTTTCCTGTGGGGAGATAACCTGTTGGATCATGGCTCGGCTATACTTTTTAATCACCTAGATAAATCCGTTAGAATAATAATTATTTTCTGCATTAGCTATAATACTCTCTACCACAACTTTGATCGCCTGAACTAAGTTCTACGTCGACTTTGGTACTTAAACGTTATTCCCTGTGGATTCGACCTTGTTACCATTATACTACTGTTGACCCGATACTCTGTCGGTTAAAGTTAGCAGTTAGTTATTTTGCTATCAGTAGCACAACTTCAACACCGTATACAAGCGAATATGGAGTGGCTTGAGTTGGCGTTCGAAAAGTTGTGCGGTAGGCCCATAGTGCTTCACCCATCCGTTCATGACAGTCTTTATTGTGCCTTGCAACAACCTTCTTCAACAAGTTGCATAACATCTTATTGAAAGCCTCGGCAAGCCCGTTGGCCGGTGCATTGTACATGGAGGACTTGTGTTGTTTGAAGTGAATCGCTCACACAAACTTAAATCATTTGCTTCATTGGTTTCAACGGTGGCGAAGCGGATCCGCTATTGGGTTAGCCATTTTCGTTATTAATTTCCGAGTCCGAGGGACTATTGTTTGTAGAATCTATTAATAGTATTCAAGGTTAAACATGACTCCTAGAGAGTTAACAAAAAACGAAGTTATCTTCTCCTTTCGTTCTCTTCTTTCTTGATGTTTGGTTGGCGGGGTCGTGGCCTTTCTCGCCGGGCGAGCGCATCCGATTCTAAAGTCCTTTCCTTTCCTAAACCACTTCCCGTTCAGTTGCTAAAATTTAGATAAATTTAAAATGAAAAGGAAAAGACGATTTCTCATGAGCGAGCAGTGCACCTACTGACCGTTTTTGCGCGGTGATGTAAAGGATAAGAGGTTTACCTTTGATAAGGGCTGCCAAGACTGGAGCATTCATCAGATATGCTTTAATGCTTTCAAACGCTTTTCTACATGAGCTGTCCCACTCGAACGAAACTACCTTTTTCATCAGATGGCTAAAAGATGACACCTTTCAGCGAGGTTTGATATGAACCTCCGTATGTATGCAAGTCTCCCTTGCAGGCTTCTAAGTTCATGTAGATTACGAGGCTCTGGCATTTTCATAATGGCTTCAACTTTGGACTGGTCGATTTCTATTCCTCGATGACGGATGATGAAGTCGAGGAATTTCCCTGAACTGACTCCAAATGCGCACTTTAGAGGGTTCATCTTCAATTGGAATCTTCAGAGCCTATCAAAGACTAATCTCAAGTAGTTTATGTGGTCGGCCTTCTTCTTCGACTTGACGACCAAGTCATCAACATAACATTCAACGTGTTGGTGTAGCATGTCATCGAATATTTTCTGCATCGCACACTAATAAGTTGCCCCCGCATTCTTTAATCCAAATGGCATCACCTTATAGCAATAGATACCCTTGGGCGTTCGAAATGCCGTGAGTTCTTCGTCTTCTGGAGCCATACGAATTTGATTATACCCCGAAGATCCATCCATGAAGGATAACAACTCATGACCTGTGGTTGCATCTACAATCAGCTCAGAGTGATTGGCAAGGGAAAATCATCCTTGGGGCATGCATTGTTCAAGTCTCGAAAATCAACGCAGACGCGAATTTGCCCATTCTTCTTCCTCATGGGTACGATGCTTGAAATCCTTGTTGGATATCTAACCTCACGAATGAAGCCTGCCTTAATGAGTTTGTTGACTTTTGCTTCTATGAGAGGCACAAGGTCCGGCCTAAATCTCCTTTGAGCTTGCTTAACAGGACGCGATCCCTTCTTTACAGATAATTGATGAACGGCTACTTTTGGGTCTAGACCAGGCATCTCTTTGTACGTCCATACAAAGACGTCTTTGTAATCCTGCAAAAGTTCAAAGTACACTTTTTCCTCTTCTGAAAATAGGAGAGCACGGATGAAGGTTGGTCACGGCTCATCCTGGTGTAGGATGTAATATCACCGGATAGATCAAGATCCACCCGATTACGCAGCGGAAAGTACAAGATCTAGATCATATTCAATCAAAATACATAAATAAAAGATCTAACCTACGAGGGGGTTAGATTGCTTACCAGTTTATGGTGAATAAACTCCATGAACTATCTTCAATCCAAGATCCAAGCAAATTGAGATGCCACCGTCTTCCGACGTGTATCTCCAAGCAACACCAGGTGGATGGTGATCCAAGCCGCTTGACCTCCTCGATATGCTACCTTAGAAAAACCCGAAGTTTTCCTAAAAACTCAAACCCTTGCAAAAGCCGAAAATTCTAAGCTTTTGCATATGTATGTCGAAATTGTGATGTGATAAAAGACTTGGGAGAACTCTCTTTATATAGGAGAGAAATCCTAGCCTCCAAGACATTATTTAATTAATACAAAATCAATCAAAATAATCGTTTACCTTAAAAAGAAAAATCTAGAATATTCCTAAAGTAATTAGGATAAATAAAAGATTTTCTTTTCCTTAAATTATTTAACAAATAAATAATTTAATCACATGTCTTATTATTTATCAAGAAAACTAATTTCCCAATAAATAATTCACAACAAATTTCACCAAACCCTAAGGGAATAGGGCCACACGAAATTACCATCACATTGGGCCGAGTCCACGAAAAATTTTCTTTTCCATGTATTTAATTATCTAGTCCAACTAAACAATTAATCCACATATCAATTAAACAGTCCAATCCAACTATTTAATTATAATTGAGGTGAAACGACGAGAAAACGTATATGCTATATTAGGAGCCACATCGGAGACCATGGACCCATATTCAGTGATGTCGGGTCAAGTAATAAAAATACTCGATACCTAAATAACACACTAGCAAGAGAACTAGGTTCAATCGTAGTATAGTTAGATAGAGTCGAGGTCGATCCCACAGAGACTCGGCTTAAACGAAATATGACTTATTAAACTAAAAAGCAAAGTAAAAGCGGTCTACGACCAACAAATAACGCAGAAATAAAATTGACACAATAGAAACACAAAACCAACAAAAGACACAACGACACTAAGACACTTATTTTTATAGGTTTTATAAATGATTGACAAACGGTATTGATAACGCTAGTAGTAATTACTCCCCCATGCTATGTAGATTGACGACGAGACAAAACAAGACATTTAAGATTAATTATTCTGACTACGGGAGTCATCCTCTAAGATAGATCTAGCTCCGGTTAGGCCATCTAGATCATCGTGTCTCCATTACGTGACTTCACATTTTTAGTCTCCATCTCATATAACTTCTGACACAATTACGAAACTAGGGATGCCGGTATAAATTGTAACCTCATCTAAGCAACATTCCTATGATTAGGCGTACTTCTTAGACACCGATTCAATCTCTGTCCTAAATAACAATCACTTTTTAGGTCTCATGTTAAATTACGATGACAAATAATTAAGTTGATCAAGTTTAATTACTCGTTTGAATTACAAAGCGAGAACCCGACGTAGTCGAAGCCGTTCACGGACAAATCAAGAACATCACGGATCTTGCGCCAACGAGACATAAGCTCGCGCCAACAAGCTCGGATCGAACCGATTTGCTCGTGAAACGTCTTTTACGTCTCAGATCTACATAAACATGGGTTCGTAAATTAACTACATAACGAAATCAATACACAAAAAGACTACTCCATAACGAAATAAATTAGATCTATGAATAAAGATTGCATAATTGAGTAGACATTACCCTCGAAGACGAGCGTGATTCCCACTCCTCGATACGATCTCTAACCGGAGATTCTAACGACTCCGTAATGAAAGAACATAAAATAAAATAAAGAAAACAACGAAGTATATTTATAAAAGTAATGAAATATTGTATGTCTAAGGTGTACAAATGGCGTGTTATGTATGCCTCTATTTATAGGGGTTCAAGCTAATTAAGAGATATACTTCAAAATATCAAAACAAATAAGAGATAACTCCCGGCCGATCTCAAAAAAAATGACATGCGCCCCACTAAATGCGTGTCCCAAAGTCGGCGCCATTCTTGGATTGGTTTGCCAGCTTTTGTCATGCTTATCCGATCTTTATTTTCAATGCATCCGGATTTTCTTGGATTTATCTTGTAATTTAATTCTTCCACTTGTATTTATCCTCCATAATTATCCAAATCTGCAAAATAGATATTTATCCCAAAATAAATCATATTTAAATAAAAAATGGATAAATACCAAAATATATAATATAAACGGATAAATACCAAATTATATCTTATAAATGGATAAATACCAAATTATATAATATAAATCACATAACATTAAATAATCCATATAAACAGGTGATATCATAAAATATATATTATTAATCCCGATTTAAGGACAAAGTTGATGACTTTTACGGGTATAATTTGACCGTCATCATTCAGTAGCTACAATAAATTGAATAAAATTATTCGTCTGACCGAACAATAATATTCAATCTATTAATTCCGGGATTACACCACCATAAACCCGAAACTGAACTCTGCTGAATATAGATATAAACTTACACTCAACTTTGAGTCGATAAGCGTCCACTGCTATAATCATTACATACGGATAAATCCTCCATAGACTGTTCGTTAAGATTCGGGATATCTCCGTAAACCCTTCTCCAAACCTCTTCCTTATTTACCATTAACCCCCTAGTGACCAAATAGTTCATAACTAATATAATATGAACTGCGCGCATCGGTCAGTTTCTAGGATTAGCAAATAAGGGAACTGTCTGTCTACTTCCTGCAGGAAGGAATGGATTCCATATCTGTGATAGCACAGACTACTCACTCATCCTAAAATAGAGCCAACGTGAAGTGTCGGACCACATACTACGAAGTGATCCTTACTAACGCATCAAACCATACCCTAGTCTAAGCAGTCGTCTGTGATCACTTTAGGATTGAGATTAATCCATATATGATCATCTTGTGATTCGGTAAGACTTCTCGATCACGGAATTATATCGAGAACTCAAATCAAATCGGTCCACCCCTATATGATTATCATCATAAATAAATGCCCCACTAGGTACCCTATTACCGACAGTCCGGATAAGACTGTCACACCTAAAGTGTTCTGGGCGCATTATTAGCAAATTAATCTTGAGACCCGTACTCAGATCAATAAACGCTACGGACTAAGTTAATTTTAAGTACATCTCACTAACTCAATCCTCTTGTGTATAGCCATACACTGAGTTATGTGATTACATAAACGAGGTACTTAGGGTTTTCAGTAGTGTCTTAATTATAAGCATACTTGCACGTAATAACATGAATTATTAATTGTCTTTCGGGCACTACACCTAACAATCTCCCACTTGCACGAAATTCAAGTGGATTAATTGTTTTAGAGCACACCCTTTATATCTATATCTACAACACCTGGGTGCCAAGGTTGACTTCTTTCAATTCATCGATAGTGGACATGACCCCTTCTTCTAGCTCCAGGGGCGTTTCTTCGGCATCCTCTTCCACATCATCATTACCGAAGATAATGTGATGGGTGGGATAGGCCTCTTCACTGGTGGTGATGATGTATGAGGAGCCAATACTTTCTTCTGGCTCGTCTGTCGGTAACGGTGGATTTACTTCTTCTTCGCCGTATCTGACGTTGCTTCCCGTATGCACCACAGTGTATACTTTTGCTTTTAGAACATTTCCGCAATGTATGACTAAGTCAGAGTGGCGCCTCATGCGAGATGGAATCGTGCTCCTGATTTCTCTAGGGTCTACTTCCATGCTCCCTTCCTTAATTGCACTCTTCTTGGACCATTTTCTTCCATTTGCTCGGGTGGATCGAATGGCACTCTTCATTGAAACTTGCAATCTCTCCAATTCTGAGACACGATCTTTCTTGGGCCGTAATCTCTCAAACACTGAAGGTCTTCGGGAGGGCAGCTCGATAATATTTGATGAAGATGCTTCATCTTCCACATCGATATAGTTATTGCTTGCTCTTTTTATCGAGATACGGATGGGTGGTGAAGGGGAATATCCAAGGCCAGTTTGCGAAGATCCAACAGCCTTACTACTTCCTTCCGAGGCCTTCAATATTCTTCCAAGTTCTCCACTTTTTTCCCCCACTGTTTGGGTAGGACTTCGAGATCCATGCGCTGCCTTTGCAAGGAGTTTGTAGGCAATAGGGTCGAATCCTTCCTTTCTTGCGGTTGGAACGGATCCATGTAAAGCCTTGCAATGGAGTACTCGACTTCATGCATTCTACCTTAGGAAGCGGGAGTGTTAACCCACTTAATTCTTTTGGCACTTGTGATGGGTGATTGTCTCCCTTATGCTTTGCCACACATAGAAGCACTAGAGGTTTTGACTATTCATGCCGACTTACGTCTTTAGCTGCCATTGCTTCATCTTTTATCATGTTTCTCCACCGTTCTTTGCTTTATTTTGAGTTAGCATTGTCATCTTCTTTTGCAGGAACCCGTTTCAAATAGAATTTGGCATCTGCAAAGTGTGCTTCTGCTTCAGCAAAAGGATTTTCATCTGCAACGACTTTTCTCACTACCCCGTCGCGCCAATACTTGAAGCACTGGTGGAGAGTTTAGGGGATGACTCCATTTTCATGTAGCCACGGCCTTTCCAACAGCATGTTGTATGAAGTTTTGGCATCGATGACATGGAAGAGCGTGCTGCAAGACATGTCGTCCATTAAAATTTTTAGTCTTATTACTCCGATCGCTCTTTGACCCCCTTGGTTAAATCCTTGGATCATAAGGCGGCTGTCAGCGAGTTCATCCATTGAAACACCAAGCTCTTTCAGTGTGCGGAGCAGTAAAATTTTGACAGCGGAACCTCCATCCAACAACACTCGATTTACTCGTCTTTCACGTGTGAATGTACTTACAAACAATGGGCGATTATGGGGTGCTAACCCTAGCAGCATATCATCATCCGTGAAGGTTATCTCAGTTGTGCATGAATTTTCGCCTTGATTGGAGCCTCCTCTTCCGTCGGAGAGTTTCCCTGCACAATTATATCGTCATCTTCCTCCACGTGGATAGCACAACATGAAGCCACTTCCTCTTCCAAGTATTTTTCAAGGTCCTCAACTTCCAAGATCTTCTTAGGCATATACTCCAGCAATGTGACAGGAGTACGGGGACTTTTATATGCAACGCTTTCCAAAAGGATGTTCTTCTTTTCCTTTCTTTCCTTTCTTACCTCTCTTTGTTGCTTTCTCACCCTTTTTGCTTTTTTGTTTCTCTTTAGGTTGGAGGACTTGGGGTGATTCTTTCTTTGCTCCACTGACTCAAAGTGATGCGTCATCCTTTTCTTCTTCTTGTGAGTCACCAGAATCCATCTGTCATCGTCTTGTTCGGTGGACTTAAGGTTTTTCTCTTCCTCATCGAGAAACCATTTTTAGTTCAGGAGAAGTCACGAAGTTCTCTTCGATGATTGGTAGAAATTCAAGGGACTTGATTCCAATTGGATCAAGAGATCCGAATTGAATGGTTTCTTCATGATCATTTTTCGGTTCATCTATAGTGATTTGATTCGTGCTCGCTTTCTCTTCTTCGAGCACAATCTTTCCTTCATCGGCCAAACGCATAACTCTGTCTTTGAAGATGAAACACTTCTCAACAGGGTGACAGCACAAGCGATGATATTTGCAATAATTTCCCTTATGTGCTTTTGCAGCATCTTTTGGGTGCTTTGTTTCTGGGAGTTCGATGAGCTTGGTTTTCAACAACTCATCAAAAATTGCTGGCATATCTGAATCGAAGAAAGGATACTTATTTTGTTGTCTTTCATTCACGGTAGGTCGTCGCCTTCCTGCCTGTTGAGACTCAATTTTCTTTCCTCCCACTTGCTTGAACTTTGGTTGTTAACTCTTATCGGAGCTACAGTGGAGGCATTGGACTCTTTCTTCTCCATTTTAGGAGCACTTTTCACGGTCTTCTTCACTTTTTGCTATTCTTTGATCCTCTTAGGGTCTTGCACAGGATCTTGACCTCCGTTGGCATCAATGCTCAATTCCATGTCATGGGTGCGAGTAGCTAACTCCTCAAAAGATCTAGGTTGCATCCCTTTAAGAATGTATTACAATCCCCAATTCATGCCTTGAATGCACATCTCAATGGCAGAGGCTTCAGACAACTGGTCTTTGCAGTTACGGCTCAGACTTCTCCATCTGTTAATGTAGTCAACGACTTTCTCTTCTTTCCACTACCGGGAGTTAGTTAATTCCATGATGTTGACGGTTCTGCGAGTGCTGTAGAAGCGATTGAGGAATATCTGCTCCAGTTGCTCCCAACTGTGCAGAGGGGTGGGGACAAGATCAGTGTACCAGTCAAAAGCGTTGCCTTTGAGAGAGTGCATAAATTGTTTCACCAAGTGATCTCCATATGTTCCAGCATTGTTGCAAGTTTCAATGAAATGAGCAATGTGTTTCTTTGGGTTGCCTTTTTCGTCAAATTGTTGGAAGTTTGGCGGTTGATAACCGGCTGTCATCTTTAGATCATCAATCCTTTGGGTGTACGGCTTGACATACGTTTGAGAAGACTTCATGGACCCTCCATCCTTGTACTTTATCGTCCTCATGATGAATTCTTGCAGCTGGCTGATGGGAATGGTTCCGTCGGGGGAAATCTTCAGATCACTTGCCAAGGTAAAAGACTTGGACGTTTCCCTATCTTTGAAGGAATTTTCTGGAGCCATTTTCTGGTTGTTCGCCATGTTCAAAGACTTGAAGGCTTCTTGCTCCTTTGAAGTGACGTCATGTTCATCCTCATCGTTATGCACCACTTCTTTTGATTTACTTGCTTCTCCTACAGAATCAAGTTTGCTGGCAAGCTTGGCAATTTGCACGTCTTGGGTCGGAATATGTGATGTGAGGGCTTCAATGGCCTTTGTGAGGCTAGCAATGTGCTCCTCCAGAGTGGTATAATTCATCATCATGACATCCGCAGCCACTGGCGACATGAATCCATCAAAAGCTCCATGAAGGGAAAAAAGACTAATGCCAAGTTCTTTCGCCATGCCTCGAGTAACCGGGCCAGAAATTTGTCCCTGGGATGAAGAACTAGCAACAGTCTTTTCAGCAACGGCCTTAGAGACTTTTGAGACACCAGCTTTGGCAACCTTTGAAGCAGCAGCCTTGGCGACTTTTGAAGCAATGACTTTTGGAGTAGCCGCCTTTGAGACTTTTGAGGCATCAACCCTTGGAGCCATTTGTTCTTGAACTTATTTTTTTTTCTTATGGAGAGATGAAGGGAGAGATTGGTCCCACCGGGCGTGCCAGAATTTGTAGCGCGAATTTCGTGTTAATCCCTGAAATGCGACAAAGAAAACACAAAATTGTAACAAATGGAATTCTATTAATTTATGACAATAAAAATTGGTACAATCTCTATGATCCTTTGATTCTCCTTTTTTTTATGATTAATAGCTTCCCGGATATAGCGGAAAACTTTGAATTTGGTGATGATTTATGACTTCCCGGATATGGCGGAAACGTCTTTAATTTGAATTGAAGACTCCGGATATGGCGGAAGACTTCAAAGTTGATGAAGATTGGAAGGAACGTTTGTGTTACCTTCGACCCCTTCTGTTGAAGAACTTTGGTCCTTGGTTTGTTGATGAACTTTGGACTTTTGTTGATCTTTGAACGTTGAAGATGCTTTTTGATCCTTTAGCCTTTCTTGAGGAGCTTTTAGTTTTTCTTGAAAGATCACCGACTTTGTGTGATGTAGAGTGATGGAAGCTTTCACCAACTCTTTTGTGTCTTCATTCTTCTTGTTGCCTTGCTCTCCACTTGTTGTGTATCCTTTCTTCTTGTTGTAGCTTTCTTTCTTCTTGTTGTGTCCTTTTTTTTGTTGTCTGTCCTCTCAAATGACCAAGGCCCCCTCCTATTTATAATGTTGGAGGAGAGCCTTTTGGTGGAGGTGCATTTAATGTAAATCAATAAAATTCCTAAATTATATTGTAAGGGACTTTATTATTTAATAAATTATATATTATTTCCTAGTATTAAATGTTGGAAACAATACAAAATAATTTAAATTTATTGGCATATGTAATATGTGACAGATATAGCGTGTCACATATTTTTCTTTGTAAATCTACAAGCCATTTGTTATAAATCGATTAAATCTCTATTTTTTATTTTAAGAGATTTTAATCTATTATTTATTTTTATATTATTCCCTAGTATTTTTTATAGGAAATAAAATAAAATAAATTTTCATTTAGGACAAATGTATTATGTAACATATTTGTCGTGTCACATAAAATTTTAATATCTACACCACTGTTGCCTGAAGAGTTGCTTTCCAGGCGACATTTGAATTCCCTAATGTGAAAACATAACCAGTCATTGATTTCCTACTGTCCACATCACCTGCATAATCAGCATCACAGTACCCTGTGACCAGACCTTGAGTATCACTTCCATAAATGAGACCAACATCAGCTGTACCCCTAAGGTACCTGAAAATTCTTTTCACAGCTTTCCAGTGTTCTTTTTCAGGTTGATCCATAAACCTGCTGATAACACTGACTGCATGAGCCAGATCAGGCCGAGTGCAAACCAAAGCATACATCAAACTGCCAACTACACTAGCATAGGGAACTTTTGACATATACTCCTTCTCTTGGCTGATTGTGAAGCATAAACAGACAAATGAACATTAGATGCCATATGAGTGTTTATTGGTTTTGCAGCATACATGCCAAATCTGGCTAATATCTTCTGTATATAACCCTGCTGAGACAAGAACAACTTCTTTTGACTCATATCTCTCCAAATCTCCAACCCCGAAATCTTTTTGGCTGCACTCAAATCTTTCATTTCAAACTCAGCACTGAAAAGGTTCTTCAGATTTTCAATATCAGGCTTCTTCATTTACTGCAGCTATCAACATATCTTCCACATACAAGACAAGATAGATATGTGATTCATCTTTCAGCTGACTGTGATATACACAACAGTCATATTGTTGGAAATAAAATTTATTTCCAAAAATATGGACACCTGTTATAACCCAGCTGGATCATATAACTGTCAAACCTTTTATATCATTTCCTAGGAGCTTGCTTCAGTCCATACAAAGACTTCTTCAACGTGCACACAAAATCTTCCTTGCCAGGAACTTGAAATCCCTCTGGCTGAGTCATGTATATCTCCTTATCTACCTCACCATGTAGAAAGGCTGTCTTCACATCTAACTGCTCAAGTTCAACGTCCTGTTGTGCCAGCATTGCTAGCAACACTCTGATTGAAGTATGTCTGACCACTAGAGAGAATATCTCATCAAAGTCTACCCCTTCTTTCTGACTGAACCGTCTTGCAACCAAACGTGCCTTATACTTGACCCCTTCTGCCTGAGTCATTCCTTCCTTTTTTTGAAGATCCACTTGCAAGTAACAACTCTCCTATCAGCTGGATGTTTACCTCAAGTCTGATTCTTCAGTAATGACTCCATTCATCTCCCATGGCAGCAAGCCATTGAGATTCTTCAGAACACGTCACTGCTTCCCTGTAAGTAGAAGGTTCAAAACCGTCCACTTCTTCTACAACTTGAAGTGCATATGCAACCATATTATCAAAACCATACCTCCTGGGAGGTATCCCATCATTTGATCTTCTAGCCCTACTGACGGCAATACTCTGCTAACCAATGTCCTCTATTTGACGCTTTGCAGATCCTTGTTCAGCAGACAGACTTGGATAACACTCTGATTCAGCAACCAGATCAGGTGAGTACTGACTTGGATCAGATGATTTTTGCATATCAGCTGACTCCACTTGAAGCTCCACCTATTTCTCAGCCCTCTTAGATTCAACACCAGTTTCAGATTTAGTGGACCTCCCCAATGATGAGTTAATCATAGAATTTTCATCGAAGACCACATCTCTAATGAGTATGACCCTGGACTCTGTTGATGACCAAATTCTATATCCCTTAACTCCATCACCATACCCAACAAACACTCTCTTTTGGCCCTTGGTTGCAGCTTCTCTTCATTCGCATGATAGTAAATTGTGCTTTTGAAATCCCTTAGAACTGAGTATTCAGCAGGCTTCCCTGACCACATCTCAAATGGTGTCTTGAGATTGATCCCTGTGGGAGGACTCCTGTTGATTAAGTAGCATGCTGTGGTTACAGCCTCTGCCCAAAATCTCCTTGATAAACCAGCATTAGAGAGCATACATCTTGCCCTTTCCAGAAGAGTTTGATTCATCATTTCAGCTACACCATTCTGCTGAGGTGTATTACTGACTGTACGATGTCTGGCAATACCATCATCCGTGCTTAATGTATCAAACCCTGACCAGCAGAATTCCAAACCATTATCTGTTTTGAGCCTTTTGATTTTCTTGCCTGTCTGATTTTCCACTAGAGCCTTCCACTGCTTGAAAATGTTGAATGCCACACTTTTGTGTTTCATCATCACCACCCAAGTCATTCTTGAATAGTCATCTATGAATGACACAAAATATCTGTGACCACCATTGATTCCACCTTTGATGGACCCCAGCAATCAGAATGGATATAATCAAGTGTTGCCTTTAAACTGTGTATGCCTGCTGAGAACTTGCTTCTATGTAGCTTCCCAAACACACAGTGCTCATAAAAGTCCAGATTCTTGACCTTATATCCCCCAAGAAAACCTGCTGAAGAAAGGACTAGCATTCCTCTTTCACCCATATGACCAAGTCTCATGTGCCACAACTGAGCCTGCTGTGACTGATGAACTGTTGAGGATGCCACAGCAGCATAGCCAAATACAGTAGAGCCTTGTAATATGTACAAGTTTCCCCTCTTGACACCTTTGAGGACCATAATTGAATCTTTGTAGACATTCAGCTCTCCACCATCTCCCTTGAAATTGAACCCCTTACTGTCCAATAGACAAAGAGATACCAAATTCTTGGTCATCTGTGGAACATGTCTAACATCTTTCAGTGTGCAGAATCTATCTTACAGGATTATTGATGTTAACAACTTGACAGAGCCAATCCCACTATCTTACAGACCTTGCAGTTTGCCATAGAAATATGACCACCATCTATCTGCTCAAAAGTAGAAAACCACTCCCTATGGGGACAATATGATAGGATGGTCTAGAATCTAGGATCCAAACATCAGCACGATGTGTTGAATCCCCAACACCTAGAACGAGATCCTCATCAGAATGCTCAGCAGCCACAACTGTTGTACAAGAATTGCTCTCCGGCTGCCTTTTCTTCTTTGGACAGTTGGACTCCCAATGCCCCTACTCTTTACAGTAATTACAGACATCTGTGCGCTTAGGACCTTTGGAACTACCATTCTTGGATTTCTTTTTCCCAGACTGCTATCCATATCATTTCCTAGTGATGCTGACTACTAGTCCAGTAGCCTGACTGTCTGTCCCTGCTGCCTTGTGTCTCAGCTCCCTGACATGTAAGGCTGCCCTTACATCCTCTAAAGCCACTGTATCCTTCCCAACTATGAGGACTGCACAAAGTTTTCATATGAACTTGGTAATGACACCAACATGATTAGGGTTGCATCTTCATCTTCAATTTTAACATCAATATTCCTGAGATCAAGTAATATTGTGTTCAGTGACGTGGCCTTTTCTAGTGCTAATACCAGTCCTTAACCGACAGTGTATCGGGTCAAACTGTAGTGCTAGTATGGTGAGTCGAGTGTTGAATCCTCGGGAACTTGGTAATTCTTCTAAGTGTGGTTAAACACCAAAGAGCATGATTAACTCGATCTAAACCGCAATTTTATAACACGATTACTACTATTCTACTCAACATAAAATAAATACGTAATTTAAAAATTATTCTAATATAATATATATAGATATATAAATATATATAGATATACATAAATTGTAAAATATATATATAGATATAAATATATAGATACCAATATATTTTATAGAACTAGCCAAAGTTTATATAATTGATTTATACGATCTTTTCAGTAGACGGAATGTGCTCGATCTTTCCTTTTATTTTAGGTCCAATTTAGTAAATGAAACGGTGCACTCCTGAGGTTAACAATTCCTCATCACACGAGCGTATGAAATTGTCATATGTCATTGTCATCAGTTCAATCTTCACAACTGCCCCATGCTAATCTCAGTTAGTCTGAACAGGTACCGAGTACAAATCTACCCCGGATAAAAGAGGTTATTCCATTTGTCAGACGGCCGATGTTATTCAAAAGGCTCCGGTTGTCAGGCGGATCGATTTAACTTTCCGGTTTTAGTTTCAATTAAACTGTTGATTTTAACATTATTATGATCTCGAGCACAATTTTAATAAGATCTATCTTTCCCAAGACAAATCGCCCCCGGGTAGGAAATAGGATTCCGTAGTCACGCTTTCGCACGGCCAATTTTACCCTCCGGTTTTTCTATCTTTTATCTCATATCCTAACTTCTCTCGGTCGGTTCATCGTTAGGTTATATGGTGCGATTCATCTTGGTTAATTACGTCAATCCGAATATTATCAATACATTACGAGAATAGAAAAAGATTCAATTAACTCACTTTAATCAATTTTACTTTAGACATTCCTTTACCGAAAAGATCGAAATAAAACGATTACATAACTTTGGCTAGTTATTAGATCTAGCCTAATAACATTATAAAAAGACAAACATAATAAACATAGATACTTAAGAAATTTTACCCGATTACAATCTGTTGAATCGAAGTTTGTATTCTTCCGGATGTTACAACAACTTCAACAACACTGATCTTCTGATAATTTTCTCGAGCATTATAACGATACTACTTTATTTATGGCATAAGGCCTATATACATACATAATATTTCTAAGAAAAAGAGGTTAGGAAACTATATTGGTACCCCTTTGCAGGCTGAATGAACTGCTCTATTTATAAGCAAATTTTTCAGGGCCGGATCGATCCGAGGTGATGCCGGATCGATCCGGGAATAAAAAATAGTATCCCTTAGATTATTCTCTGCAGGATCACATGCTGGATAATCATTAGTTTCCTCGGATCGATCCGAGGTTAATCCGGAATGATCCGGGTAGCTTTTTATTCCTTAACTTGATCTGAAACTTGATAAAATCATAACTTGAGCTCTGGATCTCCAAATGACATAATTCAAGAGGCGTTGGAAAGCTCTTGAGAAGATCTATAACTTTCATGAAGGACTCTTCTTCAGAAAATGCCTTTTTGACGGGCCATTTGTTCGTCGAAAATATAATTCGATAATGGTGTCACGAACTATTGATCCACTTGAATTTTAAATCTCATAACACTTCCTTACTACCTTCAAAAGATACGATTTTACTTCAAAAAGTGTCGTCTCTCGGGGTCTTGGTTTACCTAAGATCTGCAAATAAAATACCAAAAATACCCCCGTAAATCTGACACGACACTCCGGTTATTATCCCGGTACAAAATTTATAACTTTTTATTACTTTTACTAGATTTTTATAGTATTTAGATTTATTCATAACTATTAATATTTTATAAGATTATCGTTATAATTTCTTATATTTTATATAAAAAGAGTCGATAACGTATATAAAACCTCGTAATTTTTATCATATAAATGTTATACATCATTCAGCTGACCCAGATGTTCCCTCAGCATACCTCCTTCATACATCCTCAGACTAAACAGTCACTGCTTCAGCAGCAACTTGTTGGTTAATGACTTAGTCATATACAGGCTTTCAAGCTTTGCCCACAACTTGGCAAAATTGTGTCTTCCTCAAAGAACTTCAGTGATAACATCATCAGATAAGCACAACATGATGGTTGAATATGCTTTCTCTTCCAGATTGGCAGAATCTGCTGAACTGGCATCTCCTTTACTAGATAAAGGAGTCATAATCCTTGTTGTTTCAACAAGGCCCGCATCATGATTTTCCACAGACTAAAACTGTTTCTTTCTATAAATTTGTCGATTTTTATGTTAACTGCAGACATCTTTCTTGCCAAAGAACAGAACTTTTATCACAGAAGCCTAGCACCGGTGAGGGTCTTGGTGAAAATAAAATCCATTCGTACAGATGATTCCCAGAACCTCGCTCTGATACCAATTTGTTATAACATGATAAGGAATCCAGATGCAATATAGATAATTAACATATGCAATCTAACAGTAAACAATCACACAGAAATTACAAAAACAAGAAGAACACAAGATTTAACGTGGTTTCCGGCGTTGTGCCGGCTACTCCACGGATAGAAAAGAGATATTTTATTATGCACTGGATTTCAGACGGATTACACACAATTTACAATGATCAATACAGTTGGTATATTTATAGGCACAGATCCCTAAACCCTAACCGCCAAGAATCTTTGTCGGATTGCCATAAATGCCCCAGATGTGGATCATTCTGTTGATGCCACTCAGCTGATCATTGCCC
This sequence comes from Gentiana straminea, assembly GCA_036785695.1. Lineage (NCBI taxonomy): Eukaryota > Viridiplantae > Streptophyta > Magnoliopsida > Gentianales > Gentianaceae > Gentiana > Gentiana straminea. The sequence continues at coordinate 3,794,762 of JAVUPR010000464.1, read as the reverse complement.
AGATGTAGAACTCAGCTGTGTCCAAAACACTCTACTGACTTCCAGGAGACTATCTTCCAGCAGACTGCTGACACCAGAAGAAAGCTCAGCAGACTTTCACAGACTTGGATACACTTATCAGCTGACCATCACTCAGCTGATTACCAGATTAGTTCCACCAGATGCAGAGTTTAAGTGACTTTGCTGACACACGTAAATCATAAGGTCTTTGGGAAAAGAGGATGGTAAGTGAGAATAGCCCAAGTAAGATAGAAAATGTGATAGGTGTAGGAAAAAGGTATAAGAGATGTCAAAAATCATTAGAACTAGCGAAACACATGACTATTAAACTTCAACATCATACTTGTGCAAGGGGGTCCTACATTTTATTTCTAAGCAAAAGATAATACAAAAAACAATTTCTCTACTTTAGGAGAATGATGATTCAAACAATTCAAAATATAAGGGATTAGATAACTCAAATGCTTCTGTCTAATAAACTGTTCCAGTTTCAATGCCTTCAGCGTTCGATTCAAAACGGAGTGATGTGTGCTGCTCTCTTCATCCTTATCACTTCTAGCAGGTATTTACCCGACTTCTTAATTCAAAATTCAGGCTTTATCACTCTATCCTTGTAGTGGAGAGTCATTGCTTGTGAGGTGTTTGTTAAAATGTCTGACCCGTATTTCTGGTCTTTGTTACTCGTTGGGCCGTTTTTGCTGCTGGTTTGCTTCTGATTTCTGTGCTTTGTATTGACTGATTGCGGCCTGCTGCATTTTCTTGCATTTCTTTGCCTTTATTGCTGTGCATTGATTGATCTTTAATAAGTGCAATAATATCCAATGCAGAAAATGGAGTTAGAATAAAAAGTTGGCAGGTGAGTCTAAACTATGTAATAATATGCTTCATTTTCGTGATACAGAAACAAGCTGTACAAGTGAAGAATGTACTATACAAGAATATAAAAGGAACAAGTGCAAAATCTCAAGGGGTGGTTCTTTTTTTTTTTTTTTTTTTGGTGTTCAGGGGTACTGGTTCTTAAATACAGCAAAAGTGTTTCATGAGATACAATAAAATTACAAGATGTTGATTTATCGTATAAAGGATATAATAGTGTAGCTACTTGTATAAGTGCTAAGGTACTAGAAATAGGGCTTGTTGTTTCTAGTTGTCCTAAATAATCTTACTAAATTCAAAAAAAATAATCTTATCAAATAACACGTTAAATGTCACTGCAGATCATGACATGTAACGAGTTGATCTAGCAGTTTATGGTTTTGGAGATATATTAATTGTAGCTCGAGATGGTAACTGCACCGTCCGTATTTACTTTACTAAGAGCAACACTAATGATAATTGGGAGAGAAGTTTGTTGATAGTTGATGTTGGGCTGACGTGGCGAAAGATAAGTGGAAGATAAATATGGAAGGATTGTAGAGATAATTATTGTGTGATGTGATGTTGTAATGGTGATAAATATAAAAAGATTATATGGATTATTTGTGTGTGATTAGATTTGTAATAGTGGCAAATATTTGAATTTATTGATAAAATAATATTAAATATTGATGAAAAAAGGTTTGACACACCTTTTGAGAGAGAACATTGTCTCATCCCCTCTCTCAAAATAGATAAAGGGTTAGATAATCTCAAAAAATTCTTATCTATTCTTCATCCATTATTTTACGTTTAGTAGAAGAGGCTATTATATTATGACAAAAATGAGAAAAAATATGTCTACAAACTCCTTATTATGGTTGCTCTAATAGCACGTTATATGTCATTATAGATCTAACGTGTTCATTAGTAGTTTATAGTTTTAAAAATATAACTAGTTCTAGATGGGTGACTGGACCGTCCAGACTTAAAAAGGACACCTGAAGTGCATTAGTCAATACTACCTCCGTCCCACAAAAGTGTCCACTTTTTGTTGGACACGGAGATTAAGGAAATAATTAATGTGTTGTGTTTTAAGAATGAATAGACAAATATACCCTTAACTAATCATAAATGCTTGTTTTGGAATATGAAAGGATTATGGAAAATTAAATGGTAAAATAGGGGTATGATTGGAAAAAATGTATTTTAATGATGTATTGAAAATTTAAATGAACACTTTTTATGGGACAATTCATTTTTTCGTTATGGACAGTTTTTATGGGACGGAGGTAGTATTTTTATGGAAAATTTAGTATTGTTGTCTCTAGTTACATGCAAATCATAAACATTTCAGTTCCGATTGATTTTGGAACAATGTACTTTACACACAAAAATGTTTCAATAGTTAGAAAACTATATATATATATATATATATATATATATATATATATATATATATATATATATATATATATATATATAGGGGGAATGAGGGAGAAGGACGAAATATTTCATCAATTGAGTAGAATGACAAGTTTTTGAAACTTTTGCATAAAGGACAAAACTATTTATTCACTGTCGAAATTCACTTGTGTTCGAAATTCACTGTTTAAATTCACTACCGAAATTCACTGTCGAAATTCACTAATTTTCAAAATTCATTGTCGAGATTCACTGATTTTCGGGATTCACTGTCGAAATTCACTGATTTTGGGATTCACTAGGAAGATTCACTGATTTTCGGGATTCACTGTTTGTCCTTCTCGCTATAAAAATTATGCAGATGTCCTTCTCCCTATAAAAAATATGTAGTTGTCCTGTTACGTAAAAATATTCCAGATTGTGTCCTTATCCCTAATTTTCCAATATATATATGGATTCAGAAATCAAGATCAATGGAATATAAAATGTATTTATTTCTTTAACAATAAAAGAAAATCATTTTAATACCAATTTCCTTTGTTTGAAGATCCATTAGAAACACGTGCTCCCGAATCATGTCATGCTTGCGACTATTTGTTTAGTATAGCATATATAGACACAAGTCCGTATCATGTTCGTCCCCTACTGTTTGCAACTATTTATTTCATTATTATCATTGTATCAAATATAATGCATTATACCTATATATTTATACCACTATGTTTCACCATACATGGTCGTACTATGTAAAATAATGTACGAATGAGTGAATACTACGATTGTTATATGGCATAATTCGTAGAATAAAAATGTTCTCGTACAGACATCACTTTGCAAAAAAAAAAAAAAAAAATAAAAAATAGAACATTTCTTGAGGTGAACTTGAATTTCTTTTTATGGGATTTACCCAAATCGAATTGGGCTGAACTGGCAAATCTTTAGTTTTTGTTTAATTTGGGCCCATTGTAATATGACTTGTTTGGGTTGTCAAAACATGACTTGATCCGGGATTTTACAAGGTGAGTTCGATTGACACCACATAAACACTTCCGGCACTGTGTTTCTTAAGTTTGTTGCATTGTCCGAGAGGTAGGGAAGCCGGGGAATTTTCTAATTTCTTAAGTTTGTTGCATTGTGTTTCTCCTGTTTTAGATCAAAGTGATACAACATGGTGGAAATTGAGCAATGATGGAGTTTTTTTTTTTCTTTCTGTCCATGCCTATTGAAAATTGTTAGACTCGCCAGTTCCTCTTGTGGAGATGAATACAAACAATGATAATGTTGGCGTTCTGTTCGATCAACATCCATATCTACCGTCAAAAGTCAACTTCTTTATTAATTTGGAGAGCTGAGATCAACAGGCTAGGCTTCCAACAAGAGTCAACTTGATCAAGAGGTATTATGCCCAGACTCCAGTTGTGCTTTCTGTCAATTATTTGATGAAACAATAGATCATCTTTTATTTAATTGTTCTAAATCTTTCTTGTTGTGGAGGAAGATATTTTCCTGGTGTGGCATCAATGGACCATCAGCTTTGAATGTGACGCCCCGTCCCGGATACCGAGTCCTTATCCGGAAAGAACGCCCGGCATGCATATATATATTAACCTTTTAAATCGTCAAAAGTAATATATACATAAGCCTCGTAACAATCATTCGGAGTAAAAGTGGATTAAACTAAACTAAAAGATAACTCGGAAGATAATGTCAAATGACAAACAAAGGATCACCAAGTCCCAAAATCTACGTCTAAGAAAACTGACCGACAAAACAACGAAATAAATGTTGTTGTGACTTATTACATCCCAAATGAAACTGAAAACGTACAAAAGTCTATCTCTCAAAACTGAATAGTAAAAAGTGCATAAAATAAACGTCCATAACATCATAATCTCTTGAACACAAACGTCGGCTCCGTCAACTCCATCATCGCATCCATACTAATCATCGTCCTGATAACCACCTTCTCGGGGTGAGGACAATAAAGAAGAGCTGGTAAGTACAAACGTACTTAGTAAGGGTTATAAGAAACGGTTACACACAACATAACATATCATACATAACAAGTTAAGTTTTACAATCTTTACCACATAGGTTGCATTGAGATCACTCTCACCATCTACTAGATCACATAGTACATCCTCACGCAGATAAGTTTGTTACATCAATACCAAAGGACACTACGCACATTGAACAACTGCACCGCATCACGGGAAGCACCTTCAGGGCACGGGCTTAGGTCCCCGTGTGGGAGTTACACGCGTCCCTGGCATCAGACCAAGTAGAGGAGTGTAATAGTCCCATGCTAAGAAGAATAGACGTGTCTCACCAATGTTATTGACGTTGTAGCTTTTAGACATACACATATGTAATTTACGAGTTATGTTCTAACCACCTGATCTATTCACATAAAATGCTTCTAGGGTCTTCTAGTCCTAGACATTCTAATTACACTACCTAGCACGTTGTAAAATGATCAATGACTACAAAGTCAATGTCCTACAAGGCCTAAATAACGTCTTCCGGTGCTCTCTCCTTCGCCCCGCAGAGGGTCTCAGTTGTGGTGCTGAGTCAAGGCTACCAGAAGTCGTAGTTAGGCATTGTCAATTAACATAGAATGCCTCAAAGGCATACATACCAACACATTGTACACAAGTCATATATAAACAAGGTGAATATCATCATGTCGTATAATACTTAGGACATAAATACCAGCGTCGCATGTTACTATTATTATTATTATTATTATTATTATTGTCGGGAACTAAAACAAAAGGAAACAAAGGCTGCTCCCTTCTTTTTAAATTCTATTCTGCTCCTACTCTTTTATCCCTTCTGCTTCATATATATATTTTTTATTTTATCTATTAATCAAGAAAAATTTTCAAACAGTAAATGAAAGAATACATGTTCCCTTTTTTTTTTCTTTTCTCCCATCGGCAACACAGCAGGTGGACATCATGTCACTTTTCTTTCGGCAAAAAGAACCGAACATGCAAATACACATAATATAAAATAAAGTAAAACCAATAGCAACCAAAAAGAGCAACATAGGAAAAGGAAGAAAATCCGTTTAAGAACACTCCATTACCTTTTAGCAATTCCAAATCGAAAACGAAAGCAAATGGATATAGAAAAGCTTCAATCCTTGATCTCAATCACTTCTACGAATCACATACGATAATTAACCATTATACTATGATTAGGCAAACCTCTAATTCACCAAAACTCAGATTTTTCTCATGAATGTAAACGAATCCAGATTTAGGGCTAATACTGAAAACTTACAGAATAGGGAGATGTTGTTTTCAAAAGATTCGTTACGTCACGGTGATCAATTTTCTCTACTATGACGTTTTGAAACGGTGAACGGCTTCACCGCACGGTTGAAGGTTCCGTTCTTCCTTTTCACTGCGTTAATGCGTTAATATTGTCGTCCATTTTCTCTGATTTTCTGAAAACTTGCGTCATATGCTTATGAGCAATTAAGGGATAATTTCTTTTTATACCCATAATTAAAATTCTTTAATCAAATAATTAATTATTTTTTTATTATTTTCTTTTAGGCTAACATAATTAGGGAAATAAACTAAATTAAATCCCCCTTTACGTTTTTACCCTTCTTGAATTTTCGGGGTGTTACATCCCTCCCCCCTTAACACAGGTTTCGTCCTCGAAACTGAACATAACTGGGAGGTACTTAAACTTTGGAACTTCACAAAGACGTCTCGTCTTCTAACTCTCATGTCGTTTCTACCGGAGTGACTGCTTCACTGACCCAAGACTAGTTGTACGTCTTCCTTCTTAACTTTCTTCGTCTTCCGCTCTAAAGTGCATTTGATTTTTTCGCGTAAGTCAAGTTCTCTTCAACTATTTCAAGGTCATTGCTTGCTTCCACATCAATGTCAGTTAAGCATTTCTTTAACATTGACACATGAAGGATGTCATGCACTCATGAAAAAGGATTATGGTAACTCCAAATGGATAAGATAAAGGTCCAATATCAGCCAAGATCACATAAGGGCCTTTATAACTGGGGCTTAGTTGCATGTCTGCCGAGCCGTCTTACTCTTTTAACTAGGAACATCTTCAGATACACTTTATCTTTAACTTCAAATTCTAACAGTGTTCTTCTTTCATCTTCCCAACTCTTTTACCTGTCTTGAGCCATCTCGAGGTTGCGATGGTCCACTTCAATCTCCTCGTTGGCTTGTTATATGAAACTTTGCTATCTTTATCTTCATGAAGGGCCATGAGTAGTACTGTTTCAACTCTCAGTACATCTTGGTTGCTCCCGGACGAACTACAACGCTATCTTGGGGGCTTCATTCTCCGTTGTCTTCATCAAATCTTCCACATTAGAATACAAGGCCGATTCTGATGCTGGGGTTGCCATCTTCATCAATCTCGCAACCACTGGTTGGTTTGGCCCCGACCCCTCGCTTGTAACCGACAACAATTGAACCTTCGTCTAGCTTCTTCATGATCTCATCCGCTGTCTTGAGTCTTGAAATCAACGGTACAATGCACTTTACTTCCGTTTGCTGAAAGAATCATCAAATGCTTAAACTTTCCAACTGGTCCACAACTCTTGACCCGATTGACTACATTTGATCTCAACTTCTATCACTGCGGCACAAGCTTGTTGTAGGACAGCAAGGATCCCAGATGAAAGATCTCTGAGACTTCGTGGAAGGAGAAACATGTATTTTCCATACTTTCTCTCTGATAGTCTGATACAATCCTTATGCCAATAAGGGTTAGCTTGGAAAACAAATAAAGTTGAAAAGTGACAAGTTGAGCACCACGATGGCATGTCAACCTGTTAAGCCAAAGAAGATGCAATAAGTTCTTAAAACAAGGGAGGTTTCTATGGTTACAATCAAGACAAGAAGACTCTGGGTTGTGGGAAGCTTGAAGCTGGTTCAAGATTGAAGAATGGGGCACAATATCGAATTACAAAAGATAGCCACCGAAAGGAAGGAAGCAAAAGGACATATTGCAGATGGAATTCTTTTAAGAGAGTGAAGTTCTGTCAAATATGGTGGACTGCAAAGAAACTAAGACCACTAAGAAGGGAGATAGAGAGCTTTTAGATAATACCGTAGAAAGTGGGGACGTTAAGAGAAAAAAAATCACAGGATGGTCTTGGAAACATTTAATGTAAAAGGAAAAGAAGATTGGACTTGAGATTATTTGGCAAGTGACCTTAATCGTCAATGATATGATAAACAAAATGGATGTTCGCGAACTAAGAAGGTTATCAGTTCGCATGAATGCTGCAAGGGATCACTCAACAAAAGAAAAATTAAAAGTGCAAGGTTGAGGACCTAAAAAGGCTACACAATTGAGAAATCAATAAGAGAGCAAGAATCTCAACATGAAGGAGCTATGAAGACAAACGAGTACACCAAAGGTCTCAGGATGAAATAAACACTTGTCAAGAAGTCTTGAAGTTTGTATTAGTCAAAGAGAGGTTATTCTAAGATTTAAAGGGGATAGAAATTTCCTCAACATAATGTGAAGGAGAATCAAAAGTTTTGAAAAGGAGTCTGTGATAGACAAGTTTTTGAGTGAAGGATGAAAGATACTTAAGAAATGACAGATAAAGTTTGATGTTATAGGATTAATTCAAACTTCCAAAAGAAGTGTAAAAGATCATTGATGGCCAAATTCAAGGGTTCAAGATTGCATTACTCTAGAGGAATTGTACAATGCCCAAGAATAAACGCTCAAGGTTATTCCTTATGAGGGAATGAAAAGGATAAAATGGAACATACATTTTGACTGGTGAAACAAAATTGTTATAGAAACACCAAGACTGAAGAGGGAATGTCAAAAGGTGTGTCCGGTGGTTCATGGCTCTAAATGGCCCTGAAAGAGATTTAAAGCTGACAAGGCACCAGATGTATTAACCTGGATTGAAATTAATAAAATTTTGGAGTTCGAATGTTGACCGGAAAAAAGGGTTCGTAAGACACCTTGCTAAGCGACTACCATCTGCCTGGAATTGGGTTAGAATAATTTTCCAGAAAGTTAAAGACAAGTAATTGAACAAGGATGTCATGGTAGTCATAAAGATCTGACTGGTAAAAGATGGGGTGCATGCCTTTAAAGAACATGCATCATTATGAGAAAAGGCTACAACATCAGCACTACCCTTAGAAGGGAAGCTGAGAACGAACACAAGTATGGAGAATGTTTTGACATTAGAATGTTTAATCAAATTGAATTTGAAAGAAAGAATGGGAGTACAACAATACAAAAGTAAAGGACTTGTTTCATAGATTTGGAAAGTAATAAGGTAAGAACTTGTTCAAAGGAAGAACTTATGAAGATATGTCTCTGAGATAATGCATGACAGAAGATGGTGAAAAGTTATTGAACTCAAATACCTCAAGTGAGGAATCAAAAGGGAAGTGATTTACTGGGAAAGACATAAGAAGGTTTGAACTTCAAGCGTGGCATACTGGAGGTAGCGTCTTGGTGCTTGTTTATACCTGCAAAAGGAACCACGGTGTTAGCTTTACAAACATCCTACTAGGAGACTTAAAACAGCAGAAGACAAACTTCGGGGAAAATTCTTGTAACGCCCCGTTCCCAGATACCGAGTCCTTATCCGGAAAAGTGCGTTCGGCACGCATAGCAATAAATAAAATTTAAAATATACACGTCAGCCTCATCAATAAATAGAGATACTAAACGACGCGGAAGCTAAAATATAACTCGGAAATAAAAAATTAAAAACCAAACAACTGAAACGTCTCCCAAAACCAAACCAGAGTTACAAGTGCTGTTCTACTAAAAACCGAATTCAAAAGAGGAACTAATCATCTGAAGAACATCATCCAAATCTTAAAGTACCACACCCTTGGAACTCCCTTAACAAAAATAAAATATAAGGAAATTAAGATAACAAAACTATAAAGAAACACTGGGCTCCAAGCATAGCCCCCGCTCATTCCTCGTCCTCAGGATAACCCTCAGCCGTCTCGTCATCCTCCGGATACTCATCTAAAAGAAAGAAGGGACAAAACACAGAGAAATAACGGGTGAGTACAAAGTACACAGTAACATGAGTAGGTTCCGCACTATCGTCGTTACTCAACCAGTAAGAAGGCGTCGCCGTCTTTTATTAACTTTTCCGTTATTAACCTAGCTACCTATCACATTGCGTTCATGGCACAACATGAGGTCCTTAGGGTTTCTAGCTTAGCTCGCTATTTGTCACGCTAAGGTTGGCAAGGACACATACGACCGGTAATTACGCGCACCTGTTACGATTACGACCTACTAGAATTGCGTCTCCAGTAGTACGAACAACTTGTATTCGATAGTGCGCTGACCTATGCATGTACTCTCGTGGAAGTCCGGATGACCACAGAGGCACACATCACATTGGGCCATATACACATCGACGGAGTATAAACGTGCCTTACGCAAGCCTCCCAAAGCATTTAATCTTTTAGCTAACACATATGTAATTTATTAAGTGTTTAACTAGCCACCTAGTTCATTCACATAAAAGGCCCCTACCATCTACTCAAGGTCCTAGACCACTAGACTCTAACCTCCTAGCACATACACAGACAATGGCGAACACTAGCTCGTCAAAGCACTAGGTCCGTCAAGGCTCTCCGCACGGTCCCCTACGAACGATCACGGTTAGTGAAAACTCCGTAAGGTTGGGTTCTATGCGCGTGGGAACTCCCTTCAGGACTTAGTTCAATATTAGAGATCAGATTATAAAGCCCGGACATGAGCTGACACCACGAAATATCTCAAACCAACATTTGCCCAATCAGGCTCTTATCCGTACGGATGGATAAGTTATCCGTACGGATAAATCCCCCAACCACCCGGATAACTTACTGTATTCCCAAAACTCCAAACCAGTGACTTATCCGTACGATAAGCCTTCTATCCGTACGGATAGCCCCAAAATCCTGCACGAAAACTGCAGAATAGCCCTGTACGATTTCCAACCCAAAACCAATCCAAATTCCATCTTTTATACACCAAACAGCAGTAAAACAGGTAATAAACATACAAAACTCCAATTCACTGATTGGGCCCCTAAAATAGTACGAAGTCTAGCCACGTTACCTTTTGATTGCGTGGTTCTACAATTCCAAGCCCTCGAAGCACCAACAAGCCTTAAGCCTTGAACGTAAACAAACAACCAGACCTTAGAACCTTCCTACGATGTCAAAACAGCAGCAAGCAACACCTTGATGCTATTCATCAAAAGTTCTAAGCCAAAGATGACGAAAACTCACCGGAACGAAATCACAAAATGTTTGTATCGGGAGAATCACCGCGATCCTCCGAACCTTTTCTTCTACTGCCGTCTGCACAAACGAGCTACGGATAAAACACCAAAATTCAACCTAGGGTGAGCCTTTGATGGAATAGGCGCCCCTTCTGCTTCAGAGCGTCAGAAAGAAAAAAAATAGAACTGAAGGAGAAATGAGCATCAATTCTATTTTCCCGTTTAAATACCCCGACACCTTTAATTCCCGTTTACGTCTGCCAATCAGAATATTTCCTTTTATTCTAATTCTTTTTCCTTTATTTAATCCTTTTAATTAAATAAAAACATAAATCCCCAATTATCATTAAAAGACAAAATTGCCCTTTTCGTAAAAATCGGGGTGTTACATCACTTCCCCCTTAAAAAGAGTTTCGTCCTCGAAACTAGAACGTACCTGGTAGAGACACAAAGTCTGGGAATTCCTTGATCATGTCCGCTTCCACTTCCCAAGTGGCCTCAGTCGGTGCATGATTGGTCCATTGCACCAATACTAACGGGACCATCCGGCGCTTGATCATCCTTTCTTTCCTATCCAAAATCCTGACCGGTTTTTCTTCATATGTCAAGTTGTCTTGCAAAACCCCCGGATCTATTTCAGAATCAGTTTCAGCTTGAGTCAAACACTTCTTCAGCATCGACACATGAAACACATTATGAACTCTAGACATCGATTCCAGCAATCGAAGTCTATAAGCTAGCCGTCCAATCCTTTCCATAATGTCGAAGGGTCCTACATATCTCGGACTGAGCTTTCCCTTGACCCCGACCTCTTGACCCCTTTCATCGGTGACGCTCTCAAATAAACTCGGTCCCCAACTTCGAATTCCAACGGTCTTCGCCTGATATCCGCCCAACTCTTCTGACGATCTTGAGCTGCCTTGAGATTCTTCCGAATAAGATCGATCTTATCCTTAGCCTGTTGCACCAGCTCCGGCCCCGTAAGTTGTCTCTCCCCTACTTCATCCCAATATAGAGGAGTCCGACACTTCCTTCCATATAGGGCTTCAAATGGTGGCATGCCAAGGCTCGAGTGATAGCTGTTGTTGTAGGCAAACTCCGCTAATCCGAGATAATCCAACCAAGAACCCCCCGCGTCCAAGACACATGCCCTAAGCATGTCTTCTAAGGTCTGAATTGTCCTCTCGGACTGTCCATCTGTCTGAGGGTGGAACGCCGTGCTAAGTGCTGTCTTGGTCCCAAAAGCTTTCTGCAAGCCTTTCCAAAAGCGACTAGTGAACCGTGTGTCTCTGTCCGACACAATCGATAAAGGGCACACCATGATACCTTACCACATTATCAAGATACAAGGTGGTGAAATTCTTAATTGGCATGTCCTTCTTACATGGCAAGAAATGGGCTGACTTCGTGAGTCTGTCGACAATCACCCAAATCATGTCATGACCACCCTTACTCTTCGGCAATCCGGTAATGAAATCCATGGTGATGTTCTCCCACTTCCATTCCGGGAACTCCAAAGACTTCAACAAGCCTCCAGGGCTTCACGTGCTCCGCCTTCACCCTTTGACAAGTGTCACACTTAGCCACAAAGGTTGCAACATCAAGTTTCATGCCTGGCCACCAATAATGTTCTTTAAGGTCCCTATACATCTTAGTGGCTCCGGGATGAACCGCAAATGCAATCCTATGAGCTTCTTCCATTACCTGGTCCCGTAGACCATCCACATCCGGAACACATAAACGATCTCCGTACCACAGTTGGCCACTCTTGTCCAACTGATAACCCACTGTCGGCTTCTCCCGAGCTACCCGCTTGAAGTCCACCATAACTGGGTCTTCGTCCTGTTTAACCCGAATCTCGTCTAGTAAATTGGACCTCGCCATCAATGGCGCCAAACTGACTGTCTTACCTCCTCGTTCGACCACTTGGACCTAAAGTCCGTCCAATTTATCAACTAGTTCCTGAACTGTCGTAATAGCATTTACCGCCCTCCGGCTCAAAGCATCCGCCACCACATTGGCTTTACCCGAGTGATACTGAATATCTAGGTCATAGTCCTTGATGAACTCAAGCCATCTTCTTTGCCTCATATTCAAGTTCTCTTGAGTGAAGAAGAACTTGAGGCTCTTGTGATCCGTGTAAATCCTCGCTTTCACACCGTACAAATAATGTCGCCACAACTTAAGGGCGTACACTACCGCTGCTAATTCTAGATCGTGGGTCGGATAATTTTTCTCATGTACTTTCGGTTGTCTCGAAGCATACGCGATCACCTTTCCCGACTGCATCAACACACAACCCAGACCCTGACCCGACGCATCCGTGTAGACATCATAATCCCCGAAAACCTCTGGTAACGCTAACACCGGTGCTGTAGTTAACCGATCCTTCAAAGTCTAAAACGCTGCTTCACACTCCTCTATCCACTCGTACTTGACATTCTTTTGAGTGAGCTTCGTGAGAGGCGTGGCTATCCTCGCAAAATCCTGAACAAACTTGCGATAGTAACCGGCTGGGCCCAAGAAACTCCTTATTTCCGTTACTGTTGTAGGCCTAGGCCAATTACTCACCGCTTCAATCTTGGCCGGGTCCACCTTGATTCCTTCCGCTGTGACTACATGCCCGAGGAAACTAACTTGATCGAGCCAAAATTCACACTTGCTGAATTTCGCGTAGAGCTGACTATCCTTCAACGTTTGCAACACTATCCTTAGGTGTTCCTCGTGTTCCTTCTCATCCTTAGAATAGATGAGAATGTCGTCGATGAAGACTATCACGAACTTGTCCAAATACGGCATGAACACCCGCTGCATTAAGTCCATAAATGCCGACGGTGCATTGGTTAACCCAAATGGCATCACCAAAAATTCATAGTGCCCGTATCTTGTACTGAAGGCTGTCTTAGGAATATCGGACACCTTGATCTTCAACTGGTGATAACCAGATCTGAGGTCGATCTTGGAGAAAACTTTCTTCCCTTGCAAGGCGACGAAAGAGATCATCGATCCTCGGCAAAGGATACTTATTCTTGATTGTCAAATTATTTAGTGCCCGATAATCGATGCACATCCTCATACTGCCGTCCTTCTTCTTTACAAATAAAACTGGCGCTCCCCAAGACGACGTGCTTGGCTGTATCACTTTTCTCTCCAACATCTCTTTGATTTGAACCTTTAATTCCTTCAACTCTGCTGGCGCCATCCGATATGGTGCATTCGCCGTAGGCTGAGCCCCGGGAACCAAATTTATCTCAAACTTGATAACCCTATCCGGCATATCCCCAGGCAACTCCTCGGGAAAAACTTCTGGGAAATCCTTCACTACCGGGTTTCTTCCAGCTTAGCTCTCTGAACTTCTGTGTTCAAGGCAAACACCATGAATCCTTCACATCCTTTCTTCAGTGCCCTCATAGCCCTCACCGCTGAGATTACAACCTGCTTACCGTTTCCAGTCTTCACCACATTCCCTTGAAAGGTCTTAGCGGACTTTCCGGGAACCTTGAAAATTACTCTCTTACCATGACAGTCCAGAAACACATGGTTCTTGGATAGCCAATCCATTCCCAAGATCACGTCAACGTCAGTGAAATCCATCACTGTTAAGTCATGATGGCTCTTATGACTTCCAACCCTAATATCGACTCGTTGTACACGTTGAGCGCACCTAGTCATCCTCCCCAACGGGGTAGTTATTGACAACGGACTCCCTAACTCTTGCAATGGTAGGTTAAGTTTCCTAGCTGTCTTAGTAGACACAAAAGACCCTGAGGCTCCTGAATCAAATAGTGCCGTAACTGCTAGACTCTCCAGGATTATAGTACCTAATCATGTGTTTATTTAGATTTCACAGTTAATATCATACGGCGCTATATCATATTAAGCAGTTCAAAATAAAATAAAGACATTAAAAGATACCTGTCACCACTAGATCATCCACCTCTCCTGGCTCGACGTCTGCTGCAAAAACCCTGGTAGGCCTGTTGCCCCCATTTTTAGCACCCTGAAGACTGGCCCCAGTGGCCGGTGTACTGACCTCCGTTCCTCTTTGCGGGCAATCTCTAGAATAATGCCCAATCTTTCCGCACCCATAACATCTCACCGTCGAACCCACATTTCCCTGAGCTGTTTTCCCAACTGAGCCTGTTGTTCCCGGCACCCCAAATTTCTTCCGCCCCTGTTTTGGTAATGTCCCGTTGCCCCTCTGAAAACTTGAGAATGATCTCTTCGCACCCGCGGCAGCTGCATTCTTCCTCAGTAGCTTCTCTGCTGTCAAGGCTCTATCCACAGCATCGGCCATGGTAACTGGTCGTGGGCCTAACATACCCTTAGCTATCTCACCAGTTAATCCATCAGTGAACTTTGCTATACTTCTCTTCTGATCCGAAGAGATCTCCGGGTAGAAGCCGACCTAACTCATTGAACCGCCGAATGCGAGTGAATGTCATCTATGATTCTCTTTTTAAGTCCGAAATTCCTTGGACTTAGTGTCTGAGTGCTTGAGGAAAATACTCCGTGTAAAATGCCTCCTTAAAAGCCTTCCAAGTTGTGAAGTTTCCATTGAACCTACGATATGACACTATCCAACGTTGGGCATTCCCCATCATCAACGCTAAAGCGATCGGTAACCACTCCGCCTCCGGAGCCTTCATCTTGGTACAATTCTTTTCGAAACCCCGAACCATAAATCGCTTTCTCTGCACTCACGTTTCCAAAGAAATCGACACATGATACTTCCTAATCTTTTCGACCCGATCAATCGGTTTCTCATAGTACGGACGGCATGTCTCTTGCAAAGCTTGACTAACGGTGGTAGTCCCTCTTTGCTTCTTCTTGTTGCAACATTGCTGTTGTTCTTTGGAGGATAGGCTATTGTTGTTGCACTTGATGCGGTGTTGAAAGTAACGCAACACATCTTGTGGTTCTTTGCGGACTGGTCGGGTCAACAAGCGAGAGGGATTTCTTGGGGGTGTCCCTAGGTGGAGCACTTCCAGAGTTGGCCCTGGTGGCCTCAGGAACCCTCCTTTGGTTTCCCACTCTAGCATAAGAGGACCTATTAATCGGTGGGAGAACAGGTGGTGCCCCAATCCTCCTCCTCGTAGGGGCTCGCACCCAAACTGGCATTTCTTCCCCCTCATTGGGCCCGGCCTCATTAGCTCGCTCGTTTCCTGCTTCCTGATTCTCCTTTTCCATCACTACCTCAGGAACTTCCTCGTTCTCCACCCCGACTAGTTGATTATCCGTGTTGGCACCTCCTCTGGTACGAACCATCTGTCACCCAAAACAAGAGAGAGGATTACTACAAGCTCTAACTTATCTTAAAGGAATGATTTAACTTAAACAGCACTGTAAACGTCGGCTCTGCTACCAACTGTAACGCCCCGTTCCCGGATACCGAGTCCTTATCCGGAAAAGTGCGTTCGGCACGCACAGAAATAAATAAAATTTAATGCATACACGTCAGCCTCATCAATAAACATAGATACTAAACGACGCGGAAGCTAAAAGATAACTCGGAAATTAAAAATTAAAAACCAAACAACTGAAACGTCTCCCAAAACCGAACCAGAGTTACAAGTGCTGTTCTACTAAAAACCAAATTCAAAAGAGGAACTAATCATCCGAAGAACATCATCCAAATCTTAAAGTACCACACCCTCGGAACTCCCTTAACAAAAATAAAATAAAAGGAAAGATAACAAAACTATAAAGAAACACTGGGCTCCAAGCATAGCCCCCGCTCATTCCTCGTCCTCAGGATAACCCTCAGCCGTCTCGTCATCCTCCGGATACTCATTTAAAAGAAAGAAGGGACAAAACATAGAGAAATAACGGGTGAGTACAAAGTACACAGTAACATGAGTAGGTTCCGCACTATCGTCGTTACTCAACCAGTAAGAAGGCGTCGCCGTCTTTTATTAACTTTTCCGTTATTAACCTAGCTACCTATCACATTGCGTTCATGGCACAACATGAGGTCCCTAGGGTTTCTAGCTTAGCTCGCTATTTTTCACGCTAAGGTTGGTAAGGACACATACGACCGGTAATTATGCGCACCGGTTACGATTACGACCTACTAGAATTGCGTCTCCAGTAGCACGAACAACTTGTGTTCGATAGTGCGCTGACCTGTGCATGTACTCTCGTGGAAGTCCGGATGACCATAGAGGCACACATCACATCGGGCCATATACACATCGACGGAGTATAAACGTGCCTTACGCAAGCCTCCCAAAGCATTTAATCTTTTAGCTAACACATATGTAATTTATTAAGTGTTTAACTAGCCACCTAGTTCATTCACATAAAAGGCCCCTACCATCTACTCAAGGTCCTAGACCACTAGACTCTAACCTCCTAGTACATACACAGACAATGGCGAACACTAGCTCGTCAAAGCACTAGGTCCGTCAAAGCTCTCCGCAAGGTCCCCTACGAACGATCACGGTTAGTGAAAACTCCGTAAGGTTGGGTTCTATGAGCATGGGAACTCCGTTCAGGACTTAGTTCAATATTAGAGATCAGATTATAAAGCCCGGACATGAGCTGACACCACGAAATATCTCAAACCAACATTTTCCCAATCAGGCTCTTATACGTACGGATGGATAATTTATCCGTACGGATGGATAAGTTATCCGTACGGATAAATCCCCCAACCATCCGGATAACTTACTGTATTCCCAAAACTCCAAACCAGTGACTTATCCGTACGGATAAGCCTTCTATCCGTACGGATAGCCCCAAAATCCCGCACGAAAACTGCGGAAACGACCACCCCGTACGATTTCCAACCCAAAACCAATCCAAATTCCATCTTTTATACACCAAACGAGCGGTAAAAAACGGGTAATAAACATACAAAACTCCAATTCACCGATTGGGCCCCTAAAATAGTACGAAGTCTAGCCACGTTACCTTTTGATTGCGTGGTTCTACGATTCCAAGCCCTCGAAGCACCAACAAGCCTTAAGCCTTGAACCTAAACAAACAACCAGACCTTAGAACCTTCCTACGATGTCAAAACAGCAGCAAGCAACACCTTGATGCTATTCATCAAGTTCTAAGCCAAAGATGACGAAAACTCACCGGAATGAAATCACAAAACGTTTGTATCGGGAGAATCACCGCGATCCTCCGAACCTTTTCTTCTACTGCCGTCTACACAAACGAGCTACGGATCAAACACCAAAATTCAACCTAGGGTGAGCCTTTGATGGAATAGGCGCTCCTTCTGCTTCAGAGCGTTGGAAAGAAAAAAAATAGAACTGAAGGAGAAATGAGCATCAATTCTATTTTCCCGTTTAAATACCCCGACACCTTTAATTCCCGTTTACGTCGGTCAATCAGAATATTTCCTTTTATTCTAATTCTTATTCATTTATTTAATCCTTTTTATTAAATAAAAACATAAAACCCCAATTATCATTAAAAGACAAAATTGCCCTTTTCGTAAAAATCGGGGTGTTACACTTCTAGACCATAACAAGAATAACTTACTACTCTCTTAGCCCTAACCCTAAGTCAAGAGGTGAGGATTCTTTTTTTTTTAGGCTGTCGTGCAAGATATTTTCTTCCAACCTGTCATTATTGACTTGTGCAGCCCAAACGGGAAGGAATTTGAGCATGATCAAAAGAGAGAATATTTAGGTACCGGAGTTTTTCAAGTGCTAGCAAAAGATTAGAATTTTTGGATGAGGATAAGTCGGTCAAAAAACAATAATTTTTGCCGAATGGACATGCTGTCAAAATTTCCAGATTAGTAAACACCGACTTGAATTGAAGATTGCGATTAAACGAAAATGAATTTGAACTTAATTCTAAAATGAAAGTTGTAGACGAAATTGTTGTCCGCAACATATCAAAAATTCAGGTCATTTGAAGGTGTTAAACCTATTGAAAACAGAAGAATAAGTGAAAGTTCTGTTACAGATTTTCTGGACAGAGAGCATTAACATGAATTTTTTGATCAATCCATGCGGATTATCGAGTTGATGTAAAAAGAGAAATTGTAGACAAGACAGTGGTCTACCTTGCTGAAAATTTGCAGAATTTTAGGAGCAGGGGAAATGGTTTTATATGAAAGTCAAACATGGAAACAAAAAGCATTCACTCGTGTTGGATAACGTTAACTCCAATTTCTCCAAAGATAATGGAAATTAGGTATCAAAGCAAGAAACCTTTAACACCGGTGACTAAAATTAATGAGAAGTACTTGGAACAGATGGAATTGTATATGGAGTTTGTGTGGAATCCATATCGATCAATGCAAAGTCAAAGAATTTTGGTATACACAACCCAAGCAATAGTGATGAAAGGGAGTGGATGATTTGTAGAGTGGAGTCGGACATCTTTCTCTACAAGAGTAAGTCAAGCCAAAGTGTAGGCTTTGACATTGAGGTGTAAAAGGATGTGGAGAGACCACAGTAGAGAGTGTAAATGAAATTCAACCAAGAGGGCCTCGACTTAAAGGTGTAGGCATAAGACTCCGATCCCAAATCTTTAGTTAGAGGGGTTTCACTTAATCCTATGTGATGTGGTTTGGTTTAAAGATTTCATCCATAAGGATTGATTTCTTAACGGACTAACTTACTAGTGCTCCTTTTTCTTTGCCATCTATGAAGAAGGAAGGGTCAGCTAAGCTGCTAAGAGACTTATAAAATTTCAACTTAAGCTATGAACTTAGACGTAAGATAGGAACTTTTTCTCTGATACCAACTGTGACGCCCCGTCCCGGATACCGAGTCCTTATCCGGAATGAACGCCTAGCATGAATATATTAACTTTTTAAATCGTCAAAAGTAATATATACTTAAGCCTCGTAACAATCAATCAGAGTAAAAGTGGATTAAATTAAACTAAAGGATAACTCGGAAGAGAATGTCAGACAAACAACGGATCACCAAGTCCCAAAATCTACGTCTAAGAAAACTGACCGACAAAACAACGAAATAAATGTTGTTGTGACTTATTACATCCCAAATGAAACTGAAAACATACTAAAGTCTATCTCTCAAAACTGAATAGTAAAAAGTGCATATAATAAACGTCCATAACATCATAATCTCTTGAGCTCAAACGTCGGCTCTGTCAACTCCATCGCATTCATACTCATCATCGTCCTGATAACCACTTCTCGGGTGGGGACAATAAGGAAGAGAGGGTAAGTACAAACGTACTTAGTAAGGGGTAGAAGAAACGGTTACACACAACATAGCATATCATACATAACAAGATAAGTTATACAATCTCTACCACATAGGTTGCATTGAGATCACTCTCACCCTCTACTAGATCACATAGTACATCCTCACGCAGATAAGTTTGTTACATCAATACCAATGGACACTACGCACGGTGAACATGTTAGGTGTGATGCCTGAAAGACAATTTTGTAATTGTTTTATTTAATAAATGAAATGATGTTATTATTCATATTTATTATTCTCATATTCACTGATGTGACAATAGTATTTACACTACAGAAAACCCTAAAGTATATCGTTTATGTAATCACTTAACTCGGTGTATGGTATATACACGGGAGGATTGAGTTAGTGAAGATGTACTTAAAATACAATTAGCCCGTAGTGAAGTTAATCGAGAGTATCGGGTCTCTCCTTTAACGTGCTATTAATGCGCCCAGAACACAATAGGTGTGATTGTCTTATCCGGACTTTCGGTTAAGAGAACCTAATGGGGCATTTATATATGATAGATATATCATATAGGGCTGGACCGATTTGATTAAGAGTTCACGATATAATTCCGTAATCGAGAAATCTTATCGAATCAATGGATGATCATATTTATGGATATATCTTAATCCTGAGGTGATCACAGTCAACTGCTTGAATCAGTATGAAGTTTGACTTGACGGTTAAGGATTACACTGAGTCTGTGATCTGAATTACCCCATCTTGGCATTGTACTGGATTGAGTGAGTAGTCTGTGTTATCACAGATACGGAATCCATTCCTTCCATTTATGGAAGTAGATTGACAGTTCCCTTATTTGTTAATCCTAGAAACTGATCGATCGTACGAGTTCATATTACACCGATTAGCTACCGAGTTGTATGAATTAATTGATCACTGGGGGTTAATGGTAAATAAGGATAAGAGGTTCTAAAAAGGGTTAACGGTAACTTCCCGATTTAGAATGAACGATCTATGGAGGATTAATCCATATGTAATGATTATATCAATGGACGCTTATTATTATTCTCGTGAGGAGATAAATGTAATCTTATAATCGGAGGAGTGCAGTCACGGGATTATGGTGGCATATTCCTGTGATTGATTTATCGAATATAATTATTCTATAATTATTTATTTGATTTATCGGAGCCACTGATTATTAGTCCATGGTCCCCGACATGCCTCCTAATATAGCATAGCTATTCTCGGACTTTATTAAAACGATATGTGAATTAATTGTTTAGTGGACTATTAAATTAGTTGGGCTAAATAATTAAATATGTGGAAAAGACATTTTCCATAATCTTGGCCCAATTATTGTGTGATGGCAAAATTAATATTGACTAGGTCAATATGATAAATTTCGCCCCCCTCTTCTTAATGGAACAAGAAATTAGTTTTCTTGTGATTAATAAGACATGTGCATAAAATATTTATTGGATAAATATTTATGGTAAATAATAAAGATAAATATTATTCTAGATTTGTTCTAGGATATTATGGAATTATCTTTTATTAAAGGATTTATTTTGTTTGATAAATAAAAATCCTTGGAGGCTAAGTTTTACTCTCCTATATAAAGAGAGTTCTCCCAAGCCTTAATACACACATAAATTTCGACTTCTCCCTATAGTAGAGAGAAGAAAAATAATTTCGGCCAAGGGAGATTTGGGGAGAAATCTTGGAGATTTTTCCGGTAGCATATCGGAAGGGTTCGAGTCGAGAATTCCTTCCACCGGGAATTGCTTGGATCACACGATCGGAAGACGTGGTGCTCTTCACATCTTCACATTCATCCTTTGCGGTTCTTCAACTTGAATTTTGAGATTCAAGAGGTATGATCTACATCCCCCTTGTAGAATAGATCTAGTTGTTTTATTACGTGTAGTATATAGATCTAGATCCATAAATCGCTTCCGTTGCGGATGGTATTACTAACAAGTGGTATCGTAGCCATGGTGATCTATATTTATACGTATAAAATATTAGATCTAGGAGTGGTAAAACATGTAGATTTTTGTCCCAAATTTTTTTTAAAAATAGGGGCCAACGCATGTATTTTTTTTTTTATTTATGTTATGAATGTTTTGGTTGAAGAGATGGATTGGGGTTGGTACTGTTTACTCGTTAGATCTATTGTAGCTCCTTTGTTTAGTAACAATTGAGCATAGGAATTGTATTTATTTTATGTCAATTTTCGAAATTTATATGTAAAAGTAGCATCTTTTATTGTAATTTTGAATATCCGGGCTGGAAAAGATGAAGATCTTGCTGGAAAATTGAAGATCAAGGCGAAACCCAAGGTATGAACGAGGAGAAACGGATAAAATTTTATTAAAAACTGCTACAGGGCTTTCTGCGACGCTGAAAAGCGTCGCTATAAGTCCTGTTTAATAAAAATAATGCGGCTAGGGTTGTTGTTTTTTTTTGCATGCGGCTGCATATTTTTTTTTTTTTTGGTAAACCTAATTTTTTTTTATGCAATTCAGATTACTGCCGAGAAAAAAAAAAAAAAATTTAAAAGGAAGATAATTTTTGGAAAATCCTTTATTTTGGGTAAACAGCCGCATCAATATAAAAAATAAAAAATAAAAATTATTATTTTTGGAAAATAATTATAAACAGCCGCATATGATTAATTAAAATAAATTGGATTTATTTAATTAAAAAGACATTTTCTCCTCTCGGGTGTTCGTGGTTCGTGTTCCGGCGGTTCGAGTTCAAGATTCGAAGATCAAGACTCGAAGACAACAAGATTGTAATTTATTTTTCCTAGGATAGATTAGTTACGGGGGTACCAACAATCCATCTCGGTGTTTAAATTTCCGCAATTTATTTTTATGTGTTCGATCATAAAATAGATATAAAATCGGAATTGCCATGACATGCATCATATCATAAATCCACTCCATGCATACATGTAGAATTTTAATTTTGGTAATTAAAATAGGCATGTATACAAACTCGTGTAATTAGTTGAAATTTAATTAATACGTGGTAATTAATAAATTTAGTAACTAATTAATGATCCGAGGACGGGTTATGAAATCGTTAGGCCTTTCGGTGTGTGTTCTCGGTGAACCGCCTTAAAGCCCAAACGAGATCACGTTTTCAATTCGTAGTGTCTACGAGATTGAATGATGGTAAAAGAACAATAAATCTTGGATAAAAACGGTTCGCTTATAGGTTGGGTGGTCAACTGAGCTAGGCTCGACCGACTTAACCCTCCTAGTGTGATGTATGCACGGGGTCCGGCAAGACTAAGCTACACCTCGGGAACGGAGGGGTGATTCCTTCTTATCTCAACGAGGCGTCTTGACCCGATTTCGTCCGACTGTCACATATGTTCCAACGAATAGGACGGGTAGGCTTGCCTACGTCACCGACACCATTCGGAATCCTTGATTTGATGTACTTTTATGATAACATCAAAAACACGTGGTTAGTTAACCCACAACCACTTCCAAATTATTGAGTGGGAGCGGGGGAGGCGACAGCCAACCCCACGGCCTCTACTATAGATACAAGTAAGTGAGCAAAGGGTGACGCCTCGCGGCGCTTTGATTTCGTCCCCCTACGGATGGTGTTCACCCCTATCAACATTCATGGCTTGGTCTCCGAAAGGATAGGATTTCTGGGTACTCGTCGGGTCACTGACCTATCCTACGACGGCACACTCGGGGCGTACCTAAGAGATCCGATATAGTAGGTCACACTCATAAAGGATATTTTTGGAAATATCTAGGCTAAAAAAGGAAGGTAGTCAATGAATAAAGGGATGTTCGATTCTCGTGGGATGTTTGATTCTCACAAGTTATTCATTGATGAGATTTAACCGTCATCTCTTTGACCTACCCTACGGCGGCACTGAAATGCGAGGTTAACCTTGGAATGGTAGAGTAGACTTACTTTTAGTTTACAATTCCTAAAATTTAATATAGTAGTGTTAAACTTGAATTAATACATGTCATTTTATTTTCAAAAAATGTCTCGCTCAAATTTCGCTTTACCGTCGAAAAATTAACGGGAAACAACTTTAAGAAATGGAAGAGTAACTTAAACGTGGTACTCACGTACGAGAATGTGCAACATGTACTTACTTCGAGTGCCCTACGCCGGCGATCCAAAAACCTCGGTAAAGCCGAGATCGAACGCCGTAATCGCCGGATCGGCGTATAACCGGGCTCGTGGGATCATCCCGGCGGCGTGTCGGAGGTTATTAGGACCCGGATTGAAGAGTTTGAATCGTAGGAGAAATCATGCGGAAACTTACTACGATGTTTGGATCACCTAGCAACCAAGCAAGACACGATGCCATCAAAGTTGGCCGTCAACACGAAATTGAAGAAAGGTCAAGCGTTGAATGGTCATGTTCGAATATGATCGCTTACTTCAATGACGCCGGTATTCATGGATCAAAGTTCGATGAAGCAACTCAAGTATCAATGATTTTGGAATCGTTGACTCTTGAGTTTATCCCGTTCAAAACTCGCATCCGATGGGCAAATATGAGTTGACCATGACACGTATGCCGAATGAACCGACTATCTACGAGGGCCTGCTATCGAAAGATAAGGTCCAAGTAGGGGATAAGAAAGTCAAGCCAATATGGCCGAAGCCAGGTCATCAAACAAGCCTAAGGCGAAACCGAAGAAGAAGGGTAGTGTTGCACCCGTGCCCAAGCCAATGAAGAAAAAGGCTGCCAAGAAAGTTGACGAGTCCAAGCCCAAGGGCAAATGCTTTTACTGTAAGGAGGTAGGACATTGGCGACGCCATTGTCCCGAATATCTTCGTGATGTGAAAGATGGCAAAGTCAAGGCAGTCGCTGGGAAAGATAAGAAAGGTAATTTGGAATTACTATTCTTGGAATCTTTTAATGTAGCTAAAGATGTGTCCACTTGGATACTTGATACTGGAGCTACTAACCATGTATGTTCTTCATTGCGTATTCTTAGTTCGTACGAGGAGCCGGAAGAGGGTTCTCAAGTGATGCGAGTAGGCACCGGGGCGCTCATTTCGGCTAAAGCAAAGTGGAGCCGTGGACTTGCATTTTAATAATAGAATTTTACATTTAGACAATGTTTATTTTATTCCCAATTTCAGAGAAATTTGATTTCTTATTCGCCTTAGTTGAACAATCATTTTCTCGTTTCAAATTTGAATGGTGAATTTGTTATTTCAAAGAATGGCTTTGAATTGTGTTCAACTATAAATGAAAACGGTTTATATTTTGTAAGACCACATAAAGCTCCCCTACTTAATACCGAAATGTTTAAAACTCGCTCATCAAAGATCCGCAAAAAGGCGTAAAGTTTCTCAAGTAAAAGAAGATAAAACATACTTGTGGCATCTAAGGCTTGGCCATATTTCCTTGGAAAGACTCAAAAGACTTGAAAAGGTTAATGCCTTAGGTGAGTCATCCGTTGACACACCGCCCGTCCGCGAGTGTTGCCTGGAGGGAAAAATGACTAAGCGTCCCTTCTCATCAAAGGGTAATAGAGCCACGGGAACTCTAGACTTAGTGCATTCGGACCTTTGTGGTCCGATGAACGTACAAGCTAGAGGCGGATACGAGTACTTTGTGACTTTCATTGATGATTACTCGAGATTCGGTTATGTTTATCTCGTCGCATAGAAAGTCCGAGGCTTTTGGAAAGTTCAAGGAGTTCCAAACGAAGCCGAAAGGCAACTAGGCAAGTCATTGAAATGCCTCCGCTCGGATCGTGGAGGTGAGTATTTAGATACCGAGTTCATTGACTACTTGGTGAAAAAGGAATTTGTTTCCAACGTTCGGCGCCTAGGACACCTCGGCAAAACGGAGTTGCGAGAGGAGAAACATGACATTGATTAACATGGTTAGATCAATGATGAGCTACGCCTCACTACCTATATCCTTTTGGGGTTATGCTTTAGAAGCGGGTCTACATTTTGAATGCGGTACCGTCAAAGTCCGTCGAAAAGACACCCATTGAGATGTGGTCGGGACGTCGTGAAAGCATGCGTCACTTCCGCATATGGGGTTGTCCTGCACATGTGCTGATGGACAAGACTACCAAGCTACAATCACGTACAAAAGTATGTTTGTTTGTAGGCTATCCAAAAGGTACACGTGGTGGTCTATTTTACGATCCGGAAGATAACAAAGTGCTAGTCTCGATTAACGCTACGTTTTTGGAGGAAAGTTATATGAAAGACCACGTACCTCGAAGTACAATTGTACTAGAGGAATTACTCTCCGATGACATCGGGCCTATTGTGGCCGCCGATGTTCCCGTAAACAACACTAATAATACAACAGTCACTTCCGACATTCTGTTCCACCCGTACGTACTTTGCGAGAGTGGTTCGGCCACCGGCTCGGTACGGCATGGATTTAGAGGCAAACGTAGTCGCCTCGATGGGTGGAAGATGATCCTCCGACCTATAAGAAGGCCTTACTTGGATCACGATAAGGATAAATGGATTGACGCAATGAATCGGGGAGATGGAGTCTATGTACTCCAACTCGGTCCGGAAACTTGTAGAACTTCCTCCGGGTGAAAGGCCCATTGGATGTAAATGGCTCTACAAGCGAAAGAGAGGAGTAGATGGGAAGGTTGAAACCTTCAAAGCACGGCTGGTAGCCAAAGGTTACACACAGCGAGAGGGTATAGACTACGAGGAAACCTTCTCACCTGTGGCCATGATGAAAACCATCCGCATCCTCCTTTCGATTGCTGCATGTCTGGATTATGAAATCTGGCAAATGGATGTTAAGACAGCGTTTCTAAACGGCTTTCTTGACGAGGAAATCTATATGCAACAACCAGAAGGATTCATTGAAGAAGGTCGAGAGCACATGGTGTGCAAGTTGCTCAGATCCATTTATGGGTTGAAGCAAGCATCTCGTTCCTGGTATCATAGATTCGATCACACGATCAAGTCTTATGATTTCGAACAACACTTTGCTTTGAATCTTGTGTGTACAAGAAGGTTATCAAAGATAGTGTTGTATTTCTAGTGTTGTACGTTGATGACATACTCCTAATTGGCAACGATAAGGGGATGATGTCCGACGTGAAAAGTTGGTTGACCAAGCAATTCCAAATGAAAGATTTGGGAGAAGCGAGTTATGTTCTAGGGATCCAAATTATAAGGGATCGTAAGAACGGGATGTTAGCTCGTCCCAAGCAACTTATATAGATAAGGTGCCGGCACGCTTCATATGGAGAACGCAAAGAAGGGTTTTCTACCAACCCGTCACGGCGTTTACCTATCTAAGTCTCGGGGGCCTCAAACCCCCGAAGAGGCCGAAGCTATGGGAAGAGTGCCATATGCCTCGGTCCGTTGGTAGTCTTATGTATGCTATGAGGTGTACGAGACCCGACATTTGTTACGGCGTTGGATTAGTCGGCCGTTTTCGGTCAAATCCGGGGCAACCGCACCGGACAAGCGAGAAAGAATCTCATCAAATATTTGAAGAGAACCGAAATTATATGCTCGTCTATTCGAGTGGGAGTTTGGAGCTAGCGGGGTACACCGATTCGATTTTCGGTCGGACGAGAGATGATTCTAAATCTACCTCTCGGTTCGGTGTTTACGCTTGGTGGCGGTGCGGTAGAATGGAGAAGCCAAAAGCAATCCAAAGACACGGCCGATTCAACAATGGAAGCCGAGTTCATAGCGGCCTCGGAGGCGGCTAAAGAAGCGATTTGGTTAAGAAAGTTCATCGGATTAGGCGTTGTCCCGAATGTCGAAGATCCTATTACTCTCTATTGTGATAACAATGGGGCCATTGCCAACTCTAGGGAACCTCGAAAGCACGGAAGTCGAAGCATATAGAGAGAAAATACTTGGGTGATCAACGATTTTGTCGATAGAGGGGACATTTCCGTCAAGAAAATCGCCTCCGCCGATAATCCCGCCGATCCATTCACCAAGACGCCGTCGATTGAAGCTTTTAGTCGACACTTGGAGACTATAGGTATTAGAGACATGTCTCATTTGCTTTAGAGCAAGTGGGAGTGATAGTTTGCTTTGTATTTTAAATAATAGGGTGTGCTCTAAAACAATTAATCACATGCTTTCGTGCAAGTGGGAGATTGTTAGGTGTGATGCCCGAAAGACAATTTTGTAATTGTTTTATTTAATAAATGAAATGATGTTATTATTCATATTTATTATTCTCATATTCACCGATGTGACAATAGTATTTACACTACGTAAAACCCTAAAGTATATCGTTTATGTAATCACTTAACTCAGTGTATGGTATATACACAGGAGGATTGAGTTAGTGAAGATGTACTTAAAATACAATTAGCCCGTAGTGAAGTTAATCGAGAGTATCGGGTCTCTCCTTTAACGTGCTATTAATGCGTCCAGAACACAATAGGTGTAATTGTCTTATCCGGACTTTCGGTTAAGAGAACCTAATGGGGCATTTATATATGATAGATATATCATATAGGGCCGGACCGATTTGATTAAGAGTTCACGATATAATTCCGTAATCGAGAAATCTTATCGAATCAATGGATGATCATATTTATGGATATATCTTAATCCCGAGGTGATCACGATCAACCGCTTGAATCGGTATGAAGTTTGACTTGACGGTTAAGGATTACACCGAGTCCGTGATCCGAATTACCCCATCTTGGCATTGTACGGATTGAGTGAGTAGTCCGTGTTATCACGTATACGGAATCCATTCCTTCCATTTATGGAAGTAGATAGGCAGTTCCTTTATTTGTTAATCCTAGAAACCGATCGATCGTACGAGTTCATATTACACTGATTAGCTACCAGTGAGTTGTATGAAT
This sequence comes from Gentiana straminea, assembly GCA_036785695.1. Lineage (NCBI taxonomy): Eukaryota > Viridiplantae > Streptophyta > Magnoliopsida > Gentianales > Gentianaceae > Gentiana > Gentiana straminea. Next base: position 3,766,209 of record JAVUPR010000464.1, on the reverse strand, counting down.
TAATTGATCACTAGGGGGTTAATGGTAAATAAGGATAAGAGGTTCTAAAAAGGGTTAACGGTAACTTCCCGATTTAGAATGAACAGTCTATGGAGGATTAATCCATATGTAATGATTATATCAATGGACGCTTATTATTATTCTCGTGAGGAGATAAATGTAATCTTATAATCGGAGGAGTGCGATCACGGGATTATGGTGGCATATTCCCGTGATTGATTTATCGAATATAATTATTCTATAATTATTTATTTGATTTATCGAGAGCCCGATTATTAGTCCATGGTCCCCGACATGCCTCCTAATATAGCATAGCTATTCTCGGACTTTATTAAAACGATATGTGAATTAATTGTTTAGTGGACTATTAAATTAGTTGGGCTAAATAATTAAATATGTGGAAAAGACATTTTCCATAATCTTGGCCCAATTATTGTGTGATGGCAAAATTAATATTGACTAGGTCAATATGATAAATTTCGCCCCCCTTTCTTAATGGAACAAGAAATTAGTTTTCTTGTGATTAATAAGACATGTGCATAAAATATTTATTGGATAAATATTTATGGTAAATAATAAAGATAAATATTATTCTAGATTTGTTCTAGGATATTATGGAATTATCTTTTATTAAAGGATTTATTTTGTTTGATAAATAAAAATCCTTGGAGGCTAAGTTTTACTCTCCTATATAAAGAGAGTTCTCCCAAGCCTTAATACACACATAAATTTCGACTTCTCCCTATAGTAGAGAGAAGAAAAATAATTTCGGCCAAGGGAGATTTGGGGAGAAATCTTGGAGATTTTTCCGGTAGCATATCGGAAGGGTTCGAGTCGAGAATTCCTTCCACCGGGAATTGCTTGGATCACACGATCGGAAGACTGTGGTGCTCTTCACATCTTCACATTCATCCTTTGCGGTTCTTCAACTTGAATTTTGAGATTCAAGAGGTATGATCTACATCCCCCTTGTAGAATAGATCTAGTTGTTTTATTACGTGTAGTATATAGATCTAGATCCATAAATCGCTTCCGTTGCGGATGGTATTACTAACAGAACAACTGCACCGCAACACAGGAAGCACCTCAAGGGCACGGGCTGAGATCCCAGTGTGGGAGTCACACGCATCCCTTGGCATCAAACCAAGTAGAGGAGTGTAATAGTCCCATGCGAAGAAGAATAGACGTGCCTCACCAATGATATTGACGTTTTAGCTTTTAGACATACACATATGTAATTTACGAGTTAAGTTCTAACTACCTGATCCATTCACATAAAAGACTTCTAGGGACTTCTAGTCCCAGACATTCTAATTATACTGGCTAGCACGTAAAAGGATCAATGACTACTAAGTCAATGTCCCACAAGGCCTAAACAACGCTTTCCGGTGCTCCCACCTTCTCCCCGTAGAGGGTCTCAGTTGTGGTGCTGAGCCAAGACTACCAGAAGTCGTAGTTAGACATTACCAATTAACATAGAATGCCCTCAAAGATATACATACCAATCCATAACATATTGTACACAAGTCATATCTAAACAAGACGAAAATTATCATGTCGTATAATATTTAGGACATAGATACCACCGTCGCTTGTTACTATCATTATTATTATTATTTATTTATTTATTTTATTATTATTATTATTATTCTTGTTCGGAACTAAAACAAAAGGAAACAAAGGCTGCTCCCTTCTTTTTAAATTATATACTCTGCTGCTACTCTTTTATCCCTTCTGCTTCATATTATAAATTTATTTATCTATTAATCAAGGAAAACTTTCTAACAGTAAATAAACGAATACATGTTCCTTTTTTTTTTTTCTCCCATCGGCAACACAGCAGGTGGACATCATGTCCCTTTTCTTTCGGCAAAAGGAACCGAACAGGCAAATACCCCTTACCTTAATATATTTTATATTTTACTTTAATATAAAATAAAGTAAAACCAATAGCAACCAAAAAGAGCAACATCGGAAAAGAAAGAAAATATGTTTCAGAACACCCCTTACCTTTTAGCAATTCCAAAGTGAAAACGACAGCAAAACGACAAGCAGAAAGCTTCAATCCTTGATCTCAATCACTTCTACGAATCACCTACGACAATTAATCATTATAGTATGATTAGGCAAACCTCTAATTCACTAAAACTCAGATTTTTCTCAAAAACGTAAAGGAATCTAGATTTAGGGCTAAAACCGAAAACTTACGGAATATGGAGATGTTGTTTTCGAAAGATTCGTTACATCGCGATGATCAATTTTCTCTACTACGGGTCATGAAATGGTGAACGGATTGACCGCACGGTTGAAGGTTTCGTTCTTCCTTTTCACCGCGTTAATGCGTTAATGTCGTCGTCCTTTTCATTTTCTGAAAGCTTGCGTCATATGCTTATGAGCAATTAAGGGATAATTTCTTTTTATACCCATAATTAAAATTCTTTAATCGAATATTTAATTTTTCTTTTTTTATTTTCTTTTAGGCTAACATAATTAATTAGGGAAATAAACTAAATTAAACCCTTTTTACATTTTTACCCTTCTTAAATTTTCGGGGTGTTACATTCAATGTTAACGATTTGCTGAATGAACCAATAGGCAACATTCATGTCTTTAAGGCTAATAGGTTTCAATCACAGAGTTGGTGTGCTATTAAGGAACCACTTTAGGGTGTCTTTGGAAGCTTAGAAATAATACAGTGTTTAATGGTGTGATCAATGATGAGCTAAATCTGTTCACCGAAACTCAACAAATGGCGTTTCTATGGACAGTGGCAGATCCAGAAAACTTTTCCAGCGGGGTCCGTAAATATTTAACACAGTAAATATTTTTTTTCACGGAGTCCGAAATATTTTTTCTATAGGTAAAATGTAGAGTATTTCTACTTTTAACGGGATCCGTGGACCCCCTTTACTTGGCTCTAGATCCGCCCCTGTCTAAAACAAAATGTTGGTGATAATATCACTCATATGTCATTATCAAAGCGACGAGAAAACTATTCATCCCTATTCTCTCCCTTTATTCTCTCGAGGTTTGGTAAGCTTGGAACAATCGAGGTTTGGTATGAACAATCGTTAGGAGATGCGGAGTGCATGCTCACAATTGATATTTACAAGCTTATGAGAGTGTTAGAACAAGTGTTGAACAAAACCGGAGTCTTGCTGCTTAATTGGACGGGCGTCCATGTTATATGGACGGGCGTCTGATGTTGGACGAGCGTCCATTGATTCAGGACGAGCGTCCAAAGTCTCAAATTGAGTACTGAATGTAATCTGCTCTGGTGGACGGGCGTCCATAGATTCTGGACGGGCGTCCAGTATGCAGATTTTTCAGTTGTAAAAGCAGTTTGGTCGGTTTTGTTGGTGTCCTTTCGGGTTTTTGGCTCTTGTAACCAATTCTAAAAGGTTGTGTATGTAGAGATACATAAATATAACTCTACATACATATAAAAGAACACTTGGAACCTTTTTCATAGATAATAAGAAGGATTTGAAAAACCTTTTTCCGGTTTTCTTGGAATGTCCTTGAAACCTCAAGTTCTATACACACAAAATATCACCAAACTCCTGTAGCTTTCTTTCTGTCTATATTGTCTAGACTGAAAGTGAACGTAGTTTTATCCCGTGATCATATTCGTGTTTACCCGGAGACAATCATTTGGGGACGAATAGTTTTCGCAGGAAAGATTCTCAAATCGACTCTACGTGTATATCCGGTTATTTTCATTGTTGCACATTCATTTCTAGTTCGGCATTGTTCGTTCCCCTTTGATTTTCCCCAACAATCTGCGAAAACTATTTTTGAATTTTTAGAACAATGTCGGTTTCAAAATGAAGAGTTGCATTTTTCCAGAATTTTATCAAAGGTTGTGTCCTAGTATTTTGGGCATAACTCTTGATTCAGGAATCGGTTTGAAAATCCGGAGATACCGTTAGAATCGTGGCGAGACGAGGATCGCAGTGATATCAAGTTTGCAGTCTGGTTCGATGTTGACAGTTGTCAGAAATTCTGAGAAGTTGCTGCGGTTTTTTGATTGATGCAAAGTCGATTATAATCTTTTGGTAAGTAAAAGTTCATTGGAATGACTTTGGAAAAAATTGTTGTGATGTTGCTATGACTACGGATGAATGGTATGTATGTTTATTTACATTATTTCATGCAAGTTTGGGGTGTCCAAGAACAGTAACTACAATCAATATAAATTTTGATTGTAGTGTCTAAGTTTTGTTCTTGGATGTTGTTTGATTATACATATATGTTGTTTGGCTTGATATTTCTAGACATGATTGAATCAATGATGAAACTTACTGCGTGTTTAATGTTTAATGTTCATTGATCTTGGTGATAAAATCATGTTAATGTTTAGAAATTTTAAGTGTTTGTGTATAACTAATGTTGGGATAAATCAAGTGTTATCTCTTGGAAAACTTGATGTCTATTGTAGTAAGATATTTTCTAATGATACAAATAGATGGAAATCATGTTGAAGAGATAATGTTTTTAAATGTCTATCCTTGATAGAACATTTGTAATTAAGAGTTTGCAAATCTAAAGAAATTTGGATTTCTGAAAATCTTGTTTTACTAGGTTGAATGCCTAGTATGTAAGATCAAACAAAGGATAGAATAATGACTGTAAACTAAGTTTTGGTGAAACAACTAATAAAATGTTGTTTTGAGGTTTTGACTCCGGTTTGGAAAATTGTGAGTGTAAGGATCAACTTGGTTTGAAGTTTTGAACCGGTGGATTGTTGATCCGTGACATTCATGAAATGGAGTCAAGGTTGTCATTGTTAAGAGATTTAAGTATATCCTTTGGCTCTTGAAACTATATAGTTTAAACATTAGTTGTACATGGCTAGTATAATTTGAAATAACTATAAATGTATGTTTATAACTTGTTTTGAACTTATTCTTTTCGGAAACATGATTAGTATCATGGATTTTCACTTTGATTTTAAGTGAATGTTTTGGAGGAAAAATCATGTTATTGATTTGGTAAAGAATGTATCGGTTTGATGAAAGGATACAACTCATTAGAGTTTGTATTCTTTTGAACGGTTATAACTTTTCGTTTAAAGGTAGTAACTTTTCAGTTTTAAAGGTTACAACTCTTGGTTTAAAAGTTGTGACTTGTTTTGAAAAGTTGTGATTCTTCGGTTCGAAGGATGTAACTTTTGCTTTGAAAGTTTGAGACTTTCCGGTATAGAAAGTTGTAACTCTTGGTTGTAAGAGTTGTAGTTCTTCCGTTTAGAAGATTATGAATCATTGGTTGGAAAAGTTGTAACTCTTTTATTTAATAGATACATCGTTTATTTGCGTTACTTTGTAGTAAATAACTATCATGTCCTCCAAAAGGTAAATGAAAAGAGTGTATGTTATAATGAGTTTTATATACTTTTTGTTTATACTCCTACGTCTCCAACAGTTGTTTGTTTGCTAAATTACTTGAACTTTGGTATAATGAAATCCAAACTTGAGGTTTGGAGGTGTGAGAAGGTCTTGTGACTTTCCGAGGTTAAGGTTAATTCCTTGAGTAAAAGAGGCATTGAAACTATGTTTATTGGAATTGCTATGCATTCCAATGTTCTTTGGTTCCATATAATGGAGCCGAATGATTCTAGTACAGCTTTAATGTTGTTGATCATTGGTATGCCATCTTTGGACATTTATAATGTTGTACAAAGTTTGAAGTATGACTACCAATGTTCGAGTGAAGGAAAACAATAAAGTTGTTTTCTAAATATGCCTGTAAAGCTCAATGAGAGCAAATGGTGCGGTGAATCTTTCAATGAAAGATGATAGTTGATGTAAGTCAACATGTATAAATCCTGATTAATAATGTAAGGTTTTGTACGTTTTTAGGTATTGGTTATTTTGATAACTTGGCACCGGTTAATGAAATCTCCTCGGATAAATTGTTGTTGTTTGTTTTAACAACTGTTAAACAATTTTGTAATCCATTAAATGGATGGTAAAACTTCGGTTTTAGAATGGAGATTGGAATGGGCATTGTATTTGAAACAACTGGAGGGTCTTGTTATGTTAAAATTAACATAAGGAGTGTATATGTTATTTTGGTTCAAGGTGCAAAATTAAACTTGATAGACATCTTAGCTTGAAGATTAGTTTAATTTAAAGTTGTTTATAATACCTTGTTCGTAACAATACAAATCTTACATATGTTTTACATATTATATGTCTTATATATGTTTGATGTCTAAGGAAATGACTTTGTCCTTTGATGTATGTTGACTACATGTTTGGTGTTTTGCTTTGGTTTAGTATCTATTCATGATACTAAAAGTGAAACATGCTCGATCTACAAAGATTGGATTTGCCTTGGAATATAAGGTGATGTAGTAGTTTACATTGTTGACGTGTTGATTTTGGTGTTAACCAAATCATGTTGTTCATAACTGGACGGTATTGTCATCAAGGTTTTAAACTACAGTCATGGGGGAGGTTTAAACTCTATAGTAAAGTTATATGAGATTCCTTCGGTTTAGAAGAATCCTTGGTTAACTAGTAGTTTGTGCTGGGATGAAGTATCATTTATGAGCTTCTAAGTGCATAAATTTCTGGTTGGACTATGGAGTTGGATTTCTTTGTTGATGACTTAGAAGTTCGGAATTCCCATGCAATTAATAACCAAGTTCATCCCAGTTATCCAATGTGTTTGGCTGGAAAATTGTCAAATGTTACAATGGTGATCTAGACACCAATGTATTAATGAAAAGTTGGATTGTGAGTTTATAACTCAAAGGATGATGGTGGTTGTTCAAAGAGTACTCGTGATTTAGTCAAATCTTGTTTGATCAAATATAGATTGACTTGAAACTTGGTAAAAAGTTTGTTATCGGGATGTGTAGAACCCATTAAATCTTTGGTGTGGGATACCCAATTCCCTTATGGTACAACGCCATAGGCAGAATTCAATGTGGAAGGCCCATCCTCAAAGATTTGGCACATGAAAAAGTCCCGAAAGTATGTGCATTACCTCGTTGTGTAGGTGATATCTTTTGGAAAAGTGTTTCAGGTACATGATTAGAAAGATTCACCTATATGAGTATGAAGTTTGGCCGCTTCAAGAAAGTTAGGGTTGACTTTTTTATATACTCATGAAATGGATATGGACACAAGGCCTGGATAATTGGTGTCAAGTAGCTATAGAAGTTGTATCTTGGTTCATTTGTGTATTATCTTTGAAGTATTCAAATGTGTAAAGGGGTTCAATGCTTAGTCACACCCCAATACTCGAATATTTTGGAATGTGTAATATACTAGATGGTAATTCAATCCGCATGACATTATCATTGAAAGATGAACTGTTGTGTGTTGATAAGTTTTAACTAAATCAAGGATTACACTAAATGGGGGAGGATTGTTGGTGATAATATCACCAATGTCATTTAGTGTAATTGGATTTAGTTTGAGGTTTGGTAAGCTTGGAACAATCGATATGAGTTAGGAGATGCGGAGTGCATGCTCACAATTGATATTTACAAGCTTATGAGAGTGTTAGAACAAGTGTTGAACAAAACCGGAGTCTTGCTTCTTAATTGGACGGGCGTCCATGTTATATGGACGGGCGTCTGATGTTGGACGAGCGTCCATTGATTCAGGGACGAGCGTCCAAAGTCTCAAATTGAGTGCCGAATGTAATGCGCTCCGGTGGACGGGCGTCCATGATTCGGACGGGCGTCCGGTATGCGATTTTTCGGTTGTAAAAGCGATTTTTGGTCGGTTTTGTTGGTGTCCTTTCGGGTTTTTGGCTCTTGTAACCAATTCTAAAAGGTTGTGTATGTAGAGATACATAAATATAACTCTACATACATATAAAAGAACACTTGGAACCTTTTTCATAGATAATAAGAAGGATTTGAAAAACCTTTTTCCGGTTTTCTTGGAATGTCCTTGAAACCTCAAGTTCTATACACACAAAATATCACCAAACTCCTGTAGCTTTCTTTCTGTCTATATTGTCTAGACTGAAAGTGAACGTAGTTTTATCCCGTGATCATATTCGTGTTTACCCGGAGACAATCATTTGGGGACGAATAGTTTTCGCAGGAAAGATTCTCAAATCGACTCTACGTGTATATCCGGTTATTTTCATTGTTGCACATTCATTTCTAGTTCGGCATTGTTCGTTCCCCTTTGTATTTCCCCAACAAAAGTCACAGCCATGCTCGCTCTTCCGGCGCCGGCGGCCCTTGGCTGCCGGCGTCCATCTCTTTCCCTTTTGTACATCCTTCTCTTTCTTATAGTTGATCCTTTTTGTGATGAGGCTCCAACAGTTTTGTGCTGATCTGGTTCTTTCCGGCTTTCTTACCGCGGCGGGTCTCAGATCTGAGGTCATCGGCTTGGAGCTTCGTTGGTCTCCGGCTGGATTTCTTCGTTTCAGACCGAGGTGGATGATTCACCATAGTCCCGGTGCTCAGCTCGCCACCATCTCTTGGCTTTTCAGCCATGTCCGGTGAGTGGTGCCGGAATCTGATGGCTTTCCGGCGTCTTCTTCGGTTGGCCGCTTTCTATTCGGGAGGAGATGTCAGGCTTGCGGGCTCTCTGTACCGTACGACGGAGGCTTGAGGCGGTGTAGTCTAGCGGTGTTATCGTTTTTAGTTTTTATTTCAGATTTTGTTGTTTTTGTTCTTTGTTTGTGTTGGTCGAGTAATAGATTACCTAGAGGATCCATGTGTCTGAACGCCTTTTCGGAAAATTTCCTTCTGTTCAGCACCCTCGACCCGATGTATTATTCGACCTTGTTGTATTGTTACTTTTTGTGTCCTTAGTTTGCTTTGTCCGGTTGTGTCCGGCATTGTTCTTGTACATTACCGGCGTTAGTCCGGCGTTTAATGAAATCTTTCGTTAACTGGGGAAAAAAAAGAAAAACAAAATGGATGAAAATATGAGAAATATGCATATAATCTACTGTGTTGTGATAAATGTTATGAGTTTGGTGGTTATTGACCATTATAAAATTTAACCAAACCTAAAATCAATGGCTCAAATAAGAGCAAAGTGAGCTAATTGAACACCAGAAGTTAAATGACGGGCCATAAATTGATGCTGATTTGAGCTAGTGAATTATATTCGGATAGTCGGATGGACTTGATTGAGATGACTTAACTTTTTTGGAAGAAAAAAATTCTTTATGGTCTTGCCCATCCCTCACCCCCCCTCCCTCCCTCCCCCAAGAAAAATAATATTTTCTTCCCACTTATTGACTCTGCCCTTGCCTTTATTATTTTTTTGATTTACGGAATATTGGATTTTTTATTAGAGAATACTAACATACGACGAAGACTATATTAAATTGAGCAACTAGCTCATCCCAGGTGGTTAGCCACCTGGGTCTCCAGTGGGAGGTCCCATGTTCGAATCCCCTTCCCAAAAAAAATAAGGCCTTTAGGTCAGCTTTCGTCCAAAGTGGGAAAAAAAAAAAAATCATAAAAAAAAATCATAAAAAAAGAGTCAAACTCTATACAGGAGAAAAGACTCTAAAGAAGGCAAAATCTTCAGCATCATAGAGCTCCTATTTCAAATGGGATATTACTATATAATACTGTGATAATAAAAACATTAAAATCCAAATAACTTTCCTTCAAAAAAAAAAAAAAAAAAATTCCAAATAACCTAAAATTTATTAAATTTCTCCCACCGATCCAAGTTCGACAGGACTTGAAATCAGCAGAGAAAGACAAAATTGAACAACTAATATCAACCACTTGAAATCGATTGTGACTATATTTAACAGCGTGGAATGCTTACAACCCTCGATAATTGTTGGAATTGTTACTTGTTGAGGGGAAAGGATAGCCGGAAAAGATGAATTGTGTGACCCTTCGAGCGAACTGAATAAAGAAACTAACAGCCGAAGAAACGAAGATGATCGGCGAGACTGATTTGCATGATTTTTTCATGAATCGGCCCACCAAATCACACGAACAAACGATGGGTTACGAGTTGAAAAAACATGTTTGTTGAATTTGAGAAGAAAACATGAAAATCCGGTTGTGTTACGGTCAGGGGCGGACCCAGGAAATTATTATGGGGTGGTCTTGGTTCCGCCACTGGTGCACAGTTGTATCACCTCAAAAAAAATTACCGATGCAAAAATAAAAAATTGCCAGCCCCTCAAAAAAAAAAATTTCCAGCCCCTCAAAAAAAAAATTACGGATGCAAAATAATTTCATTCATTAAAAGATAAGTACATAAAAGTCAAGAGCGCGTAGCAAGTCTTGCTCACAAAACTAACTAAATTTAACCCTACGATTTCCAAGAGATTCAAAGTCTTTGATCACTTGATCATTATCAATAGACTCTGCATATTCTTTCTCAATATGAAGTACCATACAATCACCAAGAAACTCATCCTCCATTTTGTTTCTAAGTTTATTCTTGATAATGTTCATGGCTGAAAATGCTCGTTCAGTAGTCGCGGTAGAAACAGGAAGAGTCATAACAAGACAAATCAATCTATAAATCATCGGAAACAAGGTTATTGACTTCCTTGTTTGAGCTAATACACGGCATAAGTCGGATATGGATTCCAAATTATTGAAATTTGGATCATTGCGAATGTTAATCTCATAAAACGGACACTCTCCTTCAAGAGCACACATATCATCATCAATAAAATCTTCTGGATAAAACTTTTTTGCAAGACTGCAAACATCGTCACAAGTAAATTTTTTGAAGTTATCACGAGGATCCAGAGTTGAGCTAAGTATAAGTAGTTCTGATGTCTGGTCTGAGAATCTTCTACCCAATTCACTCAACTGAAGATCAACAAGAGCATACAATATATCAAAACGGTAATGATGCTCAACCGTAATGATATCCTTTTGTTGACATCGACGACCTGTACCATCCTTATAACGAGCACCCATATCCGGCATTTCAATGTCATGTTGTATGCAAAAAAGATTCTACATGACTCAACAACTTAGGCCAACCATTTGTTCTAAACTCTTGAAGAAGTGTTTTTGTATTTCCAACAAGCTGCATAGCATGTACAAAGTCAATAGACTTTTTCTGTAATGCCTGACAAAGGACTTCAGTAATCTTCATCACTTTGTGCATTAAAAGCAAACAAAACACAAAATCAAACGATCTTTAGCTTCTCCTTGCAATTCTGAGGAAGCTTGCACAATCATATCACAAAGAGTTTTATTGGTTGAACTAAACAACTCAATTAAACTATTGATAGAACGATAATGTGAGCTCCATCTAGTAGCACATGGTCGTTGCAAACTACGCACTTGATTAAGACCAGAACCTGATTGATGATTGCTGCCACAAGCTACCAAATTAGCAATTTCCTCCTTTCTCAACTCTTTTAATGCAGAATGACGTTTTGCAGAAGAATCAACAAAGTTCACAATTAGATTCAAGGTTGAAAAAAATTGCCAAATGTCATGTACCCTTTAGCTGTAGCATTCAATGTCAATTGTAAACGATGAGCAAAACAATGCACATAATATGCATAAGGACATTCTTCGAGAAATAATGCTTGCAACCCATTATAAATACCACTCATATTGCTAGCACCATCATATCCTTGACCACGCATATTCATCACTTGAAGATCATACATAGTAAGCACTTTAGATATCTCATTTTTAAGAGTTTGTGAGCTAGTGTTAGGAACACTCACAATCTTAAAAAATCTTTCTCGGAGAAAACCTTGACCATCAACAAATCTTAAAATAATGGCCATTTGTTCCTTACTAGATATGTCAACCGCTTCATCAACAAGAATACAATACTTAGAATCCCCAACTTCTTCACGTATCTTGTTCCTTACTTTGTTAGCAAGAATACTTAGAATTTCTTTTTGGATTTTTGACCGATATACTTAGCATTTCCGGGAGCATCCTTCACAACTCTATCAACTTCTTCACTCATTCTTGCAAAAGAATTTATAACTTCTTTGAAGTAACCGACATTCAATGAATCTTCGGATTCATCATGGCCTCGAAAGGCGCTCCTTGATTAGCTAGTAATCTAACACATTCAATTGTAGCTTTAAGTCTCAACCGGTTGTCTTCCACATCTTTAGTTGATTTTGAAAGAAAAACTGTTTCAATTTGTTTGGTTGGGTTCATCAAATTATCCCACTTTTGCATAGCCACATTGTGGGGGACCGGATGCATCCAACATGTCTTACAAATGCATTATCACGAAGACAACTAACTCTCTTCCAACTTTTAAACCCAACTCTAGCGAACGGTGTATGAGGAGAATCTTGCGTATCAAATAAGAAACAAGGGAAGCAATATGCACTATCAAGATCAATGAATACTCAAGCCATGGATAATCTTTGAACCAAGAAGCCTTAAATCTACGTTGTTGATCACCATGTTGGCTCAAAGGATATGATATCTTAGGTTGACATGGACCAAGAGAAACATAGGTTCTTCTAACATGGTCTTGTTCATTCACCGGATATTTCCATATAGCACATCTCTTTCCGGGATCCCTTTCAAAAGCATTGAGATAATCTGGTGACTCTGTTTGGTTCAACTTTAATAAAGGCACCAATGGCACTGATTGGACATTAATAACAGCCGGAACCGGAACCGGAACCGGAAGAGAAGATACTGATGGTTCAGAAACAACATTTGAACCTAAACTTTCAACATTAGCCTTTGAAAACCATGTATCAATAAATTTTGCTTTCTTTGATTGCGGTTTCTCACTCGTCATTTTAGATTAATTTAACACCTGTGAAATTAAGCAAATTGGGCAAATGTTTCCAACACAATGAAAAAACAATCAAAAATAACCCGACCAAATTGCAGCCAACACTTTACATTCGGGTAAAAAAACGCGGACAAATTGCCAAAATCAAAAATAAAAAATTGAAAAACGCAGCAAAAATTGCAAAATCAAAATTCAAAAATATTACCCGAAATGGAAGCAACGGATCGAACGGAGCCGGAGGGCGAGGAGTGTGCGGGAGCGGGGACGATGACGACGAGAGGAGAGGAATGAGGATTAGAGATCGATGGATTGGAATTGGAGAGCCCGGAGGCCGGAGTGGAGGTCGAAGAAGCGAGAGGACTAGAGGAGCGGCGCGGCAATTAGCAATTTAGCAAAGGGTTAAGTGAAAATTCGGTGCGCCCCTTTTTTTTTATTATAAATTAATTATAAATTAATTATTTGTGTAAAATAAAAAAATATGCTTAATATATAAATTTTTTTTTTTTTTTAAATTTTGGGGGGGGCTTGTGAGATGAAGGGGGGGCTTGAGACCACCCCCCCCCCCTGGGTGGGTCCGCCCCTGGTTACGGTGGAAAAAGGTGAAAATGGCGGAGAAGGGTAGCATGCCCGGCCCTGTGAAATTCAGGGTCCGAGGCCGGTTTGACTGATGGGGCCTTCTCGATTAAGTATAGATTCTTTTATTTTTTTTGGTTGAGAAATAATTATAAAGATAGTAACAAGAACATGTCATTGTGAATTCATGGTCATAACCACATGTATATTGACAATATATATTTCATACCGATTCTCAATCACATGTAAAAGCAAAATCCTAAACATTTGATTCGTGGCATTATTGAATAGTTTAGTTTATTAGATACTGATTTTTTTTTCTATCAATATTTTTCATTAATTGAAAAGATTTTTCATACCGATTCTCAATCACATGTAAGACCAAAATCTTAAACATTTTTCTTTTTCCGGAAACGAAAGGATAACACATACACGTCCCAAATGGGGTTCGAACCCTGGACTCCCCACTGGAAGCGAGGGTTAGACCCTAGTGGATTACTACTAGGGTATGTGCCCAAGTACAAAATCTTAAACATTTGATTTGTGAAATTATTGAGTTCTTTAGCTTATTAGATACTGATTTTTTCTATCAATGTTTATTATAAATTTTTTTTAACTTTTGGATTAATTGGAGTACACTTACAAGTTTGAACTCTGAGAGTTTAAACATGGGTTAATATACGTTATTTTACGATCGATGCACACATAGTTAATTGACAAACCAGTGCTGCTATCATAACAATTGCGTCACAATTATTGATACAACACCATTTTAAGACTTGTACCGATCGATCTAACTGCAAACCAGTATGCATCTAAGTCTTCCCTTTTGAACAAAATTACCCATGGCCCTTGGGGCACATCCCTAAAGTGCAAACTTACATCTTATATGTTATAACATGATAAAGAGAATCCAGATGCAATAAGATAAACACATAAGCAATCTAACATAAACAATCACCAGAGGAACGGAAACAAGAAGAACACAAGATTTAAAGTGGTTTCCGGCATTGTGCCGACTACTCCAAAGACAGAAAGAGTTATTTTATTATGCATTGAAATTCAGATGGATTACACATATTACAATGATCAATACAATTGGTATTTATAGGCACAGATCCCTAAACCTTAACCGCCAAGAATCTTTGTCGGATTGCCATAAATGTGATGTGATATATGATGAGTTTTACGATGGGGATCCCGATCCATTGGCAACCGTGAAGAAGATTGATCCATTGATCATTAGAGATGGACCATTGACAAGGCTCCAAAGGAAGAATATGAGAGAAGCCTTGAATACATTGTTGATAGAGATCCATGAAGAGTTTGGACAAACCCAAAAGAGTGATGAAGTTCCAATATTGTTTATGCACTATGCTTTTGGGCTTGAAGACAACACCTAATGCTTGTGGCGCCATTGTTAGTTCTCGTTTGGACTTGTTTAATTATTTTATGTGGACTTTATTTAATAATTATCTTGTGGGCTTAGATGACACAAGAAAGGCTAGGAAAGCCCATTGAAAGTGGCGCCCCCTTCTAGGTCTTAGTTACTTAGGCTTTATTTTACTAGTTAATTTTCTCCCACATTGCTTAGGAGGAAAACTAGTCTTTTATTTGTAGCCAATATAAGGCACATACTATCTTCTTTCATGGACAAGTTAATTTTGAGTGAAATATTATTTTCGATTAAGCATTGTCTTAATTGTGCACCTTGTGTGTGAGATTCTCTTGGATTGGAGGATCGCCCCTAGTAGTATTGGCTACCTTCAATCTCTTGGATTGGAGGATCATAGCTCGTATTGGCTACCTTCAATTTCTTCCTGGGCAAAACAAAGGATTTGATTCGTAAGGATCACATCAGTTGGTAGCAGAGCTCAGTAATTGTTGGTAATCAAATATCCCTTTTCGTTTTCTTTTCTATTCGTTCTTCATTGTTGATTCTTGCTTCCTGCGTCCTATTTACGCAAAGTTGTTCTTGTTCATCCATTGAAAAAAAAATATAAAAAAAAAAAAAATCGTTTCTTGATCATTCGCTTTGTTTGTTCTTGATCGTTGTTTTGCTGTTTTGATCGTTCTGATCATAGTTGTTCCTTGAGTAGTGATCCAACAAATACGGAAACTCGAAAACCCTAGTTCCTGCATGTCTTAAGAACCAGAAACCGAAACCTTCAAATTTTCTTCAAACCTTCAGACCTTCTTCCTCGCAATCAGCCTACCTACGCCCTAACCATCCCCGGATAATAAGGTTGCAACACCCCCAAAACCGCAACCTATCAACCCTAAACCCTATTTTCACACCGAGAACGATCAAGAACTCATCAGGATTCACTCTTCCGTAATCAAGATCTACGTTCTTGAAATTACGAACCCTAGTTTGTGTTTAGTGGTTTCGTCAGTCGTTTATTTGCTGTGCATATAATTTTGTAGGTTGTGTAATCGTCCAAAAGGCATCCCAGCCTAAAAAAAAATTAAAAAAAAATAAAAAAAAAGAGTAAAATGGCGGGAAAGTTATGCATAATTTTTTTTTTTTGTTTTTGTAGCTTGTGTTGTGTCGTAGAGTTCTTGTGCAAAATTTGGTGTTACGAAAATTTTTGTGATAAAAAAACGAGTAAAATTGGCGGGAAAATTCTGCAAGAAATTTTTTTGTTTTTTGTAGCTTGTGTTGTGTCATAGAGTTCTTGTGCAAAATTTGGTGTTACGAAAGTTTTGGTGATCTAAACCCGTCCCAAGCCTAACCCTAGCCTAGATTCGTTTTGCTTGTAATTTTGATTTGTTTATAAAAGGGGGTGCTTTACTTTCCACAAGAGCGAGGGAGAGTGTAAACACGAGTGTCTTGGTGAGGGTTTATTGTCTATCCTATGGAGGACTCTAAACATTCTAAAAATTTGAGTAATGAGTATCTTGAAGAGAGATTGGCGCCCATGTCAAAGAATTTAGCAAGGAATTTAATAACGAGAATGATGCAAAATTCGAAAGGGTTTTTGCGGAGATGATCGCTATGAGGGCATCCATTCGGCATTTAACGTACCCCAAATGGTTAATCTTAATCGTGGTGCCCAACCCGATGGTGCACAACCCGCGCCTCCTACCGCGGTACCTCGACTTCGACAACCGGTCCGTGTAATTAATGTTCCACAGCTCCGTGATCATGCTGATCAACATACTGACGAGGATGCGTACATTCCGGATAATAATATGACACAGGTAAAGATGAAGCTTCCTAGTTTTGCGGGTTCCGGTAGTGCTTCGGTATATCTTGATTGGGAGAGTAAGCTAGATCAGATCTTTGCGTGTAACAATTATACCGAGGAGAAGAAGTGCAATCTAGCTCAATTGGAGTTTACAGGTTATGCTATGGTCTGGTGGAATCAGGTACAGTTCATGCGTACCAAATACGTACGACCACCTATACGTTCATGGACACTTTTAAAAGAGATAATGCGCACTCGCTTTGTTCCTATATCGTATTATCAAGACCTCTATCGTGCTCTTCGTACAATGAAACAGGGGAGAACGTTCGGTAGATGATTTCTATGAAGAGATGATGACTACTTTGGCACGATCACAAAGTTGAGGAAGAGGAGATGGTCACCATGCAACATTTTTTGTGTGGTGTGCGTTTGGAGATTGGACAACCATTGGAGTTACGTGGTTGTAATACACTGGATGAGATGTTACAAATAGCTCGTGCGATTGAGAGGCAGTTGAAACGACCAAAACCCACCTTTAATAAATCAATTGGAGGTACTTCTTCTACTTTCCGTTCCTTTCAGCCTAGAGGAGATAATCCAAATTTTGTACGGAGTGCACCTCGGACAGCCCCTACTACTTCCTATGACGCTTCTAAAGCTAAGGCAGGTGAGAAGGGTAAAGGTGTAGACAACCGCATTAGGCAGCCTCGTGACGTTAAATGTTTTAAATGCACCGGTGTTGGTCATGTTGCATTCGAATGTCCTACTAAACGTAGCATGCTAGTTGTAGAGGAGGTCAGTAGATGGTGATGATTTTGATGGAGACGACTTTGAACAGGCTGATTATGAGGATGCGGAGGGTAATATTGAGTGTGACCCACTTGAGGGTTCTATTTATGTGCTTAAAAAGGTGCTAACCGCTAGTGCTAAACTTGAGAACGGTGTCCAACGTGAAAATATTTTCCATACACGCTGCTTGCTGAATGATAACTTATGTTCTCTTATTGTCGATTTTGGTAGTTGTGCTAATGTTGTTAGTGCTGATTTGATTTCTCGTATGGGTTTACCTACTATTCCTCATCCCCACCCCTACAAGTTGCAATGGTTGAATAGTGTGGGAGAGCTCAAGGTTACACAACAAGCGTTGATTTCTTTTAGTATTGGGAAATATGAAGATGAGGTGTTATGTGATGTTGTCCCCTTGGAAGTCGCCACATATTGTTGGGTCGCCCTTGGCAATATGATAGAAAGGTGTTGTTTGATGGGTTTTTGAATAAGTACACTTGTTCATCATAAGGGCAAAAATTATTCTTTATCGCCTCTTACCCCCCCGAACAAGTACGTCAAGATCAGCTTGCACTTACTCGAGCTCGTGAGGAAAAACAAAAGAAAGAGGGTGAAAAGTTGAAAAGTGAAGAAAACAAATTGACGGGAGAGAAAAAGAATGAGGGCCTTAGGACTGAGGGAAAAATAAGAGTTGAAAACAAAAAATTGGTAAGGGAGGTCGATGTAGTTTCTCGACGAGGGAGTGATAAAGTAGAAAAGTCAATTGTGAGTGTCGGTGCCACATCTAGTGAGGGAGGTAATAAAGTTGAAAAGTCAAAATGTGCGCGCGTGTGTAGGAACTTCTATGCCAAAGCCACTGAAGTCATTGATACCATTGACTCCGACCAGGTTGTATTTCTTTTCTTATGCAAAGACCCCATAATCCCTCCCCCTACACTTACAACCGGCCCCACACACTCACCAAAGGTGACTTGGCCGAGTTTCCCCCCTCCCCCTTCCCCTTGTTTAATGCTTGTAAGCGATCTCACCGGTTCTCTACCTAGTGTTGTGTGCTCTGTTTTATAGGAGTTTGCTGATGTATTCCCCGAGGAGGAACCAAGTGGCTTACCACCATTGCGAGGCGTGGAGCATCATATTGACCTCGTGCCGGGCTCTGCATTGCCCAATCGTCCGGCTTATCGAGCAAACCCACCGAAACTTTAGAGATAAAGAAACAAGTCGATGAGTTATTAGCTAAAGGCAAAATTCAAGAGTCTATGAGCCCTTGTGCGCACCGCTTCTCGTGGTGCCCAAGAAAGGAGGTGAATGGAGAATGTGCATGGGCGATCGTGCCATTAATCAAATTACGGTAAAATATCGTTATCCCATTCCTCGTTTAGATGACATGCTAGATGAACTTCGTGGTGCTAAATTTTTTACTAAAATTGATCTTAAGAGTGGTTATCACCAAGTTCGTATTAGGGAAGGTGATGAATGGAAGACGACCTTTAAAACCAAATTTGGATTATATGAGTGGTTGGTTATGCCCTTTGGCTTGACTAATGCACCTAGTACTTTCATGCGTTTAATGAACGAGGTGCTTCACGAGTTTATAAATAAATTTGTGGTAGTTTATTTTGATGATATTCTGATTTATAGCCACAATTTAGATGATCACATAGTTCACCTACGTGCTGTTTTGTCTACGCTCCGCGATGCTCAGCTCTATGCTAATCTAAAAAAATGTTCATTTTGTTTGGATAGAGTTGTTTTTCTTGGTTTTGTAGTAAGTGACCAGGGTGTTGAAGTTGATCGTGACAAGGTTAAAGCTATCGAGGATTGGCCTACACCTCAAACTGCGGCTGATGTGCGTAGTTTCCATCGCTTAGCGAGCTTCTACGTGCGTTTTGTCAAGGATTTTAGCACCATCGCGGCCCCTCTGAACGAGCTTGTGAAGAAAAATGTACCCTTCTATTAGGGTCCACGGCAAAGGGAGTCTTTCGAAACTCTAAAAGCTCGTTTAATTTCAGCCCCTATACTTGCACTTCCTGATTTTAAACATTTTGAAATTGAATGTGATGCATCGGGTGTGGGTATTGGTGGAGTCTTAACTCAAGAGGGTAGACCTATTGCATATTTTAGTGAAAAGCTTAAAGGTGCCTCTTTGAATTATGCAACTTATGATAAGGAATTGTTTGCGTTAGTTAGAGCCCTTCACACTTGGCAACATTATTTACGTCCACGAGAGTTTATCATACACACTGATCACGAATCGCTTAAGTACTTGAAAGGGCAGGGTAAGTTAATTCCGCGGCATGTTCGTTGGGTTGAATTTATTGAGTCCTTTCCTTATATTATTAAGTACAAAAAGGGTCAAGATAATGTGGTCGCCGATGCTCTTTCTCGTAGACCCGCTTTAATTACCACTATGCATACTAAATTCCTAGGTTTTGAATTTATCAAGGATTTATATGCTTCGATGAGGATTTTATGACTAAGTGGCATAATACGATAATAAACCGATGGTAGGTTCTTTAGACGCGAGGGTTTTTTGTATCGAGATCATGTCATTTGTATTCCTCGTTGTTCTATGCGTGATTTATTGGTGCGTGAAGCACATAGTGGTGGTCTTATGGGTCATTTTGGCATTACAAAAACGCTTGATATGCTTAAATCTCATTTTTATTGGCCTCGTATGAAAGTTGATGTTGCTAAATATTGTGATGCTTGTATTACTTGTAAGTCTGCTAAATCTACATCCCACCCCCACGGTTTATATACGCCCCTCCCTATTCCTACGCAACCGTGGACTGATTTATCTATGGATTTTGTGTTAGGCTTACCCCGTTCTAAGAGTGGTCACGATTCTGTTTTTGTGGTAGTGGATAGGTTTTCTAAGATGGCACACTTTCTTGCATGCTCTAAAACTAATGATGCTTCATATATTGCTGATTTGTTTCTTGTTCTCGGTGAAATTTATGGTTTTTATCGCATTATTAGAGAACAATATCTTTCGTATTTTAGTAATTTTTAGAGAAAATTATATGTTTAAGGCGTGAATTTGAATAATGGGTTTAGAAGTGTCAAAAGTGTAATTTGAGCGCTTTTATGTGTTAAATTTATTGAATTATTATTATTTGGGGATGACTACATGTTTTCCATGTTTTATCTATTATGTAGATGCTTAATTTCGAGTGCATAAAGAGGATAAATGAGGCTCAATTCGAATTATAAGAGATAAATATGGAATTGGCTTGAAGAAGAATGGATAACTATGAAGAAATCCGATCCTCAGCATATTGGACGGGCGTCCACTGATCCAGACGAGCGTCCAGAGTCATATTTTACATACAGAGTCTCCAGACGCAAGCTGAACGAGCGTCTGAATCTCCGTCCAAAGAAATGAACGAGCGTCCACCAAAGAAGACGGGCGTCCGCCGCCGACTTTCAGCAAACCGCCTCTTATTCCTATAAATACAGCAGCAGCCCCAA
The DNA here is from genome assembly GCA_036785695.1 of Gentiana straminea. Lineage (NCBI taxonomy): Eukaryota > Viridiplantae > Streptophyta > Magnoliopsida > Gentianales > Gentianaceae > Gentiana > Gentiana straminea. The sequence goes on along the minus strand of JAVUPR010000464.1, from coordinate 3,745,481 downwards.
CCCTAATAGAATACTTTTTTACGAGCCGCACTACACATAAAAAAAGCCGCGCCCTAGAGAGTTCACCGCATCTTCCCTTCATGAAGATGAGTCCCTCCAATCCAATGATCACCAACATGATTGTTGGCTAAACGCATAGCAAGTGGAACAACCGGAGGATATCACATCAACGTCATCACAACCATGATTTGTTAGTTTATCTTTAGTTATGATTTTGAATACGCTGTTTTATTTATCGTTTGAATCCTGATTTAATCGTTGCGAGTTTTATTAGATAGGAATGTCAATGGAACTCTATGTGTTTGAATTTTTATGGAAATATAGTTCAACAATACTTTATCTTTCAATCGATACAATTGATGATGTTTTGAGGAATCATATATCGTTAGTTGGGTATTACAATTTGGGAACGAATTGTTGATCTTGTGATGAATGTTATTTGTTTTTCTTGGAAAAGTAAACAAACCCTAGAAATTGATCTAAAGGAATTTAGTCGGTTTCGCGATTGATCATACCAATAAAATCGTATTCGGATCATAAACCGGTTGTATGATTATTATGTGATTGAATCTTGGTCGTTCCACTCGTCTTCTCTTTATTATCTCGTTAATCAAAATCGTTCTTAATTGCCCTAGTTTAAGTTTAGTTTTTAGAACCCTAGTTCCCGCAACTTTTCTCGCCTATTTTCTCGTTTCGATCGTATCCGGACGCTCGTTCATTTAATTGAACGTTCGTCCATTGCTTCCTCGTCTTTCTCGTTTTTTCTCGCTTATTTTTAGTTGTCTTTTTTTATTTTCTTTCCTTTAGTTTTTAGTTTATTTCTTAGGTTTAGTTTATAGTTAGATTAATCTTAGTTTTAAGTAATTAGTGACATAACCAACTTAGGAGTTATACCTCAATCTGATAACTATACGATTCCCTTAGGACGACTCGGCAACACCTTATACTACGTACCTTATACTTGGGGTGTTCCGATAATATAAATTTAAAACACGTTTTTAACGAACAAGTTTTTGGCGCCGTTGCCGGGGAATCGGTAACGGTTGTCAGATTCTTCGTAGGTATAGTTTCTCTAGTTAGTAACTTTCTTAGGTTTTAGATTAGTTTTGTTTTCCTTAGTCTCAGTTTGTTTATCTTCTGTTTCCTGTTGTTTTTCTGCTCTGATCCTCGTTTTTTCAGCTTTTGAACGAACGTCCAATCATACAGACGCCCGTTCATTCTGAGAAAAAATTCCCTTTTTATCTGTTTAACTGATCGAACGAGCGTCTGGCCTCTCCAAACGCCCGTTTGTTTAGTAAATACGCCTCTGAACTGCTTTTAGTACACCAGACGAGCGTCTATTGAACCAGACGCCCATCCGGGAACTTCCCTAGACAAACGCTCGTTCACGATTCTGAACGCCCGTCCGTCTATCTTTCTTGTTCTTCTCCTTTCTTCTCTTAGCTTGTATTCCAAGGTTAACTCTTCTCGTCAACCCGACTTTTAGTCGGTGTTGACCTCTCTCAGTTGTCCTCCTGGTTTATGCAAACCGAAGCAAGAAGGGACCTCTCCTCTTTGATCCGAACCGGAACGGTCCATCCTAAGAAGAAGGCTTTTTCCCGATCTAGACATCATGGCCGACCAAGTTCAAAATCCGAATCTAGTTCCTCCTAATCCAGCCCTCCCAAATCAAAATCCGGACCCTCAAGCTCACCGAATCACTCCTTCAACAAATACGATTGTTACAACAACAACGAAATCGGCAAGGTTGGGCTACAAAACCAATTGCAACAACTCCATCAAGCCCAAACTAAATCAAGACCCCTATGCCCCTTATCTTAACCAAGACTTCTGGAGGGGCATAGACCTATTCGACCTCCAGATATGGGGCAAGTACATTTCGATCTGAAGAATGGAGTGGTTGGACTGGTCCAAAATAGCTCTTTTCATGGCACTGCTCAAGAAGATCCTCATGACTTCTTGTCCACTTTTGTTCAAATTTGCGAAGCGTGCCATTATCCGGGTGTTGACTCGAGATTGTTAAGTGAAACTTTTCCCGTTTGCTTTAAAAGGTGAAGCAAACAGATGGTTCAAATCCTTACCCCATCACTCTCTCCATACCCGGGCCGATGTTAAAAGAGCCTTCGCTCTGAAATTCGTTTCACCTGGAACGATAATGGGCCTTAAACGTGATATAGCTAATTTTGAGCAATTAGAAGGAGAAAGCGTAGGAAAGGCCTGGGAAAGGTTGAATTTGTTAATGAGGAAATGCCCTAACCATGGATACACTCGACATGAGCTCCTAGAATTATTCTATCAGGGTGTTACTCAACCCAATAGAGATTATCTAGATTCCACAAATTCATGGATCTTTTCTCTGGGAGGAGGGGATGATGCGCCTATAGGGTAGGCGAAACAATTGCCAAGAACAACATGTGGTCAACCTCTAGGAAGACCCATGTTGAGGAAGATAAGAGGAAATCATGTTGCAAGCGATCCCGTGACACGGATGTTGGTTGCTCAAGTGGAAATGATAAACCAACGGATGGCTAATTTACAAATGCAAAGAACGAAGGGATCGGCGGATATGAGTCTTCTGGGAACGCAGGCGAGCAATGAGAACGGAGATGAAGTAAATGCGATAGGCAACCAGAATCAAACTTTTCGTAATTTCAATCAAAATTCTGGTCAATCAAGCTATAATCCAAACCGTAACTTTTCTGGAAATCCGCGAAACAGTTATTATACGCCACCTAGCGTATCCAATTCCAACCAGTCCTTCAACTCCAACAATCAAAGGCCCCAAGGCAATTGGGCTCAAACACAAAATCCACAGCCCACCTCTATCTCTCAAAAGAAATTCGATGAGCTAGTAGATATGGTGCAAGCACTAGACATCGGTCAAAAGGCGATAGAGAGACAGATTGGCCAGATGGCTGATCAACAAGCAAGCAGGCCCTAAGGAAGACTGCCGAGTTACACGGATAAAAATCCTAAGGCGAAGTAAGTGCACCGTAATGCCATCACACCGCGGTGGAATTATGGACAAGAGGAGGAGTTGAATGCGGTTACACTTAGAAGCGGAAAGAGAGTTGGACCCGAGAAGGCGTCGGGAAACGAGTAGCCCCTCCCCGACGCCATGAGTTCGGGAGGGGATAAGCGACAGACAAATACCGAAGAAAGCGACAAAGTGAGCGAGAGCCGAATGATAATGATTCCTCGGGGGAAAGTGATGAGGATGTTGAAAAGAGTAGTCGGATGGCCGAACCCCGACTAAAAAGAAAGTCGAAAAGTTTGTCGGATGGAAGGATAAGGAGGATGAAGCCATTAAAAATCAAATTCCAATCAATCATCCGAAAACCCTTCCTTATCCAAAGAAAGAAAAATGAGAATACTTTGAACTCGATAAAACTTACGATGGAGTGAGGAAGCCGCTTAGAGAAACCATGGTGACTATGCCTCTTGCCGAAGTGTTAACGAGATGCCTAAATGCTCCAAGTTTCTTAAGGACGCTGTGGAAGTAAGAAGAAGGCGAAAGGAATGGCGGATGAAGTGCTAAACGAAGAATGCTCGGCAATTTCTCGAGCATTGCAATAAAACGTGGTGACCCCGGACGACCTTCAATCTCTTGCATGATCGAAGGCCGCACGTTCCACAATGTCTTATGCGACTCGGTGCCTCTCGTTAATGTGATGCCTTTGAACATCCGCAAAAGTCTCGGGTTGGACAAAAGGCTAAGGGAGCGCCCCGTCTCGCTTCGGTTGGTGGACAAATCTAGCCGTTTAGCGGCCGGTTGCGTTAACAATGTCCTTACCCATGTTAAACAATTGGTGTTTCCAACCGACCGGGTTATATTGGACTACCAATCGACAAGGAAATGCCCCGATCCTAGGCCGGCCTTTCTTGGACACCTCTCGCCGCCACCATTGACTTCCACACCGGCCAAATTACCTTGAGAATAGGAGACACTTCCATTTCCATCGAGCAAGGTAAAAGTTCGAAGAATCCCCAATTCAGAAATTTCATTCATTGAAGCAATTTATGGGGATGAATCGACCCTGATGAAGAGCTCGCAGAGACAGGAGCCCTGGATGTCATAAATCATGAAGAAGAAGAAAACAACTGTTCAAGAGCCGTAGTCACTGTAGAACTGTCTCAACAACTCGCGCATACTGAGCCTATAAGTGAACAGACAATTTGGGACATTCCAGGAATGAGCAGTAGTGATCTGAAGGAGCTCAATCAGGCAGACTTTAACCTTGCAGAAGAGGAAGTTTTAATGGGAAGTTGGGATGAAATCGAATTCTGGAGAGAAACTACACATTGGGAGTTGGATGATTGGGAGCAACTTGCAGATGAACTTGAAGAAGAAGAGCTTAAGAAGATGATTGCACATCGCAAAGAAAAAACGGAAGCCGACGGGGAGATCCCTTTTGATGACGTTATTCAATACCTTTCGGGATAACACCCCGGGAAGATGAAGTGTTCTTCGACAACCGGTCCTCACTCAAAAAGAAAGAGGTGGTCCGTTAAAATCAAGTATCGACCAACCACCCGTCGACTTAGAGTTGAAGCCACTTCCGCGAAGATCTAAAATACATCTTTCTTAAAGACGGCGATAAGTTGCCTCTAATCATCTCATCTAAACTCGAGCCTGAGCAGGAGGCGGAATTAATCAGAGTGCTTGAAAAGCATATCCTCGCGTTCGGATGGCAGGTGGGCGATATCAGAGGAATCAGCTCAGATGTATGCATGCATAAGATCCGAACGGAGGAAGGAGCGAAAAAGGTCAGACAACCGCAAAGAAGGCTGAATCCGCATATGCAGGAGGTTGTCAAAAAGGAGATCATCAAATGGCTTGATATGGGGATTATTTATGCCATCGCCGACAGTGAGTGGGTTAGCCCTACTCAAGTTGTGCCAAAGAAGGGGGGTATTACCGTAGAAAAAAATGAAAAAGGGGAGGAAATTGCTTTACGCCTTGTGACTGGTTATAGGGTCTGCATTGATTATCGCAGATTGAACGAAGTCACTGCAAAAGATCATTTCCCCTTACCCTTCATTGACCAGCTAATTGAAAGACTGAGTGGTCACAAATATTATTGTTTTCTCGATGGATATTCTGGGTACTTCCAGATAGCCATCGATCCTAATGACCGGGGAAAAGACCACGTTTACGTGTCCATCCGGTACTTTTGCTTTTCGCAGAATGCCATTCGGCCTATGCAATGCACCCGCGACTTTTCAACGGTGCATGTTAGCCATTTTTGACGGACTTGTAGAGCAATGCATGGAGGTCTTTATGGATGACTTCTCGCCTATGGCGACGGCTTTGATGAGATCTTAAGGAATCTAGATATGGTACTCCAAATGATGTGTTGAGAAAAATTTGGTGCTTAACGGGACAAATGCCATTTTCTAGTTGACGAAGGGATTGTTTTGGGACACAAGTTGTCCGGTGAAGGTATTCGGTGGATAGGGCTAAAGTAGAGGCCATTGAGAAAATGTCATATCCAAAGACAGCAAGGAGGTACGAGGATTCCTGGGACATGTAGGCTTCTATCGGCGTTTTATTAAAGATTTTTCGACTATAGCAAAGCCGCTATCCAACTCCGCCGAAAGAGGAAGTAGAGTTCGTGTTTGATGATGCGTGTAAGGAAGCTTTCAAATGCTTAAAGGATAAGTTAACCGGTGCCCCCATTTTGATCGCGCCCGACCGGACTAAACCTTTCGAACTCATGTGCGATGCCTCTAACTACGCTATAGGCGCGGTTCTAGGGCAAAGAATTGACAAAAAGTTCGACCAATCTACTATGCGAGCCGAACTTTGAACCCAAATTCGGTGTAACTACACTACTACAGAGAAAGAATTCCTAGCAGTCGTTTTTGCTATGGATAAGTTTCGAAGTTACCTTCTTGGGTCTCGAGTTGTGGTTTGGACAGATCATGCAGCATTACGCTACCTCATGGAAAAAACAGACGCCAAACCAAGGTTACTGAGATGGATTCTGATACTACAGGAATTTGACCTTGAAATTAAGGATAAGAAAGGTAGCGAAAATGTTGTAGCTGATCACTTATCTCGCTTAGTGAACGAGGGTGACGAAAACACTAAGGAAATAGGCATTGACTTTCCAACTGAGCAATTAATGAGACTAGAGAATGTGAGGCCGTGGTATGCTGATTACGTCAATTACTTAGCGACTGGGCATTTAGAAGAGATGACGTATCAGGAAAAGAAGAAGTTTTTCAGTGACTTGAAGTATCTCGTATGGGAGGATCCACATTTGTTTAAAGTCTGCAAAGACGGGTTGCTTAGAAGGTGTGTTCCGGAACATGAACAACTGGATATCTTAGAGCAATGTCACAGTGGCCCTGCTGGTGGACACTACGGAGCACCAAAGACTGTTGCGAAAATCCTTCAAGCTGGATTTTACTGGCCTACTCTGTTCAAAGACGCTGAAGCCTTTTGCAAAGGTTGTGATAGATGCCAAAGAGTAGGGAGGCTCAGTAATAGGATGGAGATGCCTTTGAGGCCTATTTTGGAATGTGAAGTCTTCGACGTGTGGGGCATCGATTTCATGGGACCTTTCCCATCATCGTGCGGTAATAAATATATCCTAGTCTCGCGTTGACTATGTTTCCAAGTGGGTAGAGGCTATAGCCACCCAAACCAATGATCACAAAGTTGTAAAGAAATTCTTGCAAAAGAATATCTTTACTAGATTTGGTCGTCCTGAGCCCTTATCGGTGATGAAGGTTCGCACTTCGTAATGCACCACTAGATAAAATTCTTGAAAGATATGGTGTCAAGCATAAGATTGGTACACCATACCACCCCCAAACCAGTGGCCAAGTCGAAGTAAGCAACCGAAGTCTAAAGCGGATTTTGGAGAAAATGGTGAATTCGAATAGATCCAACTGGAGTCTGAAATTGGACGACGCACTCTGGGCTTATCGTACTGCGTTCAAGACCCCTATGGGTACGTCGCCTTTTCAAATGGTTTATGGCAAGGCATGCCATCTACCGGTCGAGCTGGAGCACAAAGCTTACTGGGCTATTAAATACTTAAACTTCGATAGCCAGCTCTGTGGCGAGAAAAGATTACTGCAACTGCATGAGCTCGATGAATTCAGACTCAGGGCCTACGAGAACGCAAAACTGAGCAAGGAAAGAACGAAAGCGCTCCATGATGCTAAAATAAAGGACAGAGATTTCAAGGTAGGAGAGATGGCTTTACTTTACAACACCAGATTACATCTGTTTGTTGGCAAGCTTAAGTCCAGATGGTCCGGACCCTTTGAAATTGTCGAAGTTCATCCGGGAGGAGCGATTTCCTTGAAGGGGTACAGCGGTCAACCTTTTAAAGTAAATGGTCACGAGATTGAAAAAGTATTTTGGCCAACCTTATGAAGTACCGAGGTCATATACTTTCAAAAGTTGGTTGACGTGCCCGATGTGCTTTGAATTGTGATGAGATTCCATCCGATTTCTTTGCTTCGAATGATGACATTCTTACCCTTAAAGAAGCTTCTACCACGATTCCTGCACCTATCATTGCGCTGGTGCCACATGTAGAAGAAGTTGAGACAAAGCCGAAAGTCAGTGCTGTCTGGAGAACCAAGTTAAAAAACTTGGTAGGGCATTTCACTTGTGGAGGTTGTGGTCAAACCTCGGTCCTTCACTCGATTCGATGATGAGGTGGCCGCATTTAAGCCAAAGTGGCCCGACCCGGGTTGACTTTGAAGAGTATGTCAAGCTAATGACATAAAAAGAGCGCTTAGGAGGCAACCTAGCTTTGTTTATTTTCTCTTTAAATAAGCTATTTCTGTTTCGGTTGTAGGAGTAGTACCTTGGTTGTTTGAGTGAGATGTTGTGTTCCTACGAGTTGTTGAATGTTTCGTTTATGTTTATTCATATACCCTTGTACCCCGAGATTATATGTATGTCGAGTGCGCGGATACCTTCGAGCAGGTTCGAGCTATTCTATCCAATGATGTCAATTCGAGTTGCAGTGGTACATTCATGCTACGGCCTGACCTCTGCTAACTTTCATCCGACAACCACTGTTGAAACCAGCTAAGTTTTTTTTTTTTTTTTTTTTTTTTTTTTTGCACATTCTGAGGACATAATGTGATTTAAGTGTGGGGGGGTGTCTGGGTATGTTTTTATGCTATATCTTTGAAATATGAGTGAATTTTTAAATTTCGTCGAAATTTAAATTTTTTGTGAGTCTCGAGCATATGATTGAAACTGCAATGCTTGCTAGTTGTTGTTTTCTAACGATGATAGTATGTGACTTAGTGAGATAATTATAGCGTGTCTTTACTTTTATGGAGATAGTATTCGTTTTTCACGTTCACGAGAGCCATTGATTTTGAAACAAGATTTTTGAACTATATCCTTTCATTATTTTGATGATTTATCTTAGGAAGGCCGATATAGTGACACCTTAGTTAGACCATGTGTTTGTGAATATCATAAAGTTTGAATGTGATAAGTGAGATGTAACTTATGTCTTGAAAAAATGAATAAGTAGTGAATCATAATAAATACGTTTGTCGGAAGTCGGTTTATGATTTGGGTGAGGTAGGGTGTACCACGTATGTCCTATTCCACTATGATGACCAAAAGCTCACGATAGTCGGTTATAGCTACCCGATGATTTGAGTAGGTAGGGGATTATCACGAAATGTCCTACTCTACTATGACGGGTAAGAGCTTATTCGATATGCGTTGAATTTGAAAATTTTGAAAAATGATGAATAAGAATAAAAATAGAGTGAAGTCTTTGTTATCATGGATCTTATACCCGGTAGAACCGCATGATATGCTTGTAGGGATTATCCTACGAGTGCGTGGGAAGGCTTAGTGTGAAGCTATTACCGTCTCGTACCTAGGATAGTCATTGAAATTTTTGAGAGGATATTCCTTTGAAAGGCTTGTTAAATTTGAGAAGGGCTTGTCACACATACACTGAATCTATCTCTGTGATGGTATTGTTGGCTATAGTTGTTGTATCTTTTGTTACGTGAGTTAGAGATCTATGTGGAGTGCATGAAAGTTGAGCTATAGTTTTGATTGTTTTGTCCGGGACGAACAAAAGTTCAAGTGTGGGGGAGTTGTTCTCGGTGAAATTTATGGTTTTTATCGCATTATTAGAGAACAATATCTTTCGTATTTTAGTAATTTTTAGAGAAAATTATATGTTTAAGGCGTGAATTTGAATAATGGGTTTAGAAGTGTCAAAAGTGTAATTTGGGCGCTTTTATGTGTTAAATTTATTGAATTATTATTATTTGGGGATGACTACATGTTTTCCATGTTTTATCTATTATGTAGATGCTTAATTTCGAGTGCATAAAGAGGATAAATGAGGTTCAATTCGAATTATAAGAGATAAATATGGAATTGGCTTGAAGAAGAATGGATAACTATGAAGAAATCCGATCCTCAGCATATTGGACGGGCGTCCACTGATCCAGACGAGCGTCCAGAGTCATATTTTACATACAGAGTCTCCAGACGCAAGCTGAACGAGCGTCTGAATCTCCGTCCAAAGAAATGAACGAGCGTCCACCAAAGAAGACGGGCGTCCGCCGCCGACTTTCAGCAAACCGCCTCTTATTCCTATAAATACGGCGGCGGCCCCCAACCCTAATAGAATACTTTTTTACAGAGCCGCACTACACATAAAAAAAGCTGCGCCCTAGAGAGTTCAGCCGCATCTTCCCTTCATGAAGATGAGTCCCTCCAGTCCAATGATCACCAACATGATTGTTGGCTAAACGCATAGCAGTGGAACAACCGGAGGATATCACATCAACGTCATCACAACCATGATTTGTTAGTTTATCTTTAGTTATGATTTTGAATACGCTGTTTTATTTATCGTTTGAATCCTGATTTAATCGTTGCGAGTTTTATTAGATAGGAATGTCAATGGAACTCTATGTGTTTGAATTTTTATGGAAATATAGTTCAACAATACTTTATCTTTCAATCGATACAATTGATGATGTTTTGAGGAATCATATATCGTTAGTTGGGTATTACAATTTGGGAACGAATTGTTGATCTTGTGATGAATGTTATTTGTTTTTCTTGGAAAAGTAAACAAACCCTAGAAATTGATCTAAAGGAATTTAGTCGGTTTCGCGATTGATCATACCAATAAAACTGTATTCGGATCATAAACCGCTGGTTGTATGATTATTATGTGATTGAATCTTGGCTGTTCCACTGTCTTCTCTTTATTATCTGGTTAATCAAAATCGTTCTTAATTGCCCTAGTTTAAGTTTAGTTTTTAGAACCCTAGTTCCTGCAACTTTTCTGCCTATTTTCTGTTTCTGATCGTATCCAGACGCTCGTTCATTTAATTGAACGTTCGTCCATTGCTTCCTGTCTTTCTGTTTTTTCTGCTTATTTTTAGTTGCTGTTTTATTTTCTTTCCTTTAGTTTTTAGTTTATTTCTTAGGTTTAGTTTATAGTTAGATTAATCTTAGTTTTAAGTAATTAGTGACATAACCAACTTAGGAGTTATACCTCAATCTGATAACTATACGATTCCCTTAGGACGACTCGGCAACACCTTATACTACGTACCTTATACTTGGGGTGTTCCGATAATATAAATTTAAAACACGTTTTTAACGAACATTTCTTAAGGAAGTAGTTAGATTACATGGTGTGCCTAGAACGATTGTGAGTGATCGAGATTCAAAATTCGTTGGTCATTTTTGGAGAGTTTTGTGGATGCGTTTAGGAACTAAGTTACTTTATTCTACTGCATTTCATCCTCAAACTGATGGTCAAACTGAAGTGCTTAATCGTGTGTTGGGTCAGTTGCTTCGTTGTCTTGTTCAGAAAAATCTCAAAAATTGGGAAGATTGTTTACCTTACGCTGAATTTGCTTATAATAGGTGTAAACACTCTGCTTCTAAATTTACTCCATTTGAGATGGTTTACGGTTTTCATCCGGACACGCCTTTTACGTTGGCTCCTTTACCTGATATTGCGCAGGTTAGCTTGGATGGTGAACAACGGGCTGCACTTGTTCGTGAGCTACATGAGAAAGCACGGAAGAATGTGGAGGCAGCCACGGCGCGGTATGCTAAGCAAGCTAATAAAGGACGCAAAGAAGTCATCTTCGAACCTCGGCGATTATGTCCGGTTACACTTGCGCAAGGATAGGTTCCCAAAGCAACGCAAGACCAAGCCGCACATGAAAGGCGAGGGACCGTTCCAAGTTCTCGAGAGGATCAACAATAATGTTTACAAGATTGATTTGCCGCCGGATTGGAATATTTCTTCTTCTCGTCAACGTGGCTGATTTGACTCTTTTCGACAATCCCTTTGATCTGAGGACAGATCCTTCCCAACCGGGAGGGAATGATGTGATATATGATGAGTTTTACGATGGGGATCCCGATCCATTGGCAACGTGAAGAAGATTGATCCATTGATCATTAGAGATGGACCATTGACAAGGCTCCAAAGGAAGAATATGAGAGAAGCCTTGAATACATTGTTGATAGAGATCCATGAAGAGTTTGGACAGCCCAAAAAGAGTGATGCAGTTCCAATATTGTTTATGCACTATGCTTTTGGGCTTGAAGACAACACCTAATGCTTGTGGCGCCATTGTTAGTTCTGTTTGGACTTGTTTAATTATTTTATGTGGACTTTATTTAATAATTATCTTGTGGGCTTAGATGACACAAGAAAGGCTAGGAAAGCCCATTGAAAGTGGCGCCCCCTTCTAGGTCTTAGTTACTTAGGCTTTATTTTACTAGTTAATTTTCTCCCACATTGCTTAGGAGGAAAACTAGTCTTTTATTTGTAGCCAATATAAGGCACATACTATCTCCTTTCATGGACAAGTTAATTTTGAGTGAAATATTATTTTCGATTAAGCATTGTCTTAATTGTGCACCTTGTGTGTGAGATTCTCTTGGATTGGAGGATCGCCCCCCTTTGAGAACTTATCAACGTAAGTGAGCATTACGTTGTGGCGTTCCAACCGTAGTCTTGGTCTAAGGCGCGGATCATAGCTCGTATTGACTACCTTCAATTTCTTCCTGGGCCAAAACAAAGGATTTGATTCGTAAGGATCACATCAGTTGGTAGCAGAGCTCAGTAATTGTTGGTAATCAAATATCCCTTTTCGTTTTCTTTTCTATTCGTTCTTCATTGTTGATTCTTGCTTCCTGCGTCCTATTTACTGCAAAGTTGTTCTTGTTCATCCATTGAAAAAAAATATAATATAAAAAAAAAAATCTGTTCTTGATCATTCGCTTTGCTGTTTTGATCGTTGTTTTGCTGTTTTGATCGTTCTGATCATAGTTGTTCCTTGAGTAGTGATCCAACAAATACGGAAACTCGAAAACCCTAGTTCCTGCATGTCTTAAGAACCAGAAACCGAAACCTTCAAATTTTCTTCAAACCTTCAGACCTTCTTCCTCGCAATCAGCCTACCTACGCCCTAACCATCCCCGGATAATAAGGTTGCAACACCCCCAAAACCGCAACCTTTCAACCCTAAACCCTATTTTCACACCGAGAACGATCAAGAACTCATCAGGATTCACTCTTCCGTAATCAAGATCTACGTTCTTGAAATTACGAACCCTAGTTTGTGTTTAGTGGTTTCGTCAGTCGTTTATTTGCTGTGCATATAATTTTGTAGGTTGTGTAATCGTCCAAAAGGCATCCCAGCCTAAAAAAAAAATAAAAAAAAAGAGTAAAATGGCGGGAAAGTTATGCATAATTTTTTTTTTGTTTTTGTAGCTTGTGTTGTGTCTTCGAGTTCTTGTGCAAAATTTGGTGTTACGAAAATTTTTGTGATAAAAAAACGAGTAAAATTGGCGGGAAAATTCTGCAAGCAGACATATAATCCTTCTCATCTGCTGATTGTGAAGCATAAGCAGACAAATGAACATTAGATGCCAAAGGAGTATCTATTGGTTTTGCAGCAGACATGCCAAATCTGGCTAATATCTTATGTGTATAACCCTGCTGAGACAAGAACAACATCTTCTGACTCCTTTCTCTCTAGATATCCATCCTCAAAATCTTTTTGGCGGCACCCAAATCTTTCATTTCAAACTCAGCACTGAGAAGGTTCTTGAGATTTTGAACATCAGACTTCTTTTCAGCAGCTATCAACATATCATCCACATATAGGACAAGATAGATATGTGATCCATCTTTCAGCTGACTGTGATACACACAACAGTCATATGGACACCTGTTATAACCCAGCTGGATCATATACTTGTCAAACCTTTTATACCACTGTCTAGGAGCCTGCTTCAGTCCATACAAAGACCTCTTTAACTTGCACACAAAATCTTCCTTGCCAGGAACTTGAAACCGCTCTGGCTGAGTCATGTATATCTCCTTATTTACCTTACCATGTAGAAAAGCAGTCTTCACATCTAACTGCTCAAGTTTAAGATCCTGCTGTGCCACCATTGCTAGCAACACTCTGATTGAAGTGTGTCTGACCACTGGTGAGAATATCTCATCAAAGTCTACCCCTTCTTTCTGACTGAACCCTCTTGCAACCAAACGTGCCATATACTTGACCCCTTCTACCTTAGTCATTCCTTCCTTATTTTTGAAGATGCACTTGCAAGTAACAACTCTTCTATCAGTTAGATGTTTAACTTGATCCCAAGTCCGATTCTTCAATAATGACTCTATTTCATCTCCCATGACAGCAAGCCATTGAGATGCTTCAGAACATGTCACTGCTTCTCTGTAAGTAGAAGGTTCAAAACCATCCACTTCTTCTGCAACTTGAAGTGTATATCCAACCATATCATCAAAACCATACCTCTTTGGGAGGTACCCCAACATTTGATCTTCTAGCCCTGCTGACAGCTATACTCAGCTGACCAATGTTCCTTGTTTGATGCTCTACTGATCCTTGTTCAGCAGACTGGCTTGGACTAGACTCTGGTTCAACAACCAGACCAGACGAGTGCTGACTTGGATCAGCTGAGTGTTGCATCTCAGCTGACTCCACTTGAAGCTCCACCTATTTCTCAGCCCTCTCAGATTCAGCACTGGTTTCAGATTTAGAAGACCTCCCCACTGATGAGTAAATCATAGAATTTTCAACAAAGGCCACATTTCTACTGAGTATGACCCTGGACTCTGCTGATGACCAAATTCTATAACCCTTAACTCCATCACCATACCCACAAACACTCCCTTCTTGGCCCTTGGTTCCAGCTTCCCTTCATTCATATGATAGTAAACTGTGCTTCCAAAAACCCTTAAAACTGAGTAGTCAGCAGGCTTGCCTGACCACATCTCAAATGGTGTCTTGAGATTGATCCCTGTGTGAGGATTCCTGTTGATTAAGTAGCATGCTGTGGTTACAGCCTCTGCCCAAAATCTCCTTGATAAACCAGCATTAGAGAGCATACATCTTGCCCTCTCCAGAAGAGTTTAATTCATTCTTTCAGCTACACCATTCCACTGAGGTGTATTCCTGACTGTATGATGTATGGCAATACCCTCATCCTTACATAATGTATCAAACTCTGACCAGCAGAATTACAGACCATTATCTGTTCTGAGCCTTTGGATTTTCTTGACGGTCTGATTTTCCACTAGAGCCTTCCACTGCTTGAAATTGTTGAATGTCTCACTCTTGTGATTCATCATCACCACCCAAGTCATTCTAGAATAGTCATCTATGAATGACACAAAATATCTTTGACCACCCAATGATTCCACCTTTGATGGACTCCGGCAATCAGAATGGATATAATCAAGTGATGCCTTTGTACTTGTGTATGCTGTGAGAACTTGCTTCTATGTAGCTTCCCAAACACACAATGCTCACAAACATCCAGATTCTTGACCTCATATCCCTCAAGAAAACCTACTGAAGAAAGGACTTGCATTCCTCTTTCACCCATGTGACCAAGTCTCATGTGCCACAACTGAGTCTACTGTGACTGATGAACTGCTTAGGATGCCACAGCAGCAGAGCGAGATATAGTAGAGCCTTTTAATATATACAAGGTTTCCTTCTTGATACCTTTGAGGACCACAGCTAAATCTTTGTAGACATTCGGATCTCCACCTTCTCCCTTGAAATTGAACCCCTTGTTTGTCCAATAGACTAAGAGATACCAAATTTTTGGTCATTTGTGGAACATGTCTAACATCTTTTTGTGTGCAGAATCTACCATCCTCTATCCTCAACTTGACTGAGCCAATTCCCACTATCTTGCAGACCTTGCTATTTTCCATAAAAATATGACCACTATCTATCTGCTCATAAGTTGAAAACCACTCCATGTAGGGACAAATATGATAGGATGCTCCAGAATCTAAGATCCAAACATCAGCATGATGTGTTGAATCCCCAAGAACTAGAACCAAATCCTCATCGAATGCTCACCGCCATAGGCCGCTTGTGCCGGATTTCTCTCCTGCTGCCTTTTCTTCTTTGGACAATTAAACTTCGAATGCCCCTGCTCTTTACAGTAATTATAGGCATCTGTGGACTTAGGACCTTTGGAACTACTCTTCTTGGATTTCTTCTTCTGTCCATGCCTTTTTCCACTGCTGCAGACTACTTGTCCCGCAACCTGACTGTCTGCCCATGCTGGCTTCTATCTTAGCTCCCTGGCATGCAAGGATGCCTTCAAATCCTCTAAATCCACTGTATCTTTTCCAACTATGAAGGACTGCACAAAGTTTTCATATGAACTTGGTAATGACACCAACAAAATTAGGGTTGCATCTTCATCTTCGATTTTAACATCAATATTCCTAAGATCAAGTAATATTGTGTTCAGATGATCCAGATGTTCCCTCAGCAGACCTCCTTCATGCATCCTCAGACTAAACAGTGTTTGCTGCAGTAGCAACTTGTTGGTTAATGACTTAGTCTTATACAGGCTTTCAAGCTTTGCCCACAACTTGGCAGCTGTGTCTTCCTCAGCAACTTCAGTGATAACATCATGATATAAGCACAACAAGATGGTTGAATGTGCTTTATCTTCTAGACTGCCAGAATCAGCTGAACTGGCATCTCCTTTACCAGATAAAGGAGTCCATAATCCTTGTTGTTTTAAAAAGGCCCGCATCTTGATTTTCCACATACTAAAACTGTTTCTTCCTGTAAATTTATCAATTTTTACGTTAACTACAGACATCTTTCTTGCCAAATATCACAACTTTTATAACAGATTCCTAGCACCGGTGAAGGTCTTGGTGAAGATAAAGGTTGTCCGTACAGATGATTCTCTCAGAACCTACGCACCGATACCAGTTTGTTATAACGTGATAGAGAGAATCTAGATGCAATAATATAAACACAGAAGCAATCTAACATATACAATCACACAGAGTAACGGAAACATGAAGAACATAAGATTTAATATGGTTTCCGGTATTGTGCCGACTACTCCACGGATAGAAAGAGTTATTTTACTATACACTAAAATTCAAATGGATTACACACATTACAATGATCAATACAGTTGATATTTATAGGCACAGATCCCTAAACCCTAACCGCCAAGAATCTTTGTTGGATTGCCATAAATGCCCCAGATGTTGGATCACTCTGCTGATCCTACTCAGCTGATCATTGCCCAGATGTAGAACTCAACTGCACCAAATCCTCAGTAGACCCTCAGTAGGCTGTTGACACTATAAGAAACTCAGCTGACTTTCACAGACTTGGATACACTTCTCAGCAGACCATCACTCTGCTGATTACCAGATTTGTTCTACTAGATATAGAGGTTTAAATCACTTTGCTGACATTATATGTAGAGCTAAGGATGAAAGAACTAGAAATATGAGAAAAGCGAGTTGTTTCTCATTTTAGATCCTCTTTCATGCACATTTTCTTCTAATTTTAGATATTAATTTCTCAATCATCCGATATCCGAATCGAGCACTACAAGAAAAACACATTTTGCTACACTTGCTTTTGCCACACACCAAAAAAGTGTGGCTAACATATAGTTATTTAGACTCATTTGCCATGGTACTATGGCTAAAGTAAGTATATAGCAACACTTTTTTTTGGTGTGTGTCAAAAATAGTGTAGCAAAACTGTGGTTTTTTTTGTAGTGGAGAGATTCAAAAGACTATCATCAACTAGCTTTCGGTAATTTATACCACAACGAAACCGAAATTAGTGATGAAGCAAAACGTTAACCACTTTAAATAAAGGCCCAGTTAAGCTATTTTCTCCAACAATTTCATAAAGTATACTCAAGACAAAATACGAGTCTAGGTTTTTTGATGTGAAGACTGATGATGGTTAAAATAGTCTATCTTACGGCATCAACATTCTATCCATTATGAGCTAAAAATAGTTATTTCGACCTATAAATATGAACCATTTAAGTTGAATATCATATGTTGGGTTCGTGAGTCGAGAAATCTGTACTTAGCGTTTATTTTTCTTATTTCGATTATATTTCGTGCATTATTTGATTATTTTCAAGATACGAAATATTGGGCTGAGCATCATGGATGAATTTGGAGTGGACTGAACGAAAGGAATGGGCCTAGGGTATTCCAGAACATTCCAAGTTAAGTCGGCAGAAGTAAAAGGACAAAATTGCCCTTGATTTACCGAGGTGTGCCGCCGGTTTACCGAGATTCCAGATCTTTCCAAAACTCATTTTCTTGGACGAGGGGTAGAACTAGGTGTTTCTTGTTAGGTGTTATGCCCGAAAGACAATTTTGTAATTGTTTTATTTAATGAATGAATTGACATTATTATTCATATTTATTATTCTCATATTCACCGATGTGACAATAGTATTTACACTCCAGAAAACCCAAAAGTATATCGTTTATGTAATCACTTAACTCAGTGTATGGGATATACACGGGAGGATTGAGTTAGTGAAGATGTACTTAAAATACAATTAGCCCGTAGTGAAGTTAATCGAGAGTATCGGGTCTCTCCTTTAACGTGCTATTAATGCGCCCAGAACACAATAGGTGTGATTGTCTTATCCGGACTTTCGGTTAAGAGAACCTAGTGGGGCATTTATATGTGATAGATATATCATATAGAATTTGGACCGATTTGATTAGAGTTCACGATATAATTCCGTAATCGAGAAGTCTTATCGAATCAATCGATGATCATATTTATGGATATATCTTAATCCTGAGGTGATCATAGTCAACTGCTTGAATCAGTATGAGGTTTGACTTGACGGTTAAGGATTACACTGAGTCTGTGATATGAATTACCCCATCTTGGCATTGTATTGGATTGAGTGAGTAGTCTGTGTTATCACAGTTACGGAATCCATTCCTTCCATTTCTGGAAGTAGATAGACTGTTCCCTTATTTGTTAATCCTAGAAACTGATCGATCCATGGAGTTCATATTACACGGATTAGCTACCAGTGAGTTGTATAAATTAATTGATCACTAGGGGGTTAATGGTAAATAAGGATAAGAGGTTCTAAAAAGGGTTAACGGTAACTTCCCGATTTAGAATGAACAGTTTATGGAGGATTAATCCATATGTAATGATTATATCAATGGACGCTTATTATCTTTCTCGTGAGGAGATAAATATAATCTTATAATCGGAGGAGTGCAGTCACGGGATTATGGTGGCATATTCCTATGATTGATTTATCGAATATAATTATTCTGTTCGTAAGATAATTATTTACTTGATTTATCGGAGCCGCTGATTATTAGTCCATGGTCCCCGACGTGCCTCCAATAGAGCATAGCTATTCTCGGACGTCGAATCCTAATAATATTAATTTAGTTCTTATTAGAATTTAATTAAAACGATATGTGAATTAATTGTTTAGTGGACTATTAAATTAGTTGGGCTAAATAATTAAATATGTGAAAAAGGCATTTTTCATAATCTTGACAAAATTAGGTCAATGCAAATTTTCGGCCAAGGCATGTTTAGGAAACAAGAAATTGGTTTTCTTGTGGATTAATAAGACATGTGCACAAAATATTTATTGGATAAATATATATGGTAAGAAATAAAGATAAATATTATTCTAGATTTGTCCTAGAATATTATGGGATTATCTTTTATTTATTGGATTTATTTATTTGCAAAATAAAATCCTTAGAGGACAAGGATTACTCTCCTATATAAAGAGAGTTCTCCCAAGCCTAATACACACTAGAAATTTCGACTTCATCTCTTAGAGAGAGGAAGAAATAATTTTCGGCCAAGGGGAGAGAAAGAGGAAAATCTTGGAGGTTTTCCGGGTAGCATATCGGAAGGATTCGAGACGAGGATTTCCTTCCACCGGGAGTTGCTTGGATCACACGTGCGGAAGATCGTGGTGCTCTTCACACCATCCTTTATTCTTCCTATTGCGGTTCTTCAACTTGGATTTTGAGATCCAAGATGTATGTTCTACAACCCCTTATAGAGTAGATCTAGTTATTTTATTACGTGTAATTTATAGATCTAGATCCTTAAATCACTTCCATTGCGGATGATATTACTAACATTTCCAAGTCGGTTTAGGTAGCTATAAATAAGAGGCTTTGCCTCAGAGCATAAGAGTACAATTTTTGAGACAAGTATTATGCAATAAAAGTTCTTTGTTTTTTATTTTATTATTTTATGAGTTCTGGTCGGAGAGACGACGGAGTCGCCGCCTAGGGAGAGATCCGAAGGAGATCTACGGTCGTCTTCGAGGGTATGATTTTCTATCTTTTCCAAGATGTAGATCTGTCGTTGTTCTATTCGACTAGTATGTGCTAATTGCTTATTTAGTTTAATTATGTAGTAGTTAGTTTATTTTACCCCATGTGTTATAGATCTAATTCGTTGTTGAAGAAATCATGGAATAGTGGTTGCATTCTTCAGATCTGCGACGGTCTATATCGCTATATCTGAATACCTAGTAAATTACTAATTCATGAGAATCGGCGCCAGCTACGTTGATCGATAGATTGAATTTACATGTTAATAGCCTGATAAACTATTTGCATGTCTTCATAAAACTAGCATCAAATACGAATAGTGAAGTGTTAGTTTGGACATTATCTTGATTGACCCTAGGAACGTGCTGATCAGTGTCGACAACTGTCTAGGCGGGTTTGCGGTATGAGTTAGCGCTCAATATCGACAACTCTAGTTCTTTATACGTATGGGCTATTACGGACCAATTAAGGAGGGTAGCTTGCGTATAGATTGTTTACTACCATTGTCGGAGTAGATAGGGTTAGAAGGTGTACCCGTAGCTGAATAATGAGTTAAAATTTACCAATGGGGAGGACTATTGCTTGTGTAAGGGGAATAACTAATTACTCATAATTGAATTAATACATTAGAAACTCTTGTTGCTCCGTGGAACTTGCATAATCTTACTAGTTGATTGTTATCAAATTTACTACTGTCTATGTTATAGTTGGTCGTTGACCATATTTGTGACAAGCTCAATCTTGATAATTAGACGTTCTTACGAGTCTCTGTGGGATCAACCTTGACTCGCCAGTACTCTACTACTATAGACCTAGTCCTATTGCTAGTAAGTGCTTTGCACGCGATCAAGATTTTCTAGCGCCGTTGTCGGGGACTCGTGTCAAGAATACTTTTTATTTAAGATTGAGTTATGTATATATTTGAGTGTGTTGAATTCAGTCTGTTTAATAGTCTATTTATACTAGAGTCATACAGAGTCAGTTCTGTAAAATCTGAGAAAATAGCGTCCGGTTTACCGAGGGTCTACCGTGGTAAACCGAGGATCTCAGTTTTGGCAGAATCGTTTCTGTTAGTTCATCGTCGAGTCAGTAATCAGTGTATGTATTTTTGAGTCTGCCAGGCGTGTGTAACAGCCGGCGAGGCAAGTCACTAACCTTTTTATTTTCTTTTTGTGTCTTGTAGTACACTACACGAAGTTTAGCAGCCAAACTCGAGAGATTCATACCTGAGATCGAAAAGTTTGCTAGACAAAAGAGAAAGGAAGCTTGAGAGAATACTGTTAGGCTGGCGGACGACGTGATTTCGCACGAAGGAGATCACAGCGAGAGGGGAGAAGAGATTTCACCTTTGGAGGATACATAAATCAACATGGCACAAAACGGAAAAACTGGAACAGGAGTTGTGGTACAAGCAGATAGGAGAACACTACAGAGTTATGCAAAGCAGACGATCGAGCAATTCTTGCCAGAAAATTTTCACCCAGAGTATGCGGCTGAGGTCTCCCATCCAGAACCAAATGTGTTACAGATGGTGACTAATTACACTATCTTTCATGGAGTAATGAACGAAGATCTTAGTGTACACATCACCAACTTTCTGGACATAGTCAGCACTGTCAAGCCAGCAGGAGTATCTGAAGACAACATTAAGCTAAAATTGTTCCATTCACTCTGAAGGACAAAGCGAAGATATGGTTATTGTCTCTCGCACCAGGATCGATCCAAACTTAGACCGATCTGCTGCAGATGTTTATGAACAAGTACTGCCCACCTGGGAAGTCACTACAGATGAGACAAGACATTATGAATTTCAAGTAGAAACCCACTAAGACTTTTGAAGAAGCTTGGGAAAGATTTAAGGAAGCACAGAGGAGATGCCCTCACCATGATATCACTTTGCCCGTACGAATGCATAGTTTCTATCACGGATTACGGCCAAGTGAACAAATGAGAGTTGATGCATCGATCAACGGATGTTTTGCATTGCTATCAACTGAAGAGGCTGAAGAAAAGTTGGATCAAATCGCACTTACAAGTCAATGGGGAACACATCAAATTGAAACCGCCAAAGTAGCTGAAGGTGTATTTGGAGAAGATACTTCTCAAAAGATCTTATATCAACTAATGGAAATGAATGAGAAGATAGATGGCATGCAAGATCACATTGCCAAGGTTGAGAAAGTACAAGATATAGAAGCAACCAACACAGAAGATATGAATTATATAGGGAGGCAAGGAAAACCTTATGGGGGCGGATATCGCCCGGTTCTCATGACCACCCCGGTCTTAGGCGAGTGACCCTACGGGGGCTTTCGACAAAGTGATTCTAATGGTGGAGAGAGACCGAGACAAGCCGGCGGATTCATGCCTAAATTCAACAAGTCCGGTGGTTGGGAAGCGACCATGGATAAAATGAGCTCAAGCGCGTGACCGATACGGTCAATCAACTTACGAAATCCATGACTGAGCTGAATACAAACTTCACCATATATTGTCAGAAGAATGATACAAGACTGACCGATGAAGAAGCCTTAGTGCAGAATTTGTCGCACCAAGTGAGGCAGATTGCCGAACAAGTGTCAGCCCGTCCTCCGGGAGGATTGCCAAGTAATACTAAGAAGAATCCAAAGGACATGAATGAAATCATGTCTAGAAACGGAAAGGAATTGCCTGGAGTAGTTATACCAACTGACCAGGAAGAATCAGAAAGTAGTCAGCAGCAGAACGTAATAGAATCTGGAAAAAAAAAAGGGCCGGTAAACAGGGACAGCACGCCGGTAAACCGAGAGTCTGAAAATTCAGCAGACAAGCTGGCAGAGCAACAGTAGTCATCAGGTAAGTCTTCATGAACTATAGCTATTAATCCTGCTACTTTACCCTATCCCCCTAGGAAATACAAGCCGAATAATGATGATGCTCGTTATAAAAAGTTCATAAAAATGTTTTAAAAGTTGCAAGTGAATATACCTTTGGTAGAAGCTCTGGCCGGAATGCCAGAGTATGCGAAATTCTTGAAAGAAGAAATCCCTACCAAAGAGAAGTTGTTGGACCTCGAGACTATATGCCTTAACGAGGAATGCTCGGCAGTGTCGCAACTCAAACTGCCTAAGTGTAAAGATCCTGGGAGCTTCCTCATACCTTGCACAATTGGAGGAGTATGCCTAAACAAAGCATTGTGTGATCTTGGAGCTAGTGTCAATCTAATGCCACCTCCATCTTTCATAAGTTAGGCATGAAAGAGTTGAATGAAACATTTATAACCCTTCAATTGGCTGATAGGTCTATGAAGCAACCTTATGGAGTAGTGGAGGATGTTCTGGTAAAAGTTGATAAGTTTGTATTCCCTGTAGACTTTGTGGTGCTAGACATGGAGGCTAACCATGATGTTCCATTGATCTTAGGAAGACCTTTCCTAGCAACAAGCAAGACATTGATAGATGTTCATAAGGGTGAGCTGATTCTGAGAGGGAATGAGGACAAAGTAGTGTTCAATGTGATGAATTCCATGAATGAGGCACAAGATGAAGGAGAATCATGCTACATGCTAGATTCCATATACGAACTTGTTTTGGAATTATATCAGCAAGTGGCACTAGACCCTGAAGTAGCAGAGACTTTGCTTTTGAAAGAGGAAGTAGAAAGTTATGAGGAAACCTGGCCCGGGTGTAGCGAAGGTCAAGTGCGAGAAGTAGAAACTATATCTTCTGTGGATTTAGGAGGAACCCTTCATAGTCCTTCATGGCACAAGTTCTTTAACTTACAATTGACAGGTAAGCTGTTAAGATCATCGCTAGACGAGCCACCAAGGAACTTAACATTGAAACCTTTGCCATCTCACCTGAAGTACGTGTACTTACAAGATGATACTCTTACCCTTATAATTTCATCGTTATTATCACCTTTAGAGGAGGAGAAACTTTTAAGAGTACTAAGAGAGCATAAGGGAGCATTTGGGTGGATGATTGTAGATATTAGAGGAATAAGCCCATCGGTGTGCATGCATAAGATCTCTATAGACCCTGAGAAGAAAGCGGTAGCCCAACGACAAAGGAGGTTGACACTACAACTGAAGGATGTTGTTAAGGAGGAGATTATAAAGATGTTGGAAATAGGAATCATTTTCCCAATTGCAGACAGTGAGTGGGTAAGCCCGATTCATGTGGTGCCCAAGAAAGGAGGTTTCACTGTCCAACCTAATGAGTTTGACGAGTTAATCTATGTGAGACTAATTACTGGACATCGAGTTTGCATTGATTTTAGGAAACTGAATGACACAACTTGTAAAGATCATTTTCCCTACCATTCATTGATCAGATGTTAGAAAGATTAAGCGGTCATGCTTTTTATTGTTTCTTAGATGGATATTCTGTTACTATCGGATCCATATTGCACCCGAGGACCGTGAGAAAACAACTTTCACATGTCCCTATGGAACTTTTGCGTAAAATCGCATGCCTTTTGGACTTTGTAATGCAACAACAACATTCTAAAGGTGCATGATGGCATTATTTTCGGACATGGTGAAGGATTTTCTGGAGATTTTCATGGATGATTTCTCTGTATTTGGAGATAGTTTTGATAAATGCTTGGACAATTTGAGTAAAGTGCTAAGAGATGTGAAGAGACCAACCTTGTACTTAACTAGGAAAAATGCCATTTCAGGGTTGCAGAAGGAATATTGTTGGGTCATAAGATTTCACGGAAAGGAATGGAGGTTGACAAGGCAAAAATAGAGGTAATAGAGAAGTTACCCCCTCAAACAAACTTAAAGACGTTGCAAACCTTTCTTGGCCACGCAGGATTCTATAGGAGATTTATTAAGGACTTCTTTAAAGTTTCAAGACCTTTGACGGAATTACTTGCAAAGGATCTACCTTTTGTGTTTGGAGAAGAATGTAAGAAATCATTGAACACATTAAGGCAAATTCTTATAACCTCCCTAATTCTGGTAGCCCCAGATTGGGACAAACCTTTTGAGCTAATGTGTGATGCAAGCGACACGGCAGTTGGAGCAGCCCTGAGACAAAGGGAGGATAAAATCCTTAAGCCTATCTATTAAACCGCTCATACCCTTGACAGTGCCCAGAGGAATTATGCAACTACAGAAAAGGAACTCTTAGCTGTCATCCTTGCATTTGACAAGTTTCAACCTTATCTGATAGGATCGAAAGTCACTGTATTCATTGACCATGCAGCTTTGAAATACCTTCTAACCAAGCCAGACTCTAAGACGAGATTGTTGAGATGGATTCTACTCTTACAAGAGTTTGATGTTGAGATTAAAGACAAAAAGGGATATGAGAACCAAGTGGCTGATCACCTATCGAGATTAACTTTGCTGGAAGAAGAGCAACCGGCTGAGATCAGGGAGAGCTTCCCTGATGCACAACTTTTTGCCGTCTCGGTGGTAGCTCGAGTTGAATCTCAGCCCTGACAAAATACATCAAGAGTGGGCAAGGTATACCCTTGGTTTGTGTTGGACTTATTTCTTAGTTTTGATGATGAGTGCCATACTAGCTGTTATAGTGCAAAGGCAAAAAGATGTCTAGATAAAATGTATAGGTTTATTATAGTTTGATTCATAAATAGGTTTAATCAAACAAGCATCGTAAAGGGCTGGCCGATTGATATCGACGGACCGGTCTAGGTCGATAGGGTAGATAGGTCGAGGGCGGTCCGGAACCCGCCGAAGACCGAAAGACCGAAGGCCGAGGGTTCAAACTCAGTTAATGAAGGCTAAGGGATCAAACTTAGTAATTAAAGTCAAGGATATGGAATCAGATTTTAGGCAAGTCCGTGATGACCTAAACCGATTACATATGCCTTGTGTAGAAGGTCTAAGTTCCACAAGTTGGATGATGTTTGGAACTTGGTTATATTTAAAATGATGTAATCTAACTTCATAAATAAAAGTTAGATAAAAGTAATCAGCTGCATTATATTTTATAGACAAAATAATGATGTTCAGCAGACTGATTGGTATTACAGCAGACTGATGAACCTGCTGATATATACCTCGATTAACTCAAGATTATTGGAAGATTACATGGATAAGAACACCAACTACCTCGACTTATCAAGCAAATCAAAGGCCGAGATTAAAAAGACGTTGGGATGATCCTTATTTTTATCCATTGGATACAAGTCAAAGGGGTGGACGATCGCACTTGTCAAAAAGTAATCCTGACAGTGTCAGTCCTATGAATAGTGACAAGAATGCGGTGCGGATGGGACAAATACAAGGAACGGTCACATTTGAATTTTAAAATTCAAGTCACATGCACTCTTACCTATAAATAGAAGACTTTCAACTCAGAAACAAGAGGATGAATTTTGGGAAAAATTTTAAGTAACAATACTGAGCTGAAAGACACCCTGCTGAACTTACTGAGCTTAAAGCTGCTGATCTAGTTATCTTCTTCAAGTGCTTTCTGTGTTCAAGCCGCATCAAACATACACACTTGAAGACGCAAGCTTGATTACATCATCCTAATCAAGCTGCCGCAACCGAATCATTTATTTGATTCATTCTTTATCTTATAAAGAATCTGCGCCGAAGACAAGAAGCATCCGTTGGGTGTGAAAGATCGTTGGTTTGTGGTGAAGCTGGTGAAGAGGCAATCCTACCCTTCAAGGACCGGTGGAAGACTCGGGAGCGAAAGAATCCTACCCGTTCCCGCTTTCGGTTGTGAAGCCATAGTTATTGGTGAAGGACAAGCAACCTAGGATTCTTTGTAACGTATAACTCAAAGATCACTAGTGAATTTCCTCCAACATCATAGGAGAAGAGTGGACCGACAGGATTACATCACACGGAACCACTATAAAATCTCTCTACTTACTTACTTGCATTTACTTTCGCACTTAGTCATTATCCATATCAACTGCTCGAATCTAGCAACCGAAATCACACACATACACTACGAGTATCTAATACTTAGTAACATATTTAATAACAAGTAACAAGGCTTAATTTTGATATTATTCCGCCGCACAAATTTAGCAAGGCGAACCGTCGAGACTACGTTTATCGAGCGGGCTACGAGGTCTCGACGGACTGCGAAGTATCGACAGTGCTCGCGAAGTTGCGAAATTTGTTAACTCCAAAGTTTTAAGTGTTAAGATTATTCACCCCCCCCCCTCTAAACTTAACTAAAGCCTTTTCAAGGGACCAACAATTGGTATCGGAGCGATTAGCTTCGTTCGAAGGAATCCTACTTGTTGTACTTGTGAAAATTCTTTAAAACTTTCTTTCAAATTACTGATTTTCAAGACTTGCATCATGGACAACACACAGTATGCTAGAACTATGTTGATGTGTTCTCTTGACAGATTTGATGAGTATAAACGTCGAATGCAGGCATATCTTGCTGCTACTCATGATGAGATGATGGATGTACTAACTGAAGGA
Source organism: Gentiana straminea (assembly GCA_036785695.1). Taxonomy (NCBI): domain Eukaryota; kingdom Viridiplantae; phylum Streptophyta; class Magnoliopsida; order Gentianales; family Gentianaceae; genus Gentiana; species Gentiana straminea. The sequence goes on along the minus strand of JAVUPR010000464.1, from coordinate 3,718,385 downwards.
CCACTGGAGATTACAAAGGCAGTAACAGTGGGTGACAGAACTGAGTACATTCCTAAACCAAAAAGAGAATGGAATGCAGAAGACAGAAAAAGAGCAAACCTCAACAACATTGCTATTGATATCATCTACGAACCTTGGATAGCAATATGTACATGAAGGTCAAAGATTGCAAGACTCGCAAAGGAACTTTGGGATAAGATTCACTTAATCCGTGAAGGCACCGATGCAATAAAGAAGAACAAAATCGGTGTGGCCGAAAAAGGTTTCAAAAGTTCAAGATGCTACCTAATGAAACCATTGAGCAAATGGAATCAAGATTCAATGCTATATCTTGGATGAACTTACCCTACGAGTGTAAGTTATTCAAAAGAGGAAGTAAACACCAAAATCTTGGAAGCTTTACCCGCAAGAGATGTTTGGAAAATGAAGGTGACCGCAATTGAAGAAATGAGAAAGTTGCATGAAGAAGATACCTTCAAATTGTTCTCGATCTTAAGGCCTATGAATTTAGCAAGAAGCGGTGCACGAAACGAAAAGGAAGAGCCAAAAACCACCGCATTGGTGCTTCACATCATGAAGAAACATCGGGAGGACGGGATGATATGCTAGATGAAATGCAAGAGCAAATTGCCCTGCGAGCAAGAAAATCGAATGATGAAGACCGGAAAGGCCCCTACAAGAAATTTCACAAAGAGGCCTACCGAAAGAAGGAAAGAAGAACCAAAGAAAGATATTGACTATCTATGCTTTCATTGCAAGAAACCGGGACACTTCGGACCCGATTGTCCCGAGTTGAAACAAGGCAAGGAACCCGATTATCTCTCGCTTCAATCGTAAGAAGCCCGGACAACCCGATTGTCCGGACCTACGAAGACCAAGAGTCAACAAAGAAGACATGGCAAGAAGGCTATGGTTGTTGAAGATGAATCGGGATATGAAGTGGAATCGAAAAAGGAAATGAATCGGATGACACGGCAACAAGTTGCCGATATGGAGGATTATGCTTTGATGGCCAATATGGATGAAACGAGGAGGTATACAACACCGTATCTATAAACACTCTGCCGGAAGTGATTGTGAATCAACCCGTGGTTCAAATCCTAGAAATTCGACAACAATGAGACTTTGGATGCCATCCTTAATCAACGAGGATAATACGATCTGGTTATGAGGTTGTGAAGGCTGAAAAAGAGGCTCTTGAGTTAGAAGTTGGAAGATTGAAAGCCGAATTAAGGGTTCTCAATGGTAAGGAAAAAGAAGTTGGACAGAATCAGCATAAGCCTGCTAAACATCCAGCAGCCTCTGAATCTGCTGAACCATCTTGTTCCAATACTGCATACAAATCAGGAAAGGCTTATGGAGATACAACTGGGCTTGGATTTGGAACTCAGCAATCTAACAAGAGTGGATCCAGTAAGGTTACTGAACCTAGTACCAGATTTGGTCCTAAGTTTGTGCACGCACTAGATCCATCTCCCGGTAAAGGCCGCCAAGCGGTAAAACCCAATGAGAATGCCTCAAGGAAGCAAAATCGAAGTCTCGAAGTCAACGCTCTAGTAAAATGAATAAATCAAAAAATAGGACTGCCGTGCCTTCTAAGCTTCCGCCGATAGCGGACCCTGCTACTAAGTCTATTTGGACCACGAAGGGAAGGAAACGAAATATTCCAAGGATAAGAATCCTAAATCCAAAAATGTTGATCATTCAAGGGATACTTATCTCGGGGGAAAGGTAGATTGTTCCCTGCGATAATGATTGGAATATTCCCGCATCTAATGCTAGAAACGAGTAAGTATAACCATACTACTAGGGTAAGACCTAGACAATGGAATCGGCGAGAGGACTTACACAAGACCTCGGCGGACTCCATATTACGAGTGTTCTTCCTAACGACAAGACACCTATGGTTATGCAAATGTTTCTAACAACAAGAATCATTTCAAACGGCATTATGTACCAAAAGGCCGTAAAACATATGTGGTTCCTACACAACCTACTTTGTTAGAACCTATGGATGTGTGGAATACATGTATGAACCAAAGTATGAACCAAAGTATGACACATTTAGGAGAAGACCTTATGGAAACATACCAAGGGTCATGCTTGCCACTGACCACTATGGACCCAAACAGGTTTGGGTACCTAAAATACACTAACTTTGTTTTGTAGGGTGTCTGGTACTTTGACAGTGGATGTTCCAGACACATGACAAAGAATAAGCACTGTCTAACAAACTTTGTGGCAAAGGATGGTCCAAGGGTGAATTTTGGCAACAAAAATACACCTGGATATACAAGAGGATATGGCACACTTATCAGAAATGGACTTACAATCAAGAATGTGGCATATGTGGAGGACTGGACTACAACTTGCGAGCCTTTGGACAATTCTGTGATATGGGATACAAGGTCACTTTTGACAAAAACAATTGTATTGTCATTAGTGAGAGAGGTGATCAAGTTGTACTTGCTTTGGTAGAAGGCAACGAGAACATGTATGTTGTGGATTGGTCTCTTGTAGTTCCGAAACTGCTGATTGTGCATACCAAATCGAACTCAATTGGTTATGGCACAAGAAGTTAAATCACTTGAATTTTGATGATATTAATCGGTTGGTGAAAAAGAAATTAGTGATTGGTTTACCCGAGATCACATTCAAGAAGGATGCTATATGTGATGCATGTCGGCAATGTAAACGAGATAAAGTCAAGTTTCAAGTCAAAGACTAAACAATCAACTAACGAGTGTTGGAGCTTATGCATATGGATCTTTTTGGACCAATAACTCCAACAAGTGTAACAGAAAGAAATACACCTTAGTAGTTGTGGATGATTTTTCTAGATACACCTGGGTGATATTTATGAACAAGAAAAGTGAGACACTCCAAAGCATGCCTAATCTTTTGAAGAGATTACAAAATGAGAAAAGTTTAACGATCATAAAGATAAGATCGGATCGAGTACTTGAATTTCTCAACAAAGTTATAAGAGAATATTGTGAACGAATGGTGTACTACATCAACTTGCTGTGTTTGGTACACCTCGGCAAAATGGGGTTGCTTTGAAAGAAGAAACGGGACATTAAAGGAAGCGGGAAGAACAATGATTTGTGAAGCATTGCTACCGAAAGATATTGGGTGAAGCGATAAATACAAGCATGCTATACACAAAACGAACTTCGGTAAACAAGAAGGCTGCTTGAAGACACCCTATGAGGTCCGGAATGGAAGGATACCCAACATATCCTATTTCCATCCATTTGGAAGTAAATGTTTTATTCTAAATCACAAAGTTCATTTGAAAACATTCCAACCTAAATCGAGATGAAGGCATATTCTTGGGATATTCTTCGGTCGGCGAGAGCATTCGAGTGCTTACCGAACAAGAGGTCACTAAAACATGAAGAAACAATCCATGTTGTGTTTGATGAACCTAAGTTTACCGGAATGGAAGATGAAGATCACGAACTGCTAAGAATCAACAAGTCAACGATCCAGTTGTGTGGAAGTTTTGGAAAGATTCAATGACTTAAAAGTTTCGATACGCCCCTGCCGAACACCCCGCCGACAATATTACGATGCAACAACTAAAGCGAGTTCAAGGATCCGCGACCCCCCGTAGAAGAAACTACAACAGGACCCTACCGAAGATGATGTTCCCGAAAATCAAAATAACCAAAATCCTCAATGGTTAAGGAATCACCTGTTTGAACAAGTTATTGGCAATGTACGGCAAGGTGTGAGGACTAGAAGACAACTTTGGAAGCTATGTTTACCCGTTTTCTATCTCAAATGGAACCTAAAGTTGTTGAAGAAGCAATTTCGGATCCAGTTGGATAATTGCTATGCAAGAAGAATTAAATGAATTTGAAAGAAATCAAGTTTGGACACTAGTTGAAAGGCCAAGTCATGCAAACATCATTGGTACTAAGTGGGTATACGAAATAAACTTGATGAATCGGTACCATTGTAAGAAATAAGGCCGGACTAGTTGCAAAAGGCTATTCTCAAGCGAAGGAATAGATTTTGATGAAACTTATGCACTGTTGCAAGATTGGAAGCTATCGAGATTATTCCTAGCACATGCTGCATATAAGAACTTCAAAGTATATCAAATGGATGTCAAGAGTGCATTTTTGAATGGGATCCTAGAGGAGGAAGTGTATGTTCAGCAACCTCCTGGATTTGAAGTTAAAGATCAAGAAGATAAAGTGTACGAGACTCAACAAAGCACTTTATGGATTGAAACAAGCACCAAGAGCATGGTATGAGACTCTATCTCAATTCTTGGTAGACAATGGTTTCACAAAAGGCACCATTGACAAGACTCTTTTCAGAATCAGTGAAGGGGACAAAGACACCCTGGTACAAATTTATGTGGATGACATAATATTTGGTTCTGAGAATGATTTACTTTGTGAAAAATTTGCAAATCTAATGAAGAGCAAATTCCAAATGAGTATGATGGGAGAGATGAATTACTTTTTGGGATTGCAAGTCAAACAAGTGAATGATGGAATCTTCATTCATCAAACCAAGTATACCAAGGAGTTGCTGAAGAAGTTTGGTATGGAAAATAGCACTAAGAATTCAACACCTATGAGTACAAACATCGGATTAGATGAAGATAAAGAAGGCAAAGATGTTGATCGGACCTTATACGTAAGGATGATAGGCGATCCTGTCGTACCTCACTTGCCGACGGACTGATATATCCCTTGCTTGTAGGTGTTTGTGCAAGATTTCAATCTAAACCTAAAGAAAGTCATTTAGGTGCGATTAAGAGAATTCTCAAGTATCTTAAAGAGACTTTGGGAGTAGGGATATGGTATTCCAAGGAAGGAAGCTTCAAAGTAATATCCTACTCGGATTCGATTATCTTGGATGCAAGATTGATAGAAAAAGCACCTCGGGAACCCGTCGGTTAATGGGAAATAGATCGGTCTCCTGGTTTAGCAAGAAACGAAATTCTATTTCAACTTCCACTGCTTGAAGCCGAATACATTGCTTCTTTGGAAGCTAAGCTTTGTGCACAAGTACTATGGCTAAGACAACAATTAAGGGATTATGGAATTGAAGAAAGGAAATTCCAATCATGTGTGACAACACAAGTGCAATTGCAATCACGAGAAAATCTGTTTTGCATTCAAGAACCAAGCACATTGATGTGAGACATCATTTTATAAGAGATCATGTTGAAAAGAAAGATGTAGTGGTTCTATACATTCCTACTGCGAAGATCAACTTGCCGATATTTTCACTAAACCTCTTGACGGTGAAAGATTTGCTAAACTAAGGACCGAACTTGGAATCATAAAGATTGACGATATTCGAAGGTGTCTTGGAATTCACCAAGGGGATTAGTCTTTGCTATGTTGGGTGAGCTCACTTAGCGAGATTAGTCATTGGTATCAACAATTCCATGTACTTATGTTTGGACAATTGAGCAAATGAGGTTGCCAAGGGGATTGGTCTTTGTCATTTTGGGTGAGCTCACTTGACGGATCGGTCATTGGTATTAAACCTCATCTTGTATTATCAATTGAACAAAACAAGAAGAAAACAAGGTTCGACGAGTACTTTTGTCGGCGAGGCCGCCGAAGTCTACTTATCGACACCGCCGAGCCCACCTGCTCGAGGATTACCTGTTTGGAGAGGAACGTTACTCAGTCAAAATAATTAAAGTCAAAAAGCATATTGGCGGGATATTTATTTTATCCATTATTACCACAGTCAAACCATCCAACGGTTACAAACGTTATGGTGGAGTAATGGGCCACGTGTCAAGACAGCACTTAATCAAATTTAATCGTGGTTACCTCAATGTACGTGCTATGACAGTTTCAACTACTCACTGTCTATAAAATCGACCGTTATACAACGGTTCTCCACTTGCAATTTCTCGCTTTATCTCGCAAAATCTACAACGTGTGAACACGAGATTTGAGAGCAATCTTTCTTCATCTTTTTCTTATTTCAATGGCGGAAAGGATTGAGGTTCAAATCGAATCAAGCCAAAGTGTAAGAGGCTATGTTGTTGATGCAAACAAAACGGAACTGGCTATTAATATAGGTCGAAGAATACGAAGGTTTGCAGGCCTGGAGAACAAACTCAACATCAGATTAGAAACAATATCATACACCAATGTTATTGATTTCTGGAAGAATATTGATAGAAGAGACCATGAGTCTGCTCGTTGAGACCTTTGGAGGTCAACAAGCCACTGAAGCTGCTCCCAGGAGATCTTTCATGCCCTTTGAAAGGCATATGAAAGAGAGGAAGAAAAGCGAAGAATCTGTGGATCCCAAACTTCACAAATTGCGATTATTTTCAATGGAAGTTTGGTTTCTACAAGAAACAAAAGCCAGCTGCTGAACCTATGACTGATTTTGAGGAATGGGCTTTTAACAATTTGGGAGTGGAGAACTTGCTGGATCTGGTTGATACCACTCTGCTTTGCAATCCAGACTGATGGATGTATTTGATGAGCAACAGAAGGAGGAGGGTATTAAGTTCAGAGATCCAAGAGATGGTGATGATGATTCTTCCTCATCATCTGACTCAAGGGGAGATTTCCCCTCAGGACCAGGAGAACCTAGTGGGACTGCTTTGATAAATGATCCACTCCGCACAACGGTCCACCGGTATCGGTAAGTCCGCCGAGGGCCGGGCGATCGAAGAAATGGATGAGGATCTACAAGATCTCACCATGGATGATCTAGAAGCATTGATCAATGAGGGAATTACATTGAGTGATGGTAGGCTAGTTGATGAATCTGCTACATTTCATGTTGTAAAGCTCTTGGACAACTTTGAAGATGAACGATTGTTGATTTGGATCAAGAAAAAGTCGGTGACTTTAGTGAACCAAGTGCTAGTTCGAGGAATCCATTGAATATCAAGATGGATTTGACATTGAAGGCACTCTTACTAAAGCTGCCATCATCCCGCACAAGATTGGTCATGCGAAGGTTTTCAAGTGGATAATACCAATATCTTTAATCCACGGAAATTGAAGAGGAGGTACAGTTCTTTGGGGTACAAACAAGACTCCTGGACAAAGGTTGGAACAGGAGGTACGAGTGGCTTGAGTCTCAAACGAAGACTGGACACAGGTTGGAACAAACATTGGATTTGGAGGAAACCCCTTTGTTAATGAGGCTGCTGTAGTGGAGCCTTCTGGAGCCAAGACCACTGTAGGGAAGGATAATCAGCAGGCTGCTGGTGTTGATCAAGAAGAACAACTGCTGGATTATGACTACAGTGATGAAGAATTTCAAATTTTTGGACAAGAAGAAGTTGTTTGAGGAGGAACCCGCACAAGATCCGGTCATGGAAGACATTCTTGGTGCAATGGTTGAGGAAGGACCTCCCTCTCGCCGGGAGAGATATGAGTAGAGCAATGGTCTTCGGCGGTCAACGAGGCACAATACGAGTCGAGGAGCTGGCGATGGATCTACCGATAGTAGAATGGCCGGTGGAGTGCCGGTTGAAGTACTAAATGAGTTGAGGACCGTAGGAAATGATATGCAACGATTAAGAACTCAACCGACGGACAAGAAAGAAGATTTGAAGAACTCGATGGCTCGGTCAATGAAAACGGACAATCTGCCGATACGAATTTGCTTCAAACTTTGCTTCCACTCAAAATGCTATAAATGATATGATATATGATGTAAGATATATCAAGCAAGGGAACACACTTTGAAGGACAAGTTTTTGAAAGATCAACTTACATCCATTCATCAAAAACTTGACAAGCTTGCTTGAAGCTTTCTTGAGCCTTTCTTCTTTGCACAACAACTTTCTTGTACTGATCCCAAATTTACCGAAAGGATCAACGGACCGGAAGAGACTCGCAATCTAGGATTACTTCACTTGATACTAGAACTGTACTATGGCGGGTCAATTACACGAGTGATAGTATCACGGAAGCTATTCATGGCCTCATCTCACGTTTTGTTGATGATGTCACTAAGGGGGAAGAGGGCCAATCGAGTTGCGGCAAAGGAGGTTGCTAGACTCTTTGCACGAAGAGATGGACCGATGATACAAATGCTTTTAGGCAACCCGCACCCGGCGGTTGCAACTCACCGATGATCTCTTATCACGGTACAAGAAAGAATTTCATAACAGAAGGAGACCTTATCGTGACATGGGATTTCATGAAGGTCTTAACTCCTTCTTGAGTTTGAAGTTTTGGGAGGCAAGGATTAAAGCTTTAAGAGCAAGTTCCGAGAGGTAGAAGAAGTAGCAAAGGTGAAAAGGTGCTTGCCAATTACAAAAGCAAAGGATTCACTTTGAATGAATTTAAGGAGTTTGTATATGAAGTTTGGCTTCGGGGTGAATCGAGATCAATCTCATCTTGCACGAAGCATGGAACTGGTGGAAACAAGTCAATCACTATATTGATTTTACACTAATTGAGAATGAATGGATGAGTCGAAATGATAGAAGAGATTAGAGCCTATCAAGAGCAAGGCGAGAAGGCTAGACAAGAAAGAGAGAAGAAACGGTAGATCGAAGCATATTTACATTATTTTATCTTTGCTGATGCTAGACTGTAATACTATGAACAATTATTTATAATGAGAATTGACTGAATTTGTTCTGTTTTTGTTTTTATCTTTTTGCTTTGCTGATTAGGTGAGGGTAGTGGCATCATCACCAAAAAGGGGGAAATTGTTGGACTTATTTCTTAGTTTTGATGATGAGTGCCATACTAGCTGTTATAGTGCAAAGGCAAAAAGATGTCTAGATAAAATGTATAGGTTTATTAGAGTTTGATTCATAAATAGGTTTAATCAAACAAGCATCGTAAAGGGGCTGGCGATTGATATCGACGGACCGGTCTAGGTCGATAGGGTAGATAGGTCGAGGCGAGTCGGTCCGGAACTGTGAAGGCCGAAAGACCGAAGGGCCGAGGGTTCAAACTCGGTTAATGAAGGCTAAGGGATCAAACTTAGTAATTAAAGTCAAGGATATGGAATCGATTTTAGGCAAGTCTGTGATGACCTAAACGATTACATATGCCTTGTGTAGAAGGTCTAAGTTCCACAAGTTGGATGATGTTTGGAACTTGGTTATATTTAAAATGATGTAATCTAACTTCATAAATAAAAGTTAGATAAAAGTAATCACCGCATTATATTTTACGGACAAAATAATGATGTTCGACGGACGATTGGTATTACGACGGACCGATGAACCTGCGATATATACCTCGATTAACTCAAGATTATTGGAAGATTACATGGATAAGAACAGCCAACTACCTCGACTTATCAAGCAAATCAAAGGCCGAGATTAAAAAGACGTTGGGATGATCCTTATTTTTATCCATTGGATACAAGTCAAAGGGGTGGACAGACTGCACTGTCAAAAAGTAATCCTGACAGTGTCAGTCCTATGAATAGTGACGAATGCAGTGCAGATGGGACAAATACAAGGAACGGTCACATTTGAATTTTAAAATTCAAGTCACATGCACTCTTACCTATAAATAGAAGACTTTCAACTCAGAAACAAGAGGATGAATTTTGGGAAAAATTTTAAGTAACAATACTTGAAATTTGAAAGACACCTGTGAACTTACTTGAGCTTAAAGCCGCTTGATCTAGTTATCTTCTTCAAGTGCTTTCGTGTTCAAGCCGCATCAAACATACACACTTGAAGACGCAAGCCGCTGATTACATCATCCTAATCAAGCCGCTTTAACCGAATCATTTATTTGATTCATTCTTTATCTTATAAAGAATCTGCTTGAAAGACATGAAGCATCTGTTGGGTGTGAAAGATCGTTGGTTTGTGGTGAAGGCTGGTGAAGAGGCAATCCTACCCTTCAAGGACCGGTGGAAGACTCGGGAGCGACAATCCTACTGTTCCCGAGTTTTCGGTTGTGAAGCCATAGTTATTGGTGAAGGACAAGCAACCTAGGATTCTTTGTAACGAGATAACTCAAAGATCACTAGTGAATTTCCTCCAACATCACGGGAGAAGAGTGGACCGACGGGATTACATCACCTGGAACCACTATAAAATCTCTCTACTTACTTACGCATTTACTTTCGCACTTAGTCATTATCCATATCAACTGCGCCGAATCTAGCAACCGAAATCACACACATACACTACGAGTATCTAATACTTAGTAACATATTTAATAACAAGTAACAAGGCTTAATTTTGATATTATTCCGCTGCACAAATTTAGCAAGGCGAACCGTCGGTAGACTACGTTTATCGACGGAGCTGCGAGGTCTCGACGGACTGCGAAGTATCGACAGCCGCCGAAGTTGCAGAATTTGTTAACTCCAAAGTTTTAAGTGTTAAGTTTATTCACCCCCCCTCTAAACTTAACTAAAGCCTTTTCAAGGGACCAACAGTTTGCTAACATTGTAAATTATCTAGCAGGAAGGTACCTACCACCGGAATTCACAAATACGGATAAGAAGAAGTTTTTCACGTATATGAAGCATTATCATTGGGACAATCCCTACCTATACAAATTGTTCCCTGATGCTATTCTTAGGAGATGCGTCCATGATGACGAAATTCCAAGTATTTTGCACCTATGTCATTTTAGAGAAGCTGGAGGTCATTATGGGCCAGACACAACAGCAGCAAAGGTACTGCAGTGTGGATTCTATTGGCCAACAATTCATAAATCTACTTACGATTTTACAAGAGCTAGCCATTCCTGTCAAATGACTGGTAATATTTGTAAGCGGAATGAGATGCCACTGCAGAGTATCTTAGAAGTGGAGTTATTCGATGTTTGGGGAATTGATTTTGTTGGGCCTTTTACATCGTCAGAATCAAATCGTTACATCCTGGTAGCAGTTGATTATGTTTCGAAATGGGTGAAGGCAGTGGCCTCACCTATTAATGATGCTAGGGTTGTCCTGAGGTTTCTTAAGAAGAATACTTTGACAAGGTTTGGAGTGCCCAGAGCCATAATTAGTGATGGAGGGAGTCATTTCTATAATAGGTTGTTTGAGAAGTTGATGATGAGATATGGGGTTAGACATAAGATTGCAGCAGCATATCACCCTCAGACGAGTGGACAAGTAGAAGTTACGAACAGAGAGATTAAGAGGATCATAGAAAAGACTGTGAATCCCACAAGGAAGGATTGGTATTTGAAATTAGATAACGCTCGTTGGGCGTACATAACAGATTATAGGACCACGATTGGGATGCTACCATACATGATAGTATTTGGAAAAGTGTGTCATTTACCGGTAGACTTCGAGCACCGAGCGATGTGGGCTATGAGGTTTTTAAACATGGATGAGAATTTAGCCGGTGAGAAGAGAATGCTAGAGTTGAATAGATTGGAGGAGTTTAGACTTCAAGCGTATGAGAATGCAAAGATTTACAAGGAAAGAACGAAGCGCCTGCACGATAAGAGGATTCTGAACCGCACATTTCAAGTTGGAGATAATGTGTTGGTATATAATTCGTGTCTTCGTCTTTTTCCCCGGGAAGTTGAAGTCTAGATGGTATGGACCACATGTAGTCATGAAAGTTTTCAATTCAGGCGCACGTGAAATTAGAAATGAATACTCTGGGAAGACTTTCATAGTAAACGGCCACAGGCTGAAGCATTACCTAGAGAACAAGTATAACCTTGAGTTGGAAGTCTTTACGTTGACAGGGCTAGAGTATGAATAAAGGAGCCCAATTAGTACAGTCGAGCCGGCGACTGTAAAATCAGAACTATTTCTAAACCTTTATTTATTGCTTTTGTTTATTTAAGTTATTTTGAGTCAAAAAAGTAGCATGACAATCGCAAGGTTTTTTTCATCACATATATCTTCGGTCATCTGGCTAGAGATATATGTGGTTTTTTCCTTCATGATTCTCATGTGATACCCTCGTAAAGGTTTTCGCGTCTTGCTTAGGCCAATAAAGAATAAAGTGGCTTAAACTGTTTTTGAGCATTCCTCCAGTATGCACAATTACCGCCACCTTATTTTCTTATTACCCTTCGCATGTTACTCACAGCTTTGCGAAGTATTTTGGAAAGCAGGTAACAACTTGGAAGAGGAATGACCTAGGAGCCAATGATTACGCTCCGGGGTTCACTTTGACCCAGCCAACTATTACCGAGCTAAGTACTTTTTCTTTTCTTTATTATTAGTCATTGGGGACAATGTCTATAATAAGTGAGGGTAGGCGTCTTAGCCGGGTAATCAAAAATAGGGGAATAATTTTGAAAATTTAACACCGTTTTTAGCTTGGACATTATCTTGATGGACCCTGGAACGTGCTTGATCGGTGTCGATAGCTGTCTAGGCAGGTTTGCGGTATGAATTAGCACTCAATATCGATAGCTCTAGTTCTTTATGCGTAAGGGCTATTATGGACCAATTAAGGATGGTAGCTTGCGTATAGATTGTCTACTACCATTGTCGGAGTAGATAGGGTTAGGAGTTGTACCCGTAGCTGGACAATGAGTTAAAATTCACCAATAGGGAGGACAATTGCATGTGTGGGGGGAATAACTAATTACTCATAATTGAACTAATACATTAGAAACTCTTGTTGCTCCGTTGAACTTACATAATCTTGCTAGTTGATTGTTACCAAATTTACTACTGTCTATATTATAGTTGGTCGTAGACCATATTTCTGACAAACTCAATCTTGATAATTAGACGTTCTTACGAGTCTCTGTGGGATCAACCCTATGAATCACAAGACGATTATCACACCATAGCACATGACATAGTTTTAGTGGCAATGTTTTTCATGGGTCCACAAAATACTCATAAACCACTCAGACCCCCTATAGTACTGTAGGGTACTGTGCACGTGTTAAGCAACAAAACGACGTCGTTTTAGTGCTTAGCATCTGCATTGTTCCCTATGGTATATTAGGGGATCAATGCTCTACTCGGGAAGTGATTGTGCACATGATACACTTACCAGTATTTTGTGTACCTGTGAAAAACATTCTCAACTAATAAGGAAATATCATGTGCATTGTAACGCCTTCATACCCCATGAATGGTAGCATTAATTGAGTCATAAATGGTCCGGTCAACTGCTTAGACCACCGTCCTCGCTTGGTCTAAAAGGGCTAACCCGAGTTGACAAGACCTTTACGTCTCACACTCATATGGTGGTGTATGCTTCCCCCCACTTCCAATGTGGGATATCACATTCTCCCCCCTTATAAGGGTCTGGAGTCCTCGCTAGGACGGCCAAGACTTGTCCATGTGGACTTGTCCCGGTTCGTTTCTACCGAGAGGACTCAGAGGTGGCATGTGGCTCTTAGGTTCGTCTGAGGTGGCTTCGTGGCACTTAGATGCGTCTTATAGTCGGCTCGAATACCATTCTCAGTAACACCCCAGGACCCCGGGCACCGGTAGCTCTAAATGAGTCATAAATAGTCAAGTAAATCGCTTAGACGTTGTCCTCGCTTGGTCTAAAAGAGCTAACCCGAGTTGACAAGACCTTTATGTCTCACACTTATATGGTGGTGATGTGTTTTCCCCACATCCAATGTGGATATCACATGCACAAGCACTTCCCGAGTAGAGTATTGTTCCCCTCCAATACTTGTTGGGTACGATCTTGCGCATGTGTTAAACACCAAAAGATGTCAAACATTGCCAACTAAAAAGTATCTAGCACACATAACATAGTTTTAATGGCAATGTTTTCCTTGGAGGCCAGGGTCGGACCTAGCCTTATGGGTAGGTGGGAGGGAGGGGGGGGGGGGAGGGGCAGTCGCCCCTGGATCCGGGAAAAACACTATGTTATGTATCTTTTTTGCTCCCCTTAAAATTTATATTCGCAATTATCACTTATAATAATGGTATAAATTGACATAGAACTTTTATCATGTGAATAAAAATACACAGCATTACAAAACTGATACATCTAATTAAGTATGAATAACATTTTACTTATAAAAATTTAAAATTTAAAATAATAATGTGTGAAGTGTTTTTTCTTTCAAAAACATTGTTTTAAGGTGTGAAATATTTATTCAATTTATATTGCAAAATGTATAGTGGTGTTTATTTGCATTATATAGTAGTAGTGTTTCTTCTCGAATACAAGAGGACAAAAAGAAAACATTAATGTACATTTCTTTGATTGTGAAAAATTTCTAATATTATCACCCCGCCCCTCTTGGAGGCAATATTTATCTACACGCATGTGCTTTTGAAGGCGGTGCCTACTTTTCCTTGCTATTCATAAAGTCTGGGGCTATATGATTTAATGGTCATGTGTATTCAATCGAAATAAAATAGTGACATTTAGATTAAAGTACATACACCAATAATACAATGTGCTGGTAGATAAATATACCATCTCCATGTAAATGAATAAATGACGGCCACATAAGTAACATCTTCTACATTTTATTTCGTTTTCTCTGTCATTAATTTGAAGCTCTCCAACTCTCTCTATTTTTTTTAAAGCACCAACTCTCTTTTCAAGGGATTGATTTAATTATTGGAGGGTGTATTCTCGACCAGTAACACCGGAGCAAATTTAAAGATGAGAAGATACTAATATTGGTTTTATATTTTTCAAGAACAGAATGTACCGTTTTAATATAAAAATAATAATTTTCGGATCATAGTGGCGGTAAATTCCCCGAACCTTGAAGTTCTGGATCCGCCCATGCTCTCAACTCAAGGGCGAAATGTATCGTTTTATTATAAAAGTAATAATTTCTGGATCTTAATGGAGGCACATGTCCCTATCCTACAAGCTTTGGATCAGCTCCTGCTCAAACTCAATGGCTTAGACTTTTAACCTTTATTGTTTGTCTACTTTGATTGTTTTTTACTTGTTTAAGTATGATTATAACGTAATGAAATGAAATAATTTATTTTTTAATGAAAATACATTTTTATTATCGTTGAAAATGTATATAATAAAATCGGGCAAAGCATACCACCCTTACCATCCATACCACCATGCCTTAACTATATATTCCCACCTTACCACACCACTGCCCCCGTCTTACCTTATACATAGATCGCCTTACCCCCACCCTAACATTTCCCACACTACATACCATACATTACTCTTTCACCCACACCACACCCCATACCTTCATCCTACCCTGCCATTACCTCACCATACCCCACCCTACCCCTATCTTATTAATTATGCCACCCAACCCCACGGTATTATTGTTAGGTGTAGTGCCCGAAAGACAATTTGTGTAATTGTTTTTAATAATGGATGACAGAATTTATCTCACCTTAGTTACTTGCTTTGTGCTTGTAAAGTAATACACTGCTGCAAACCCTAAGTATATCTGTATGTAACCACTTAACTCAGTGTATGGATTACACGTGAGGATTGAGTTAGTGGAGATATGCTTAAACTGTTAGTCCGTGGTGAACTTAATCAGAGTTTAGGGTCTCTTGATTAAAACACCAATAATGCGCCCAGAACACCTTAGGGTGTGATAGTCTTATCCGGACTGTCGGTAGAGGGTACCTACGTGGGGCATTTATATATGATGGCATTCATATAGGACTAGACCGATTTAATCTGAATTTCTCGATATAATTCCGTAATCGAGGAATCTTATTAAATCATTAGATGATCATATATGGATCAACCTTAATCCTGAGGTGATCACAGGGTGCTGCTTGTCCCGGGCCGGGTAGTGTTTGATGTGTTAGTTACGGTTCACTTAAATATGTGTTCCAAGCCACTTCTCATTGGCACTATCTCCAGATGAGTGAGTAGTTCTGATTTTCACAGACATGGAATCCATTCCTTCCTGCGGGAAGTAGAGAGACAGTCCCCTTATTTGTTAGCTTTAAGAAAGTGATCGATCCCGGGAGTTCATATTAGACTAATTGATCACTAGTCGGATATGTGAACTAATTGATCATCGGGGGTTAATGGTAAATAAGGATAAGATATTCTGTGTCGGGTTTACGGAGATATCCCACTCAGAATGGACAGTCTATGGAGGGTTAATCTGTATGTAGTGATTATATCAATGGACGCTTATTCACTCTATGGGTTGAGTATAAGTATACATCTATAATCAGTAGAGTTCAGTTTCGGGTTTTTAGTGGCGTAATCCCGGAATTAATAATTAATGTGCTTATTCGGTTCGATGAATAATTAATTATTGGAGCTACTGGTTATAGGTCCATGGTCCCCGATGTGGCTTCTGTAATTCGGATTAATGATCTTGTTATTTGGGCCTCAGTGATAATTAATTGGCTGGGCTAATTAATTGATATGCATGGATATTATTTAGTTGGGCTAAATAATATAATAAACATAAAAGACATTTTTTGTGGGCTTAGTAACCCTATGTGTGTGGCGCCTAAATGAAGGTTATTTAATTAGAGAGAAATTAGTTTTCTTGGATAATTATTTAACATGTGATTTATCTTTTATTTGTTAAATGATAATTCATGGAATATTAGATAATAATATGATTTATCCTAATTTGTTTGGGATAATCATTTTATTTATCTTTTATTTGGAATAAAGGATTTATGTAATAATTATCTCTTAATTATTAAATCCTTGGAGGACAAGGATTACTCTCCTATATAAAGAGAGTTCTCCCAAGCCTTAGGCATTGGAAATTTCGACCAACACATACAAAAAGAAAGAAAAATTAGTTTTCTTGTCTTGAGTTTCAGAAGAAGAAAAACTACAAGTTTTTCTTGGTGTTGCATATCGAGGAGGTTCGTGTATCAAGAAGGGTGTCCACCAACCGCCGTTTGGAGAACACATCGGAAGATCTTGGCTTCTCTTCCTACTATTGGTAACATGATCTTAACCCCCTTGTAGTAGTTTAAGTCCTTTAATTATGTATTGTGATGTATAAGTCGTGATCAATCCGCTGCGCGTAGATCTAACTCGTTTAGATCTAAGAACCTGCATGCTTCACATGTGGTATTGGAGACAGGTTCCATGATTTATATAGTCATAATCATAACTAAACGATTTAAAGGAGTGAAATTGCATGTAGGTAAATTTTATTTATTGTTTTATGCATTGATAATGATTAATTGCTATGGTTGAAGAGATGGATTGGGGGTTGGGACTGTTTACCCGTTAGATCTATTGTAAACTCATATAAACGATGAAAATTCGTTCATATGAGTATATGAAATTATGTAATTTATTTTTTATTGCAATTTTAATTTCCAGAAAATAGATCTGTTTAGTAGCTGTTTAGTTATTTCATTTTTCCTGTTGATCGAGCCGTTGAAACGACGATCCCTCCGGTCATAATAAATATTGGAAGATGGTGAACAATTCCACAATATTTGGCGTCGATCGGAGTCCGTTTTGACATCCGTTCGTTGCTGCAAAGAAGCTGCTGTAACAGAAAAACGCAGGATTCACAGAAACCCTACCTGTGACTTCCTCGAATTTCTGGGAGAGTTTGGACCGTTGAAACGCAAATCCAACCGGTCAAATCGATAAATACGGAGTTTTGGACGTGGTATAAAAATTTCAGGTCGATCGGGATTCATCTCGATTCCCGATCGGCCTCAGGAAGTCTTTGAGGCGCTGCTGTAAAAGTCAGATCCAGCAGCAAGTTGGGCGGCTCACTGGAGAAAATTGACAAGTCAAAACTCCGATCCAACCGTCCATATTGAAGCCCAAGGAGTCAAGAACAGATCTGGAAAGTTTCGCCGCGATCCGAGTTCGTTTGGTTACCCGATTGTCGAAGAATTTGAACAGCTGCAGATTATGTTAGAAAGTAGTAAACCCTAGTTAGGGTTTAGTTAATTTATTTTCTAATAGGTTAGATACGGGGGTGCCAACGGTCCATCTCGGTGTTTATTTTCCGCACTAGAATGCATGTTTAGATTGTATGTGTAGAACCGGAAAATTGCCATGACATGCATCATATCATGAATTCCACTCCATATGCATACATGTAGAAATTAATTCAAGGAATTAGTTAGGCATGTATAAAACACGCAATTAATTTTAATTAATTGTTTGATATTAATTAGAAACTAATTAGGGTAAAAACCGAGGAACACGGGTTTTTTCAATCGTCGAGGTTGGGTGATGGATTCTCGGTGAATCCCACTCTGCGAAAGCATAAGGAGTAAAATCCCGAAACCTCGTGGTTAAGGTGTTGGATTCTCGGTGAATTCCACCTTACCTAGACGAGATTACGTTTTTGTTCCGTAGTGTCTACGTGAAAGTTTGATGTTTAAGGATTGGATTATCACAGGCATACATGGTTCGAAAGTGGTTTAACCACGGTTGGGTGGTCAACAGTAGCTACGGCTCGATCGACTTCACCCTCCACGTGTGGTGTTTGCACGGGGGTCTTGCAAGGCTGAGCCATCCGAAGAGCCACTACGGCTCAACGGAGCTCCCCTAGTCTAGACCCGTCCGACGGCCACATATGTTCCAACGAATAGGTCGGGTGGGCTAGCCCACGTAACCGACAACATTTAGGCCTATGATTTATTGTTCCTTAATGTAACATCAAGTCCAAAAACGTGATCAGTAAACCCACCACTTTTTCAAAATATTGAGTGGGAGCGGGAGAGGCGACAGCCGACCCCATGGCCTCTACTGTTGACACAAGCAACGTGAGAGAATGGTGACGCCTCGTGCCGGCTTTGATTTCGGCCCCCTAAGGAAGGCCTTCACCGCTATCAAAATTCAAGGCTTGGTCTCCGAAAGGATAGGATTTTGGGTACTCGTCGGGTCACTGACCGACCCTAAGGCGGCATACTCGGGGTCTACCTAAAAATCTGAAACAGTAGGTCACACTCATAAAGGGTATTTTGGTAATGCCTTGGCTGAAAAAGGAAAGGTGATTGACGATCACAAATGAGATGTTCGATTCTCAATCTGATCTTCAATATTAATCGAAACCTCTTTGACCTACCCTAAGGCGGCACTGAGGCATTAGATTACATCCTTGGAACGGTAGGATAGACTATAAGTACTTAGTTTATGTTCCTAAAATTTATTAGTAGTGTGTGATTTGGATTTATTTTCTCGTCAATTTTATTTACAACTATTTATATATCTCTAGGGTGCTAGGCTCGCTAGTGTAAAATTGACTAGTAATGACTTCGTTAAAAAGTGGCAAGTAACTAGAACGTTGTACTTATTGATCTTACATGCGATTAATTTTTCGGAAGAGATATTTCTCTTGAGCCTTCAAGACTTAAGTGACGTAAATAAGTACGTCACTGCTGTCACTCGTGTTGAACGAGAGACAACCATAGTTAGTTTGAAAGATGATTGGGACGATAAAATTCTTCTAGTGAATTTTAATTGTGTAGTGTCTACACGAGAAATTTTCTAATAGAAAAATTGGAGAATCATAAATTAAAGTGTCGCTAGTTAGACGGTATTTGGAACCGATAAACTAGTGGGAGCTTTTGTCTTATGTTTTTCTAATTTATTAGAAAATTAGTCCCACTGGTAACGCTTTCATTAGACATCCCACGCTCACGAGTAGTGTCTACTCAATTGAACTCGCTAGTTCAAGACTATTTCCATTTAAGGAAAGTTGAGAATGGGAAAGAATGTCTATAAGTGTTAATCATCTTAACTAAAGTTTTGAGGCTAAACCGAAAAATTAATTATAGAAAGTATAGGTTAAGGAAAGTGATTTCGGATCACTTAACCAATGAATCCGTAGCGACTTTCTTAAACGTCTTAGTTCTTTGGAAGAACAAGGAAGCTGTGCATTAACAATTAATAAAGTAGACAACGGGCAGTTATTTCAGCTATAATAGTGGGAGTGATATAAGGAAATGAATTTCGGATTCTATCCTTGAATATCACAGAAAAATTTATTTTTCTGTTTACAGATTCATTGAAACAAATGGATTCACTTTCATCTCGATACTACAGTTGCCTTAAACAAAGTGAAGATGACATTTGTAGTACGAATCTGTGACTCGGACTTTTGTTTGATAAAGACATAACCACTAAGAAAAGCTGAATAGGTATGTGTAACACATCTAAAACAATTAAAGGTAAGAGGTTTCCGTATTAAGATAAACGACCCTTCAATATCTATTAATTAGTGCATATATCCTAGAGATAAAACCTGACGACTGGCTAAGGGTGATTCCTATCTCCCAGTCTAGGAACACTATCTCAAAGGAACAATGACTAAGTTTCCTTTCAATCGGGAGAGGGTAATAGATTTGAAGGGGTAACATAGCTTGTTCATCATGACCTTCAGGGTCTAGCGAGAGACACAAGCTCGTGGGAGTTTTTGAGTGGTGACATTTTGTCTGATAACTACTCGAAACGCGATTTAGTTTATCAAAAGAATACGAGGAGGAGTCTCTGATTTTAGCAGAGAATAGAGTATTCCATGCTCAGAAATAGGCTATAGCATAGTCTTAGGATCGATGCTCACCGCTCTCTCCTAGTGGAATGTTTCTCACCGAGAAAGAAACCATAGACTTGCCCTATATAGTTATTGATGTACTACAATACACTTTGCTAAACTCGATTAAGATAATTGGTTGCAAAATAACGGTTAACAATTATTATGTAAACCGAGAAGTCTACCTAGAAGATGCTAGTGAATTTATGGATAAGGAGTGACTTCGGTTCACACCACTTCCGTAAATGTAGGCATTTAGCATTTAATGCTTGAAGGTAGGATCGGAGATTTTGCGCATACGTTCGATTTTGACTGTTCATGAAATGCCTTAATGAGACGAGTAAAGGTTGGTTATAAGATTCTTGAGATCGAAATGTGACGCTTCAATCGTCACAAGGCTTCGATAGAATCTATAAGTAACGACCTTAAACCTTGGAGTACGGTTACCCAAAGGTAGTTACTATCTCGATTTAATCGGACCACGTCCAACATCGGTTGTTGGTGATTACACCGATAAATACTACTAGATCGAATGTCAATCCACCCAAAACACAAGGGAGTATGGTTTAACCATTGACCCATTGTGGTTTTGTGGTTTTGTGGACTTTACAGTCTGCTGGGGTGATTGATAACCTATGGCTCTTGGTGGGCTGTATAGGATTCTGATCATAGAGGTTGGTTCGAAAACCTTATCCCTGTAAATGGAGTTTTAGTACTCCAGTTCTATTCAGCCTCTTGTAGAACCACCTGAGTGTCTCAGGCCTAGTGGGAGTAATTAGATCTACGCCGAAAAGAGTCGAATGAATAGGAAAGTTTAAACTTCCAGTGCAAAGCTGAGTGGTATAAGGGTGATTCCCTTACAAGTAGAGAGTTAACCAGACCTTGAACTCTCTCACCACTCAGTCTTGCTAGATTTCGTTAGAAAGCGGAAAATAGGGGTGATACCCTGAGACTTTCTTGCCAAAAACGGATTCTGGATTCATTCAAACAGAAGGGTCATGGTTAGAACAAATGGCAGGATGACTGCCGGGGCTTATATCCTTTGTGGATTTAAGAGAACCTCTCGGTCATTTAAAAGTCACATGTTTTAAAATATGTGGACTTGACCAGAATATTGATAAGTCTTTCGTAGACTAGACATCAATATTGGTAAAGTAGTAGTATTAGTGTTCATGAATGATAACACTGAAACGGTTGGAAACAACATGTGCGTGCTATCTGAAGTTGGAAACTGACAGGCCAAGATTCTCTGGATGAGAGAATTGGACTATATTCTAAGAATTTGATTCGGTCAAATCCACGAGAATGAGTCATTGGCTATCCCATCTGTCTTATTGAATAAGATGATTATGCATATACAGTTGCAGCATTCATCAAGAGTAGTCCTACCCTACCTCTCAGGAATGATTCTCCAAATCTTCGGATAAAGAGAAAATGGGATAGAGTCTCTCTGGGATAAGGGCAAGTCAGCTTAACACGAGTCAATTGCAATCGAATCTTGGATTTGAGCAATAAGTAGCGGTTTAGTACGTCCTCAAGTATCTTTAGAGAACGAGGAGTCATATTCTTGTATATTCAGGTGCAAACTTGAATATGGTTGAATACACTGATTCTGACTTGTAGTCAGATTAAGGATGATCATTAAGTTGATCTCGGGCTCAGTGTTTACTCATAGTGCTTAGAATTTCCTTTTATGGTCTGGTAGTAATTCCAGGTCTGATAAGACGATATCACTTCATTGTGAAAACAGTGAAGAGATAGCTTAGAAGGATCTTCTCAGTCACAAGAAGTCAAAAGCATATTGAGAGAGAGTACCGCCTGATTGGAAGGACCGACAATGTTTCAATCCTAAAGATCGTCTCGAGTCGACAACCTAACTAATCAGTGTACCAAGTCGAGTGCTTGGAGGGTACGGCATTGATGGATATGTCTCATCTGCTTTTAGAGCAAGTGGGAGAGTGTTGTGAAAAAGATGAGAAAAAGGTGTGCTCTAAAAACAATCGTTGCTTGTCATTTCGTGCAAGTGGGAGATTGTTAGGTGTAGTGCCCGAAAGACAATTTGTGTAATTGTTTTTAATAATGGATGACAGAATTTATCTCACCTTAGTTACTTGCTTTGTGCTTGTAAAGTAATACACTGCTGCAAACCCTAAGTATATATGTATGTAACCACTTAACTCAGTGTATGGATTACACGTGAGGATTGAGTTAGTGGAGATATGCTTAAATTGTTAGTCCGTGGTGAACTTAATCAGAGTTTAGGGACTCTTGATTAAAACACCAATAATGCGCCCAGAACACCTTAGGGTGTGATAGTCTTATCCGGACTGTCGGTAGAGGGTACCTACGTGGGGCATTTATATATGATGGCATTCATATAGATTTGGACCGATTTAATCGAATTTCTCGATATAATTCCGTAATCGAGGAATCTTATTAAATCATTAGATGATCATATATGGATCAACCTTAATCCCGAGGTGATCACGGGGTGCTTTTTGTCCCGGGGTAGTGTTTGATGTGTTAGTTACGGTTCACTTAAATATGTGTTCCAAGACACTTCTCATTGGCACTATCTCCGGATGAGTGAGTAGTTCGATTTTCACGGACATGGAATCCATTCCTTCCCGCGGGAAGTAGAGAGACGATCCCCTTATTTGTTAGCCTTAAGAAAGTGATCGATCCCGGGAGTTCATATTAGACTAATTGATCACTAGTCAGATATGTGAACTAATTGATCATCAGGGGGTTAATGGTAAATAAGGATAAGATATTATGTGTCGGGTTTACGGAGATATCCCACTCAGAATGGACAGTCTATGGAGGGTTAATCTGTATGTAGTGATTATATCAATGGACGCTTATTCACTCTATGGGTTGAGTATAAGTATACATCTATAATCGGTAGAGTTCAGTTTCGGGTTTATGGTGGCGTAATCCCGGAATTAATAATTAATGTGCTTATTCGGTTCGATGAATAATTAATTATTGGAGCTACTGGTTATAGGTCCATGGTCCCCGATGTGGCTTCTGTAATTCGGATTAATGATCTTGTTATTTGGGCCTCAGAGATAATTAATTGGCTGGGCTAATTAATTGATATGCATGGATATTATTTAGTTGGGCTAAATAATATAATACACATAAAAGACATTTTTTGTAGGCTTAGTAACCCTATGTGTGTGGCGCCTAAATGAAGGTTATTTAATTAGAGAGAAATTAGTTTTCTTGGATAATTATTTAACGTGTGATTTATCTTTTATTTGTTAAATGATAATTCATGGAATATTAGATAATAATATGATTTATCCTAATTTGTTTGGGATAATCATTTTATTTATCTTTTATTTGGAATAAAGGATTTATGTAATAATTATCTCTTAATTATTAAATCCTTGGAGGACAAGGATTACTCTCCTATATAAAGAGAGTTCTCCCAAACCTTAGGCATTGGAAATTTCGACCAACACATACAAAAAGAAAGAAAAATTAGTTTTCTTGTCTTGGGTTTCAGAAGAAGAAAAACTACAAGTTTTTCTTGGTGTTGCATATCGAGGAGGTTCGTGTATCAATAAGGGTGTCCACCAACCGCCGTTTGGAGAACACATCGGAAGATCTTGGCTTCTCTTCCTACTATTGGTAACATGATCTTAACCCCCTTGTAGTAGTTTAAGTCCTTTAATTATGTATTGTGATGTATAAGTCGTGATCCATCCGCTGCGCGTAGATCTAACTCGTTT
The DNA here is from genome assembly GCA_036785695.1 of Gentiana straminea. Taxonomy (NCBI): domain Eukaryota; kingdom Viridiplantae; phylum Streptophyta; class Magnoliopsida; order Gentianales; family Gentianaceae; genus Gentiana; species Gentiana straminea. The sequence goes on along the minus strand of JAVUPR010000464.1, from coordinate 3,694,300 downwards.
AGATCTAAGAACCTGCATCCTTCAATTATACATCTCCTCCCCATTTCGCACAACTCCTTCATACCTTGACCTCACCTCACATCACCTCGCCTCACATACCTCATCTCACCTTACCCACCACACTCCAACCCAACCCCAACCCCACCTACTGTACTATATAACCCCACCTTACCTTACCCTTTCCCAAAGCTAATTTACCCCGCCCAACCTATCGCTACCTCGCCATTCAACACCACACTAACATACCGCGAGCCATCACCTCACCTCACCTAATTGCTCAAGCCATACCTTACCTTACCATATTGACATCATACTATACCCCGACCTACCATACCATCTTACCCTCACTTCAGCTAGGTGGTTTGAAGGTTTATTACCAAGCCAGAATCAATCAAAAATTGTGCAAAATAATCATATTGATTAGCTAGCTATTTGGCCAGATCAATCTTGGTCCGAGCCAACCTTGCACATAGCTTAGCAAGAGTCTTTCTCTGCTATTTTTAAACATGGGTTTTTACGCATTCAAATCATCCGTATGCGATCTGACTAACTTGATCCCCCAATCTATGACATGTTTAAACTAAGTGCAAGTTTCAATCTCATTATTTCAGGGTAGTTTTCAGCTAACCATCCAAACATTGAGCGAGCCTCGGCGAGCTTGGCCAAGATGGTTACAACACCTCGATTGTTTAACTCGTACTCTCGTATGCAACATTCCTTAATCCACACAATATTCCCTATAGTTCTAGAATAACTGAAATTATTCCACATATACCACTTTCACACCAAATACAAATATGAATCCCCCATCTTAAGATTCTGTCATCAATGCCTATACATAAACTCCCCAAATTTTCCTTGTGAAGGTAAGTTTGATCTAATAAACGTTACATGCCTGTATCTTGATTGACCAAGCCTTTTGTTTCTTGTATTTTCCGTTCTCTGAAACTTACTTGATCGTTAGAGTTTTTTTTTAGTAAAAACTCTGCACTTCTAACATTTGTTCAATGTTGCGGGTCACCAAATACAATGGAGGAGCCACATTATATGAAATAGGGTTCATGGACCCTGCTAAAATAAAAAAAATGTTAATTTTTATCTATAAAAAATATATGGACCCCACTAGTTGATGACGGTCAAATTATACCCGTAAAAGTCATCAACGTTGACCTTAAATCGAGATTAATAATATGTATTTTACGTTAAATCACATGTTTATATGGACTATTTAATGTTTTGTGATTTATAAAATATAATTTGGTATTTATCCATTTTTATTAGTATTTATCTATTTTTATTATATAATTTGGTATTTATCTGTTTTTATTTATATTTTGGTATTTATCCGGTTTATTATTTTATTATTTACTTTGAGATAAATATATATTTTGCAGATTGAGATAATTTTGGAGGATAAATACAAATGGAAGAATTAAATCTCAAGATAAATCAAAGGAAATTCAAGATAAATATCGGATTAGCACGAAAAGATAGGATAAGCATGATAATAGACTCCAAGATGGCGCCACTTTAAGGATATGCATGAAGAGGGGGGCGCACTTCATCTTTTGGAGATCGGCCGGGAGTTATCTCTTATTTGTTGTGATATTTTGATGTATATCTCTTAATTAGCTTGAACACCTATAAATAAAGGCATGTTATACACGCCTTTTACACACTTCTTTACACAATACATTTTTTACACTTCTCAGTTTATAATAAAATCTTCAGTTTTTCTTAGAGCAGTTTTTATGCAAGATCTGCAATAATGTAAGTTCTTGTATTTATTTGTTCTTAGTTCTTTGTAATTAAGTCCCCAATTATTGTTTATCGTTTGAGGTTGTTCGTTCTTCACCGAACGATGTAGATCTAAGGATACGATATGAGGCAGTGGGGATTCCTTGTCTATAAGGATCAACACGCCCCGAGATCGTTATCCGGTGACCTATAGATGATTTTGGTATGATCGGCAACCGTGTTTTTAGTAGATCTATATAATTGCTTTATGAATTTCTATTTTATCCGTTACGTATATAGAAACGCTAAGATTTAGGTTTTCGCCGCGTCAATCTAGCCACGTCTTTATGGTGTGATTGTCCACCTAGAATTTCTTGTCTTAGTAGGTATGGCTACGGCTACGTTGCTCGTCTGTTTTAATTAGCGTATTATTAGGAAATACCAATATAGGACTCCTAGGTCGGCTCATGAATTGATCTTCCGGGACTTTCAGCGAGATCTAGATCTGTGTTATATTTGGGAATTGCTAGCACCTAGTTATACGTAAATCGTAGATTAACATGATACCTAAAAAGTTAGTGTTAATGGGACGGAGACTGATGCGATCGTCTAGGAAGTACGCTTTGAACAAAGGAATGTTGCCTAGGTGAGGAATACGGTTAATATCGGCATCCCTAGTTTTGTAAGCGTGTGAGTCATATGAGATGGAGGCCGAAAAAGCGAAGTCACGTGATGTAGCATAGTGATCTGGATGGCCTACCCGGAGCTAGATCTAGTTTAGGGGATGACTCCCGTAGCCAATATAAAAGAAATACGAATCGGATTAATAGTTGTCGAGTCTAGCTTAATTATATAGAATCTCTAGATCCAGACGATAACATAATAATTGGGGAGGTTAATTACGTGTCTTTATTTGTGTTGTGTCGAGTCGTGTCCTTTACCTTTCTTGTATTTTGTTGGTCATAGACCGTCTGTGTTCTTGGCATGAATGATTAATTATTTGTATATAAATGATCCACAATTGGTTCCCTGTGGGATCGACCTTGATTCGCTATAGCTATACTACGATGGACCTAGTCCTCTTGCTAGTATTGGTTTATGGTGGTCAAGTATTTTAATTTCACTTGATCTACGTGCATCAAGTTTTTGGCGCCGTTGCCGGGGAACCAACGGTCAATTTTATATATAAATAATTTTTTTTCATTCATGTCGAGTTTTCTGTTTTAGAGTCTGTTTTTTTTGAGTCCCTCTGGTTGTCTGCTCTGTGTAAAAGACTTCGCGTGTCTGTTTATCTCTGTATGTTTAATCCGTAGGTCTGATAGCAGCATGGGAAACCATGTTAAAATCAGTCTACGGTCCGTTTTGTTGTTCTTCTGTTTGCATAAACCAGGGAAGCAATAATCCGAGTCAGTAATTTTTCATGGGCGCTGAGAAATAACCCAGCAACATGTGGAGCTACGAATCTACGATGGGAAGAGCGAGGGGAGCAATACCTTTTAAGCACCAAGATGGCTCCGAAAAAAAATTTTAGGCTTAAATTCTTCGCGGTATAATGTTGAAGGCAAGGTACTACCTTCTTTGCTTATGATTTACTATCTTTTGTTTTTTTTGAACATAAGTTAGCTTATACATGAACACGAGTATGAATCTTAGCACGGAGTTGGTTTGTAAGATTTATCTTATTAGTGTTGAAGGTTACTTGCCCCAAATCTGTCTCATCTAGAGGGTGTAAGGAAACATGTAGTAGTTAAAGGAAGCGATGAATAAGGAGTTCCTCGTAGTTCTCAAAATCTCATTGTCCTATACATGAGATTGCTTCTACCGGCCGGGGAGCAACAATTTGTGTAGTTTAAGCATTCGCAATCTAAAGAAGACGTTGAATTTTGAGAGAGCATAATGAAGCGACATTATAGAGGATGTGATTAAAATGGGTCCTTAAGACTAAATCTCCTAAGAAGTCACGATTCCTAAAACAAGAGCGAGAGGTAAGAGCTTTGTATAAATGGTATGGATAAATGTCGTTTCCTAGGTCTCACAACCAAGGGAAGGATATTAAGCCACAAAAGCGACGAGCCCACCTCATATAGTGCTCAAGGGTCAACATCTGGCGATCCAAGAAGGATAACTGACAAGGATAATTTTTTGGAAAGTCGAGCTGAGGACTTTAAACTCAGAACTACTTCTAAAACCCTTAGGATTTATTTTTAGGATTTTAGGTTTTGTTTTCTTTGAGTCAAATAAGAGTAACGTGACATATGTGGAGGTTTTTTATTTTGCCGTGTTCCGATGGCCATTGGGCTAAGGATGTGCAAAACTTTTTTACTCAATATAGGCTACGTGAATTAGAGTTTCTTAGGAGAGTCGAGAAATTTCTAAATATAAGGAAATTTAGCAATCAACCTTAAGATGGAAGCATTAAGAGAGCTTGAGAATTATTGAAAATGTAACAGAGAATGATTGGTGCGAACAAGAACAATTTTGGTCAACTACCAAAACTTTTTAGAATGGCGATCCGAGTGAAAATCCAAAGTGGTGTGCAATTCGTTCTGCAACTACCCTTATCCTTTCCTTTATACCTTTTCACCCTTCAACCCTTTCTATCCTCTCACCAATCTGCCCCAACAGTTCACATTTCTAACCATTCTTTCATCCCCTCTCTTTCTTTCCATCTATTTCACTCTCCCACCCTCACCCAATCCCTTAACCAATACCCACCCAACACACAATTTCTTACCCACCCTTTATCTTTTCTTACCATCAGTCACTATCCTTTTCTAAACCCATCATACTCTCAACCTCCATTTTGTTTACAAAATACCTTTGTGTTGCGGAATTTGAAATATTGCTCGGTTTAATGTTTATCTTTTATCATTTTGGTTTTCGAGATCCTAGGCGGGGTACGTGTAGCTCGACCCTAGCTAGATTTTCAAAGTTTTTTTTGGTTCGATCAAACTACAACTCATCTTTCTACCGGAAGTTTTAAATTTCACACTTTTATGCCTATTCCGGCATTTCTAGATGATGAGTTTTGTTCTAAGAATATCACATCGATCCGACCTTGTTGATGACGGTGATGACTTTTACGTGATACATTGGGTTGTTAGTAATTTCGTGGAGAAGCTACATCTCCCTAAGTTGTTGATATCCAATCCAAACGTGAAGCGTACGCGCCGAGTTTCGATCCTATCTTTTACCAATAGGTCACATTGACTCTGTTATACCTTACCAAGTTTCTCTTTTACGCTGGATTAAATACCTTATCAATCCGGTAAACCTCGTGTTTTCACACGTGGGGTAATGCTTTTTGATCTTTGTCTTCTCCACCCGGTTTTAAGAATATTTCAGCGGTGGAGCTTATAGATGAAGACTACCTTCTTTGGTTGCTTGTTTACTTTTCTTTCTATTTAGTATTTTTCTTTTTGAGTCCGTATATCCTTGTTCAGAGTTAACTCTTTGGTTTTCCTTGTCATTGGTTGTATGAAATAAAGTGGCTTAATTGGTTTTTGGATATTTTATATCTAATTACTGCCACATTATTTTATATCTTCCATTGACATGTTATTAACGGTTTCGTGGAGTTTCTATTTGGTTTGCTTAGACAAGTTTGCACTTGCAACTCCACGACGTGCTTGAATAACTCCGATGTTCTGTATCGACTTGAGAGCCGTTTCCAGAGCTAAGTCTTTTTCTTAAATTCTCATTTTTATTTGTCATTGGGGACAATGCCAAGTTTAAGTGGTGGGTGGGAGACTTAGCCATGATGCTATAATTGAACAATTGAATGAAACGGTGAAAAAATGAAAAAAATTGAATAAATGCCAAATTAATTATATCTTGTACCCTTAGAATTGTGAGTTCCTAGCTAAGAATTGATAGGAAAGGAACCAAGTTGCATAATTACGTGATCATATTATACTTATGTGAATGTAAATTTAAGGATATTCATGCCAACTATTGCAAGTAGTTATTTATTATTCGATTACTCAATATGTGAATCGACGAATACCACACAAATTATAATAACTAAGAAGAATTATGTGTACATTGCGTAGATGATTGGTTATGCAGACCTAGTGTCGAAATTTATCTGCTGATGTATTCCTATCTTCTGGCCATCAAAGCGGAGTAATAAGCGTGAGAATAATCTGTGTTTTGACAAAGCGTTAAACACTGGGCTTGTAGTAAAATTACCAAAGTAGCCTTGCGCTTGTGGTAATATTCAATGCTATATTTGATCTAAGATAGGGGATACTTTAAAAAGTTTTCTTCCTTGAGATTGATAGTATTTGAAAAATATGAAGAATTGAAGAAATTCAACTTTTAAGAGGCTTTGAGTAGTACTCGGTCTCCAAGTCCAAAATCCCTATAGATACGCTCTTGCTTATTGCTCTAGTGCTCTAACCATTGCAAGGCATAAGAAGTATGAATGCTGAGGTTGGTAGGTTGAGATTGCGAAGTTAGCATAAACTCTAATCTTGCCACGAATAGATGGAACTAAATGCACATGCACACATCACTTCGATTCATAACGAGTAGTGGATAATGGGTACCTTATGAGCATGAGTGGTATGAGTTGACTCGAGTTTCTTGTGTAAGTATGATTTGACCATGGAAAATGTGTCTTGGGGAATGACTTATTGATGCTTTGTTCGGGACGATCAAAGTCTAAGTGGGGGGTAGTTGATGACGGTCAAATTATACCCGTAAAAGTCATCAACGTTGACCTTAAATCGAGATTAATAATATGTATTTTACGTTAAATCACATGTTTATATGGACTATTTAATGTTTTGTGATTTATAAAATATAATTTGGTATTTATCCATTTTTATTAGTATTTATCTATTCTTATTATATAATTTGGTATTTATCTGTTTTTATTTATATTTTGGTATTTATCCGGTTTATTATTTTATTATTTACTTTGAGATAAATATATATTTTGCGAGATTGAGATAATTTTGGAGGATAAATACAAATGGAAGAATTAAATCTCAAGATAAATCAAAGGAAATTCAAGATAAATATCGGATTAGCACGAAAAGATAGGATAAGCATGATAATAGACTCCAAGATGGCGCCACTTTAAGGATATACATGAAGAGGGGGGCGCACTTCATCTTTTGGAGATCGGCCGGGAGTTATCTCTTATTTGTTGTGATATTTTGATGTATATCTCTTAATTAGCTTGAACACCTATAAATAAAGGCATGTTATACACGCCTTTTACACACTTCTCAGTTTATAATAAAATCTTCAGTTTTTCTTAGAGCAGTTTTTATGCAAGATCTGCAATAATGTAAGTTCTTGTATTTATTTGTTCTTAGTTCTTTGTAATTAAGTCCCCAATTATTGTTTATCGTTTGAGGTTGTTCGTTCTTCACCGAACGATGTAGATCTAAGGATACGATATGAGGCGGTGGGGATTCCTTGTCTATAAGGATCAACACGCCCAGATCTGTTATCCGGTGACCTATAGATGATTTTGGTATGATCGGCAACCGTGTTTTTAGTAGATCTATATAATTGCTTTATGAATTTCTATTTTATCCGTTACGTATATAGAAACGCTAAGATTTAGGTTTTCGCCGCGTCAATCTAGCCACGTCTTTATGGTGTGATTGTCCACCTAGAATTTCTTGTCTTAGTAGGTATGGCTACGGCTACGTTGCTCGTCTGTTTTAATTAGCGTATTATTAGGAAATACCAATATAGGACTCCTAGGTCGGCTCATGAATTGATCTTCCGGGACTTTCAGCGAGATCTAGATCTGTGTTATATTTGGGAATTGCTAGCACCTAGTTATACGTAAATCGTAGATTAACATGATACCTAAAAAGTTAGTGTTAATGGGACGGAGACTGATGCGATCGTCTAGGAAGTACGCTTTGAACAAAGGAATGTTGCCTAGGTGAGGAATACGGTTAATATCGGCATCCCTAGTTTTGTAAGCGTGTGAGTCATATGAGATGGAGGCCGAAAAAGCGAAGTCACGTGATGTAGCATAGTGATCTGGATGGCCTACCCGGAGCTAGATCTAGTTTAGGGGATGACTCCCGTAGCCAATATAAAAGAAATACGAATCGGATTAATAGTTGTCGAGTCTAGCTTAATTATATAGAATCTCTAGATCCAGACGATAACATAATAATTGGGGAGGTTAATTACGTGTCTTTATTTGTGTTGTGTCGAGTCGTGTCCTTTACCTTTCTTGTATTTTGTTGGTCATAGACCGTCTGTGTTCTTGGCATGAATGATTAATTATTTGTATATAAATGATCCACAATTGGTTCCCTGTGGGATCGACCTTGATTCGCTATAGCTATACTACGATGGACCTAGTCCTCTTGCTAGTATTGGTTTATGGTGGTCAAGTATTTTAATTTCACTTGATCTACGTGCATCACTAATTCTTTAACTTTTAAAAATATTTTTGGACTGCATGGAACAAATTTTCTAGATCCGTCACTGACCAAATATAGCATAAAATCATCCGAAAAACGACCAATCTGGTCAATCCAGATCCACTCGACTTGTAACCGCATCAAGTTACCGTTGAAAAGAAAATTGATCGATCATTGTTCGAATGTTGAATCAAATGACTCATAAGGAATATTATATCTTTTTCCATATCTTTATTGTCTATATGATGTTCTTTATCTATCACCATGCTTTTTTGGGACTAGCATAAGCTTAATTTTTCTTTTTTACACACGCACCCGTTTTGCCCCGAGCGGGGCCTCAAAACCTGATCATTAGGCAGGTTATACCTTAGTTCTCAGCACTAAAACGATATCTTGTTGGTTCATTTTTTTTTGAGTATATGGTACATTCATTTTATCAAATGTAACACATTGGGATCACATAATTTTATTATTTTTTCATCATACACGCCTTAACTATGTAAAAAAGAGTTATACATATAAATAGGGGGTTATTTGGCACCCCTTTCTACTACTTTCACCCGGCACCTCAAAAATTTATTTTTGGCCCCACATGAATATTTTGATTATTTTCTAACTTCTCACACCACAAAAATAATAAAAAAATCACTTCTTACACCACAACTTTTCTGAAATTATAAAATAGTTTTCCAAAAAATTAATCAAACACTATTATCTTTCTATTAATCTAATCCACTAATCTAATCTAAAAACTAAAAAAACATTTAATCATTTCAACTACAAACTTAATTCTAATACAAATTAATAATCTTAAACATAAAAAACCTTCATCCATAAACCAATAAAAAAACTCCATTTTCTTCCCCATTCATCATCTTCCTCACTTCATCATCTTCATCATCCCCAAAAAAATCTATGGAACCTTCACCATCATCCAATACAAGTTTCAAAAATCATCATCTTGAATCAACTTATATCAATCAACAAATGCATTGCAATGTGGAAGATGTAGCAATCTCACTTGAAGATATACCATTTTCAAGCCAAGTGGAGAAGAAGATGAACCCCTCAAATTTGGTAATTTCTTGATGTAAAAATCATATTTTGATGTTCAATGTGTAAGTTAAGTGAATGGGTAAACTTCCTACACACATATTATCATGGTATACATTCATATATGGAAGAAATTATGGTTATTTCGCATTTTCCGATCGTCCCTAGGGCTTTCCCCGTCGTTCTTTTACGTCCTGCATCGTCCATGCCAGATGTAGGGAACTCCACCCACAACGACGCCCATTTCTACAAATACACGTCAGCGGTGACGGTGTTCTTCCACACAATACGGTGTATACATGTAACGCCTGAACGTCGTCACCACCAACGTTCATCTTGCATAGGGAACGTCAGTATATATGACGTTGTTAAAACGCTAGCACTAATGACATTTGTAGGGCAGAAAGGACGCTGATATGGATGACATTCTAATCAATGAGTAACTTCTGCTCGATGCCATTATAACGTCAGTGATGCTGGCATTTGTTGAGCCAAATCAACGTCGATTCTGCCGACGTTCTATATCAGTTTTCACATTTTTCCATCCATGTGTATTGAACTACCATTTACTTGTATTTATTAATATTTAATCCTTAGAAACATAGCGATGATACAAATTATGACAAGAGAAACAAAGCGGGGGCGGTAGAAGACGACGATGAAGAGTATTTTAAGGTAAGAAACCATTAAGTTAATATGTTATTTTATTATTCTCATCCTAATTGACTATGACTTTATTTGTATGTTTCCTTTGCAGCATTTGGATGATGAAATGATTGATGAAGATCAAGAAAATCTTAAGAATCTTTAAGATACCACACTTGCATTGAGGGATGAGTCACCTGAAGAGTTATCAGTCGATATGACTTCAATTTTTACAACTGATAAAGTATGTCTTTAAAACTTATACTATTTCAATGTTTGTGCATTTAAAACTTGATTTTGTTTTCATTACATTTATATATTGTTCATAGGTATTTGATTCGCATGAAGCCGTCACCAAACACCTCAAGGCATTGTCAAGAGCGAATGGTGTCGTCGTTGTGAAAATGAGATCTAATATGACCGGAAAGCAGACATTGTTCATTACATTCCAATGTGAGAGGGGTGGATTCCTAAGGGATCATCGCAAATAAGGAAAGTACGAGAAATTTTTTTGGTATTACTGGAAAGAATAAGACAAGGGAATCATCCACAAGGAAATACGGATGTCCTTTTGTATTGAAAACCAAGAAGGATACATTTAGAGCGGTGTGGACCGTAAAAGTAGTGAATGGTGTGCATAATCACAAAACATTCAAGTATGATGAGGGCCATGCATACCTTGGTCGGATTGATAAAGAACAAGTTCATGCTGTTGCAATATTGACTTGAAATGGCATTTTGCCAAGAAATATACTACGTATGTTGAGAGATACAGATGGGAAAAATTGTACGTCACAGAAGGCGATCTATAACATTCATGCTAAGATAAGGAAGAAAGCACGGCAGGGTCAGACAGTGACGCAAGAGGTTTAAAATTTGGCAGATAAGACCACATACTTCGTTCATTGTAGGCATGATGAGGGCAACATAGTGAATGATGTTTTTTGGGCCTATAATGATATCTTGTCTCTTGCAAGGTGATTTCCTTCTATCATGCTTATGGATTGTATCTACAAGACAAACAAGTACAAGATGCCCCTGTTGTAGTTTGTTGGCGTTACTGTTAGATGTAGTGCCCGAAAGATAATTTATGTAATTGTTTTTTATGACAGATTTTATTATTCTTATTATTTGCTATGTGCTTATAAAGTATACACTACTGCAAACACTAAGTATATCAGTATATAACCACTTTACTCAGTGTATGGCATGCACGTGAGGATTGAGTTAGTGGTGATATACTTGAACTGTTAGTCCGTGGTGAACTTAATCAGAGTTCAGGGTCTCATGACTAAAACACCAATAATGCGCCCAGAACACCTTGGGGTGTGATAGTCTTATCCGGACTGTCGGTAGAAGGTACCTAAGTAGGGCATTTATATTTGATGACATTCATATAGGACTGGACCAATTTAATATGTATTTCTTGATATAATTCCATAATCAGAAATCTTATTAAATTATAAGATGATCATATATGGATTGACCTTAATCCTGAGGTGATCACGGGATCTTTGCTTTGTCTCGGGGTAGTGTTTGATGTGTTAGTTACGGATCACTTTGATATGTGATCCAAGTCACTTCTCGTTGGTACTATTCCCCGATGAGTGAGTAGTTCTCGGTTTTCACGGACATGGAATCCATTCCTTCTTGCGGGAAGTAGAGAGACGGTCCCTTATTTGTTCGCCACTAAGAAAATGATCGATGGGCCCAGTACATATTAGACTAATTAGCTACTAGTCAGATATGTGAACTAATTGATCACTAGGGGTTAATGGTAAATAAGGATAAGATATTCCGAGTCTGTTTCACGGAGACTTCCCACTCAGAATGGACAGTCTATGGGGGGTTAGTCCGTATATAGTGATTATATCAGTGGACGCTTATTTACTCATAGGGTTGAGTGTAAGTATATATCTATAATTGGTAGAGTTCAGTTTCGAGTTTATGGTGGAGTAATCCCGGAATTAATAATTTAAGTATGAATATTCTGTTCAATGAATATTTTACTTAATTATTGGAGCTACTGGTTAGAGGTCCATGGTCCCCAATGTGACTCCTGTAATTCGGGTATTTTCCTTGTTAATGGGCCTCAGTGATAATTAATTGGCTGAGCCAATTAATTGATATGCGAAATATTATTTAGTTGGGCTAAATAATATAATACACAGAAAAGACATTTTCTGTGGGCATAAAACCCTAGGTGTGGCGCCTCCCATGTCATAAAGTGCAAGAATTAATTTTTTTGTGTGATTAATTATTTACTACTTAAATAAATAATTAATAAAAGATAATTGATTTGTAATTGATTGATTGATTAATCACAATCTTTTATAAATGGAATTATCTTTTATTGTGATTTCTTTTTAATTATTTATTTAATTAATTAGAAACTTGGAGGCCAATGATTTACTCTCCTATATAAAGAGAGTTCTTCCATGACATATTGAGAAGTTTTTTTTTTTTTTTTTTTTTTTTGACATACACACACAAAAATAGAGAGAAAAACTTATTTATTGTCTTGGGTTTTTGGTTGAAGAAAAACTTGTAGTTTTTTCTAGGAAGCATATCAAGGAGGTTTTAGTACCAAGAATTGGTGTCCACCAACAACTGTTTGGAGAACACATTGGAAGATCTTGGCTTCTCTTCCTGCTATTGGTAAGACATACTAAACCCCTTGTAGGAATTTAGATCATTTATTTATTTATTGTAATTTGTAAATCGTGATCCATCCGCTGAACAAAGAAACTACATCCTTCATGTGGCAGCAGAGCCAAGTTCCACGATTTATGAATTATATTCATAGATAAATGATTTAAAAGGAGTGGAATTGCATGTAGAAATTTTTATTTCATGCGTGTATAATTTTTGGTGTGATTGGTTGTTGTGGTTGAAGAGATGGATTGGGGTTGGCACTTGTTTACCGTTAGATCTATTGTAATTTTTTCGATTAGTATCGATTAAGCATAGGAATTGTAATTTAAATTTTATGCAATTTTAATTTCCGCAAAGTTTGTAAATTTTATGTAATCGATCCGGGTTCAAGACATGAAGATCGATCTTGAAGATGAAGATGATGAATCCCAAGAATATTGGGAGAGAGGGGGCGGCGGTGATCAATTTTTTTTTTGGTAAGGTCGGATATTTTTTATTAAAAAAAAAAAAAAACGGCTGAATTTGGATCCGCCCTTCTCTCCTTCGAAGCTCGTGGCTCGTGGTTCGTGTAAAGATCGATTCAAGATGCGGATGAAGATTTGAAGATTGTAATTTAATATATTTTATTCCTAGAATATAGGTTAGATGCGAGGGTGCCAACGGTCCATCTTGATGTTTATTTTCCGCACAAGTATGCATGCTTAGGATATATGTGTAGAACAGGAAAAATTGCCATGACATGAATCATATCATGAATTTCACTCCATATGCATATACATGTAGAAATTAATTCGAGGAATTAGTTAGGCATGTATACAACACGCGATTAGTTTTAATTAGTTGTACGATATTAATTAGAAACTAATTAGGGAAACCGAGGATTCCGGGTTTTGTCAATCGTCATGGTTAGGTGATGAATTCTTGGTGAATCCCACCTTACGAAAGCATATGGAGTAAAATCCCGAAACCTCGAAGAGATTACGTTTTTATCCGTAGTGTCTACGTGAAAATTTAATGTTAAGAGATTGAACAATTATGGGCGAATATGGTTCGAAAATGGTCAAACCATGGTTGGGTGGTCAACTGAGCCACGGCTCGATCGACTTAACCCTCCACGTGTGGCGTTTGCACGGGGGTTCGGCAAGGCTGAGCTATCCGACGAGCAACTACGGCTCAACGGAGCTCCTCTAGCACTGATCCATCCAACGGCCACATATGTTCCAACGAATAGGTCGGGTGGGCTACCCCACATAACCGACACCATTCGGGCCCATGATTTATTCAAGTCCAAAAACGAAATCAGTAAACCCACCACTTTTTCAAAATATTGAGTGGGAGCGGGGAAGGCGACAGCCGACCCCACGGCCTCTACTGTTGACACAAGCAACGTGAGAGATGGTGACGCCTCATGCCGGCCTGGGACCGGTCTCCCTAAGGAAGGCCTTCACCGCTATCAAAATTCAAGGCTTGTTCTCTGAAAGGATAGGATTTTGGGTACTCACCGGGTCACTGACCGACCTAAGGCGGCATACTCACGGTCTACCTTGAAATCTGAAATAGTAGGTCACACTCATTATGGGTATTTTTGGTAATACCTTTGCTGAAAAAGAAAGGTAATCGGGGATTAAAAATTGGATGTTTGATTCCATTTTATGAATTATATTCACCTTAGGGTTTGCAGTAGTGTATACTTTATAACATCCTTATAACCAGTAGCAAAGAAACTACATCCTTTAGGTTCAACGATTTATGAATTATATACATAGATAAACGATTTAAAATGAGTGGAATTGCAAGTAGAAATTTTTATTTCATGCGTGTATAATTTTTGGTTTGATTGGTTGTTGTGGTTGAAGAGATGGATTGGGGTTGGCACTTGTTTACCGTTAGATCTGTTGTAGTTTTTTGGATTAGTATCGATTAAGCATAGGAATTATAATTTAAATTTTATGCAATTTTTTTATTTCCGCAAAGTTTGTAAATTTTATGTAATCGATCCGGGTTCCGGACATGAAGATCTTGAAGATGAAGATGATGAATCCCAAGAATATTGGGAGAGAGGGGGCTGGCGGTGATCTTTTTTTTTTTGGTAAGGTCGGATATTTTTTTAATAAAAAAAAATAAATGGCTGAAAAAAAAAATTAATTTTTTTTTGAGAGTTATATATATGTTTATATATTAAAAAAAATGGATCCGCCCCTTCTCTCCTTCGAAGCTCGTGGCTCGTGGTTCGTGTAAAGATCGATTCAGGATGCGGATGAAGATTTGAAGATTGTAATTTAATTTATTTTATTCCTAGAAAATAGGTTAGATGCGGGGGTGCCAACGGTCCATCTTGATGTTTAGTTTCCGCACTAGTATGCATGCTTAGGATATCTGTGTAGAACCGGAAAATTGCCATGACATGCATCATATCATGAATTCCACTCCATATGCATATACATGTAGAAATTAATTCGAATAATTAGTTAGGCATGTATACAACACGCGATTAGTTTAAATTAATTGTATGATATAATTAGAAACTAATTAGGGAAACCTAGGATTCCGGGTTTTATCAATCGTCATGGTTAGGTGATGGATTCTCGGTGAATCTCACCTTGCGAAAGCATAGGGAGTAAAAATCCCGAAACCTCGACGAGATTGCGTTTTGGTTCGTAGTGTCTACGTGAAAATTTGATGTTAAGGGATTGAACAATTATGGGCGAATATGGTTCGAAAATGGTCAAACCATGGTTGGGTGGTCAACTGAGCCACGGCTCGATCGACTTAACCCTCCACGTGTGGCGTTTGCACGGGGGTACGGCAAGGCTGAGCTATCCGACGAGCAACTACGGCTCAACGGAGCTCCCCTAGCACTGATCCATCCGACGGCCACATATGTTCCAACGAATAGGTCGGGTGGGCTACCCCACATAACCGACACCATTCGGGCCCATGATTTATTCAAGTCCAAAAACGAAATCAGTAAACCCACCACTTTTTCAAAATATTGAGTGGGAGCGGGGAAGGCGACAGCCGACCCCTCGACCTCTACTGTTGACACAAGCAACGTGAGAGATGGTGACGCCTTGTGCCGGCTTGGGGCCGGTCTCCTTAAGGAAGGCCTTCACCGCTATCAAAATTCAAGGCTTGGTCTCTGAAAGGATAGGATTTAGGGTACTCATCGGGTCACTGATTGACCCTAAGGCGGCATACTCACGGTTTACCTTAAAATCTGAAATAGTAGGTCACACTCATTATGGGTATTTTTGGTAATACCTTTGCTGAAAAAGAAAGGTAATCGGGGATTAAAAATTGAATGTTTGATTCCATTTTATGAATTATATTCACCTTAGGGTTTGCAGTAATGTATACTTTATAACATCCTTATAACCAGTAGCAAAGAAACTACATCCTTCAGGTTCCACGATTTATGAATTATATTCATAGATAAACGATTTAAAAGGAGTGGAATTGCAAGTAGAAATTTTTATTTCATGCGTGTATAATTTTTGGTTTGATTGGTTGTTGTGGTTGAAGAGATGGATTGGGGTGTGCACTTGTTTACCGTTAGATCTGTTGTAGTTTTTTTGATTAGTATCGATTAAGCATAGGAATTGTAATTTAAATTTTATGCAAATTTTTTATTTCCGCAATGTATGTAAATTTTATGTAATCGATCCGGGTTCAAGACATGAAGATCTTGAAGAAGATGATGAATCCCAAGATTATTGGGAGAGAGGGGGCTGGCGGTGATTTTTTTTTTTTGGTAAGGTAGGATTTTTTTTTTTAATAAATTTTTTTTTGAGAGTTATATATATGTTTATATATTAAAAAATTGGATCTGCCCCTTCTCTCCTTCGAAGCTCGCGGCTCGTGGTTCGTGTAAAGATCGATTCAAGATACGGATGATGATTTGAAGATTGTAATTTAATTTATTTTATTCCTAGAAAATAGGTTAGATGCGGGGGTGCCAACGGTCCATCTTGATGTTTAGTTTCCGCACTAGTATGCATGCTTAAGATATCTGTGTAGAACTGGAAAATTGCCATGACATGCATCATATCATGAATTCCACTTCATATGCATATACATGTAGAAATTAATTCGAATAATTAGTTAGGCATGTATACAACACGTGATTAGTTTTAATTAATTGTATGATATTAATTAGAAACTAATTAGGCAAACCTAGGATTCCGGGTTTTATTAATCGTCATGGTTAGGTGATGGATTCTCGGTGAATCCCACCTTGCGAAAGCATAGGGAGTAAAAATCCCGAAACCTCGACGAGATTGCGTTTTTGTCCGTAGTGTCTACGTGAAAATTTGATGTTAAGGGATTGAACAATTATGGGCGAATATGGTTCGAAAATGGTCAAACCATGGTTGGGTGGTCAACTGAGCCACGGCTCGATCGACTTAACCCTCCATGTGTGGCGTTTGCACGGGGGTTCGGCAAGGCTGAGCTATCCGACGAGCAACTACGGCTCAACGGAGCTCCCCAGCACCGATCCGTCCGACGGCCACATATGTTCTAACAAATAGGTCGGGTGGGCTACCCCACATAGCCGACACCATTCAGGCCCATGATTTTTTGTTCTTTAGAGATACATCAAGTCCAAAAACGAAATCAGCAAACCCACCACTTTTTCAAAATATTGAGGGAGAGCGGGGAAGACGATAGCCGACCCCACTGCATCTACTGTTGACACAAGCAACGTGAGAGAATGGTGATGCCTCGTGCCGGCCTGGGACCGGCCTTCTTAAAGAAGGCCTTCACCGCTATCAAAATTCAAGGCTTGGTCTCCGAAAGGATAGGATTTTGGGTACTCACCGGGTCACTGACCGACCCTAAGGCGGCATACTCGCGGTCTACCTAAAAATCTGAAATAGTAGGTCACACTCATTATGGGTATTTTTGGTAATACCTTGGCTGAAAAAGAAAGGTAATCGGGGATTAAAAATTGGATGTTCGATTCCAATTTAATCATCGAGAGAGAAAGATCTCAATTTAGTCGTCACCTCTTTGATCTACCCTAGGCGGCACTGAGGTGTGAGACTAGATCCTTGGAACGGTAGGATAGACTATACATTTAGTTTATAGTTCCTGAAATTTATTAGTAGTGTATAATTTGAATTTAATTTCAGTCATTTATTTACATCATCATGTCGTCGCAAATTTCTTTACTGTTGAATGATAAGTTGACCGTAACCAATTTAGCTAAGTGGAAAAGTAACTTTGTTGGTCCCTTGAAAAGGCTTTGGTTAAGTTTAAGGGGGGGGGTGGTGAATAAACTTAACACTTAAAACTTTTGGAGTTAACAAACTCAGCAAGTTCGCAGCCCGCCGACGCTCGCAGTCCGCGACGCTCGCATGTCCGCCGGGCCGCCGATTTTACTGAATTTGTTGCAGCAGAATATATTCAAGTTAAGCCTTATTACTTGTTTCTAAAATATGATACTAAGTATTAGATACTCAGTAGTGTAAGTGTGTGTAATTCAGTTGCTAGTTTCAGTAGGTTGATGTGCTTAATATACTAAATTCAGAAATTAAATGCAGAAAGAAAATAGGCAAGTTTTATAGTGGTTCCAGGTGGTGTAATTCTGTCAGTCCACTCTTCTCCTGTGATGTTGAAGGAAATTCACTAGAGATCTTTGAGGTTGCAGTTACAAAAATCCCTAAGTTGTCAGTCCTTCACCAATAACTATGGCTTCACAAACTGAACACTTGGAACAGGTAGGATTACTGCTCAAAAGTCTTCCACTGGTCCTTGAAGGGTATGATTGCCTCTTCACCAGCTCCACCACAAACAACAGTTCTTGACACATAAGTGCTTATCTGTCTTCAGCAGGTTTCTTGTAAAAGAAAGTTTGAATCAAGTAAATGATTCCGCTTTCAGCAGCTTGATCAGGATGAAATGATCAACAACTTGGAATCTTCAAGTGTGTATACTTGACGTAACTTGATAGCAGGTTACACTTGAAGAATTTACTAGATCAGTAGCTTTAAGCTCAGTAACATCAGTAGGGTGATTTTCTTGATAAGAATCTGAAAGCTTAAGATGATTGTTGTTTTTCCTCAAAATTCATTATGTGTATCTGAATTTGGAGTCCTCTATTTATAGTAGAGAATCCTGTGACTTATGTTTGAAATTCAAACATAACCGTTTCAGATTTGTCCCCATCTTGACTTGCTTTCTATCCTTGTACATAGTACTGACACTGTCAGTTTACTTTTTGACAGTTTTTAGACTGTCTACCCTTTGACTCGTATCCATTGGGTAAAGTTATGAATATTTCCAACGTCTCTTTAATCTTAACCATTGATTTGTTGACAAAATCAAAAGTCGTTATCTGTCATTATCCTTGTAATCTTCCAATGTAACCTTTGATTAAATCGAAATATGTATTCAAGGGTTCCGGTGTATGTAAGTCCGTTTGAAATACTTGTCGATCGATTGTCGAAGTTTGCTTTGTGTTCATAAAACACTTTAGCTGACTATCTTTTATCTAACATATGATTGTGAAGTTAGATCACACCATTTTGAACATAACTAAGTTCCAATAACCACTAAAATTGTGGAACTTAGACCTTGAACACAAGGTATATGTAATCAGTTTAGGTCATCACAGACTTCCCTAAATTCTGATTCCATATCCTTGAATTTAAACACTACGTTTGATCCCTTAGCCTTCAATAACTGAGTTTGAGCCCTCAGCCTTCAGTCACTGAATTTGAGCCCTCAGACTTTAGTCCTCAGCAGGTTCCTAAACTAGTCTACCGACCCGGTACCTTATCGACCTAGACAATGTCCGTCGATGAAAGTCAGCTGACCTTTTACAATGCTTGTTTGATCAAAACCTATACAAAGATCAAACTCTAATAAGCCTATACATTTAATTTAGACATCTTTTTGCCTTTGCTCTATAACAAACTAGTCGGCACTCATCACTAAAACTTAAAATATGTCCAACAAACTTAAAATTTGTGCTCGTCTTCGAAAATGTTCAACATGTTCTGACCTCGAACATTCCAGCACTTACTGCCCAGTCCTCAAAAGCCGACAAAGAAAATCGGCAAAAGTGGACTAAGTCTGATAACAAGGCGTGGGGCTTATGATAGCCTCGATGTCGGAAATCATTAGGACCAAATGTGAAGGTTTTGCAACAGCTAGAGAAATCATGCAAAACCTTACCTCAATGTTTGGCACACCTTCTGATCAAGCTCGACACGAATCTATCAGGATGGCTGTTAAGGGTGAAATTATATGTTTTATAAGGTTATATTTTGTGATGTTTTTCCCCTTTTATTTGTATAATTTGCATAATAATAAGGTCTTATATGGAAATATTTAGTAAACGATATTTTTAAGGGCTTAATCGCAATATTGATGTAATTATGTGATTTTATGGTTGAATTATAATTATTTGGATATTATTACAGTTTGCAATGTTTTCCCATGTCTCATAGGTATTATTATGAGGTTCAACTAATGATAAAAAGAGATGAAATTCGAGATATGGTGATTAAAGAAAGAGATAATGATGAGGTGGATTGAAGAAAAGAGATAGAGATGCAAAAACCACATTCAGGCCATATTGGACGAGCGTCCAGGTCCCGTCCAGAGTGGACGGGGGTTTGATAAAACAGACGGGCGTCCGGAAGAGCGATTTTGATACAGAGAGCATGAACGGTAGCTGGACGAGCGTCTGAGGAGAGTTCAATAATTGCGAACGAGCGTCCATTATAGTGAACGCTCGTCCATCCGACCGACTTGGAGAAACCGACTTTGGAGGCTATAAATACCCATCTATTTTCACACATTAGGGATACCAATTGACATTATTCGAAACCCTAATATCAGGGGCGGCTTTAGGCTGCATCTTTACCGCTTTTAATCCAGTTTTCACACACTTTAATTCTAGATAAAAGTAGGTAGTTTTATGTTCTTAATTCCTGCACTTTTGAGTTCTCTGAGGATGTTCAGAGGCTAAGCTTCTACAAACGAGCATTGTGAAGCCATCCAACACTTGTTGACTTCATTTTCTTCGATTATATTGTAAGTTTCTAATCAAAGTTGTTCCCTTTATCATGTTTTATGATGTTAATTGCATTTATATCGAAAGATGTGCATGTATGAGGTTTTATATTTGATGAAAGTCTTTATAAACATTAGATCACCATGATTTAGGAATGGATCTTTAATCTATGTCAAACAAAAGTTGATAGGTTGAATATTTAGGTTAAAACGTTAAAGTTTACATCTTTGCTTATTTTATGACGCGTTAATTTCCGTAAATCGAAAGATAGGAATTAATAGGCGAATTATCTACGAAAGTAGGAATTCATACCTTTGATAAGATGAATCACAACTTGTTAGAAACGAAAATATAATCAAGATAGGAAGTTAATAATTGTTGGATAGGTGGATCAACTCGCTCGTTTGTCCGTTTTGAATTTGATCTAATCCTTAGAACTTGAATTTGTTTAGTTTAGATTACTGTTTTTCCACATTAGTTTAGTTTGTTCGCAACCAATTCTTCCTAGCTTTGGATTTCGTCCTCTGTCTAGTTTATTTTCAGCATATTTGTCTAGTTTAGTTCCCTGTTTAGTTAAGTTTTCGTGACATCGTTTAGGTAGGCAAAAACTAGGATTAACAACCATCAGTTCCCCGTAGGATCGACCCGGCATTAACCACTAGTACTACGATCCTTATACTTGGGGTTAACAAGATTATAAATTATATTACTTGTTTATTTCATTAGCAATAATCCGTGGACAAGTTTTTGGCGCCGTTGCCGGGGAACGAACGGTTGCCTAGTTTTTGTTTAGTAGTTAGGTTAGATTTTCGTTTTTATTTTTCTGTTTTTCGTAATATCTTAATTGTTAATATTAACTGTTTAGTCTGTTTTATTTATGTGTGTTTCTGTGAGTAATTAGTATAGATTTTAGTCATCAAGTTTATATCTCTGTTTTTGCTGTTTTTGTACTCTGTTTTCTTTGTTATCCCCTTTCTTTTCTGCAAATTTTCGATTCCTCCCTGAATTTTTTTCAGCATCTGGACGAGCGTTTAGTTTACTGGACGCCCGTCCGCTGAAAACTCTTCAATCCTGTATCAATTTCCGACCTGCAGACGAGCGTTCATACCTCGGACGCCCGTCCAAGGATATTCGACGGACCGGACGAGCGTTCGGTTTTCGAACGCCCGTCCGTCTCAAACTCGGGCGGACGCTCGTTCACATTTTGGACGCCCGTCCGTCTGCGTCTTTCCTTCTCTTCTCTTTCTTTTCCTAGATCTTGATACTAGTTTTAGGCTTTTAATCTCTCAGATAGTTTTTTTCTTTTTCTTTAGTTTTTAAGTTCAATATCTTGATTTGGGCCTCGGTTTATGCAAACTCGTAGTCATAAGGGACCACTAATCTATTCCCCCGACCCCGAGCGGACCATAGTCCGACCCAATAGGCGGAGACTTCGTTTCGACGAGGGAAACGCCCTAGATCAAGAATTTGAGAAATATCTTGCGGGAGAGATCGAAAAAATAGTAATAATGGCTGCGAAGATAGACGGACGTTGGCCGACTATGCCATGCACAGGTACAATCACAATCAACCCGGCTATCATCATGCCGGCCATTACTTGCTCCAACTTTCGAGCTTAAACCCGGACTTATACGGATGATGCGGCATGCATCCATTTTCCATAGGTTCCAATCTGAAAACCCCCACACTCACCTACACACATTTCTACACATATGCGGTACTACCCGTATCCAAGGTGTAAGTGAGAACGCAATCAAGCTCAAACTCTTCCCATTTTCCTTGCGAGGGGAAGCACTAGAGTGGTATCACTCTCTCCCTTCGGAATCCATTACGACCTGGGCCGAACTTGAAAAAGAATTTTTGAGTCAATATTTTCCTCCATCAAAGACGGCCCAGTATTTGAATGAAATCTTCACATTCCGTCAGCAGGAAAATGAGTCTTTCTTTGATTGCTGGAAAAGGTTCAAGTCCCTTCTCAGAAAATGTCCCCACCATGGCTTGCCAATGCAAAGGCAAGTCAATACATTCTTTAGCGGATTGACCGAGCTCACTAAGGGCATGGTCAATAGTTCATCAGGTGGGGCGTTTTTGAAGAAGACACCTGATGAGGGATGGGCACTGTTTGAAGACATTGCCAAATACAACTATGCCCCATCCTATCAGGCCATCCAAGCGCCTCTTCCTCCCAAGGTGGAGGAAGTAAATGTCCAAAGTCTGATTGCCATGCTGCAAAAGCAGATGGCAAGTCCTCAAGTTCCAAACCTGATTAATCAGACTCCTTCGTTTCCGCAGAACCCTCAGGTTCTGTATTGCGAAAATTGTCGTCGGGGCGGTCACATGTTTGGCCAATGTCAATTTCGGTCCCCATCTTTCTCATCAAGTCAATGCTGTTCATAACAATGGACAGTATAATCCAATCACATGCCAAGTATGTGATGATCCGGGGCACACTGCTCGCTTCTGTCCCATGATTGGACAGAATGCAGAAGTGAATGCTTTTTCTGGCCAGTCAAATCCGCGGTTCAATAACCAATTCTCTGGCCAGAATAATTCTCAAAACCAGGGCTTCGGCCAGAATCCGAGCTTTAATTCAAATCCAAATTTCAATCCGAGCTTTAATCAGAATCCAAACTTCAACAGCAACCCTGGATTCAATCAGAACCAGAACTCAAATTTCTCAAATAATACTCAGAGGTTCAATCAGAATTGGCCCGCCAATTCCAACTCTCAATTTCAGAATCGGCCCAGCCAGCCATACTCTCAAAATCCCTAAAACTCTCAAGGCCCCTCCCAGTCCAACAATCTCGAAGCTAAGTTGGAGGAGCAAAGCAAAAGTATTCAACTTCTAATGAATACGAACAAGAGCCTTGAGAGGCAAATAGGCAACAGCGGGCCGAGCGAACTAGCGTCAAGACCCCCGGGGCATCCGCCTAGTTTTACGAGAAAAACCCAAGGGGCGGTCAAGTTGCTCGGGCCGATATAAGCAACGACCAATGTACGACCTCGTGCCAACAATGCAATACGGTAAAGAGGAGGCCGGTGCAATGAGTTTAAGAAGTGGCACTCGGTGAGTGGTCCCCCCGGCTTCCGGGGAAACCACTAGCCCCTCCCCGCCAATTATGGTGCGGGGAGGGGAAGTTGAGCACCCATTATCCTCTGGTCCGGCAAAAGCATACTCGGGTGGCTGATCCCCTGAGTGGTGAAAGAATTGAGAGTACTCGGGTGGCTGATCCCCCGAGAAATGAAAGAGTTGAAACACCTCAGGTGGCTGAACCCTTGAGGAAAGAAGATTCGGTTGAGAGTCAGGTGGCTGATCCCCTGACTAATAAGAAGTCTAAAAAAGTGGTGAGGTGGAAAGATCTGGAAGATAAAGCCGTAAGTGCATCCTCAAAGAAATTTTTTTCTGAGAGTGATCTAAAGAAACTCCCTTTTCCACCGTGGAAGAGCAACATCCCTCTGAGTGAAGATAAGAAATATGAAAAGGTGCTTAACCTTTTGAAAAATACTCAGGTAAATCTGCCATTATCCGAGGTCTTGGTCGAGATGCCTAAGTATACAAAATTCATCAAGGATGTTGTGTCTTCGAAAAAGAAATTAGCAGGCATGGAAAGGCAAATTGGTGAGGATTGTTCCTTGATAAATCATCAAGACTTACCAACCAAGAGGGGCGACCCAGGAAAATTTGTGCTCACATTGCAGATGGGAGGCCTAGTCTTCCCAAATTCCTTATATGACCTGGGTGCATCCATCAGCTTGATGTCGTTGTCTGTTTGCAATCAGCTTGGTTTACAAGATCTTCTAGAACCCACCACCATGAACCTTCAGTTAGCCGATAGATCTTCCAAGAAAGCTTCGGGGATCCTGAGAGACGTATTAGTTCAAATTGATAGGTTTACCTTTCCAGTTGACTGGTACGTCTTAGATATGGAGAAAGGTGAGAATGTTCCCCTGATTCTTGGAAGACCTTTCCTTTCTACAGCTAGAGCCCTCATCGATTGTGATGGTGGGCAAGTAACTATTCGAGTTGGTGACCAAGAGGTGAGCTATAGTGTCTCTAAATCTATTCAAGTACCCTCTGGTTCTCCAACCGGCTTTTCCATTGAGGAGTCATTTAATGACTTCAATGACTGTATGGACGAGCAAGTCAAGGCTGTGGAAGCAGAATATGAGTGATTGATCGATAATCTGAATAGTCATGGTGTGGTTAATCTAGATCAATTAGCAGCTGACCTTGAAGATGAGTTATTAAGAGAAGAAGCTTTGGCAGTGGAGCCGCTAAGTAAGCTCAGCGATGCCGAGTTGAAAAGTGGAGGGCTTAAATCGAGTTTAGAGGATCCCCCCGTAGATCTAGTTCTGAAGCCGTTGCCTAAACATCTTAAGTATGTGTTCCTACGGGAAGGTGACAAGCTTCCCTTGATCATATCTGCCAAGCTATCTCGAATAGAAGAGCTGAAACTGTTAAACGTCTTGCGAAAAAACGAAAGAGCCTTTGGATGGCAGGTGGGAGATATCCGAGGAATACCTCCTGACATCTGCATGCACAAGATCAAGACTAGTGAGGGAGCCAAATGTGTAAGACAGCCCCAAAGGAGGCTTAACCCTCACATGCAAGAAGTAGTCAAGAAGGAAATCATTAAGCTTCTAGATATGGGTATCATATACGACATCGCTGACAGTGAATGGGTATCCCCTACTCAAGTAGTCCCCAAAAAAGGAGGGATTACTATTGAGAAGAACGAGAAGGGAGAAGAGATAGCATTGAGGCTCGTTGGCACGGGCTATAGAGTCCGTATTGACTATAGAAAACTCAATGAGGTCCCAATGAAAGATCATTTCCCCCTTCCTTCATTGACCGGATGCTTGAGCGTCCGGCGGGGCATGCTTTCTCTTGTTTCCTCGATGGATATTCGGGATACTTCCGGATACCCATCGATCCTATTGACCAAGAGAAGACCACTTTCACCTCGCCCTTATGGTACATTCGCTTACGGGCGGATGCCATTTGGTCTCTCGTAATGCCCTGACCCACCTTTCAAAGGTGTATGATGGCTATCTTTGACGGGCTAGTTGAAAAGTGTATGGAGATTTTCATGGAAGACTTTTCGGTCTTTGGTCAATCCTTTGATGATTGCCTCGATAATCTTGATCAGGTGTTATCTAGGTGTGTGGAAAAGAACTTGGTGCTCAATTGGGAGAAATGCCATTTTATGGTAGATGAGGGGATAGTTCTTGGCCACAAAGTGTCCGCCAAAGGTATTGAGGTAGATAGGGCTAAGGTGGAAGCTATCGAGAAGATGAGTTATCCTAAGAATGTTCGCGAAGTCAGAGGTTTTCTCGGACATGTCGGCTTCTATAGGAGATTCATTCGGGACTTTTCAAAGATCGCCAAGCCCCCGTCTACCTTACTTAAGGAAGACGTTGAGTTCGCCTTTGATGATAGGCGCAGGCACGCGTTTGAGGAGCTCAAAAATCGTCTGATCTCTGCTCTAATACTTATATCGCCTGACTGGAACCTACCCTTTGAGCTTATGTGTGATGCATCCAACTATGCAGTTGGTGCAGTTTTAGGCCAAAGGATCGTAGGAAAATTCCGGCCTATCTATTATGCCGATCACACACCGAGCCCCGCACAAGTTAACTACACGACCACCGAAAAGGAATTGTTGGCCGTGGTATTCGCCATGGACAAATTCCGTAGTTACTTGTTGGGAGCTGTAGTCACTGTTTGGACTGACCACACTGCCTTGCGCTATCTCATGACCAAGAAAGAGGCTAAACCGCGTCTGGTACGTTGGATACTGACCTTACAAGAGTTTGATGTCCAAATTAAAGACAAAAAGGGCAGTGAAAACGTAGTGGCTGATCATGTCTCAAGATTGTTGACTAAGGAAGAGACAGAACCTGATGATATAGATCTTTACTTTCCTCTAGAAAACATCATGCTTATCGATGGTTGCGCTCCTGATGTTCCATGGTATTCTTCCATTGTAAACTACCTTCATGCCCGTTATCTTGACCCTGAAATGTCTTATCAAGAGAAGAAGAAGTTCTTCTCTGATATGAAATCTTTCGTTTGGGATGAACCGTACCTCTTCAAATTCTGTAAAGATGGTTTGCTAAGGAGGTGTGTTCCTGAATCTGAGCAACGCGATATAATCAAGCAATGCCATAGTGGACCCACAGGTGGTCACTTTGGTCCTTGGAAAACGGTTGCGAAGATCTTCCAGTCCGGTTTCTACTGGCCCACGATCTTTAAGGACACGGAAGCTTTCTGTAAAGCTTGCGATAGGTGCCAAAGAACCGGTACTCTAACAAGGCGATTCGACATGCCACTGAAACCCATTCTTGAATGCGAAGTCTTTGATGTATGCGGGATTGACTTTATGGGTCCATTCCCATCTTCCTGTGGGAATAAATACATCTTAGTCTGCGTAGACTATGTATCGAAATGGGTGGAGGCAATAGCCACTCCTCGCAATGATCATAAAACGGTCATGAATTTTCTAAAGAAGAATATCTTTGTGAGGTTTGGATGTCCACGTGCCTTGATTAGTGATGAAGGGACACACTTTTGCAACCGACCCTTGGAAAAAGTCCTCGAGAAGTATGGTGTTCGTCACAAAACTGGCACACCATATCATCCGATGACTAGTGGTCAGGTTGAGCGAAGCAACCGAGCTTGAAGAAGATCCTGGAGAAAACGGTGAACGATCATAGAAAAGACGGAGTCTAAAGTTGGATGATGTCTTGTGGGCATATCGAACCGCCTATAAGACCCCCATGGGTACATCACCCTACCGGATGGTTTATGGTAAATCGTGCCACTTGCCGCTTGAGTTAGAGCACGAGCTTATTGGGCTATAAAGTTTCTTAACTTCGATTCCCAATCCCGTGGCAAACACCGACCGCAGCGGTTGCATGAGTTGGACGAGTTTAGGCTTCAGGCTTACGAAAGTGCCAGGATCAGTAAGGAAAAGATGAAACTCCTTCATGACGCAAAGATCAAGAAGAGAGAATTTCAAGTTGGAGAGCAAGTGTTACTATACAATTCCAGGTTACATTTGTTTCCTGGGAAGTTAAGAACACGTTGGTCTGGTCCATTTGAGATTCTCCAAATCATTCCTGGAGGCGTTCTAGAACTGCGCGGTTATGGTGATCAACCGTTCCGAGTGAATGGTCAAAGATGCAAGCATTACATTGGTGAACCCAAGGTAAAGCCTTTGACTGTTCGATTTCTCGATATCCTCGGGTGTAGCACCCCTAAAGTCGACGAGTTTGATGAGTTTTCGCCCGATTTGTTTTCCGAGGATGACGGTTGTGATAAATCGAAGAAGTTCTAGCTGGTAGTTGGGACATGGAAGAGTATGAAAGGGAGCAAAAGTTGAAACGCCATCAAAAGAAGAAGAAATCGACCATGGGGAAGATTACACGTATATGGAGAGCTATAAAGGATTTAACCCCATGTGTTAAATGCTTGTTTACTCGGACCACACTACGGACCGGAGCTTAAACGAGGTAGTGGGCGGTAGAAAAGTCAAATGGCCTGATCCAGGCTGAGCTTCAACTGTGTCGAGCTAACGACATTAATCATTAGCGCTACTAGGAGGCATTCTAGATATCCTTTATTTTTCTTTTGTTTTTGTTTATTTTCTAGTCTTTATTTTCGGGCTCTTGTCGGTTTCTCGTAGGCTCGGATTTTATCGTTTCTTAGTTTTTGTATTTGAAGTTTTTCTTTTGAATTGGTGTTTTGAATGGAATTTGCTTTGTTTTTAGCATGAGAGACTGCTTTGTGGATATTGTTCAATCTCGATTTCTCTTTGTTTATCTCTACTCTATGATATGGTATAATCCCTTGTTTCCCCCGAGGTATTTCTTTGTTTTTCAAGTGTGCAGGGTATTTGCATTAACTTTTGTGAGTTTTAGACGATATCAGTTTTCTGGTGGATGGTCCACAATCTACTGATATGCTCGAGCATTCCTGGGTGATGCGCATCATTCCAGAGTTGCTCCCTTTCGGAAGACAATCAGCTAAGTTCTCTTTTCTTTTAATTTGCACAACATGAGGACATGTTGTAGTTTAAGTGTGGGGGAGGGGAATGAGTCGATTTGTATCTACCATTTGCTTAATACATGATGTTTCTATGCAAAATGAGTAAAATTTTCGAAATTTTTGTTTTGTCCCGAGTAGGCAATACATGTTAATGTTCTTTGTTTTCAATAGTCATCTATGCTATATATCATATGTTTGGTAAGTTAGTTGTTTCACCTGACACTATTTTTCACGAGCCATAGTGACGATGAGCTATTTTATAGAGTTATTACCCTGTTTGGATTAGTGATTTTTGATTATCTTGTAAGCCATGTGCTTAGTGCTACGTATGTATCGTGAGACTTATGATAGTTTGTATTTAGATCCGGAGTATGTTATACTTGTGAATATCTAGAAGTTTGAATGTGATAAGTAAAACGTAGCTATTGTCAAAGTGAAAAAGTTGAATTAATGAATTAATCGTGTGTGTCGAAAGCTAGTCGATGATTTGAGTGAGGTAGGGTGTACCACGTATGTCCTATACCACTATGATGACTAAAAGCTCACGGCAGTTAGGAAAAGCTGCCTTATGATTGGAGTAAGGTAGGGTATTATCTCGAAATGTCCTATTCTGCTATGAGGGCAATAGCTTCTTCTAATGTGTGTTTAAAAAGTGAATGAATTCAATCAACTTAAGATATGTTATGAAATGAATAAGGCTTAGTTTCCGTTAGTCTTATCCCCAGTATAAACTGAAAGATATGAGGTAGGGATTATCCTCTGAGTATTTCAGAAAGGCCCTAGATTCATTCGATCATTCTTTTCGGGATATGTCACGTTTGTAGGGTACATCTTATGAGTGTCATTTATTACTATTCTACGAGGGGGTATTAGCTAGTTTTACTTTGAGTTCCTCAAGTTTGGATTTAGTGGAAGTTTTCTATGGCTATGCACACACACAATGGTGAACTTCTAAGTTATTGAATATATGTTATATTTGTTGAGATGTCTATACTATCTCGAGCCCAATTTTCGTTTTATTTTGCTCGGGACGAGCAAAAGCTAAGTGTGGGGGAGTTGTTAAGGGTGAAATTATATGTTTTATAAGGTTATATTTTGTGATGTTTTTCCCCTTTTATTTGTATAATTTGCATAATAATAAGGTCTTATATGGAAATATTTAGTAAACGATATTTTTAAGGGCTTAATCGCAATATTGATGTAATTATGTGATTTTATGGTTGAATTATAATTATTTGGATATTATTATAGTTTGCAATGTTTTCCCATGTCTCATAGGTATTATTATGAGGTTCAACTAATGATAAAAAGAGATGAAATTCGAGATATGGTGATTAAAGAAAGAGATAATGATGAGGTGGATTGAAGAAAAGAGATAGAGATGCAAAAACCACATTCAGGCCATATTGGACGAGCGTCCAGGTCCCGTCCAGAGTGGACGGGCGTTTGATAAAACGGACGGGCGTCCGGAAGAGCGATTTTGATACGAGAGCATGAACGGTAGCTGGACGAGCGTCTGAGGAGAGTTCAATAATTGCGAACGAGCGTCCATTATAGTGAACGCTCGTCCATCCGACCGACTTGGAGAAACCGACTTTGGAGGCTATAAATACCCATCTATTTTCACACATTAGGGATACCAATTGACATTATTCGAAACCCTAATATCAGGGGCGGCTTTAGGCTGCATCTTTACCGCTTTTATTCCAGTTTTCACACACTTTAATTCTAGATAAAAGTAGGTAGTTTTATGTTCTTAATTCCTGCACTTTTGAGTTCTCTGAGGATGTTCAGAGGCTAAGCTTCTACAAACGAGCATTGTGAAGCCATCCAACACTTGTTGACTTCGTTTTCTTCGATTATATTGTAAGTTTCTAATCAAAGTTGTTCCCTTTATCATGTTTTATGATGTTAATTGCATTTATATCGAAAGATGTGCATGTATGAGGTTTTATATTTGATGAAAGTCTTTATAAACATTAGATCACCATGATTTAGGAATGGATCTTTAATCTATGTCAAACGAAAGTTGATAGGTTGAATATTTAGGTTAAAATGTTAAAGTTTACATCTTTGCTTATTTTATGACGCGTTAATTTCCGTAATTCGAAAGATAGGAATTAATAGGCGAATTATCTACGAAAGTAGGAATTCATACCTTTAATAAGATGAATCACAACTTGTTAGAAACGAAAATATAATCAAGATAGGAAGTTAATAATTGTCGGATAGGTGGATCAACTCGCTCGTTTGTCCGTTTTGAATTTGATCTAATCCTTAGAACTTGAATTTGTTTAGTTTAGATTACTGTTTTTCCACATTAGTTTAGTTTGTTCGCAACCAATTCTTCCTAGCTTTGGATTTCGTCCTCTGTCTAGTTTATTTTCAGCATATTTGTCTAGTTTAGTTCCCTGTTTAGTTAAGTTTTCGTGACATCGTTTAGGTAGGCAAAAACTAGGATTAACAACCATCGGTTCCCGTAGGATCGACCCGGTATTAACCACTAGTACTACGATCCTTATACTTGGGGTTAACCGGATTATAAATTATATTACTTGTTTATTTCATTAGCAATAATCCGTGGACAATGGCTGTTAACGCGAAGATGAGGAAAGGTCGGTCAGTGACGGGTCATGTGATGAACATGATCAATTACTTTACAAATGCCGAGACTCACGGTTCTAAGATTGACGAAGTAACTCAAGTGAGCATGATTCTCGAATCACTCTCACCTGATTTCCTCCAGTTCAAGACCAATTATGTCATGAACAAACTTAAGTTTGACTTGACATGATTGATAAATGAGCTACAAGTGTTCAAGGGTGTTTACTCTAACAGTAGAACCCGAGAAGGGGAAAAGAAGGCCGAAGCCAATGTGGCTTAGGCCAAATCGTCAACCTCTGGAACAAAGGGAAAGTTGAAGGTCAAACCTGCAAAAGAACAAAAATCGAAGCCCATGAAGAAGAAAGGGAAAAAGGCAACTCCTTCCAAACCTAAGGGTAAGTGCTTTCACTGTGGATAAGTAGGGCACTGGCGCAAGCATTTCCCGAAATATCTCAAAGAGGTGAGGGAAGGAAAGGGCCAGGCAAACAAGGGGCAGGATAAGACAGGTAATTTACTTGTCTTGGAATCCTACAGTGTAGCTAAAGATGCATCAACTTGGATACTGGATTCTGGAGCTACTAACCATGTTTGTTCTTCTTTGCGGATCCTTAGTTCGTATGAGGAGCTAGAGGACGGGGCTCATGAGATGAGAGTTGGAAACGGGGCAGTAGTTTCAGTGAAAGCAGTCGGAGTAGTTCGTTTAATGTTTGGAAATAAAGTCCTTAAATTGGACCATGTCTTTTATATTCCGCATTTTAGAAGAAATTTAATTTCAATGTCTGTTTTGCAAGAACAATTGTATTCTTTATCTATTGAGTATAATAAGATTGTTATTTCCAGAAATGGACGTAACTTGTGTTCTGAAATGTTAGAATACAGACTGTATGTCATTAAACCAATCGATACTCCAGTGCTTAATACTGAAATGTTTAAAGTAGCACATCAAAGTTCGCTAAAAGGCAAAAAGTTTCCCACGAAGATAAAACATATCTTTTGCACCTTAGGCTAGGTCATATTTCCTTGGAAAGAATCAAAAGACTAGCCAAAGATGGTCCCTTAAGTGAGTTATATGTTGACTCACTGCCAGTCTGCGAATCTTGCCAGGACAGAAAAATGACTAAGCGTCCCTTCACGTCAAAGGGTAATAGGGCCAAAGAACCTCTAGAATTGGTACATTCGGATCCGTGTGGTCCGATGAATGTATAGGCTAGAGCGCATTCGAGTATTTTGTGACTTTCATTGACGACTACTCGAGATTCGGATGTGTTTATCTACTGCACAGGAAATCCAAAAATTTTGGTAAGTTTAAGGAGTTCCAAGCAGAAGCCAAAAGGTAGATAGGCAAGTCTTTGAAATGCCTTCACTCGGATCGCGGAGTTGAGTACTTAGATACTGAATTCACTGACTATCTTTTGGAACAAGGGATTTGGTCCCAACATTCCGCGCCTAGAATGCCTCAGCAAAATGGAGTTGCTGAGCAGAGAAATAGGACATTGATAGACATTGTCAGATCATTGATGAGATACGCGTCACTGCTGGTTTCCTTTTGAGGACATGCCCTAGAAACAGAATTCCACATTCTCAATGTGGTGCCGTCAAAGTCTGTCGAGAAAATGCCACTTGAGTTATGGAGTGGGAGTAAACCTAGTTTGCGTCACTACCATATTTAGGGGTTTCTTGCACATGTGCTGGAGGACAAGACTAGCAAATTGCAAGCACGTATGAAAGTACGTCTGTTTGTAGGGTATGCAAAAGGGACACGAGGAGGTTTCTTCTATGATCTGGAAGATCATAAGGTAATAGTTTCGACTAATGCCATTTTTCTTGAGGATCAGTACATGAAGGACTTCAAGCCTCAAGTAAAGTTGTACCCGAGGAGTTCCTTTCTGACGAGGTCAGACCACGGGTGACACCTAGTGTCACGGATAACAACACTACTGATACACCTGACGACCCTGACAGTCCTAGACCACTAAGACGTACTGCCAGAGTGTCTCGGGC
Organism: Gentiana straminea; assembly: GCA_036785695.1. Taxonomy (NCBI): domain Eukaryota; kingdom Viridiplantae; phylum Streptophyta; class Magnoliopsida; order Gentianales; family Gentianaceae; genus Gentiana; species Gentiana straminea. Next base: position 3,661,128 of record JAVUPR010000464.1, on the reverse strand, counting down.
ACCTGTTCTGTATGGTATGAAACCAGAGGTGAATTTTGCTGTCTCTGATGGAGTGGAGGATGATCCAGTGTCCAATTGCAGGGCTACGGATGATTCTGATAAGGACATGTGGGTTGATGCGATGAATCGGGAGATGGAGTCTATGTACTCTAACTCAGTCTGGAAACTTGTAGATTGCCCTGAGGGTGTCAAACTCATATGCATTAAATGGATCTACAAGAGAAAGTGAGGAGTGGATGGAAGGTTGAAACCTTCAAAGCTCGGCTAGTGGCCAAAGGCTATACACAGAGAGAGGGAATCGACTACGAAGAGACCTTCTCCCATATGGCAATGCTGAAGTCCATTCGGATCCTCCTTTCGATTGCTGCATGTCTAGATTATGAGATCTGGCAGATGGATGTTAAGACATCCTTCCTTAATGGCTATCTTGATGAGGAAATATATATGCAGCAACCAGAAGGGTTCATCGAGAAGGGCCAAGAGCACAAAGTGTGCAAGTTGCTCACGTCCATTTATGGGTTGAAGCAAGCTTTTTGGTCTTGGAATCATAGATTTGATGAAACCATCAAGTCGTATGGTTTCGAACAAAACTTTGACGAGCCTTGTGTATACAATAAGGTCGTCAAAGATCAGGTGGCGTTCTTTGTGTTGTATGTTGACGACATTCTGCTAATTGGACCAAATAAGGGGATGTTGTCAGATGTGAAGAATTGGTTAGCCACGCAGTTCCAAATGAATGATTTGGGTGAGGCGATGTATATTTTAGGGATCCAAGTTATATGGGATCGGAAGAACATGATGTTGGCTCTATCCCAGGCATCTTACATAGATAAGATGTTGTTGCGTTATAGCATGATGAATGCAAATAAGGGTTTCCTACCAACCCGTCACGGCATTCAACTATCTAAGAAACAGCGTCCTCGGACACCTGAGGAAATAGAGAGTATGGGACGAGTACCATATGCTTCGGCTGTTGGTAGTCTGATGTACGCTATGCTATGTACTAGACCAGACATCTGCTACGGCGTGGGCTTGGTCAGCCATTTTCAGTCAAATCCAGGCTTGGAGCACTTGAAAGAAGTGAAGAATCTCCTCAAGCATCTTAAGAGAATGATGAATTAGATGCTTGTATATTCGGGTGAGAACCTGGATATAGCAGGGTACACTGATTCTGACTTTCAATCAGATAAGGATGATCGTAAATCGACATCAGGCTCAGTGTTTACTCTGGGAGGCAGAGCAGTAGTCTGGTGGAGCTTCAAGCCCAGCACAGCTGACTCGACTATGGAAGCCGAATACATAGCGGTCTCTGAGGCAGCTAAAGAAGCGGTATGGCTCAAGAAGTTCCTGGGAGATTTTGGAGTAATCCCAAATCCAAAACATCCGATACATCTCTACCGTGACAACAATGGGGCCATGTCAGATTCCAGAGAACCCCGGAGTCACCAGAAGTCAAAGAATATAGAGAGGAAATACCATCTGATCAGAGAGATTGCTCAACGAGGAGACATTTCCGTCACGAAAATCCCCTCATCCGACAACCTTGCTGACAGTTCACAAAGATGCTTTCCATTGAAGTCTTTTCGAGGCACTTGAAAAACATGGGTATTAGGGACATAAGCCATTTGCTTTAGAGCAAGTGGGAGATGTAGTCCTTGCTGTAATAAAGATAGGGTGTGCTCTAAAATAATTATTACTTGTCATTCGTGCAAGTAGGAGATTGTTAGATGTAGTGCCATAGAGACAATTTATGTAATTGTTTTTTATGACACATTTTATTATTCATCTTATTATTTGCTATGTGCTTATAAAGTATACACTACTGCAAACCCTAAGTATATCAGTATGTAACCACTTAACTCAGTGTAGGGCATGCACGTGAGGATTGAGTTAGTGGTGATATACTTGAGCTGTTAGTCCGTGGTGAACTTAATCAGAGTTTAGGATCTCATGATTAAAACACCAATAATGCGCCCAAAACACTTTGGGGTGTGATAGTCTTGTCCGGACTGTCGGTAGAAGGTACCTAAGTGAGGCATTTATATGTGATGGCATTCATATAGGACTAGACCGATTTAATCTGTATTTCTTGATATAATTCCGTAATCAAGAAATATAATTAAATCATTAGATGATCATATATGGATTGACCTTAATCCTGAGGTGATCACAGGATGCCTCTTGTCTCGGGGTAGTGTTTGATGTGTTAGTTACGGATCACTTTGATATGTGATCCAAGTCACTTCTTGTTGGCACTATTCCCCGATGTGTGAGTAGTTCGGTTTTCACGGACATGGAATCCATTCCTTCCCCGTGGGAAGTAGAGAGACAGTCCCCTTATTTGTTAGCCCTAAGAAAATGATCGATGAACCCAGTTCATATTAGACTAATTAGCTACTAGTCAGATATGTGAACTAATTGATCACTAGGGGGTTAATGGTAAATAAAGATAAGATATTCTGAGTCGGGTTCACGGAGACTTCCCACTCAGAATGGACAGTCTATGGAGGGTTAGTTCATATGTAATGATTATATCAGTGGACGCTTATTTACTCATAGGGTTGAGTGTATGTATATATCTATAATTGGTAGAGTTCAGTTTCGGGTTTTATGGTGGCGTAATCCCGAAATTAATAATTTAAGTATGAATATTCTGTTCGATGAATATTTTACTTAATTATTGGAGCTACTGGTTATAGGTCCATGGTCCCCAATGTGGCTCTAGTAATTCGGGTAATTTTCTGGTTATTAGGCCTCAGCGATAGTTAATTGGCTGGGCCAATTAATTGATATGCGAAATATTATTTAGTTGGGCTAAATAATATAATACACAGAAAAGACATTTTCTATGGGCCTAAAACCCTAGGTGGGTGGCGCCTCCCATGTCATAAAGTGTAAGAATTGATTTTCTTGTGTGATTAATTATTTACTAGTTAAATAATTAAGTAATAAAAGATAATTGATTTGTAATTGATTGATTGATTAATCACAATGTTTTATAAATGGAATTATCTTTTATTGTGATTTCTTTTTAGTTATTTATTTAATTAATTAGAAACTTGGAGGCAAATGATTTACTCTCCTATATAAAGAGAGTTCTTCCAAGACATATTGAGAACTTGTTTTTCGACATACACACACAAAAATAGAGAGAAAAACTTGTTTCTTGTCTTGGGTTTCTGGTTGAAGAAAAACTTGTAGTTTTTTCTTGGAAGCATATCAAGGAGGTTCTAGTACCATGAATTGGTATCCACCAACCACCGTTTGGAGAACACTTTGGAAGATCTTGGCTTCTCTTCATGCTATTGGTAAGACATACTAAACCCCTTTGTAGGAATTTAGATCCTCTATTTATTAATTGTAATTTGTAAATCGTGATCCATCCGCTGCGCAAAGAAACAACATCCTTCAGTTACGTCTACGGACATGTTATTTTTGGTTGGATTTGCACTACTATGTTTGGAGATGGAATACATCTACACTTGGGCTTTGAATATGCTTCACGAAGCTATTGGTGACCAAAGCGAGTGAATATGTTGTATCGTGATAGATGGGGAAGAAGCTTTAATGAACGCACTATGGGTGGTATTTCTAAAAGCAAAGAACTTGTTAGGCCGGTGGCACATCGAGAAAGGTCTTGTGTCGAATTTGAAGACGGAGACTACGATCGAAGGTTGGAAGGATTTAATGACAGCATGGACAGAGGTTGTTAAAGCAAACTCAGAAGAAGAGTTGACTGAGCAATTGGAAGAGTGTATATAAGAAGACTTTTAGTGAAGACGCCATGAGTTACATTTCATCTACAGGGTTGAAAGCACACAAGGCAGCATTCGTATCGGCATGGATGAACTCTGTGTTTCATCTAGAAAACACATCAACCTCGAGAGTCGATGGTATGCATTCAGTGTTTAAAAATTGGCTAAAACCCAGGCTTGAGGACTTGGTTGCGGAGTGGGAAGCCGGTCTTTGTGTGATTGATCAAGAGATAAAAAACATCAAAAAAATCCTTTGAGTTATAAAAAATTCAAAGACAAAAAACCATTGTTTAAAGAGCTTAAACATCATGTATCTATATACGCATTGGACTTGTTGTATGATGAGTAGAAAAAAACCAATGTTAGCAATTCCTTGAGTAGGGAGTGTGGATGTACTATTAGAAAGACACATGGATTTCTGTGTAGACATGAGATGGCAAGGTTTAAGAAGAAGCCCAGATGCATCCCTCTATCATCAATCGATGTTCATTGGAAGACCCTAGGTATCAAAGGGCCACCTCTAAAAGAATCGGATTTAGACTGCATGCCAGTTTCGCATGCCTTAGAAGAAAAACTGAAGATGGAAGACTTGTGGGAGAGATAGAGGTTGATAACAAAGATATGGGACATTTGTCAACCGATTAATACGGTGTTGCAAGAGCCGAAAACTAAAAAGACGGGTCGTGGCCGGCCTAAGGGATCCGGAAACAAGAGGAAGTTAGTGGATGACGACTCAACTAAGAGGGATATGAGCATGTTTGAACGAGTTGAGCAAGAATTATCGAGTGTCACCCCAACTCCACCTTCATCTCAAGGTGTTTCTTCTGCCAAAAAGAAAAATTCTCTATGTACTCATGCACCATCCAAACGTGCACAGGTTTCGATGGCTATATGTTCTACTGTTGGATACAAAAACAGGTATCTTAAATATTTTCCACCAAATGTTCATGAGCACTTTTCATCAATGGTTAATGTAGATCCGGATGGAAATTACGGCTTTAGAGTAATAGCACTCGGAATAGGGCTTGAAAAGAGTGCTTGGCCAACGGTGAGATAGCAGTGCAACATTAATTGATGTCAGACAAGGATCATTATATGGCCTTATTTGATGGACAAGAATATGTCTAAAAAAATGCATGTCCTCAGTTGATCATGAAAATGGAGGGTGCGGAGTGGCCAAGTATTATGATAGTTTCCTTGGTTGGGCTGTGTGCAACGTATATGGTGTGTCCTTAAACCAAAAACCAACAATACCAATGTACAAATCCGAACATCAAAGGCCAAGTAAAAGTACATGAAATCCAAACACCAATCACCAAATGAAGTACAGAAATGAAAAAATCAAATATTCATTAAATGTACCAAAGACCTAAGGAAACTATCTCTTTTTCATGGTCTTTGGACATTTCTTTGGTCATTCAACTTCTACTTGAGTAGATTCTTCATCTTTGACACCCACACCTTCAACGTCTTGAGTACATACACCTGTAGTCAGAAACTTGAATGCCATTTTAAGAACCTTCACTTAATCCTTTTTGTTCTTCTTTGAAGCATTCGTAATCACATCTCCTACAACATCAACAACCCTAGCCTTGCTTGCCTCATCCTATATGTAAAACAAAAAAATATGTTAATGACATTGAAATCCCAAAAACACAACTGATTGTATATTTGTAAATTGATATGGTCAAACCTCTCTTGAACCTCGCTGCTTCTTTTTGCTCACACCAATCAGACGACGTACGACAACACCTCGATACCAGTTCATGTAATCAGACATGCATTCCTAATCAAACATCGCTTCCCCATTCTTTGATCCTTATTTACTAGATGATTCGCAAAATGAATGAAGTCATCGTCACGTGATTAGTGGGTGATGTTGTATTGTTTCACCTTCCCGGTTCTATGTGATGCTTTTGGAGGAATCGGTGACTTGGGTATGGATTGGACATGACCCAACTGACGGACGACACGGTTTGGGTGATACACCTCTTCAATGTCCAGTGTCCTTATGCAACCATAAAACAAGCATATATCGTTATTTGGCACCGTTCTCATTTCTCGATAAACATCCCAAACAACCTGCAAGATGGAAAATACTTAAGTATAACTAAATGAGCTATTATCTTAGTTAATGCAAGATGGAAAATGCTTAAGTATAACTAAACGAGCTATTATCTTACATCTCGTGCCTCCATCAAGTCTAAGTCCTCTCTCAAATGCCTTAACCATGACAATGCCACATGATTGTTAATTCCATTAAGGTTTCCACTTCAATGACCGTACCATCTCCCTTTCATTGAAGTTTGTGTTCGTCGGAGGTCACAATACTGGGAAGTGTTCGTACACCCATGCCTGTAAAACACATATTACAAAGCAGTCGTGTAAGCGTTGAAATATACACATTAAACACAAAAAACATTTAAATAACAAGTGTTACCTATATCAATGTCGCTTATCCGAAACTCCAACAAAGATTGTTCCTAGAAGCCTTCGATAGTTGCCGGTAAAGATTTTCCAAAGTGTAGCGACACCCAAGCCCACTCATCAACCTTATCCAGATCCCATAGAAAATGAAGGTAAGATATGTTTATCTTATTTCCAATGGGGTCTTGAATCAAAGTACATGCAAGCAGGTACAACAAATATCCACGCACAACTTGATCCACAGTAATGATCGACGCAGCTGACCAGTATTGGATCCTTCATCCGTATTACTTCTTACGCATTATCTACCAGCAAGGTTGTTCTTTAGCCAGCTTTTAGACACTCGTAGTCCACCAACATGCCCTAACTATAAGATGTAATATCACCGGATGGATCCTAGATCCACCCAATTACGCAGCGGATAGTATAAAATCTAGATCTAGACAACCAAAATACATAAAATAATAGATTTAAACCTACGAGGGGGCTTAGATTACCAACCTTTTTATGGTGCAAGAACGCCAAGAACAAAAGATCAATCCAAGCTAGTTGAGAAGCCAAAGTCTTCCAACGTGTGTCTCCAAGCACCACCAGGTGGATGGTGTTTCAAGCCGCCGGACCTCCTCGATATGCTACCTTAGAAAACCTGAAGTTTTCTAAACTCGAAACCCTAGTACTTTTGGCCGAAAAATCTAAGCCAAAATACTACCCAATATTTCAAAATTATGTGATCTAATTTGGCTTGGGAGAACTCTCTTTATATAGGAGAGTAATCCTTGTCCTCCAACACTACTACAAAAAAGCATAAAGATCACGGTTTTTAAGTGTGATATATTTACATTAGTCACGGCTTCCAAAGTGTGGCATATTGAGGTGTGACATAAAGTACTTTAACTCAATCACAGTTACAAACTGTGATCTATTATAATAATTATCACACTTAAAACCCGTGATCTATTATAGTTGGTATCACACTTAAAAACCGTAATCTATTATAATTTCATCACATTTAAAAACTGTGATCTACTATAATAGTTATCATAGTTAAAAACCGTGATCTATTATAGTTGTTATCACACTTAAAAACCGAGATCTATTACAATTAAAACACATTTAAAAACTGTGATCTATTTTAGTTGTTATCACACTTAAAAACCGTGATCTATTATAATTTAAATCACACCAATAAAAGTTTTTTTTTTTCAAAAACAATATATAAAGCACACATATTTTTTGTCTTTGTTGGGACTCGAACCCGGATACTGAGGATTAAGGAGCCACACTTATTACCACTAGACCGATGTTTTCTTTCTTCTAATTTTTGACCACACTAAACTAAAATCTCATTATAAAATACCATATTATTTTAATCACAGTCAAAAACTGTGATTGATTGATTTTTTGTCTCATTTTTCCTAAAAACCGTGATAGTAAAAATCGTGATATATTTTAGTTGTTATCACACTTAAAAACCGAGATCTACTATAATTTCAACACATTTAAAAACTGTGATCTATTTTAGTTGTTATCACACTTAAAAACTGTGATCTATTATAGTTTTTATCACACTTAAAAACCGAGATCTATTATAATTTCAACACATTTAAAAACTGTGATCTATTTTAGTAGTTGTTATCACTCTTAAAAACCGAGATATATTATAATTTCAATCACACCTAAAAAAGTGTGATCATTCTTTTTTTCGAAAACGAAATATACGCACACATATCTTTTGTTGCCACTGGGACTCGAACCCGGATACTCTTGATTAAGGAACCACACTAATTACCACTGGGCTGATGCCCACTATATTATCATTTTCAACCACACTAATCTAAGATATGATTATAAAATATCATATTTTTTTAATCACAGCTAAAAACCGTGATTGATTGATGTTCTTGTCTCAGTTTTCTTAAAAACCGTGATAATAAAAACTATGATCTATTTTAGTTGTTATCACACTTAAAAACCGAGATCTATTATAATTCAACACATTTAAAAACTGTGATTTATTTTAGTTGTTATCACACTTAAAAATCGTGATCTATTATAGTTGTTATCACACTTAAAAACCGAGATCGATTATAATTTCAACACATTTAAAAACTGTGATCTATTTTAGTAGTTGTTATCACACTTAAAAGCCGAGATCTATTGTTATTTCAATCACACCTAAAAAGTGTGATCATTCTTTTTTTTCACACCTAATAACTGTGATAAAAAATTTAAGTGTGATATATATACATTTTACTTGTCTCGGTTCTTTTAAAAGTGTGATCCTTATCTTTAGATAAGTGTGATCTATATCTCTTTTCTTATTAGTGGAAATAATCTGTCTCACTTTTTCAATAATTGTGACAAAAATATCATGAATTCAGTCACAGTTTAAAAATGAGAGTAATTGATATAATTTATCTCGCTTTCTCAATAACCGTGACAAAAATATCATACCAATTTAGTCACAGATTAAAAGTGTGATAGTTTGGTATAATTTATCTCGTTTTTTCAATAACTGTGATAAAAATATCATATCAATTATGTCACTGTTTTAGATGTGAGATTGATATATATAATTTATCTCGCTTTTTTAGAAACCGTGACAGAAATATCTTATCAATTCAATCACAGTTTAATAATGAGATTAATTGATATAATTTATCTCGGTCTTTCAATAACTGTGACAGAAAAATCATATCAATTAAGTCACACTTTAAAAATGAGATTGATTAATATAACTTATCTCGCTTTTTCAATAAGCGTGATAGAAAGCTGTAAGTGTGATATATATATTTTCGTTGTCTCAGTTTTATTGAAACTGTGATTGTTTTCATATCTTAAGTGTGACCTATGTCCAATTTTGTAGTAGTGCAATGATTAATTAATTAATAAAAAATCAATCATATCAATCATTTTCCTTAAAAAGATAAATCCAGAATATTCCTAAATTAATTAGGATATACAAAAGATTTTCTTTTCCTTAAATTATTTTACAAATAAATAATTTAATGATATTTATTATAATTATCAAGAAAACAAATTCACTAATAATAATAATAATACAAAATGCGGCTCTAACCCTAAATAAATTAAGGCCACACGCATTTTTGCCTTTTGGGTCGAGTCCAAGAAAAAATTCTTTTCCGTGTATTTAATTATCTACTCCAAATAAACAATTAATCCACATATCAATTAAATAATCCAATCCAACTATTTAATTATAATTGAGGTGAAACGACGAAAAAACGTATATGCTATATTAGGAGCCACATCAGGGACCATGGACCCATATTCAGTAGCTACAATAAATTAAATAAAGTTATTCATCAGATCGAACAATTATATCCAAACTATTAATTCCGGGATTACACCATCATAAAGCCGAAACTGAACTCTGCTGAATATAGATATAAACTTACACTCAACTATGAGTTGATAATCATCCACTGATATAATCATTACATACGGATAAATCCTTCATAGACAGTTCGTTACGATTCGGGATATCTCCGTAAACCCTTCTCGAAACATATTATCCTTATTTACCATTAACCCCTAGTGATCAATTAGTTCATAACTAATATAATATGAACTGGGCCCATCGATCAGTTTCTAGGGTTAACAAATAAGGGAACTGTCTGTCTACTTCCCGAGGGAAGGAATGGATTCTATTTTTGTGATAGCACAGACTACTCACTCATCCTAAAATAGAGCCAACGAGAGTGTTGGACCACTACTACGAAGTGATCCTTTCTAACACATCAAACTCTACCCTAGTCTAAGCGATCGTACGCGATCACCTCGGATTGAGATTAATCCATATATGATCATCTTGTGATTCGATAAGACTTCTTGATCACGGAATTATATCGAGAACTCAAATCAAATCGGTCCAAATTCCTATATGATTATCATCATATATAAATGCCCCACTAGGTACCCTATTACCGACAGTCCGGATAAGACTGTCACACCTAAAGTGTTCTGGGCGCATTATTTGCAAATTAATCTTGAGACCCGTACTCAGATTAATAAACGCTATGGATTAAGTTAATTTTTAAGTACATCTCACTAACTCAATCCTCTTGTGTATAGCCATACACTGAGTTATGTGATTACATAAACGAGGTACTTAGGGTTTTCAGTAGTGTCTTAATTATAAGCATACATGCATATAATAAGATGAATTATTAATTATGTCCTAAAACAATTAGATAATTGTCTTTCGGGCACTACACCTAACACTAACTTCTCTGACACTTCATCTATAGGAATCCCTAACAACTCGTGAACAAATGAAACTGGGTTATCCTCTTTTGCTAATTCAAAGTGCATGACCATTCCGTCAACCGGTAAGCCTGTGATATATCAGACATCGTCTAGTGTTATCGTCATCTCACCGAATGGCAAGTGGAAGGTGTTTGTTACCGGATTCCACCTCTCAACAAAATCACTACCGACCACACGATTGGCTTGGCCGTATGAAGAACCAGATTGTACAATAGATTAGCTCTCAACCTTGCCTTGAATTCTTCACATTCTACATCAATCTTCCACAGCTTTAAGGAAGATGTGTACTGCTTACATCCATCCAATTATACCTCGGTCCTGTTCAAATGCACGGTATGAATATAAAGTTATATATATGAAATGAAAAGAATATAAGTTTAAAATAATTTGATCAAAATATACAACTTAAATAATATCATTCCTTTTGCTTATTAAACAACGCATAACCAACATGCTCTTCCCAATCCTTCCCCAACAGAATATCGGTGTGTACCACCACACCATCGTCACTGTCATACTCTAAACACTCAGGTTCGGCTGCTTCTGCCTTTGTCGGTGCCTCGGCACCGCGGATGCTCGTCTGTCGCCAAGGAGTAGTGACCCCGGCTGTACCGGTTGCCTGTTCTGTAGTGGCACTGGCAGCACTGGATGGCTATCATGTACTGATGCCTGTAGGGCCCCCCTAGTAGTACCAGAATCCTCAACTCCGCTGATGGCCTCGCACTAACAATTTCTTCTTCTTGTGTCATAACCCCGGCTCTAAAATCTCTAACTTCCTCCGTCAAAGCCCCAACACTAACTGTCTCAAGTATCACTGAATGATCCTGCACTCCCAACTGTTTCTAAACTGACTCCGAGGTGGCCTAGCAGTAGAATCTGCAACTATCTCAATTGTCACTAAAGGAGCCTGCACTACCAACTATGTCTCAACTGACTCAGTGTTGGCCCCGAAACTAGAATCTACAATTGTCTGAACTTTCACTGTAGGAGCCTGTACTCCCAACTGTGTCTCAACTAACTCAGTGGTGGCCCCGGCACTAGAATCTACAATTGTCTGAACTGTCATTGTACCTAACTGTGTCTCAACTGACTTGGTGGCCTCATAACTAGAAGCTACAACTGTCTCAACTGTCACTGTAGGAGCCTGCACTCCCAACTGTGTCTCAACTAACTCAGTGGTGGCCCCAGCACTAGAATCTACAACTGTCTGAACTGTCACTGTACCCAACTGTGTCTCAACTAACTCAGTGGTGGGCCCAGCACTAGAAGTCAGAATCGTCTCAACTGTCACTGTAGGAGCCTGTACTCCCAACTGTGTCTCAACTAACTCAGTGATGGCCCGGCACTAGAAGCTGCAACTATCTCAACTCCCTCAACTCTCTTCTAATTCAGCCTCAGTTGGCTGATGACCATGTGCAATCTTGACTTGCATCTTCTTTTTCCATTTTTGAGTTCTTTGATATCCCACCACCGTTTTATGTTCAGAAACATTGCTAGGCTGAACATGAACATCGACCGGTGCTTCCGCACCACCTTGATCCACTACGGACCTGCGGTACCTTCATATGCAAAGGTTACAGTCTTACCAGACCTCGTCTTAGTCATAATTTCCTAAACAAGCTGACAAGAAATTAATTGTCATTCAAATGAAGTAATCAACTAACAAAGAAATTGAACATAGATAAACAAAGATCAATTACATGCCATAAACATCATATAATGTAACATTAACTCTAATTTGATAAACAACATTACATGCTATAAACCTCATATAATAATTCAAAGCTAGATAAACGCATACTAAGTTGTTACTTAGGCACATAATCAAAGCTAGATAAACTCTAATTTGATAAACAAGTTTAAACTCATTCAATGCTAGAGTAACTCATATACAGGTGTTACTTAGGGATATAAGAAACTCGTCAGATAGACAAATTGAAGGGTAATAAAGACTGGACACAAACCAGACTTAACAAATTTGTAGCAATTGTTCTGTGCAGAAACGTCATCCACACAAACGTTTCTCATGCCCCAGCAACGCCACTGCATGTACCGTTTTACAGAAGAAGCCTACTGGAAAATAATCGTGTAAACATCACCCAAGCTGACGTTTTTCATGTACAATGAACGCTACCGGTGGTGACGTTTTACAGAGAATCCCCAATGAGATATAGTTGCTTCGACGTCACCCATACCAACGTTTCCCCAATAACATAGAACGCTACCCACACCGCCGTTTAAGTAAAAACCCTAATTTCACCATCATTGTCTAAAGTCGGTCTGGACGACGTTGGTTCAACAATACGAGCAACAATACCGGTGGCGTTTCCATCTCGTTTCATCTTCCCCGACTGGATCGTTGGAAAACGGCAAGAAAATGCAATAAAATGGAAATAAACCACCATAAAATCACTTGTGTAACCCGATTTCAACTACCAATTATTACCTATTGCATTCAAACAATAATCTACATTCCTTTTCCGACTCTTCTCTTCTTCTTTTCTTCTTCTCCTCTTCTTCTATGGCTGTCCGATTCTTTTTTTTTTTACTTTCCAAAACCTAATAAACTATATAAAGGGGTACGTGGGAGGGAAATGATTTGAATAAAGGGGTGAGTGGGTTAGTTAATTTGTGTATATGTATGTATAAGTAAGTTTTTTTAGATTTTATAAAAGTCTAGGGACTAAAGAGTATTTTTTTATTTTTTTGTGGTGTAATAAGTAAAATGGTGGTGTCTAGAAGTAAAAAAAACAAAAAAAACAAATAATAGATGCAAGTAGAAAAGGGGTGCCGATAGAACCCTTATAAATATATGTGTGTAATATAATTTATTTACAAGTGAACACGCATATATACACATTTGAATTGATGTACATCTCATATGCATACTATAGTGAGGTTCCATGTTCAGATTGAGGAAAAAAATTACTTCATATATGTGGTGAATAATATAGGGATAATGGTCCTAAAGTACATAATATGAAAGATGTCAGGCAAAAAAAATTGTCAAAAAAGACATTTCACTAGTGAATTTGAAAATGTATTACGATGGTTTTCAACACAAAACCAACGTAATTCACATTCAAATTCACTATAATTTTCATTTTCACCAGTGAAATGCCTTTTTTGACAATTTTTTTCTTCTTATAATTCTAAAATCATGACATCTTTCTAAATGTGTCCTAATTAAAAATTAACTAAATAATATATTGAAATGGTGTTGTATTTATTATCCACTAATTAAATGGTTAATGATTTGTTTGGCTTTCCGTAGTTTGGGTAAAAGGTGAAGCGGGGGTTATTATCATGATTCATGGATGTGAGATTTTTGTTCTTAGATGAAGATTTGTTATGTCGGTGTCATGACATCGAGCATTTATTTTATTAGACTTTCGGTTCATGTTATTAATATGACTTTTAGTCTTTTGTATAAGATGTCGGTTATTTAATTCAATTAATAATTAAATTGAAAGTTTATATATATTCATTTAGAGTATCTGTTATTATTATTATTTTTGCATTTTTGTATCTGTTATTATTGAATCCGAATAAAAGTGATTATTCTGTTTGTGTTGGATTATGAGTACTTTATTTTATATGAACCTAAAATGTACATACTACCCCTAAAAAAAAAATGTAGATATTTAAGGTGTAATTTCTCAAATTTGATGGACGATGTTAGAAATTACAACCTATAATTAAATTATACCATTCATTTATTATACAATCACTCATTTTTCACTACCTTGCATTAATAACAATTAAAGGTCATTTTAGATTTTTTTTATCATTATTAATTAACATAACATTTTTTTTGAGGGGATTAACAAATTTTATCAACTTTCTTAATTTTTGTGAAAAAGTTCAAACGAACTTATATTTTAGGACGGATGTAGTAAATTCTAACATAAGATACTCTAGTGACTGATTAGTGTTACATTAGATTAGATTGTGACATTCTGAGATCACTAATGATGTGAGAGGGGTTATTCGATGCAATGCCGAGGTGCTCAATGATAGAAGAGCACGTACGCGCAACATCCGACCATACGCGGTTTCATCCTCAATAGGGAATTATATCAGGTCATCAGAAGTTTTATTACAAAATTTTCAGGAAGTTATTGTGCGGTGAGAGAATTTGAGATGAAATGACGTATGAAACGACCAAAAAAATATAGTTTAAATACAGAATGAAGATATGTGGTGTGGTGTGCGACACGGTGTCTACACACTGTATAGAGACACGACACAATAACCTTCCCAAATTTTCCTTGTGTTAATCTGACACCAACCCATTACTCAATCATTTCATGTGGGTCCCCTTTGTTTCAAATTGTAGTTGATATGTTTTCCCAGCTTTTGAGGTAGTTAGGTATGTTGTTTGGCTAGCATTGTAGCTGATTGTGAGGGAGAATATGTGAAACTATTTTTATCCGGCGTCTTTTTTCCAATAAAAAAAACGTTTAAACGAGGGTCCCATTTCGCCGTCCTACGAGATTTGACTGATTTTTTACATTCTTTATAAAATAATACTCTTACTAAAGTAAATAATTTTGCATAAGTTCTATCCAGGGGTACGCAGGATTTCGGATAGAGGTAATAAATTTTTTAGAAACAAATAAAAAATTTAAGAGGAGGCAAACGATATGTTTTGTACGTATATTAGTGTAATTTTTTCCGAATCTAGGGGGCAGTTGCTCCTCTTGCACTACAAAAAAAAAAAAATTTTTGTGACAAAGTTTCAATGACAAATGCTCAACTAGTCACAAAATGATACCTTCTTGTGACTACAATTTTATTTGTCATAAAATGTCTATTTATTAGTGACAACAAGAAAATATTGTCACAAACAGTTTTAAGGTTTGTCACAAGTACAATGACATTCCAAGAGAACATTATAACATAGATCTTTTGTGACAAGCCAATTGTTATAAAATGCACCGTATTGTTTTTTATTTTATATTTTTGAATGTGTTTTGATGCACCAATTGGTTGTATGTAGCTCCGCCACGAGTTTTATCGTATTAGAAGTAAACTCTATAATACAAAAATAACGATTATATTATTATATATATTGTTCTCCTAAATAAGGTTCTACCATTTCTTATTGTTATAAAACTATTATGTTAATTTAATTAACATTGTGTTATGTATTTTAAAATTTTATGATATGTTTCCCTTTTTTTAATACATGTGAACCAATGTTAGAGAGTGATTGTGATTTAATAAAATATTATTATCACATAATAGGAGAAAAAATTGTTTTTCATTTATCATGAAACCAATGTATTTGGGATGTAACGAATTTTGATAATCTCACCCTCATGCTACCTTACCACCTGCATCCATATGCTCTTACCCGACCTTACCCATCGTTGCTACTTTTCTCTTATCAACCACCACCTTACGACCCTACACCAATCACTATCACACCCTTACCACACCCACCACCCGTATTCTACGTTCTTGCGGGTATACGTAAATCCGAATCAGGATCCGAAACACAGGAAAAACCGGACCCGGAAAAATTCCTGGTGCTCATAATTGCGGGGAGGTGCTCGCAATTTCCGAAGAAAATTTTCCCTTTTCTTCAGATCGTTAGATCTGATTCACTGCACCGATCAAGACACTCGATAATGCACAGCGGAAGCAACGAATCGAAATTAGTTTACAATTTTACCACGATATGATTCACATATTTAATTAATATAATCTACAAGAAGGTATGAAGATTTACCCAACTAAAGAGAAGCCATGATTTTCCGAGTTGTATCTTTAAGCGAAGACTGGTTGACGTCGATCACGAATTGGAACCTCCTCGAATATGCTCCAAGAAAAACATCAGTTATCTTCTTAAACAATGGCTAAGGCAAGAAACAATTTTTTCTCCATTTTCCTCTAGAAAATGGCGTTGGAAATTCTTGTCTATTGTGTTGGAGGAATTCACTTTATATAGAAAAATGACCGAGCAATTGAGAGCTATCCTTTTCACAAGACACTTAGGGCATCCATATCACCTCCTTAAATGTAATATAAGGTGGACATACACTCTTGAAGCTCACTATGGCACTTTATTCATTTCCCTATCTTTAAAAAAAGTTAAGGGTTTTCTCAATAATAGGATGTCTTCTAATATGAATAGGACTACTATTCTTTCTCTCTCCATCAATTTTTCATCAATCTTCTTACCTGTGAAATGTTGTTCAATTTTTTTTTAATATTATTTTCTTTATGAAATGTTTTAACTATCAAATGTGTGTGTGTGTGTGTGTTTTTTTTTTTTTTTTTTTTGGAAAGATTATGATGTCAAATGTTCAGTTGCTGTAATTCACAAAACATGAGAAAGAAAATAAAAGTGAAAGATACACTTAACTGGATGTACGTATGCAAGTAACAGATAATAAAAAAGCTTAACATTATCTTAAATAGAAATTTTCCTTCGAATTGATATATTTTGAGATAAAAGAAATTAAATATCAAACGATATATTTTCCTTTCCAGTAAAAAAAAAAATATAAATACGGCGTTTTTTTATTACACACATGACATATAAAAATTTCATTTCGATTTTTATGAGAAAGTAAAAAAGAAGAAAAAAAAAAGAGAAAATGTGTTGGTTGTTAAATTAGTTAGTTGAGATTTAAGAGAAAAAGTAATTTTGAGGAAAATTAAAGGGAGTGCTTATTGGGGTTGATTGTTTTATAGAGTGTTGTAAAAGTGAATCTGGAACGGAAATAAGATAAATGGGGAGAGTGATAGAGAATACGACTATGGTCACTCTTATCTTTTTTCCCAAAGAAAAAGATATTTTCCATAAATAAGAGTTAATCACTATAAATGAGATAATCTTCATTAAATGATAAAATCAATCTTCTTTATCCATTAATTATTTAACAAATAAATAATTAATTACACATGTGATATAATTCAGGAAAATTTATTTTCCCAATTTTCTACATATGTGGCGCCATATACTGCCACGGAATAATTGAAAATGTCTTTTCTACAAATTATTTACCGAATAAATAATATATCGCATATTCATTAAATAGACCAACTATTTAATGTTAGCTTGAGGTTCCAAAATACGAGAATTCACTCGTGTGTTAGAACCCAACCTGCCATGTGGCCATAACCATAACCGCAACTACATAAATTGAATAAAATATTCATCAAAGATAACATTTTATTCAAATCATTAATTCCAAAATTACATCACCATAAATCCGAAACTGAACTCTATCGATTATAGATATAACTTATTCTCAAGATGTCGAGTCAATAAGTTTCCATAGATATAATCATTACATACAGACTAACCATCCATAGACTATCCGTAATAAAGCGGGAATGTTTCCGGAAACCTTCTCCATTACATCTTATCCATATTTACAATTAACCCAATAGTGATCAATCAGTTCATAACCAATATGAACTCCCGGGATCAATCATTTTCTAGGATTAATAAATAAGGGGATTGTCTTCCCCGTAGGAAGGAATGGGTTCCGTATTTGTGAGACACATTCCCAGCTACTTATTACCGATAGTGCCAACGTGAAAGTGATTAGGGACCGCGTCTCTTAGCAATCCTTAACGAACACATCAAACCCGATCTTGAAACAGGCAGGAATCTGCAATCACTTCAGGATTATGGTTAATCCAGATATGATCATCTTGTGATTTAATGAGATTTCTCAGTCACGGAATTATATAATAAAAGCAAGCTAATAAAGGACGCAAAGAAGTCATCTTCGAACCTGGCGATTATGTTTGGTTACACTTGCGCAAGGATAGGTTCCCAAAGCAACGCAAGACCAAGCTGCACATGAAAGGCGAGGGACCGTTCCAAGTTCTCGAGAGGATTAACAATAATGTTTACAAGATTGATTTGCCGCCGGATTGGAATATTTCTTCTTCTGTCAACGTGGCTGATTTGACTCTTTTCGACAATCCCTTTGATCTGAGGACAGATCCTTCCCAACCGGGAGGGAATGATGTGATATATGATGAGTTTTACGATGGGGATCCCGATCCATTGGCAACCGTGAAGAAGATTGATCCATTGATCATTAGAGATGGACCATTGACAAGGCTCCAAAGGAAGAATATGAGAGAAGCCTTGAATACATTGTTGATGGAGATCCATGAAGAGTTTGGACAGCCCAAAAAGAGTGATGAAGTTCCAATATTGTTTATGCACTATGCTTTTGGGCTTGAAGACAACACCTAATGCTTGTGGCGCCATTGTTAGTTCTGTTTGGACTTGTTTAATTATTTTATGTGGACTTTATTTAATAATTATCTTGTGGGCTTAGATGACACAAGAAAGGCTAAGAAAGCCCATTGAAAGTGGCGCCCCCTTCTAGGTCTTAGTTACTTAGGCTTTATTTTACTAGTTAATTTTCTCCCATATTGCTTAGGAGGAAAACTAGTCTTTTATTTGTAGCCAATATAAGGCACATACTATCTCCTTTCATGGACAAGTTAATTTTGAGTGAAATATTATTTTCGATTAAGCATTGTCTTAATTGTGCACCTTGTGTGTGAGATTCTCTTGGATTGGAGGATCGCCCCCCTTTGAGAACTTATCAACGTAAGTGAGCATTACGTTGTGGCGTTCCAACCGTAGTCTTGGTCTAAGGCGCGGATCATAGCTCGTATTGACTACCTTCAAATTCTTCCTGGGCAAAACAAAGGATTTGATTCGTAAGGATCACATCAGTTGGTAGCAGAGCTCAGTAATTGTTGGTAATCAAATATCCCTTTTCGTTTTCTTTTCTATTCGTTCTTCATTGTTGATTCTTGCTTCCTGCGTCCTATTTACTGCAAAGTTGTTCTTGTTCATCCATTGAAAAAAAATATAATATAAAAAAAAAAAATCTGTTCTTGATCATTCGCTTTGCTGTTTTGATCGTTGTTTTGCTGTTTTGATTCGTTCTGATCATAGTTGTTCCTTGAGTAGTGATCCAACAAATACGGAAACTCGAAAACCCTAGTTCCTGCATGTCTTAAGAACCAGAAACCGAAACCTTCAAATTTTCTTCAAACCTTCAGACCTTCTTCCTCGCAATCAGCCTACCTACGCCCTAACCATCCCCGGATAATAAGGTTGCAACACCCCCAAAACCGCAACCTTTCAACCCTAAACCCTATTTTCACACCGAGAACGATCAAGAACTCATCAGGATTCACTCTTCCGTAATCAAGATCTACGTTCTTGAAATTACGAACCCTAGTTTGTGTTTAGTGGTTTCGTCAGTCGTTTATTTGCTGTGCATATAATTTTGTAGGTTGTGTAATCGTCCAAAAGGCATCCCAGCCTAAAAAAAAAATTAAAAAAAAAAAAAAAAAAAAGTAAAATGGCGGGAAAGTTATGCATAAATTTTTTTTTGTTTTTGTAGCTTGTATTGTGTCGTAGAGTTCTTGTGCAAAATTTGGTGTTACGAAAATTTTTGTGATAAAAAAACGAGTAAAATTGGCGGGAAAATTCTGCAAGAAATTTTTTTGTTTTTTGTAGCTTGTGTTGTGTCGTAGAGTTCTTGTGCAAAATTTGGTGTTACGAAAGTTTTGGTGATCTAAACCCGTCCCAAGCCTAACCCTAGCCTAGATTCGTTTTGCTTGTAATTTTGATTTGTTTATAAAAGGGGGTGCTTTACTTTCCACAAGAGCGAGGGAGAGTGTAAACACGAGTGTCTTGGTGAGGGTTTATTGTCTATCCTATGGAGGACTCTAAACATTCTAAAAATTTGAGTAATGAGTATCTTGAAGAGAGATTGGTGCCCATGTCAAAGAATTTAGCAAGGAATTTAATAACGAGAATGATGCAAAATTCGAAAGGGTTTTTGCGGAGATGATCGCTATGAGGGCATCCATTCGGCATTTAACGACCCAAATGGTTAATCTTAATCGTGGTGCCCAACCCGATGGTGCACAACCCGCGGCTCTCCTACTTGCGGTACCTCGACTTCGACAACCGGTCCGTGTAATTAATGTTCCACGGCTCCGTGATCATGCTTGATCAACATACGACGAGGATGCGTACATTCCGGATAATAATATGACACGGGTAAAGATGAAGCTTCCTAGTTTTGCGGGTTCCGGTAGTGCTTCGGTATATCTTGATTGGGAGAGTAAGCTAGATCAGATCTTTGCGTGTAACAATTATACCGAGGAGAAGAAGTGCAATCTAGCTCAATTGGAGTTTACGGGTTATGCTATGGTCCGGTGGAATCGGGTACGGTTCATGCGTACCAAATACGGACGACCACCCTATACGTTCATGGACACTTTTAAAAGAGATAATGCGCACTCGCTTTGTTCCTATATCGTATTATCAAGACCTCTATCGTGCTCTTCAGACAATGAAACAGGGAGAACGTTCGGTAGATGATTTCTATGAAGAGATGATGACTACTTTGGCACGATCACAGGTTGAGGAAGAGGAGATGGTCACCATGCAACATTTTTTGTGTGGTGTGCGTTTGGAGATTGGACAACCATTGGAATTACGTGGTTGTAATACACTGGATGAGATGTTACAAACAGCTCGTGCGATTGAGAGGCAGTTGAAACGACCAAAACCCACCTTTAATAAATCAATTGGAGGTACTTCTTCTTCTTTCCGTTCGTTTGGCCCTAGAGGAGATAATCCAAATTTTGTACGGAGTGCACCTCGGACAGCCCCTACTACTTCCTATGACGCTTCTAAAGCTAAGGCGGTGAGAAGGGTAAAGGTGTAGACAACCGCATTAGGCGGCCTCGTGACGTTAAATGTTTTAAATGCACCGGTGTTGGTCATGTTGCATCGAATGTCCTACTAAACGTAGCATGCTAGTTGTAGAGGAGGCTGTAGATGGTGATGATTTTGATGGAGACGACTTTGAACAGGCTGATTATGAGGATGCGGAGGGTAATATTGAGTGTGACCCACTTGAGGGTTCTATTTATGTGCTTAAAAAGGTGCTAACCGCTAGTGCTAAACTTGAGAACGGTGTCCAACGTGAAAATATTTTCCATACACGCTGCTTGCTGAATGGTAACTTATGTTCTCTTATTGTCGATTCTGGTAGTTGTGCTAATGTTGTTAGTGCTGATTTGATTTCTCGTATGGGTTTACCTACTATTCCTCATCCCCACCCCTACAAGTTGCAATGGTTGAATAGTGTGGGAGAGCTGAAGGTTACACAACAAGCGTTGATTTCTTTTAGTATTGGGAAATATGAAGATGAGGTGTTATGTGATGTTGTCCCCTTGGAAGTCAGCCACATATTGTTGGGTCGCCCTTGGCAATATGATAGAAAGGTGTTGTTTGATGGGTTTTTGAATAAGTACACTGTTCATCATAAGGGCAAAAATTATTCTTTATCAGCTCTTACCCCTGAACAAGTACGTCAAGATCAGCTTGCACTTATTCGAGCTCGTGAGGAAAAACAAAAGAAAGAGGGTGAAAAGTTGAAAAGTGAAGAAAACAAATTGACGGGAGAGAAAAAGAATGAGGGCCTTAGCACTGAGGGAAAAATAAGAGTTGAAAACAAAAAATTGGTAAGGGAGGTCGATGTAGTTTCTCGACGAGGGAGTGATAAAGTAGAAAAGTCAATTGCGAGTGTTGGTGCCACATCTAGTGAGGGAGGTAATAAAGTTGAAAAGTCAAAATGTGCGCGCGTGTGTAGGAACTTCTATGCCAAAGCCACTGAAGTCATTGATACCATTGACTCCGACCAGGTTGTATTTCTTTTCTTATGCAAAGACCCCATAATCCCTCCCCCTACACTTACAACCGGCCCCACACACTCACCAAAGGTGACTTGGCCGAGTTGCCCCCTCCCCCTTGTTTAATGCTTGTAAGCGATCTCACCGGTTCTCTACCTAGTGTTGTGTGCTCTGTTTTACAGGAGTTTGCTGATGTATTCCCCGAGGAGGAACCAAGTGGCTTACCACCATTGTGAGGCGTGGAGCATCATATTGACCTCGTGCCGGGCTCTGCATTGCCCAATCGTCCGGCTTATCGAGCAAACCCAGCCGAAACTTTAGAGATAAAGAAACAAGTCGATGAGTTATTAGCTAAAGGCAAAATTCAAGAGTCTATGAGCCCTTGTGCAGTACCAGTTCTCGTGGTGCCCAAGAAAGGAGGTGAATGGAGAATGTGCATGGACAGTCGTGCCATTAATCAAATTACGGTAAAATATCGTTATCCCATTCCTCGTTTAGATGACATGCTAGATGAACTTCAGGGTGCTAAATTTTTTACTAAAATTGATCTTAAGAGTGGTTATCACCAAGTTCGTATTAGGGAAGGTGATGAATGGAAGACAGCCTTTAAAACCAAATTTGGATTATATGAGTGGTTGGTTATGCCCTTTGGCTTGACTAATGCACCTAGTACTTTCATGCGTTTAATGAACGAGGTGCTTCGCGAGTTTATAAATAAATTTGTGGTAGTTTATTTTGATGATATTCTGATTTATAGCCACAATTTAGATGATCACATAGTTCACCTACGTGCTGTTTTGTCTACGCTCCGCGATGCTCAGCTCTATGCTAATCTAAAAAAATGTTCATTTTGTTTGGATAGAGTTGTTTTTCTTGGTTTTGTAGTAAGTGACCAGGGTGTTGAAGTTGATCGTGACAAGGTTAAAGCTATCGAGGATTGGCCTACACCTCAGACTGCGGCTGATGTGCGTAGTTTCCATCGCTTAGCGAGCTTCTACAGGCGTTTTGTCAAGGATTTTAGCTCCATCGCGGCCCCTCTGAACGAGCTTGTGCAGAAAAATGTACCCTTCTATTAGGGTCCACGGCAAAGGGAGTCTTTCGAAACTCTAAAAGCTCGTTTAATTTCAGCCCCTATACTTGCACTTCCTGATTTTAATAAACATTTTGAAATTGAATGTGATGCATCGGGTGTGGGTATTGGTGGAGTCTTAACTCAAGAGGGTAGACCTATTGCATATTTTAGTGAAAAGCTTAAAGGTGCCTCTTTGAATTATGCAACTTATGATAAGGAATTGTTTGCGTTAGTTAGAGCCCTTCACACTTGGCAACATTATTTACGTCCACGAGAGTTTATCATACACACTGATCACGAATCGCTTAAGTACTTGAAAGGGCAGGGTAAGTTAATTCCGCGGCATGTTCGTTGGGTTGAATTTATTGAGTCCTTTCCTTATATTATTAAGTACAAAAAGGGTCAAGATAATGTGGTCGCCGATGCTCTTTCTCGTAGACTGCTTTAATTACCACTATGCATACTAAATTCCTAGGTTTTGAATTTATCAAGGATTTATATGCTTCTGATGAGGATTTTATGACTAAGTGGCATAATACTGATAATAAAACCGATGGTAGGTTCTTTAGACGCGAGGGTTTTTTGTATCGAGATCATGTCATTTGTATTCCTCGTTGTTCTATGCGTGATTTATTGGTGCGTGAAGCACATAGTGGTGGTCTTATGGGTCATTTTGGCATTACAAAAACGCTTGATATGCTTAAATCTCATTTTTATTGGCCTCGTATGAAAGTTGATGTTGCTAAATATTGTGATGCTTGTATTACTTGTAAGTCTCTAAATCTACATCCCACCCCCACGGTTTATATACGCCCTCCCTATTCCTACGCAACCGTGGACTGATTTATCTATGGATTTTGTGTTAGGCTTACCCCGTTCTAAGAGTGGTCACGATTCTGTTTTTGTGGTAGTGGATAGGTTTTCTAAGATGGCACACTTTCTTGCATGCTCTAAAACTAATGATGCTTCATATATTGCTTGATTTGTTTCTTAAGGAAGTAGTTAGATTACATGGTGTGCCTAGAACGATTGTGAGTGATCGAGATTCAAAATTCGTTGGTCATTTTTGGAGAGTTTTGTGGATGCGTTTAGGAACTAAGTTACTTTATTCTACTGCATTTCATCCTCAAACTGATGGTCAAACTGAAGTGGTTAATCGTGTGTTGGGTCAGTTGCTTCGTTGTCTTGTTCAGAAAAATCTCAAAAATTGGGAAGATTGTTTACCTTACGCTGAATTTGCTTATAATAGGTGTAAACACTCTGCTTCTAAATTTACTCCATTTGAGATGGTTTACGGTTTTCATCCGGACACGCCTTTTACGTTGGCTCCTTTACACGATATTGCGCGAGGTTAGCTTGGATGGTGAACAACGGGCTGCACTTGTTCGTGAGCTACATGAGAAAGCACGGAAGAATGTGGAGGCAGCCACGGCGCGGTATGCTAAGCAAGCTAATAAAGGACGCAAAGAAGTCATCTTCGAACCTGGCGATTATGTTTGGTTACACTTGCGCAAGGATAGGTTCCCAAAGCAACGCAAGACCAAGCTGCACATGAAAGGCGAGGGACCGTTCCAAGTTCTCGAGAGGATCAACAATAATGTTTACAAGATTGATTTGCCGCCGGATTGGAATATTTCTTCTTCTGTCAACGTGGCTGATTTGACTCTTTTCGACAATCCCTTTGATCTGAGGACAGATCCTTCCCAACCGGGAGGGAATGATGTGATATATGATGAGTTTTACGATGGGGATCCCGATCCATTGGCAACCGTGAAGAAGATTGATCCATTGATCATTAGAGATGGACCATTGACAAGGCTACAAAGGAAGAATATGAGAGAAGCCTTGAATAGATTGTTGATAGAGATCCATGAAGAGTTTGGACAGCCCAAAAAGAGTGATGAAGTTCCAATATTGTTTATGCACTATGCTTTTGGGCTTGAAGACAACACCTAATGCTTGTGGCGCCATTGTTAGTTTTGTTTGGACTTGTTTAATTATTTTATGTGGACTTTATTTAATAATTATCTTGTGGGCTTAGATGACACAAGAAAGGCTAGAAAAGCCCATTGAAAGTGGCGCCCCTTCTAGGTCTTAGTTACTTAGGCTTTATTTTACTAGTTAATTTTCTCCCACATTGCTTAGGAGGAAAACTAGTATTTTATTTGTAGCCAATATAAGGCACATACTATCTCCTTTCATGGACAAGTTAATTTTGAGTGAAATATTATTTTCGATTAAGCATTGTCTTAATTGTGCACCTTGTGTGTGAGATTCTCTTGGATTGGAGGATCGCCCCCTTTGAGAACTTATCAACGTAAGTGAGCATTACGTTGTGGCGTTCCAACCATAGTCTTGGTCTAAGGCGCGGATCATAGCTCGTATTGACTACCTTCAATTTCTTCCTGGGCAAAACAAAGGATTTGATTCGTAAAGATCACATCAGTTGGTAGCAGAGCTCAGTAATTGTTGGTAATCAAATATCCCTTTTCGTTTTCTTTTCTATTCGTTCTTCATTGTTGATTCTTGCTTCCTGCGTCCTATTTACTGCAAAGTTGTTCTTGTTCATCCATTGAAAAAAAATATAAATATAAATATAAAAAAATATTTGTCGTTCTTGATCATTCGCTTTTGTTCTTTGATCGTTCGCTTTGTTGTTTTGCCGTTTTGATCGTTCGATCATAGTTGTTCCTTGAGTAGTGATCCAACAAATACGGAAACTCGAAAACCCTAGTTCCCGCATGTCTTAAGAACCGAAAACCGAAACCTTCAAATTTTCTTCAAACCTTCGGACCTTCTTCCTCGCAATCATATTGCTACTACAATCTACCTAAGCCCTAACCATCCCCGGATAATAAGGTTGCAACACCCCCAAAACCACAACCTTTCAACCCTAAACCCTATTTTCACACCGAGAACGATCAAGAACTCATCAGGATTCACTCTTCCGTAATCAAGATCTACGTTCTTGAAATTACGAACCCTAGTTTGTGTTTAGTGGTTTCGTCAGTCGTTTATTTGCTGTGCATATAATTTTGTAGGTTGTGTAATCGTCCAAAAGGCATCCCAGCCTTAAAAAAAATAAAAAAAAGTAAAAAAAAAAGAGTAAAATGGCGGGAAAGTTATGCATAAATTTTTTTTTTGTTTTTGTAGCTTGTGTTGTGTCGTAGAGTTCTTGTGCACAATTTGGTGTTACGAAAATTTTTGTGATAAAAAAACGAGTAAAATTGGCGGGAAAATTCTGCAAGAAATTTTTTTGTTTTTTGTAGCTTGTGTTGTGTCGTAGAGTTCTTGTGCAAAATTTGGTGTTACGAAAGTTTTGGTGATCTAAACCCGTCCCAAGCCTAACCCTAGCCTAGATTCGTTTTTCTTGTAATTTTGATTTGTTTATAAAAGGGGGTGCTTTACTTTCCACAAGAGCGAGGGAGAGTGTAAACACGAGTGTCTTGGTGAGTGTAAGCATCACAGTATCCTGTGATCAGACTCTGAGTATCACCTCTATAAATGAGTCCAACATCAGTTGTACCCCTAAGGTACCTGAACAATCTTTTCACAGCTTTCCAGTGTTCCTTTCCATGTTGAGCCGTAAACCTGCTGACAACACTGACTGCCTGAGCCAGATCATGCCTAGTGCACACCATGGCATACATTAGACTACCAACTACACTAGCATAGGGAAATTTTGACATATAATCCTTCTCATCTCCTGATTGTGAAGCATAAGCAGACAAATGAACATTAGATGCCAAAGGAGTATCTATTGGTTTTGCAGCAGACATGCCAAATCTGGCTAATATCTTATGTGTATAACCCTGCTGAGACAAGAACAACATCTTCTGACTCCTTTCTCTCTAGATATCCATCCTCAAAATCTTTTTGGCAGCACCCAAATCTTTCATTTCAAACTCAGCACTGAGAAGGTTCTTGAGATTTTGAACATCAGACTTCTTTTCAGCAGCTATCAACATATCATCCACATATAGGACAAGATAGATATATGATCCATCTTTCAGCTGACTGTGATACACACAACAGTCATATGGACACCTGTTATAACCCAGCTGGATCATATACTTGTCAAACCTTTTATACCACTGTCTAGGAGCCTGCTTCAGTCCATACAAAGACCTCTTTAACTTGCACACAAAATCTTGCTTGCCAGGCACTTGAAATCGCTCTGGCTGAGTCATGTATATCTCCTTATTTACCTTACCATGTAGAAAAGCAGTCTTCACATCTAACTGCTCAAGTTTAAGATCCTGCTGTGCCACCATTGCTAGCAACACTCTGATTGAAGTGTGTCTGACCACTGGTGAGAATATCTCATCAAAGTCTACCCCTTCTTTCTGACTGAACCCTCTTGCAACCAAACATGCCCTATACTTGACCCCTTCTACCTTAGTCATTCCTTCCTTATTTTTGAAGATGCACTTGCAAGTAACAACTCTTCTATCAATTAGATGTTTAACTTGATCCCAAGTCCGATTCTTCAATAATGACTCTATTTCATCTCCCATGACAGCAAGCCATTGAGATGCTTCAGAACATGTCACTGCTTCTCTGTAAGTAGAAGGTTCAAAACCATCCACTTCTTCTGCAACTTGAAGTGTATATCCAACCATATCATCAAAACCATACCTCTTTGGGAGGTACCCCAACATTTGATCTTCTAGCCCTGCTGACAGCTATACTCAGCTGACCAATGTTCCTTGTTTGATGCTCTGCTGATCCTTGTTCAGCAGACTGGCTTGGACTAGACTCTGTTTCAACAACCAGACCAGACGAGTGCTGACTTGGATCACCGAGTGTTGCATCTCACCGACTCCACTTGAAGCTCCACCTATTTCTCACCCCTCTCGGATTCAAAGACCGGTTTCGCATTTAGAAGACCTCCCCACCGATGAGTAAATCATAGAATTTTCAACAAAGGCCACATCTCTACTGAGTATGACCCTGGACTCTGCTGATGACCAAATTCTATAACCCTTAACTCCATCACCATACCCACAAACACTCCCTTCTTGGCCCTTGGTTCCAGCTTCCCTTCATTCACATGATAGTAAACTGTGCTTCCAAAAACCCTTAAACCTGAGTAGTCAGCAGGCTTGCCTGACCACATCTCAAATGGTGTCTTGAGATTGATCCCTGTGTGAGGATTCCTGTTGATTAAGTAGCATGCTGTGGTTACAGCCTCTGCCCAAAATCTCCTTGATAAACCAGCATTAGAGAGCATACATCTTGCCCTCTCCAGAAGAGTTTAATTCATTCTTTCAGCTACACCATTCCACTGAGGTGTATTCCTGACCGTATGATGTATGTCAATACCCTCATCCTTACATAATGTATCAAACTCGACGGCGAATTACAGACCATTATCTGTTCTGAGCCTTTGGATTTTCTTGACGGTCTGATTTTCCACTAGAGCCTTCCACTGCTTGAAATTGTTGAATGTCTCACTCTTGTGATTCATCATCACCACCCAAGTCATTCTAGAATAGTCATCTATGAATGACACAAAATATCTTTGACCACCCAATGATTCCACCTTTGATGGACTCCGGCAATCAGAATGGATATAATCAAGTGATGCCTTTGTACTGTGTATGCCTGCTGAGAACTTGCTTCTATGTAGCTTCCCAAACACACAATGCTCACAAACATCCAGATTCTTGACCTCATATCCTTCAAGAAAACCTACTGAAGAAAGGACTTGCATTCCTCTTTCACCAATGTGACCAAGTCTCATGTGCCACAACTGAGTCTACTGTGACTGATGAACTGCTTAGGATGCCACAGCAGCAGAGCCAGATATAGTAGAGCCTTTTAATATATACAAGGTTTCCTTCTTGATACCTTTGAGGACCACAGCTAAATCTTTGTAGACATTCGGATCTCCACCTTCTCCCTTGAAATTGAACCCCTTGCTGTCCAATAGACTAAGAGATACCAAATTTTTGGTCATTTGTGGAACATGTCTAACATCTTTTTGTGTGCAGAATCTACCATCCTCTATCCTCAACTTGACTGAGCCAATTCCCACTATCTTGCAGACCTTGCTATTTTCCATATAAATATGACCACTATCTATCTGCTCATAAGTTGAAAACCACTCCATGTAGGGACAAATATGATAGGATGCTCCAGAATCTAAGATCCAAACATCAGCATGATGTGTTGAATCCCCAGCAACTAGAACCAAATCCTCATCAGAATGCTCAGCTGCCATAGCTGTTGTGCCAGGATTTCTCTCCTGCTGCCTTTTCTTCTTTGGACAATTAAACTTCGAATGCCCCTGCTCTTTACAGTAATTATAGGCATCTGTGGACTTAGGACCTTTGGAACTACTCTTCTTGGATTTCTTCTTCTGTCCATGTCTTTTTCCACTGCTGCAGACTACTTGTCCCGCAACCTGACTGTCTGCCCATGCTGGCTTCTATCTTAGCTCCCTGGCATGCAAGGATGCCTTCAAATCCTCTAAATCCACTGTATCTTTTCCAACTATGAAGGACTGCACAAAGTTTTCATATGAACTTGGTAACGACACCAACAAAATTAGGGCTGCATCTTCATCTTCGATTTTAACATCAATATTCCTAAGATCAAGTAATATTGTGTTCAGATGATCCAGATGTTCCCTCAGCAGACCTCCTTCATGCATCCTCAGACTAAACAGTGTTTGCTTCAGCAGCAACTTGTTGGTTAATGACTTAGTCTTATACAAAGCTTTCAAGCTTTGCCCACAACTTGGCAAATTTGTGTCTTCCTCAACTTCCTGATAACATCATGATATAAGCACAACAAGATGGTTGAATGTGCTTTATCTTCTAGATCGGCGTAATCACTCGAACCGGCATCTCCTTTACCGGATAAAGAGTCCATAATCCTTGTTGTTTTAAAAAGGCCCGCATCTTGATTTTCCACATACTAAAACTGTTTCTTCCTGTAAATTTATCGATTTTTACGTTAACTACAGACATCTTTCTTGCCAAATATCACAACTTTTATCACAGATTCCTAGCACCGGTGAAGGTCTTGGTGAAGATAAAGGTTGTCCGTACAGATGATTCTCTCAGAACCTACGCACCGATACCAGTTTGTTATAACATGATAGAGAGAATCTAGATGCAATAATATAAACACAGAAGCAATCTAACATATACAATCACACAGAGTAACGGAAACATGAAGAACATAAGATTTAATGTGGTTTCCGGTATTGTGCCGACTACTCCACGGATAGAAAGAGTTATTTTACTATACACTAAAATTCAAATGGATTACACACATTACAATGATCAATACAGTTGATATTTATAGGCACAGATCCCTAAACCCTAACCGCCAAGAATCTTTGTTGGATTGCCATAAATGCCCCAGATGTTGGATCACTCTGCTGATCCTACTCAGCTGATCATTGCCCAGATGTAGAACTCAACTGCACCAAATCCTCAATAGACCCTCAGTAGGCTGTTGACACTATAAGAAACTCACCGACTTTCACGTACTTGGATACACTTCTCGGCGGACCATCACTCTGCGCGATTACCGCATTTGTTCTACTAGATATAGAGGTTTAAATCACTTTGCTGACATTATATGTAGAGCTAAGGATGAAAGAACTAGAAATATGAGAAAAGCGAGTTGTTTCTCATTTTAGATCCTCTTTCATGCACATTTTCTTCTAATTTTAGATATTAATTTCTCAATCATCCGATATCCGAATCGAGCACTACAAGAAAAACACATTTTGCTACACTTGCTTTTGCCACACACCAAAAAAGTGTGGCTAACATATAGTTATTTAGACTCATTTGCCATGGTACTATGGCTAAAGTAAGTATATAGCAAAACTTTTTTTTGGTGTGTGTCAAAAATAGTGTAGCAAAACTGTGGTTTTTTTTGTAGTGGAGAGATTCAAAAGACTATCATCAACTAGCTTTCGGTAATTTATACCACAACGAAACCGAAATTAGTGATGAAGCAAAACGTTAACCACTTTAAATAAAGGCCCGCTTAAGCTATTTTCTCCAACAATTTCATAAAGTATACTCAAGACAAAATACGAGTCTAGGTTTTTTGATGTGAAGACTGATGATGGTTAAAATAGTCTATCTTACGGCATCAACATTCTATCCATTATGAGCTAAAAATAGTTATTTCGACCTATAAATATGAACCATTTAAGTTGAATATCATATGTTGGGTTCGTGAGTCGAGAAATCTGTACTTAGCGTTTATTTTTCTTATTTCGATTATATTTCGTGCATTATTTGATTATTTTCAAGATACGAAATATTGGGTTGAGCATCATGGATGAATTTGGAGTGGACTGAACGAAAGGAATGGGCCTAGGGTATTCCAGAACATTCCAAGTTAAGTCGGCAGAAGTAAAAAGAAAATTGCCCTCGATTTACCGAGGTGTGCCGCCGGTTTACCGAGATTCCAGATCTTTCCAAAACTCATTTTCTTGGACGAGGGGTAGAACTAGGTGTTTCTTGTTAGGTGTTATGCCCGAAAGACAATTTTGTAATTGTTTTATTTAATGAATGAATTGACATTATTATTCATATTTATTATTCTCATATTCACCGATGTGACAATAGTATTTACACTCCAGAAAACCCAAAAGTATATCGTTTATGTAATCACTTAACTCAGTGTATGGGATATACACGGGAGGATTGAGTTAGTGAAGATGTACTTAAAATACAATTAGCCCGTAGTGAAGTTAATCGAGAGTATCGGGTCTCTCCTTTAACGTGCTATTAATGCGCCCGAAACACAATAGGTGTGATTGTCTTATCCGGACTTTCGGTTAAGAAAACCTAGTGGGGCATTTATATGTGATAGATATATCATATAGGGCCGGACCGATTTGATTAGAGTTCACGATATAATTCCGTAATCGAGAAGTCTTATCGAATCAATCGATGATCATATTTATGGATATATCTTAATCCCGAGGTGATCACGACAACTGCTTGAATCGCATGAGGTTTGACTTGACGGTTAAGGATTACACCGAGTCCGTGATATGAATTACCCCATCTTGGCATTGTATTGGATTGAGTGAGTAGTCCGTGTTATCACGCATTACGGAATCCATTCCTTCCATTTCGGAAGTAGATAGACTTTGTTCCCTTATTTGTTAATCCTAGAAACTGATCGATCCATGGAGTTCATATTACACGGATTAGCTACCAGTGAGTTGTATAAATTAATTGATCACTAGGGGGTTAATGGTAAATAAGGATAAGAGGTTCTAAAAAGGGTTAACGGTAACTTCCCGATTTAGAATGAACAGTCTATGGAGGATTAATCCATATGTAATGATTATATCAATGGACGCTTATTATCATTCTCGTGAGGAGATAAATATAATCTTATAATCGGAGGAGTGCAGTCACGGGATTATGGTGGCATATTCCTGTGATTGATTTATCGAATATAATTATTCTGTTCGTAAGATAATTATTTACTTGATTTATCGGAGCCGCTGATTATTAGTCCATGGTCCCCGACGTGCCTCCAATATAGCATAGCTATTCTCGGACGTCGAATCCTAATAATATTAATTTAGTTCTTATTAGAATTTAATTAAAACGATATGTGAATTAATTGTTTAGTGGACTATTAAATTAGTTGGGCTAAATAATTAAATATGTGAAAAAGGCATTTTTCATAATCTTGACAAAATTAGTGTTATGGCCGAAAATAATATTGACTAGGTCAATGCAAATTTTCGGCCAAGGCATGTTTAGGAAACAAGAAATTGGTTTTCTTGTGGATTAATAAGACATGTGCACAAAATATTTATTGGATAAATATATATGGTAAGAAATAAAGATAAATATTATTCTAGATTTGTTCTAGAATATTATGGGATTATCTTTTATTTATTGGATTTATTTATTTGCAAAATAAAATCCTTAGAGGACAAGGATTACTCTCCTATATAAAGAGAGTTCTCCCAAGCCTAATACACACTAGAAATTTCGACTTCATCTCTTAGAGAGAGGAAGAAATAATTTTCGGCCAAGGGGAGAGAAAGAGGAAAATCTTGGAGGTTTTCCGGGTAGCATATCGGAAGGATTCGAGACGAGGATTTCCTTCCACCGGGAGTTGCTTGGATCACACGTGCGGAAGATCGTGGTGCTCTTCACACCATCCTTTATTCTTCCTATTGCGGTTCTTCTACTTGGATTTTGAGATCCAAGAGGTATGTTATACAACCCCCTTATAGAGTAGATCTAGTTATTTTATTACGTGTAATTTATAGATCTAGATCCTTAAATCGCTTCCGTTGCGGATGATATTACTAACATTTCCAAGTCGGTTTAGGTAGCTATAAATAAGAGGCTTTGCCTCAGAGCATAAGAGTACAATTTTTGAGACAAGTATTATGCAATAAAAGTTCTTTGTTTTTTATTTTATTATTTTATGAGTTCTGGTCGGAGAGACGACGGAGTCGCCGCCTAGGGAGAGATCCGAAGGAGATCTACGGTCGTCTTCGAGGGTATGATTTTCTATCTTTTCCAAGATGTAGATCTGTCGTTGTTCTATTCGACTAGTATGTGCTAATTGCTTATTTAGTTTAATTATGTAGTAGTTAGTTTATTTTACCCCATGTGTTATAGATCTAATTCGTTGTTGAAGAAATCATGGAATAGTGGTTGCATTCTTCGGATCCGCGACGGTCTATATCGCTATATCCGAATACCTAGTAAATTACTAATTCATGAGAATCGGCGCCGCCTACGTTGATCGATAGATTGAATTTACATGTTAATAGCCTGATAAACTATTTGCATGTCTTCATAAAACTAGCATCAAATACGAATAGTGAAGTGTTAGTTTGGACATTATCTTGATTGACCCTAGGAACGTGCTGATCAGTGTCGACAGCTGTCTAGGCGGGTTTGCGGTATGAGTTAGCGCTCAATATCGACAACTCTAGTTCTTTATACGTATGGGCTATTACGGACCAATTAAGGAGGGTAGCTTGCGTATAGATTGTTTACTACCATTGTCGGAGTAGATAGGGTTAGAAGGTGTACCCGTAGCTGAATAATGAGTTAAAATTTACCAATGGGGAGGACTATTGCTTGTGTAAGGGGAATAACTAATTACTCAAAATTGAATTAATACATTAGAAACTCTTGTTGCTCCGTGGAACTTGCATAATCTTACTAGTTGATTGTTATCAAATTTACTACTGTCTATGTTATAGTTGGTCGTTGACCATATTTGTGACAAGCTCAATCTTGATAATTAGACGTTCTTACGAGTCTCTGTGGGATCAACCTTGACTCGCCAGTACTCTACTACTATAGACCTAGTCCTATTGCTAGTAAGTGCTTTGCACGCGATCAAGATTTTCTAGCGCCGTTGTCGGGGACTCGTGTCAAGAATACTTTTTATTTAAGATTGAGTTATATATATATTTGAGTGTGTTGAATTCAGTCTGTTTAATAGTCTATTTATACTAGAGTCATACAGAGTCAGTTCTGTAAAATCTGAGAAAAATAGCGTCCGGTTTACCGAGGGTCTACCGTGGTAAACCGAGGATCTCGCTTTTGCGTAATCGTTTCGTTAGTTCATCGTCGAGTCGAATCGCGTGTATGTATTTTTGAGTCTCGCCGTGCGTGTGTAACGTACCGGCGAGGCAAGTCACTAACCTTTTTATTTTCTTTTTGTGTCTTGTAGTACACTACACGAAGTTTAGCAGCCAAACTCGAGAGATTCATACCTGAGATCGAAAAGTTTGCTAGACAAAAGAGAAAGGAAGCTTGAGAGAATACTGTTAGGCTGGCGGATGACGTGATTTCGCACGAAGGAGATCACAGCGAGAGGGGAGAAGAGATTCCACCTTTGGAGGATACATAAATCAACATGGCACAAAACGGAAAAACTGGAACAGGAGTTGTGGTACAAGCAGATAGGAGAACACTACAGAGTTATGCAAAGCAGACGATCGAGCAATTCTTGCCAGAAATTTTTCACCCAGAGTATGCGGCTGAGGTCTCCCATCCAGAACCAAATGTGTTACAGATGGTGACTAATTACACTATCTTTCATGGAGTAATGAACGAAGATCCTAGTGTACACATCACCAACTTTCTGGACATAGTCGGCACTGTCAAGCCAGCAGGAGTATCTGAAGACAACATTAAGCTAAAATTGTTCCATTCACTCTGAAGGACAAAGCGAAGATATGGTTATTGTCTCTCGCACCAGGATCGATCCAAACTTAGACCGATCTACTGCAGATGTTTATGAACAAGTACTGCCCACCTGGGAAGTCACTACAGATGAGACAAGACATTATGAATTTCAAGTAGAAACCCACTAAGACTTTTGAAGAAGCTTGGGAAAGATTTAAGGAAGCACAGAGGAGATGCCCTCACCATGATATCACTTTGCCCGTACGAATGCATAGTTTCTATCACGGATTACGGCCAAGTGAACAAATGAGAGTTGATGCATCGATCAACGGATGTTTTGCATTGCTATCAACTGAAGAAGCCGTAGAAAAGTTGGATCAAATCGCACTTACAAGTCAATGGGGAACACATCAAATTGAAACCGCCAAAGTAGCTGAAGGTGTATTTGGAGAAGATACTTCTCAAAAGATCTTATATCAACTAATGGAAATGAATGAGAAGATAGATGGCATGCAAGATCGCATTGCCAAGGTTGAGAAAGTACAAGATATAGAAGCAACCAACACAGAAGATATGAATTATATAGGGAGGCAAGGAAAACCTTATGAGGGCGGATATCGCCCAGGTTCTCATGACCACCCTGGTCTTAGACTGAGTGACCCTACTGGGGGCTTTCGACAAAGTGATTCTAATGGTGGAGAGAGACCGAGACAAACTGGCGGATTCATGCCTAAATTCAACAAGTCCGGTGGTTGGGAAGCAGCCATGGATAAAATGAGCTCAACTGTGACCGATACGGTCAATCAACTTACGAAATCCATGACTGAGCTGAATACAAACTTCACCATATATTGTCAGAAGAATGATACAAGACTGACCGATGAAGAAGCCTTAGTGCAGAATTTGTCGCACCAAGTGAGGCAGATTGCCGAACAAGTGTCAGCCCGTCCTCCGGGAGGATTGCCAAGTAATACTAAGAAGAATCCGAAGGACATGAATGAAATCATGTCTAGAAACGGAAAGGAACTGCCTGGAGTAGTTATACCAACTGACCAGGAAGAATCAGAAAGTAGTCAGCAGCAGAACGTAATAGAATCTGGAGAAAAAAAAGGGCCGGTAAACAGGGACAGCACGCCGGTAAACCGAGAGTCTGAAAATTCAGCATACAAGCTGGCAGAGCAACAGTAGTCATCAGGTAAGTCTTCATGAACTATAGTTATTAATCCTGCTACTTTACCCTATCCCCCTAGGAAATACAAGCCGAATAATGATGATGCTCGTTATAAAAAGTTCATAAAAATGTTTTAAAAGTTGCAAGTGAATATACCTTTGGTAGAAGCTCTGGCCGGAATGCCAGAGTATGCGAAATTCTTGAAAGAAGAAATCCCTACCAAAAAGAAGTTGTTGGACCTCGAGACTATATGCCTTAACGAGGAATGCTCGGCAGTGTCGCAACTCAAACTGCCTAAGTGTAAAGATCCTGGGAGCTTCCTCATACCTTGCACAATTGGAGGAGTATGCCTAAACAAAGCATTGTGTGATCTTGGAGCTAGTGTCAATCTAATGCCACCTCCATCTTTCATAAGTTAGGCATGAAAGAGTTGAATGAAACATTTATAACCCTTCAATTGGCTGATAGGTCTATGAAGCAACCTTATGGAGTAGTGGAGGATGTTCGGTAAAAGTTGATAAGTTTGTATTCCCCGTAGACTTTGTGGTGCTAGACATGGAGGCTAACCATGATGTTCCATTGATCTTAGGAAGACCTTTCCTAGCAACAAGCAAGACATTGATAGATGTTCATAAGGGTGAGCTGATTCTGAGAGGGAATGAGGACAAAGTAGTGTTCAATGTGATGAATTCCATGAATGAGGCACAAGATGAAGGATAATCATGCTACATGCTAGATTCCATATACGAACTTGTTTTGGAATTATATCAGCAAGTGGCACTAGACCCTGAAGTAGCAGAGACTTTGCTCTTGAAAGAGGAAGTAGAAAGTTATGAGGAAACCTGGCCCAGGTGTAGCGAAGGTCAAGTGCGAGAAGTAGAAACTATATCTTCTGTGGATTTAGGAGGAACCCTTCATAGTCCTTCATGGCACAAGTTCTTTAACTTACAATTGATTGGTAAGCTGTTAAGATCATCGCTAGACGAGCCACCAAGGAACTTAACATTGAAACCTTTGCCATCTCACCTGAAGTACGTGTACTTACAAGATGATACTCTTACCCTTATAATTTCATCGTTATTATCACCTTTAGAGGAGGAGAAACTTTTAAGAGTACTAAGAGAGCATAAGGGAGCATTTGGGTGGATGATTGTAGATATTAGAGGAATAAGCCCATCGGTGTGCATGCATAAGATCTCTGTAGACCCTGAGAAGAAAGCGGTAGCCCAACGACAAAGGAGGTTGACACTACAACTGAAGAATGTTGTTAAGGAGGAGATTATAAAGATGTTGGAAATAGGAATCATTTTCCCAATTGCAGACAGTGAGTGGGTAAGCCCGATTCATGTGGTGCCCAAGAAAGGAGGTTTCACTGTCCAACCTAATGAGTTTGACGAGTTAATCCATGTGAGACTAATTACTGGACATCGAGTTTGCATTGATTTTAGGAAACTGAATGACACAACTTGTAAAGATCATTTTCCCTACCATTCATTGATCAGATGTTAGAAAGATTAAGCGGTCATGCTTTTTATTGTTTCTTAGATGGATATTCTGGTTACTATCAGATCCATATTGCACCCGAGGACCGTGAGAAAACAACTTTCACATGTCCCTATGGAACTTTTGCGTAAAATCGCATGCCTTTTGGACTTTGTAATGCAACAACAACATTCTAAAGGTGCATGATGGCATTATTTTCGGACATGGTGAAGGATTTTCTGGAGATTTTCATGGATGATTTCTCTGTATTTGGAGATAGTTTTGATAAATGCTTAGACAATTTGAGTAAAGTGCTAAGAGATGTGAAGAGACCAACCTTGTACTTAACTAGGAAAAATGCCATTTCAGGGTTGCAGAAGGAATATTGTTGGGTCATAAGATTTCACGGAAAGGAATGGAGGTTGACAAGGCAAAAATAGAGGTAATAGAGAAGTTACCCCCTCAAACAAACTTAAAGACGTTGCAAACCTTTCTTGGCCACGCAGATTCTATAGGAGATTTATTAAGGACTTCTTTAAAGTTTCAAGACCTTTGACGGAATTACTTGCAAAGGATCTACCTTTTGTGTTTGGAGAAGAATGTAAGAAATCATTCAACACATTAAGGCAAATTCTTATAACCTCCCTAATTCTGGTAGCCTCAGATTGGGACAAACCTTTTGAGCTAATGTGTGATGCAAGCGACACGGCAGTTGGAGCAGCCCTGAGACAAAGGGAGGATTGTTCTCGGTGAAATTTATGGTTTTTATCGCATTATTAGAGAACAATATCTTTCGTATTTTAGTAATTTTTAGAGAAAATTATATGTTTAAGGCGTGAATTTGAATAATGGGTTTAGAAGTGTCAAAAGTGTAATTTGGGCGCTTTTATGTGTTAAATTTATTGAATTATTATTATTTGGGGATGACTACATGTTTTCCATGTTTTATCTATTATGTAGATG
Source organism: Gentiana straminea (assembly GCA_036785695.1). NCBI lineage: Eukaryota > Viridiplantae > Streptophyta > Magnoliopsida > Gentianales > Gentianaceae > Gentiana > Gentiana straminea. The sequence goes on along the minus strand of JAVUPR010000464.1, from coordinate 3,622,095 downwards.
CTTAATTTTGAGTGCATAAAGAGGATAAATGAGGCTCAATTCGAATTATAAGAGATAAATATGGAATTGGCTTGAAGAAGAATGGATAACTATGAAGAAATCCGATCCTCAGCATATTGGACGAGCGTCTGAATCTCCGTCCAAAGAAATGAACGAGCGTCCACCAAAGAAGACGGGCGTCCGCCGCCGACTTTCAGCAAACCGCCTCTTATTCCTATAAATACAAAGCGAAGCCCCCAACCCTAATAGAATACTTTTTTACGAGCCGCACTACACATAAAAAAAGCCGCGCCCTAGAGAGTTCAAATTCGCATCTTCCCTTCATAAAGATGAGTCCCTCTAGTCCAATGATCACCAACATGATTGTTGGCTAAACGCATAGCAAGGAACAACCGGAGGATATCACATCAACGTCATCACAACCATGATTTGTTAGTTTATCTTTAGTTATGATTTTGAATACGCCGTTTTATTTATCGTTTGAATCCTGATTTAATCGTTGCGAGTTTTATTAGATAGGAATGTCAATGGAACTCTATGTGTTTGAATTTTTATGGAAATATAGTTCAACAATACTTTATCTTTCAATTGATACAATTGATGATGTTTTGAGGAATCATATATCGTTAGTTGGGTATTACAATTTGGGAACGAATTGTTGATCTTGTGATGAATGTTATTTGTTTTTCTTGGAAAAGTAAACAAACCCTAGAAATTGATCTAAAGGAATTTAGTCGGTTTCGCGATTGATCATACCAATAAAACTGTATTCGGATCATAAACTGGTTGTATGATTATTATGTGATTGAATCTTGGCTGTTCCACTGTCTTCTCTTTATTATCTGTTAATCAAAATCGTTCTTAATTGCCCTAGTTTAAGTTTAGTTTTTAGAACCCTAGTTCCTGCAACTTTTATGCCTATTTTCTGTTTCTGATCGTATCCAGACGCTCGTTCATTTAATTGAACGTTCGTCCATTGCTTTCTAATTTCAGACGCTCGTTCACTATAGTGAACGTTCGTCCAACCTTCCTGTCTTTCTGTTTTTTCTGCTTATTTTTAGTTGCTGTTTTATTTTCTTTCCTTTAGTTTTTAGTTTATTTCTTAGGTTTAGTTTATAGTTAGATTAATCTTAGTTTTAAGTAATTAGTGACATAACCAACTTAGGAGTTATACCTCAATCTGATAACTATACGATTCCCTTAGGACGACTCGGCAACACCTTATACTACGTACCTTATACTTGGGGTGTTCCGATAATATAAATTTAAAACACGTTTTTAACGAACAAGTTTTTGGCGCCGTTGCCGGGGAATCGGTAACGGTTGTCAGATTCTTCGTAGGTATAGTTTCTCTAGTTAGTAACTTTCTTAGGTTTTAGATTAGTTTTGTTTTCCTTAGTCTCAGTTTGTTTATCTTCTGTTTCCTGTTGTTTTTCTCGCTTCGATCCTCGTTTTTCGGCTTTTGAACGAACGTCCAATCATACAGACGCCCGTTCATTCTGAGAAAAATTCCCTTTTTATCTGTTTAACTGATCGAACAAGCGTCTGGCCTCTCCAAACGCCCGTTTGTTTAGTAAATACGCCTCTGAACTGCTTTTAGTACACCAGACGAGCGTCTATTGAACCAGACGCCCGTCCGGGAACTTCCCTAGACAAACGCTCGTTCACGATTCTGAACGCCCGTCCGTCTATCTTTCTTGTTCTTCTCCTTTCTTCTCTTAGCTTGTATTCCAAGGTTAACTCTTCGTCAACCCGACTTTTAGTCGTGTTGACCTCTCTGTTGTCCTCCCGGTTTATGCAAACCAGAAGCAAGAAGGGACCTCTCCTCTTTGATCCAGAACCGGAACGGTCCATCCTAAGAAGAAGGCTTTTTCCCGATCTAGACATCATGGCTGACCAAGTTCAAAATCCGAATCTAGTTCCTCCTAATCCAGCCCTCCCAAATCAAAATCCAGACCCTCAAGCTCAGCTGAATCAGCTCCTTCAACAAATACAGTTGTTACAACAACAACGAAATCGACAAGCCGGGCTACAAAACCAATTGCAACAACTCCATCAAGCCCAAGAAGCCCGGCTAAATCAAGACCCCTATGCCCCTTATCTTAACCAAGACTTCCTGGAGGGGCATAGACCTATTCGACCTCCAGATATGGGGCAAGTACATTTCGATCTGAAGAATGGAGTGGTTGGACTGGTCCAAAATAGCTCTTTTCATGGCACTGCTCAAGAAGATCCTCATGACTTCTTGTCCACTTTTGTTCAAATTTGCGAAGCAGGCCATTATCCGGGTGTTGATTCTGAGATTGTTAAGCTGAAACTTTTCCCGTTTGCTTTAAAAGGTGAAGCAAACAGATGGTTCAAATCCTTACCCCATCACTCTCTCCATACCTGGGCCGATGTTAAAAGAGCCTTCGCTCTGAAATTCGTTTCACCTGGAACGATAATGGGCCTTAAACATGATATAGCTAATTTTGAGCAATTAGAAGGAGAAAGCGTAGGAAAGGCCTGGGAAAGGTTGAATTTGTTAATGAGGAAATGCCCTAACCATGGATACACTCGACATGAGCTCCTAGAATTATTCTATCAGGGTGTTACTCAACCCAATAGAGATTATCTAGATTCCACATCTCATGGATCTTTTCTGGGCGGAGGAGATGATGCTGCCTATAGGGTAGCTGAAACAATTGCCAAGAACAACATGTGGTCAACCTCTAGGAAGACCCATGTTGAGGAAGATAAGAGGAAATCTGTTGCAAGCGATCCTGTGACACAGATGTTGGTTGCTCAAGTGGAAATGATAAACCAACAGATGGCTAATTTACAAATGCAGCAACAGAAGGGATCAGCGGATATGAGTCTTCTGGGAACGCAGGCGAGCAATGAGAACGGAGATGAAGTAAATGCGATAGGCAACCAGAATCAAACTTTTCGTAATTTCAATCAAAATTCTGGTCAATCAAGCTATAATCCAAACCGTAACTTTTCTGGAAATCCGCGAAACAGTTATTATACGCCACCTGGCGCATCCAATTCCAACCAGTCCTTCAACTCCAACAATCAAAGGCCCCAAGGCAATTGGGCTCAAACACAAAATCCACAGCCCACCTCTATCTCTCAAAAGAAATTCGATGAGCTAGTAGATATGGTGCAAGCACTAGCCACCGGTCAAAAGGCGATAGAGAGACAGATTGGCCGGATGGTGATCAACAAGCAAGCGAGGCCCCAAGGAAGACTGCCGAGTTACACGGATAAAAATCCTAAGGCAGAAGTAAGTGCCTGTAATGCCATCACACCGCAGTGGAATTATGGACAAGAGGAGGAGTTGAATGCAGTTACACTTAGAAGCGGAAAGAGAGTTGGACCCGAGAAGCTGTCGGGAAACGAGTAGCCCTTCCTGACGCCATGAGTTCGGGAGGGGATAAGCGACGGAGACAAATACCGAAGAAAGCGCCGGTGAGCGAGAGCCGAATGATAATGATTCCTCGGGGGAAAGTGATGAGGATGTTGAAAAGAGTAGTCGGATGGCCGAACCCCGACTAAAAAGAAAGTGAAAAGTTTGTCGATGGAAGGATAAGGAGGATGAAGCCATTAAAATCAAATTCCAATCAATCATCCGAAAACCCTTCCTTATCCAAAAGAAAGAAAATGAGAATACTTTGAACTCGATAAAACTTACGATGGAGTGAGGAAGGCGCTTTTGCTTAGAGAAACCATGGTGACTATGCCTCTTGCCGAAGTGTTAACCGAGATGCCTAAATGCTCCAAGTTTCTTAAGGACGCCCGTGGAAGTAAGAAGAAGCGAAAGGAATGGCGGATGAAGTGCTAAACGAAGAATGCTCGGCAATTTCTCGAGCATTGCAATAAAACGTGGTGACCCCGGACGACCTTCAATCTCTTGCATGATCGAAGGCCGCACGTTCCACAATGTCTTATGCGACTCGGTGCCTCTGTTAATGTGATGCCTTTGAACATCCGCAAAAGTCTCGGGTTGGACAAAAGGCTAAGGGAGCGCCCCGTCTCTCTTCGGTTGGTGGACAAATCTAGCCGTTTAGCGACCGGTTGCGTTAACAATGTCCTTACCCATGTTAAACAATTGGTGTTTCCAACCGACCGGGTTATATTGGACTACCAATCGACAAGGAAATGCCCCCGATCCTAGGCCGGCCTTTCTTGGACACCTCTCGCGCCACCATTGACTTCCACACCGGCCAAATTACCTTGAGAATAGGAGACACTTCCATTTCCATCGAGCAAGGTAAAAGTTCTGAAGAATCCCCAATTCAGGGAATTTCATTCATTGAAGCAATTTATGGGGATGAATCTGACCCTGATGAAGAGCTCGCAGAGACAGGAGCCCTGGATGTCATAAATCACGAAGAAGAAGAGCTTAAGAAGGTGATTGCACATCGCAAAGAAGAAACGGAAATGGACAGGGAGATTCCTTTTGATGACGTGATTCAATACCTTTCTGGGATTACTCCCCAGGAAGATGAGGTGTTTTTCAGTCAACCGGTCCAAACTCAAATAGAAAAAGGTGGTCCGTTAAAATCTAGCATCGAGCAACCACCTGTTGACTTAGAGTTGAAACCACTTCCGCAGCATCTAAAATACATCTTTCTTAAAGACAGTGATAAGTTGCCCCTAATCATCTCGTCTAAACTCGAGCCTGAGCAAGAGGCAAAATTGATCAAAGTACTGGAGAAACATATCCTCGCGTTCGGATGGCAGGTGGGCGATATCAGAGGAATCAGCCCAGATGTATGCATGCATAAGATCCGAACGGAGGAAGGAGCGAAAAAGGTCAGACAACCGCAAAGAAGGCTGAATCCGCATATGCAGGAGGTTGTCAAAAAGGAGATCATCAAATGGCTTGATATGGGGATTATTTATGCCATCGCCGACAGTGAGTGGGTTAGCCCTACTCAAGTTGTGCCAAAGAAGGGGGGTATTACCGTAGAAAAAAATGAAAAAGGGGAGGAAATTGCTTTACGCCTTGTGACTAGTTATAGGGTCTGCATTGATTATCGCAGATTGAACGAAGTCACTGCAAAAGATCATTTCCCCTTACCCTTCATTGACCAGCTAATTGAAAGACTGAGTGGTCACAAATATTATTGTTTTCTCGATGGATATTCTGGGTACTTCCAGATAGCCATCGATCCTAATGACCAGGAAAAGACCACGTTTACGTGTCCATCTGGTACTTTTGCTTTTCGCAGAATGCCATTCGGCCTATGCAATGCACCCGCGACTTTTCAACGGTGCATGTTAGCCATTTTTGACGGACTTGTAGAGCAATGCATGGAGGTCTTTATGGATGACTTCTCAGTCTATGGCGACAGCTTTGATGAGATCTTAAGGAATCTAGATATGGTACTCCAGCGATGTGTTGAGAAAAATTTGGTGCTTAACTGGGAGAAATGCCATTTTCTAGTTGACGAAGGGATTGTTTTGGGACACAAGTTGTCCGGTGAAGGTATTCGGTGGATAGGGCTAAAGTAGAGGCCATTGAGAAAATGTCATATCCAAAGACAAGTTAAGGAGGTACGAGGATTCTTGGGACATGTAGGCTTCTATCGGCGTTTTATTAAAGATTTTTCGACTATAGCAAAGCCGCTATCCAACCTGCTGAAAGAGGAAGTAGAGTTCGTGTTTGATGATGCGTGTAAGGAAGCTTTCAAATGCTTAAAGGATAAGTTAACCAGTGCCCCCATTTTGATCGCGCCCGACTGGACTAAACCTTTCGAACTCATGTGCGATGCCTCTAACTACGCTATAGGCGCGGTTCTAGGGCAAAGAATTGACAAAAAGTTCGGACCAATCTACTATGCGAGCCGAACTTTGAACCCAAATCGGTGTAACTACACTACTACGAGAGAAAGAATTCCTAGCGATCGTTTTTGCTATGGATAAGTTTCGAAGTTACCTTCTTGGGTCTCGAGTTGTGGTTTGGACGGATCATGCGGCATTACGCTACCTCATGGAAAAAGCAGACGCCAAACCAAGGTTACTGAGATGGATTCTGATACTACAGGAATTTGACCTTGAAATTAAGGATAAGAAAGGTAGCGAAAATGTTGTAGCTGATCACTTATCTCGCTTAGTGAACGTGGGTGACGAAAACACTAAGGAAATAGGCATTGACTTTCCAACTGAGCAATTAATGAGGCTAGAGAATGTGAGGCCGTGGTATGCTGATTACGTCAATTACTTAGCGACTGGACATCTAGAAGAGATGACGTATCAGGAAAAGAAGAAGTTTTTCAGTGACTTGAAGTATCTCGTATGGGAGGATCCACATTTGTTTAAAGTCTGCAAAGACGGGTTGCTTAGAAGGTGTGTTCCGGAACATGAACAACTGGATATCTTAGAGCAATGTCACAGTGGCCCTGCTGGTGGACACTACGGAGCACCAAAGACTGTTGCGAAAATCCTTCAAGCTGGATTTTACTGGCCTACTCTGTTCAAAGACGCTGAAACCTTTTGCAAAGGTTGTGATAGATGCCAAAGAGTAGGGAGGCTCAGTAATAGGATGGAGATGCCTTTGAGGCCTATTTTGGAATGTGAAGTCTTCGACGTGTGGGGCATCGATTTCATGGGACCTTTCCCATCATCGTGCGGTAATAAATATATCCTAGTCTGCGTTGACTATGTTTCCAAGTGGGTAGAGGCTATAGCCACCCAAACCAATGATCACAAAGTTGTAAAGAAATTCTTGCAAAAGAATATCTTTACTAGATTTGGCTATCCTAGAGCCCTTATCAGTGATGAAGGTTCGCACTTCTGTAATGCACCACTAGATAAAATTCTTGAAAGATATGGTGTCAAGCATAAGATTGGTACACCATACCACCCCCAAACCAGTGGCCAAGTCGAAGTAAGCAACAGAAGTCTAAAGCGGATTTTGGAGAAAACGGTGAATTCGAATAGATCCAACTGGAGTCTGAAATTGGACGATGCACTCTGGGCTTATCGTATCGCGTTCAAGACCCCTATGGGTACGTCGCCCTTTCAAATGGTTTACGGCAAGGCGTGCCATCTACCAGTCGAGCTGGAGCACAAAGCTTACTGGGCTATTAAATACTTGAACTTCGATAGCCAGCTCTGTGGCGAGAAAAGATTACTGCAATTGCATGAGCTCGATGAATTCAGACTCAGGGCCTACGAGAACGCAAAACTGAGCAAGGAAAGAACGAAAGCGCTCCATGATGCTTAAAAAAAGGACGAGAGATTTCAAGGTAGGAGAGATGGCTTTACTTTACAACACCGATTACATCCGTTTGCCGGCAAGCTTAAGTCCAGATGGTCCGGACCCTTTGAAATTGTCGAAGTTCATCCGGGAGGAGCGATTTCCTTGAAGGGGTACAGCGGTCAACCTTTTAAAGTAAACGGTCACGGATTGAAAAAGTATTTTGGCCAACCTTATGAAGTACCCGAGGTCATATACTTTCAAAAGTTGGTTGACGTGCTCGATGTGCTTTGAATTGTGATGAGATTCCATCCGATTTCTTTGCTTCGAATGATGACATTCTTACCCTTAAAGAAGCTTCTACCACGATTCCCGCACCTATCATTGCGCGGGTGCCACATGTAGAAGAAGTTGAGACAAAGACGAAAGTCGATCTTTGTTCTGGAGAACCAAGTTAAAAAACTTGGTAGGGCATTTCACTTGTAGAGGTTGTGGTCAAACCTCGGTCCTTCACTCTGATTCTGATGATGAGGTGGCCGCATTTAAGCCAAAGTGGCCCGACCCGGGTTGACTTTGAAGAGTATGTCAAGCTAATGACATAAAAAGAGCGCTTCTGGAGGCAACCTAGCTTTGTTTCTTTTCTCTTTAAGTAAGCTATTTCTGTTTCAGTTGTAGGAGTAGTACCTTGGTTGTTTGAGTGAGATGTTGTGTTCCTACGAGTTGTTGAATGTTTCGTTTATGTTTATTCATATACCCCTTGTACCCCGAGATTATATGTATGTCGAGTGCTGCAGATACCTTAGAGCAGGTTCGAGCTATTCTATCCAATGTTGTCAATTCGAGTTGCAGTGGTACATTCATGCTACGGCCTGACCTCTGCTAACTTTCATCCGACAACCACTGTTGAAACCAGCTAAGTTTTCTTTTTTTTTTTCTTTTATTTTGCACATTCTGAGGACATAATGTGATTTAAGTGTGGGGGGGTGTCTGGGTATGTTTTTATGCTATATCTTTGAAATATGAGTGAATTTTTAAATTTCGTCGAAATTTAAATTTTTTGTGAGTCTCGAGCATATGATTGAAACTGCAATGCTTGCTAGTTGTAGTTTTCTAACGATGATAGTATGTGACTTAGTGAGATAATTATAGCGTGTCTTTACTTTTATGGAGATAGTATTCGTTTTTCACGTTCACGAGAGCCATTGATTTTGAAACAAGATTTTTGAACTATATCCTTTCATTATTTTGATGATTTATCTTAGGAAGGCCAGTATAGTGACACCTTAGTTAGACCATGTGCTGTGAATATCATAAAGTTTGAATGTGATAAGTGAGATGTAACTTATGTCTTGAAAAAATGAATAAGTAGTGAATCATAATAAATACGTTTGTCGGAAGGCGGTTTATGATTTGGGTGAGGTAGGGTGTACCACGTATGTCCTATTCCACTATGATGACCAAAAGCTCACGATAGTCAGTTTATAGCTACCTGATGATTTGAGTAGGTAGGGGATTATCACGAAATGTCCTACTCTACTATGACGGGTAAGAGCTTATTCTGATATGCGTTGAATTTGAAAATTTTGAAAAATGATGAATAAGAATAAAAATAGAGTGAAGTCTTTGTTATCATGGATCTTATACCCAGTAGAACCACATGATATGCTGTAGGGATTATCCTACGAGTGCGTGGGAAGGCTTAGTGTGAAGCTATTACGTACGTACCTAGGATAGTCATTGAAATTTTTGAGAGGATATTCCTTTGAAAGGCTTGTTAAATTTGAGAAGGGCTTGTCACACATACACTGAATCTATCTCTGTGATGGTATTGTTGGCTATATTTGTTGTATCTTTTGTTACGTGAGTTAGAGATCTATGTGGAGTGCATGAAAGTTGAGCTATAGTTTTGATTGTTTTGTCCGGGACGAACAAAAGTTCAAGTGTGGGGGAGTTGTTCTCGGTGAAATTTATGGTTTTTATCGCATTATTAGAGAACAATATCTTTCGTATTTTAGTAATTTTTAGAGAAAATTATATGTTTAAGGCGTGAATTTGAATAATGGGTTTAGAAGTGTCAAAAGTGTAATTTGGGCGCTTTTATGTGTTAAATTTATTGAATTATTATTATTTGGGGATGACTACATGTTTTCCATGTTTTATCTATTATGTAGATGCTTAATTTCGAGTGCATAAAGAGGATAAATGAGGCTCAATTCGAATTATAAGAGATAAATATGGAATTGGCTTGAAGAAGAATGGATAACTATGAAGAAATCCGATCCTCAGCATATTGGACGAGCGTCTGAATCTCCGTCCAAAGAAATGAACGAGCGTCCACCAAAGAAGACGGGCGTCCGCCGCCGACTTTCAGCAAACCGCCTCTTATTCCTATAAATACAGCAGCAGCCCCAACCCTAATAGAATACTTTTTTACAGAGCCGCACTACACATAAAAAAAGCTGCGCCCTACTAGAGTTCACCGCATCTTCCCTTCATAAAGATGAGTCCCTCCAAAATGATCACCAACATGATTGTTGGCTAAACGCATAGCAGTGGAACAACCGGAGGATATCACATCAACGTCATCACAACCATGATTTGTTAGTTTATCTTTAGTTATGATTTTGAATACGCCGTTTTATTTATCGTTTGAATCCTGATTTAATCGTTGCGAGTTTTATTAGATAGGAATGTCAATGGAACTCTATGTGTTTGAATTTTTATGGAAATATAGTTCAACAATACTTTATCTTTCAATTGATACAATTGATGATGTTTTGAGGAATCATATATCGTTAGTTGGGTATTACAATTTGGGAACGAATTGTTGATCTTGTGATGAATGTTATTTGTTTTTCTTGGAAAAGTAAACAAACCCTAGAAATTGATCTAAAGGAATTTAGTCGGTTTCGCGATTGATCATACCAATAAAACTGTATTCGGATCATAAACTGGTTGTATGATTATTATGTGATTGAATCTTGGCTGTTCCACTGTCTTCTCTTTATTATCTATTAATCAAAATCGTTCTTAATTGCCCTAGTTTAAGTTTAGTTTTTAGAACCCTAGTTCCTGCAACTTTTCTGCCTATTTTCTGTTTCTGATCGTATCCAGACGCTCGTTCATTTAATTGAACGTTCGTCCATTGCTTTCTAATTTCAGACGCTCGTTCACTATAGTGAACGTTCGTCCAACCTTCCTGTCTTTCTGTTTTTTCTGCTTATTTTTAGTTGCTGTTTTATTTTCTTTCCTTTAGTTTTTAGTTTATTTCTTAGGTTTAGTTTATAGTTAGATTAATCTTAGTTTTAAGTAATTAGTGACATAACCAACTTAGGAGTTATACCTCAATCCGATAACTATACGATTCCCTTAGGACGACTCGGCAACACCTTATACTACGTACCTTATACTTGGGGTGTTCCGATAATATAAATTTAAAACACGTTTTTAACGAACAAGGATAAAATCCTTAAGCCTATCTATTAAACCGCTCATACCCTTGACAGTGCCCAGAGGAATTATGCAACTACAGAAAAGGAACTCTTAGCTGTCATCCTTGCATTTGACAAGTTTCAACCTTATCTGATAGGATCGAAAGTCACTGTATTCATTGACCATGCAGCTTTGAAATACCTTCTAACCAAGCCATACTCTAAGACGAGATTGTTGAGATGGATTCTACTCTTACAAGAGTTTGATGTTGAGATTAAAGACAAAAAGGGATATGAGAACCAAGTGGCTGATCACCTATCGAGATTAACTTTGCTGGAAGAAGAGCAACCGGCTGAGATCAGGGAGAGCTTCCCTGATGCACAACTTTTTGCCGTCTCGGTGGTAGCTCGAGTTGAATCTCAGCCCTGACAAAATACATCAAGAGTGGGCAAGGTATACCCTTGGTTTGCTAACATTGTAAATTATCTAGCAGGAAGGTACCTACCACCGGAATTCACAAATACGGATAAGAAGAAGTTTTTCACGTATCTGAAGCATTATCATTGGGACAATCCCTACCTATACAAATTGTTCCCTGATGCTATTCTTAGGAGATGCGTCCATGATGACGAAATTCCAAGTATTTTGCACCTATGTCATTTTAGAGAAGTCGGGAGGTCATTATGGGCCGGACACAACGGCGAAGAAAGGTACCGCAGTGTGGATTCTATTGGCCAACAATTCATAAATCTACTTACGATTTTACAAGAGCTAGCCATTCCTGTCAAATGACCGGTAATATTTGTAAGCGGAATGAGATGCCACTGCAGAGTATCTTAGAAGTTGAGTTATTCGATGTTTGGGGAATTGATTTTGTTGGGCCTTTTACATCGTCAGAATCAAATCGTTACATCCTGGTAGCAGTTGATTATGTTTCGAAATGGGTGAAGGCAGTGGCCTCACCTATTAATGATGCTAGGGTTGTCCTGAGGTTTCTTATGAAGAATACTTTGACAAGGTTTGGAGTGCCCAGAGCCATAATTAGTGATGGAGGGAGTCATTTCTATAATAGGTTGTTTGAGAAGTTGATGATGAGATATGGGGTTAGACATAAGATTGCAGCAGCATATCACCCTCAGACGAGTGGACAAGTAGAAGTTACGAACAGAGAGATTAAGAGGATCATAGAAAAGACTGTGAATCCCACAAGGAAGGATTGGTATTTGAAATTAGATAACGCTCGTTGGGCGTAGATAACAGATTATAGGACCACGATTGGGATGCTACCATACATGATAGTATTTGGAAAAGTGTGTCATTTACCGGTAGACTTCGAGCACCGAGCGATGTGGGCTATGAGGTTTTTAAACATGGATGAGAATTTAGCCGGTGAGAAGAGAATGCTAGAGTTGAATAGATTGGAGGAGTTTAGACTTCAAGCGTATGAGAATGCAAAGATTTACAAGGAAAGAACGAAGCGCCTGCACGATAAGAGGATTCTGAACCGCACATTTCAAGTTGGAGATAATGTGTTGGTATATAATTCGTGTCTTCGTCTTTTTCCTGGGAAGTTGAAGTCTAGATGGTATGGACCACATGTAGTCATGAAAGTTTTCAATTCAGGCGCACGTGAAATTAGAAATGAATACTCTGGGAAGACTTTCATAGTAAACGGCCACAGGCTGAAGCATTACCTAGAGAACAAGTATAACCTTGAGTTGGAAGTCTTTACGTTGACGGGGCTAGAGTATGAATAAAGAGCCCAATTAGTACGGTCGAGCCGGCGACCGTAAAATCGAACTATTTCTAAACCTTTATTTATTGCTTTTGTTTATTTAAGTTATTTTGAGTCAAAAAAGTAGCATGACAATCGCAAGGTTTTTTTCATCACATATATCTTCGGTCATCGGCTAGAGATATATGTGGTTTTTTCCTTCATGATTCTCATGTGATACCCTCGTAAAGGTTTCCGCGTCTTGCTTAGGCCAATAAAGAATAAAGTGGCTTAAACTGTTTTTGAGCATTCCTCCAGTATGCACAATTACCGCCACCTTATTTTCTTATTACCCTTCGCATGATACTCACAGCTTTGCGAAGTATTTTGGAAAGCAGGTAACAACTTGGAAGAGGAATGACCTAGGAGCCAATGATTACGCTCCGGGGTTCACTTTGACCCAGCCAACTATTACCGAGCTAAGTACTTTTTCTTTTCTTTATTATTAGTCATTGGGGACAATGTCTATAATAAGTGAGGGGTAGGCGTCTTAGCTGGGTAATCAAAAATAGGGGAATAATTTTGAAAATTTAACACCGTTTTTAGCTTGGACATTATCTTGATGGACCCTAGGAACGTGCTGATCAGTGTCGATAGCTGTCTAGGCAGGTTTGCGGTATGAATTAGCACTCAATATCGATAGCTCTAGTTCTTTATGCGTAAGGGCTATTACGGACCAATTAAGGATGGTAGCTTGCGTATAGATTGTCTACTACCATTGTCGGAGTAGATAGGGTTAGGAGTTGTACCCGTAGCTGGACAATGAGTTAAAATTCACCAATAGGGAGGACTATTGCATGTGTGGGGGAATAACTAATTACTCATAATTGAACTAATACATTAGAAACTCTTGTTGCTCCGTTGAACTTACATAATCTTGCTAGTTGATTGTTACCAAATTTACTACTGTCTATATTATAGTTGGTCGTAGACCATATTTCTGACAAACTCAATCTTGATAATTAGACGTTCTTACGAGTCTCTGTGGGATCAACCCTATGAATCACAAGACGATTATCACACCATAGCACATGACATAGTTCTAGTGGCAATGTTTTTCATGGGTCCACAAAATACTCATAAACCACTCAGACCCCCTATAGTACTGTAGGGTACTGTGCACGTGTTAAGCAACAAAACGACGTCGTTTTAGTGCTTAGCATCTGCATTGTTCCCTACGGTATATTAGGGGATCAATGCTCTACTCGGGAAGTGATTGTGCACATGATACACTTACCAGTATTTTGTGTACCTGTGAAAAACATTCTCAACTAATAAGGAAATATCATGTGCATTGTAACGCCTTCATACCCCAGGAATGGTAGCGTTAATTGAGTCATAAATGGTCCGGTCAACTGCTTAGACCACCGTCCTCGCTTGGTCTAAAAGGGCTAACCCGAGTTGACAAGACCTTTACGTCTCATACTCATATGGTGGTGTATGCTTCCCCCCACTTCCAATGTGGGATATCACATTCTCCCCCCTTATAAGGGTCTGGAGTCCTCGCTAGGACGGCCAAGACTTGTCCATGTGGACTTGTCCCAGTTCGTTTCTACCAGAGGACTCTAGAGGTGGCATGTGGCTCTTAGGTTCGTCTAGAGGTGGCCTGTGGCACTTAGATGCGTCTTATAGTCGGCTCTGAATACCATTCTGTAACACCCCCAGCCCCGGGCCTGGTAGCTCTAAATGAGTCATAAATAGTCAAGTAAACTGCTTAGACGTTGTCCTCGCTTGGTCTAAAAGAGCTAACCCGAGTTGACAAGACCTTTATGTCTCACACTTATATGGTGGTGATGTGTTTTCCCCACATCCAATGTGGATATCACATGCACAAGCACTTCCCGAGTAGAGCATTGTTCCCCTCCAATACTGTTGGGTACAGTACTGCATGTGTTAAACACCAAAAGATGTCAAACATTGCCAACTAAAAAGTATCTAGCACACATAACATAGTTTTAATGGAAATGTTTTCCTTGGAGGCCAGGGTCGGACCTAGCCTTATGGGTAGGTGGGAGGGAGGGGGGGGGGGGGGGGCGCCCCTGGATCCGGGAAAAACACTATGTTATGTATCTTTTTTGCTCCCCTTAAAATTTATATTCGCAATTATCACTTATAATAATGGTATAAATTGACATAGAACTTTTATCCTGTGAATAAAAATACACAGCATTACAAAACTGATACATCTAATTAAGTATGAATAACATTTTACTTATAAAAATTTAAAATTTAAAATAATAATGTGTGAAGTGTTTTTTCTTTCAAAAACATTGTTTTAAGGTGTGAAATATTTATTCAATTTATATTGCAAAATGTATAGTGGTGTTTATTTGCATTATATAGTAGTAGTGTTTCTTCTCGAATACAAGAGGACAAAAAGAAAACATTAATGTACATTTTGCTGATTGTGAAAAATTTCTAATATTATCACCCCGCCCCTCTTGGAGGCAATATTTATCTACACGCATGTGCTTTTGAAGGCGGTGCCTACTTTTCCTTGCTATTCATAAAGTCTGGGGCTATATGATTTAATGGTCATGTGTATTCAATCGAAATAAAATAGTGACATTTAGATTAAAGTACATACACCAATAATACAATGTGCTGGTAGATAAATATACCATCTCCATGTAAATGAATAAATGACGGCCACATAAGTAACATCTTCTACATTTTATTTCGTTTTCTCTGTCATTAATTTGAAGCTCTCCAACTCTCTCTATTTTTTTTAAAGCACCAACTCTCTTTTCAAGGGATTGATTTAATTATTGGAGGGTGTATTCTCGACCAGTAACACCGGAGCAAATTTAAAGATGAGAAGATACTAATATTGGTTTTATATTTTTCAAGAACAGAATGTACCGTTTTAATATAAAAATAATAATTTTCGGATCATAGTGGCGGTAAATTCCCCGAACCTTGAAGTTCGGGATCCGCCCATGCTCTCAACTCAAGGGCGAAATGTATCGTTTTATTATAAAAGTAATAATTTTTGGATCTTAATGGAGGCACATGTCCCTATCCTACAAGCTTTGGATCAGCTCCTGCTCAAACTCAATGGCTTAGACTTTTAACCTTTATTGTTTGTCTACTTTGATTGTTTTTTACTTGTTTAAGTATGATTATAACGTAATGAAATGAAATAATTTATTTTTTAATGAAAATACATTTTTATTATCGTTGAAAATGTATATAATAAATCGGGCAAAGCATACCACCCTTACCATCCATACCACCATGCCTTCACTATATATTCCCACCATACCACACCACTGCCCCCGTCTTACCTTATACATAGATCGCCTTACCCCCACCCTAACATTTCCCACACTACATACCATACATTACTCTTTCACCCACACCACACCCCATACCTTCATCCTACCCTGCCATTACCTCACCATACCCCACCCTACCCCTATCTTATTAATTATGCCACCCAACCCCACGGTATTATTGTTAGGTGTAGTGCCCGAAAGACAATTTGTGTAATTGTTTTTAATAATGGATGACGAATTTATCTCACCTTAGTTACTTGCTTTGTGCTTGCAAAGTAATACACCGCGCAAACCCTAAGTATATACGTATGTAACCACTTAACTCGGTGTATGGATTACACGTGAGGATTGAGTTAGTGGAGATATGCTTAAACTATTAGTCCGTGGTGAACTTAATCGAGTTTAGGGTCTCTTGATTAAAACACCAATAATGCGCCCAGAACACCTTAGGGTGTGATAGTCTTATCCGGACCGTCGGTAGAGGGTACCTACGTGGGGCATTTATATATGATGGCATTCATATAGGACTAGACCGATTTAATCTGAATTTCTTGATATAATTCCGTAATCGAGGAATCTTATTAAATCATTAGATGATCATATATGGATCAACCTTAATCCTGAGGTGATCACAGGGTGCTGCTTGTCCCGGGCCGGGTAGTGTTTGATGTGTTAGTTACGGTTCACTTAAATATGTGTTCCAAGCCACTTCTCATTGGCACTATCTCCAGAAGAGTGAGTAGTTCTAATTTTCACAGACATGGAATTCATTCATTCCTACGGGAAGTAGAGAGACAGTCCCCTTATTTGTTAGCTTTAAGAAAGTGATCGATCCCGGGAGTTCATATTAGACTAATTGATCACTAGTCAGATATGTGAACTAATTGATCATCGGGGGTTAATGGTAAATAAGGATAAGATATTCGTGTCGGGTTTACGGAGATATCCCACTCGTAATGGACGATCATGGAGGGTTAATCCGTATGTAGTGATTATATCAATGGACGCTTATTCACTCTATGGGTTGAGTATAAGTATACATCTATAATCGGTAGAGTTCAGTTTCGGGTTTTTGGTGGCGTAATCCCGGAATTAATAATTAATGTGCTTATTCGGTTCGATGAATAATTAATTATTGGAGCTACTGGTTATAGGTCCATGGTCCCCGATGTGGCTTCTGTAATTCGGATTAATGATCTTGTTATTTGGGCCTCAGTGATAATTAATTGGCTGGGCTAATTAATTGATATGCATGGATATTATTTAGTTGGGCTAAATAATATAATACACATAAAAGACATTTTTTGTGGGCTTAGTAACCCTATGTGTGTGGCGCCCAAATGAAGGTTATTTAATTAGAGAGAAATTAGTTTTCTTGGATATTTATTTAACATGTGATTTATCTTTTATTTGTTAAATGATAATTCATGGAATATTAGATAATAATATGATTTATCCTAATTTGTTTGGGATAATCATTTTATTTATCTTTTATTTGGAATAAAGGATTTATGTAATAATTATCTCTTAATTATTAAATCCTTGGAGGACAAGGATTACTCTCCTAATAAAGAGAGTTCTCCCAAGCCCTAGGCATTGGAAATTTCGACCAACACATACAAAAAGAAAGAAAAATTAGTTTTCTTGTCTTGAGTTTCAGAAGAAGAAAAACTACAAGTTTTTCTTGGTGTTGCATATCGAGGAGGTTCGTGTATCAAGAAGGGTGTCCACCAACCGCCGTTTGGAGAACACATCGGAAGATCTTGGCTTCTCTTCCTACTATTGGTAACATGATCTTAACCCCTTGTAGTAGTTTAAGTCCTTTAATTATGTATTGTGATGTATAAGTCGTGATCAATCCGCTGCGCGTAGATCTAACTCGTTTAGATCTAAGAACCTGCATGCTTCACATGTGGTATTGGAGACAGGTTCCACGATTTATATAGTCATAATCATAATTAAACGATTTAAAGGAGTGGAATTGCATGTAGGTAAATTTTATTTATTGTTTTATGCATTGATAATGATTAATTGCTATGGTTGAAGAGATGGATTGGGGGTTGGCACTGTTTACCCGTTAGATCTATTGTAAACTCATATAAACGATGAAAATTCGTTCATATGAGTATAGGAAATTATGTAATTTATTTTTTATTACAATTTTAATTTCCAGAAAATAGATCTGTTTAGTAGCTGTTTAGTTATTTCGTTTTTCCTGTTGATCGAGCCGTTGAAACGACGATCCCTCCGGTCATAATAAATATTGGAAGATGGTGAACAATTCCACAATATTTGGCGTCGATCGGAGTCCGTTTTGACATCCGTTCGTTGCTGCAAAGAAGCTGCTGTAACAGAAAAACGCAGGATTCACAGAAACCCTACCTGTGACTTCCTCGAATTTCTGGGAGAGTTTGGACCGTTGAAACGCAAATCTAACCGGTCAAATCGATAAATACGGAGTTTTGGACGTGGTATAAAAATTTCAGGTCGATCGGGATTCATCTCGATTCCCGATCGGCCTCAGGAAGTCTTTGAGGCGCTGCTGTAAAAGTCAGATCCAGCAGCAAGTTGGGCGGCTCACTGGAGAATATTGACAAGTCAAAACTCCGATCCAACCGTCCATATTGAAGCCCTAGGAGTGAAGAACAGATCTGGAAAGTTTCGCCGCGATCCGAGTTCGTTTGGTTACCCGATTGTCGAAGAATTTGAACAGCTGCAGATTATGTTAGAAAGTAGTAAACCCTAGTTAGGGTTTAGTTAATTTATTTTCTAATAGGTTAGATACGGGGGTGCCAACGGTCCATCTCGGTGTTTATTTTCCGCACTAGAATACATGTTTAGATTGTATGTGTAGAACCGGAAAATTGCCATGACATGCATCATATCATGAATTCCACTCCATATGCATACATGTAGAAATTAATTCAAGGAATTAGTTAGGCATGTATAAAACACGCAATTAATTTTAATTAATTGTTTGATATTAATTAGAAACTAATTAGGGTAAAAACCGAGGAACACGGGTTTTTTCAATCGTCGAGGTTGGGTGATGGATTCTCGGTGAATCCCACTCTGCGAAAGCATAAGGAGTAAAATCCCGAAACCTCGTGGTTAAGGTGTTGGATTCTCGGTGAATTCCACCTTACCTAGACGAGATTACGTTTTTGTTCCGTAGTGTCTACGTGAAAGTTTGATGTTTAAGGATTGGATTATCACAGGCATACATGGTTCAAAAGTGGTTTAACCACGGTTGGGTGGTCAACAGTAGCTACGGCTCGATCGACTTCACCCTCCACGTGTGGTGTTTGCACGGGGGTCTTGCAAGGCTGAGCCATCCGAAGAGCCACTACGGCTCAACGGAGCTCCCCTAGTCTAGACCCGTCCGACGGCCACATATGTTCCAACGAATAGGTCGGGTGGGCTAGCCCACGTAACCGACAACATTTGGGCCTATGATTTATTGTTCCTTAATGTAACATCAAGTCCAAAAACGTGATCAGTAAACCCACCACTTTTTCAAAATATTGAGTGGGAGCGGGAGAGGCGACAACCGACCCCATGGCCTCTACTGTTGACACAAGCAACGTGAGAGAATGGTGACGCCTCGTGCCGGCTTTGATTTCGGCCCCCAAGGAAGGCCTTCACCGCTATCAAAATTCAAGGCTTGGTCTCCGAAAGGATAGGATTTTGGGTACTCGTCGGGTCACCGACCGACCCTAAGGCGGCATACTCGGGGTCTACCTAAAAATCAAACAAGTAGGTCACACTCATAAAGGGTATTTTGGTAATACCTTGGCTGAAAAAGGAAAGGTGATTGACGATCACAAATGAGATGTTCGATTCTCAATCGATCTTCAATATTAATCGAAACCTCTTTGACCTACCCTAAGGCGGCACCGAGGCATTAGATTAAATCCTTGGAACGGTAGGATAGACTATAAGTACTTAGTTTATGTTCTAAAATTTATAAGTAGTGTGTGATTTGGATTTATTTTCTCGTCAATTTTATTTACAACTATTTATATATCTCTCTAGGGTGCTAGACTCGCTAGTGTAAAATTGACTAGTAATGACTTCGTTAAAAAGTGGCAAGTAACTAGAACGTTGTACTTATTGATCTTACATGCGATTAATTTTTCGGAAGAGATATTTCTCTTGAGCCTTCAAGACTTAAGTGACGTAAATAAGTATGTCACGGCTGTCACTCGTGTTGAACGAGAGACAACCATAGTTAGTTTGAAAGATGATTGGGACGATAAAATTCTTCTAGTGAATTTTAATTGTGTAGTGTCTACACGAGAAATTTTCTAATAGAAAAATTGGAGAATCATAAATTAAAGTGTCGCTAGTTAGACGGTATTTGGAACCGATAAACTAGTGGGAGCTTTTGTCTTATGTTTTTCTAATTTATTAGAAAATTAGTCCCACTGGGTAACGCTTTCATTAGACATCCCACAGTTCACGAGTAGTGTCTACTCAATTGAACTGCTAGTTCAAGACTATTTCCATTTAAGGAAAGTTGAGAATGGGAAAGAATGTCTATAAGTGTTAATCATCTTAACTAAAGTTTTGAGGCTAAACCGAAAAATTAATTATAGAAAGTATAGGTTAAGGAAAGTGATTTCGGATCACTTAACCAATGAATCCTTAGCGACTTTCTTAAACGTCTTAGTTCTTTGGAAGAACAAGGAAGCTGTGCATTAACAATTAATAAAGTAGACAACGGGCGCTTATTTCAAATTATAATAGTGGGAGTGATATAAGGAAATGAATTTCGGATTCTATCCTTGAATATCACGAGAAAAATTTATTTTTCTCGTTTACGTATTCATTGAAACAAATGGATTCACTTTCATCTCGATACTACAGTTGCCTTAAACAAAGTGAAGATGACATTTGTAGTACGAATCCGTGACTCGGACTTTTGTTTGATAAAGACATAACCACTAAGAAAAACTGAATAGGTATGTGTAACACATCTAAAACTATTAAAGGTAAGAGGTTTCCGTATTAAGATAAACGACCCTTCAATATCTATTAATTAGTGCATATATCCTAGAGATAAAACCTGACGACTGGCTAAGGGTGATTCCTATCTCCCAGTCTAGGAACACTATCTCAAAGGAACAATGACTAAGTTTCCTTTCAATCGGGAGAGGGTAATAGATTTGAAGGGGTAACATAGCTTGTTCATCATGACCTTCGGGGTCTAGCGAGAGACACAAGCTCGTGGGAGTTTTTGAGTGGTGACATTTTGTCTGATAACTACTCGAAACGCGATTTAGTTTATCAAAAGAATACGAGGAGGAGTCTCTGATTTTAGCAGAGAATAGAGTATTCCATGCTCAGAAATAGGCTATAGCATAGTCTTTGGACCGATGCTCAGCCCGCCTCCTAGTGGAATGTTTCTCACCGAGAAAGAAACCATAGACTTGCCCTATATAGTTATTGATGTACTACAATACACTGCTAAACTCGATTAAGATAATTGGTTGCAAAATAACGGTTAACAATTATTATGTAAACCGAGAAGTCTACCTAGAAGATGCTAGTGAATTTATGGATAAGGAGTGACTTCGGTTCACACCACTTCCATAAATGTAGGCATTTAGCATTTAATGCTTGAAGGTAGGACTGGAGATTTTGCGCATACGTTCAGATTTTGACTGTTCGTGAAATGCCTTAATGAGACGAGTAAAGGTTGGTTATAAGATTCTTGAGATCAGAATGTGACAGTTCAACTGTCACAAGGCTTCTGATAGAATCTATAAGTAACAGCCTTAAACCTTGGAGTACGGTTACCCAAAGGTAGTTACTATCTGATTTAATCAGACCACGTCCAACATCGGTTGTTGGTGATTACACTGATAAATACTACTAGATCAGAATGTTAATCCACCCAAAACACAGTGGGAGTATGGTTTAACCATTGACCCATTGTGGTTTTGTGGTTTTGTGGACTTTACAGTCTGCTGGGGTGATTGATAACCTATGGCTCTTGGTGGGCTGTATAGGATTCTGATCATAGAGGTTGGTTCAAAAACCTTATCCCTGTAAATGGAGTTTTAGTACTCAAGTTCTATTCAGCCTCTTGTAGAACCACCTGAGTGTCTCAGGCCCAGTGGGAGTAATTAGATCTACGCCGAAAAGAGTCGAATGAATAGGAAAGTTTAAACTTCCAGTGCAAAGCTGAGTGGTATAAGGGTGATTCCCTTACAAGTAGAGAGTTAACCAGACCTTGAACTCTCTCACCACTCAGTCTTGCTAGATTTCGTTAGAAAGCGGAAAATAGGGGTGATACCCTGAGACTTTCTTGCCAAAACCGGATTCTGGATTCATTCAAACAGAAGGGTCATGGTTAGAACAAATGGCAGGATGACTGCCGGGGCTTATATCCTTTGTGGATTTAAGAGAACCTCTCGGTCATTTAAAAGTCATATGTTTTAAAATATGTGGACTTGACCAGAATATTGATAAGTCTTTCGTAGACTAGACATCAATATTGGTAAAGTAGTAGTATTAGTGTTCATGAATGATAACACTGAAACGGTTGGAAACAACATGTGTGTGCTATCTGAAGTTGGAAACTGACAGGCCAAGATTCTCTGGATGAGAGAATTGGACTATATTCTAAGAATTTGATTCGGTCAAATCCACGAGAATGAGTCATTGGCTATCCCACCTGTCTTATTGAATAAGATGATTATGCATATACAGTTGCATCATTCATCAAGAGTAGTCCTACCCTACCTCTCAGGAATGATTCTCCAAATCTTCGGATAAAGAGAAAATGGGATAGAGTCTCTCTGGGATAAGGGCAAGTCAGCTTAACACGAGTCAATTGCAATCGAATCTTGGATTTGAGCAATAAGTAGCGGTTTAGTACGTCCTCAAGTATCTTTAGAGAACGAGGAGTCATATTCTTGTATATTCAGGTGCAAACTTGAATATGGTTGAATACACTGATTCTGACTTGTGGTCAGATTAAGGATGATCATTAAGTTGATCTCGGGCTCAGTGTTTACTCATAGTGCTTAGAATTTCCTTTTATGGTCTGGTAGTAATTCCAGGTCTGATAAGACGATATCACTTCATTGTGAAAACAGTGAAGAGATAGCTTAGAAGGATCTTCTCAGTTACAAGAAGTCAAAAGCATATTGAGAGAGAGTACCGCCTGATTGGAAGGACCGACAATGTTTCAATCCCAAAGATCGTCTCGAGTCGACAACCTAACTAATCAGTGTACCAAGTCGAGTGCTTGGAGGGTACGGCATTGATGGATATGTCTCATCTGCTTTTAGAGCAAGTGGGAGAGTGTTGTGAAAAAGATGAGAAAAAGGTGTGCTCTAAAAACAATCGTTGCTTGTCATTTCGTGCAAGTGGGAGATTGTTAGGTGTAGTGCCCGAAAGACAATTTGTGTAATTGTTTTTAATAATGGATGACGAATTTATCTCACCTTAGTTACTTGCTTTGTGCTTGTAAAGTAATACACCGCCGCAAACCCTAAGTATATCCGTATGTAACCACTTAACTCGGTGTATGGATTACACGTGAGGATTGAGTTAGTGGAGATATGCTTAAACTCGTTAGTCCGTGGTGAACTTAATCGAGTTTAGGGTCTCTTGATTAAAACACCAATAATGCGCCCGAACACCTTAGGGTGTGATAGTCTTATCCGGACCGTCGGTAGAGGGTACCTACGTGGGGCATTTATATATGATGGCATTCATATAGATCGGACCGATTTAATCCGAATTTCTCGATATAATTCCGTAATCGAGGAATCTTATTAAATCATTAGATGATCATATATGGATCAACCTTAATCCCGAGGTGATCACGGGGTGCTTTGCTTGTCCCGGGGTAGTGTTTGATGTGTTAGTTACGGTTCACTTAAATATGTGTTCCAAGCCACTTCTCATTGGCACTATCTCCGGATGAGTGAGTAGTTCGATTTTCACGGACATGGAATCCATTCCTTCCTGCGGGAAGTAGAGAGACGATCCCCTTATTTGTTAGCCTTAAGAAAGTGATCGATCCCGGGAGTTCATATTAGACTAATTGATCACTAGTCGGATATGTGAACTAATTGATCATCGTGGGGTTAATGGTAAATAAGGATAAGATATTCGTGTCGGGTTTACGGAGATATCCCACTCGAATGGACGATCTATGGAGGGTTAATCGTATGTAGTGATTATATCAATGGACGCTTATTCACTCTATGGGTTGAGTATAAGTATACATCTATAATCGGTAGAGTTCAGTTTCGGGTTTATGGTGGCGTAATCCCGGAATTAATAATTAATGTGCTTATTCGGTTCGATGAATAATTTATTATTGGAGCTACTGGTTATAGGTCCATGGTCCCCGATGTGGCTTCTGTAATTCGGATTAATGATCTTGTTATTTGGGCCTCAGTGATAATTAATTGGCTGGGCTAATTAATTGATATGCATGGATATTATTTAGTTGGGCTAAATAATATAATACACATAAAAGACATTTTTTGTAGGCTTAGTAACCCTATGTGTGTGGCGCCTAAATGAAGGTTATTTAATTAGAGAGAAATTAGTTTTCTTAGATAATTATTTAACGTGTGATTTATCTTTTATTTGTTAAATGATAATTCATGGAATATTAGATAATAATATGATTTATCCTAATTTGTTTGGGATAATCATTTTATTTATCTTTTATTTGGAATAAAGGATTTATGTAATAATTATCTCTTAATTATTAAATCCTTGGAGGACAAGGATTACTCTCCTATATAAAGAGAGTTCTCCCAAACCTTAGGCATTGGAAATTTCGACCAACACATACAAAAAGAAAGAAAAATTAGTTTTCTTGTCTTGGGTTTTCGAAAGAAGAAAAACTACAAGTTTTTCTTGGTGTTGCATATCGAGGAGGTTCGTGTATCAATAAGGGTGTCCACCAACCGCCGTTTGGAGAACACATCGGAAGATCTTGGCTTCTCTTCCTACTATTGGTAACATGATCTTAACCCCTTGTAGTAGTTTAAGTCCTTTAATTATGTATTGTGATGTATAAGTCGTGATCCATCCGCTGCGCGTAGATCTAACTCGTTTAGATCTAAGAACCTGCATCCTTCAATTATACATCTCCTCCCCATTTCGCACAACTCCTTCATACCTTGACCTCACCTCACATCACCTCGCCTCACATACCTCATCTCACCTTACCCACCACACTCCAACCCAACACCAACCCCACCTACTGTACTATATAACCCCACCTTACCTTACCCTTTCCCAAAGCTAATTTACCCCGCCCAACCTATCGCCACCTCGCCATTCAACACCACACTAACATACCGCGAGCCATCACCTCACCTCGCCTAATTGCTCAACCCATACCTTACCTTACCATATTGACATCATACTATACCCCGACTTACCATACCATCTTACCCTCACTTTAGCTAGGTGGTTTGAAGGTTTATTACCAAGCCAGAATCAATCAAAAATTGTGCAAAATAATCTTATTGATTAGCTAGCTATTTGGCCAGATCAATCTTGGTCCGAGCCAACCTTGCACATAGCTTAGCAAGAGTCTTCTCTGCTATTTTTAAACATGGGTTTACGCATTCAAATCATCCGTATGCGATCTGACTAACTTGATCCCCCAATCTATGACATGTTTAAACTAAGTGCAAGTTTCAATCTCATTATTTCAGGGTAGTTTTCAGCTAACCATCCAAACATTGAGCAGCCCTCGGCGAGCTTGGCCAAGATGGTTACAACACCTCAATTGTTTAACTGTACTCTCGTATGCAACATTCCTTAATCCACACAATATTCCCTATAGTTCTAGAATAACTAAAATTATTCCACATATACCACTTTCACACCAAATACAAATATGAATCCCCCATCTTAAGATTCTGTCATCAATGCCTATACATAAACTCCCCAAATTTTCCTTGTGAAGGTAAGTTTGATCTAATAAACGTTACATGCCTGTATCTTGATTGACCAAGCCTTTTGTTTCTTGCATTTTCCGTTCTCTGAAACTTACTTGATCGTTAGAGTTTTTTTTTTAGTAAAAACTCTGCACTTCTAACATTTGTTCAATGTTGCGGGTCACCAAATACAATGGAGGAGCCACATTATATGAAATAGGGTTCATGGACCCTGCTAAAATAAAAAAAATGTTAATTTTTATCTATTAAAAATATATGGACCCCACTAATTCTTTAACTTTTAAAAATATTTTTGGACTGCATGGAACAAATTTTCTAGATCCGTCACTGACCAAATATAGCATAAAATCATCCGAAAAACGACCAATCTGGTCAATCCAGATCCACTCCTGACTTGTAACCGCATCAAGTTACTTTTGAAAAGAAAATTGATCGATCATTGTTCTGAATGTTGAATCAAATGACTCATAAGGAATATTATATCTTTTTCCATATCTTTATTGTCTATATGATGTTCTTTATCTATCACCATGCTTTTTTGGGACTAGCATAAGCTTAATTTTTCTTTTTTACACACGCACCCGTTTTGCCCCGAGCGGGGCCTCAAAACCTGATCATTAGGCAGGTTATACCTTAGTTCTCAGCACTAAAACGATATCTTGTTGGTTCATTTTTTTTTTGAGTATATGGTACATTCATTTTATCAAATGTAACACATTGGGATCACATAATTTTATTATTTTTTCATCATACACGCCTTAACTATGTAAAAAAGAGTTATACATATAAATAGGGGGGTTCTGTTGGCACCCCCTTTCTACTACTTTCACCCGGCACCTCAAAAATTTATTTTTGGCCCCACATGAATATTTTGATTATTTTCTAACTTCTCACACCACAAAAATAATAAAAAAAATCACTTCTTACACCACAACTTTTTTGAAATTATAAAATAGTTTTCCAAAAAATTAATCAAACACTATTATCTTTCTATTAATCTAATCCACTAATCTAATCTAAAAACTAAAAAAACATTTAATCATTTCAACTACAAACTTAATTCTAATACAAATTAATAATCTTAAACATAAAAAACCTTCATCCATAAACCAATAAAAAAAACTCCATTTTCTTCCCCATTCATCATCTTCCTCACTTCATCATCTTCATCATCCCCAAAAAAATCTATGGAACCTTCACCATCATCCAATACAAGTTTCAAAAATCATCATCTTGAATCAACTTATATCAATCAACAAATGCATTGCAATGTGGAAGATGTAGCAATCTCACTTGAAGATATACCATTTTCAAGCCAAGTGGAGAAGAAGATGAACCCCTCAAATTTGGTAATTTCTTGATGTAAAAATCATATTTTGATGTTCAATGTGTAAGTTAAGTGAATGGGTAAACTTCCTACACACATATTATCATGGTATACATTCATATATGGAAGAAATTATGGCTATTTCGCATTTTCCGATCGTCCCTAGGGCTTTCCCCGTCGTTCTTTTACGTCCTGCATCGTCCATGCCAGATGTAGGGAACTCCACCCACAACGACGCCCATTTCTACAAATACACGTCAGCGGTGACGGCGTTCTTCCACACAATACGGTGTATACATGTAACGCCTGAACGTCGTCACCACCAGCATTCATCTTGCATAGGGAACGTCAGTATATATGACGTTGTTAAAACGCTAGCACTAATGACATTTGTAGGGCAGAAAGGACGCTGATATGGATGACATTCTAATCAATGAGTAACTTCTGCTTGATGCCATTATAACGTCAGTGATGCTGGCATTTGTTGAGCCAAATCAACGTCGATTCTGCCGACGTTCTATATCAGTTTTCACATTTTTCCATCCATGTGTATTGAACTACCATTTACTTGTATTTATTAATATTTAATCCTTAGAAACACAACGATGATACAAATTATGACAAGAGAAACAAAGCGGGGGCAGTAGAAGACGACGATGAAGAGTATTTTAAGGTAAGAATTAAGAAACCATTAAGTTAATATGTTATTTTATTATTCTCATCCCAATTGACTATGACTTTATTTGTATGTTTCCTTTGCAGCATTTGGATGATGAAATGATTCATGAAGATCAAGAAAATCTTAAGAATCTTTAAGATACCACACTTGCATTGAGGGATGAGTCACCTAAGAGTTATCAGTCGATATGACTTCAATTTTTACAACTGATAAAGTATGTCTTTAAAACTTATACTATTTCAATGTTTGTGCATTTAAAACTTGATTTTGTTTTCATTACATTTATATATTGTTCATAGGTATTTGATTCGCATGAAGCCGTCACCAAACACCTCAAGGCATTGTCAAGAGCGAATGGTGTCGTCGTTGTGAAAATGAGATCTAATATGACCGGAAAGCAGACATTGTTCATTACATTCCAATGTGAGAGGGGTGGATTCCTAAGGGATCATCGCAAATAAGGAAAGTACGAGAAATTTTTTTGGTATTACTGGAAAGAATAAGCCAAGGGAATCATCCACAAGGAAATACGGATGTCCTTTTGTATTGAAAACCAAGAAGGATACGTTTAGAGCGGTGTGGACCGTAAAAGTAGTGAATGGTGTGCATAATCACAAAACATTCAAGTATGATGAGGGCCATGCATACCTTGGTCGGATTGATAAAGAACAAGTTCATGTTGTTGCAATATTGACTTGAAATGGCATTTTGCCAAGAAATATACTACGTATGTTGAGAGATACAGATGGGAAAAATTGTACGTTACAGAAGGCGATCTATAACATTCATGCTAAGATAAGGAAGAAAGCACGGCAGGTCGGTCGACAAAGTGACGCAAGAGGTTTAAAATTTGGCAGATAAGACCACATACTTCGTTCATTGTAGGCATGATGAGGGCAACATAGTGAATGATGTTTTTTGGGCCTATAATGATATCTTGTCTCTTGCAAGGTGATTTCCTTCTATCATGCTTATGGATTGTATCTACAAGACAAACAAGTACAAGATGCCCCTGTTGTAGATTGTTGGCGTTACTGTTAGATGTAGTGCCCGAAAGATAATTTATGTAATTGTTTTTTATGACAAATTTTATTATTCATCTTATTATTTGCTATGTGCTTATAAAGTATACACTACTGCAAACACTAAGTATATCAGTATATAACCACTTTACTCAGTGTATGGCATGCACGTGAGGATTGAGTTAGTGGTGATATACTTGAACTGTTAGTCCGTGGTGAACTTAATCAAAGTTCAGGGTCTCATGACTAAAACACCAATAATGCGCCCAGAACACCTTGGGGTGTGATAGTCTTATCCGGACTGTCGGTAGAAGGTACCTAAGTAGGGCATTTATATTTGATGACATTCATATAGGACTGGACCAATTTAATCTGTATTTCTTGATATAATTCCATAATCAGAAATCTTATTAAATTATAAGATGATCATATATGGATTGACCTTAATCCTGAGGTGATCACAGGATTCTGCTTGTCTCGGGGTAGTGTTTGATGTGTTAGTTACGGATCACTTTGATATGTGATCCAAGTCACTTCTCGTTGGTACTATTCCCTGATGAGTGAGTAGTTCTGGTTTTCACAGACATGGAATCCATTCCTTCTTGCGGGAAGTAGAGAGACAGTCCCCTTATTTGTTCGCCCTAAGAAAATGATCGATGGGCCCAGTACATATTAGACTAATTAGCTACTAGTCAGATATGTGACCTAATTGATCACTAGGGGGTTAATGGTAAATAAGGATAAGATATTCCGAGTCTGTTTCTCGGAGACTTCCCACTCAGAATGGACAGTCTATGGGGGGTTAGTCCGTATATAGTGATTATATCAGTGGACGCTTATTTACTCATAGGGTTGAGTGTAAGTATATATCTATAATTGGTAGAGTTCAGTTTCGAGTTTATGGTGGCGTAATCCCGGAATTAATAATTTAAGTATGAATATTCTGTTCAATGAATATTTTACTTAATTATTGGAGCTACTGGTTAGAGGTCCATGGTCCCCAATGTGACTCCTGTAATTCGGGTATTTTCCTTGTTAATGGGCCTCAGTGATAATTAATTGGCTGAGCCAATTAATTGATATGCGAAATATTATTTAGTTGGGCTAAATAATATAATACACAGAAAAGACATTTTCTGTGGGCATAAAACCCTAGGTGTGGCGCCTCCCATGTCATAAAGTGCAAGAATTAATTTTTTTGTGTGATTAATTATTTACTACTTAAATAAATAATTAATAAAAGATAATTGATTTGTAATTGATTGATTGATTAATCACAATCTTTTATAAATGGAATTATCTTTTATTGTGATTTCTTTTTAATTATTTATTTAATTAATTAGAAATTTGGAGGCCAATGATTTACTCTCCTATATAAAGAGAGTTCTTCCATGACATATTGAGAAGTTTTTTTTCGACATACACACACAAAAATAGAGAGAAAAACTTATTTATTGTCTTGGGTTTTTGGTTGAAGAAAAACTTGTAGTTTTTTCTAGGAAGCATATCAAGGAGGTTTTAGTACCAAGAATTGGTGTCCACCAACAACTGTTTGGAGAACACATTGGAAGATCTTGGCTTCTCTTCCTGCTATTGGTAAGACATACTAAACCCCTTGTAGGAATTTAGATCATTTATTTATTTATTGTAATTTGTAAATCGTGATCCATCCGCTGCACAAAGAAACTACATCCTTCATGTGGCAGCAGAGCCAAGTTCCACGATTTATGAATTATATTCATAGATAAATGATTTAAAAGGAGTGGAATTGCATGTAGAAATTTTTATTTCATGCGTGTATAATTTTTGGTGTGATTGGTTGTTGTGGTTGAAGAGATGGATTGGGGTTGGCACTTGTTTACCGTTAGATCTATTGTAATTTTTTCGATTAGTATCGATTAAGCATAGGAATTGTAATTTAAATTTTATGCAATTTTAATTTCCGCAAAGTTTGTAAATTTTATTTAATCGATCCGGGTTCAAGACATGAAGATCGATCTTGAAGATGAAGATGATGAATCCCAAGAATATTGGGAGAGAGGGGGGCGGCGGTGATCATTTTTTTTTTTGGTAAGGTCGGATATTTTTTATTAAAAAAAAATTTGGATCCGCCCTTCTCTCCTTCGAAGCTCGTGGCTCGTGGTTCGTGTAAAGATCGATTCAAGATGCGGATGAAGATTTGAAGATTGTAATTTAATATATTTTATTCCTAGAATATAGGTTAGATGCGAGGGTGCCAACGGTCCATCTTGATATTTATTTTCCGCACAAGTATGCATGCTTAGGATATATGTGTAGAACAGGAAAAATTGCCATGACATGAATCATATCATTAATTTCACTCCATATGCATATACATGTAGAAATTAATTCGAGGAATTAGTTAGGCATGTATACAACACGCGATTAGTTTTAATTAGTTGTACGATATTAATTAGAAACTAATTAGGGGAAACCGAGGATTCCGGGTTTTGTCAATCGTCATGGTTAGGTGATGAATTCTTGGTGAATCCCACCTTACGAAAGCATATGGAGTAAAATCCCGAAACCTCGAAGAGATTACGTTTTTATCCGTAGTGTCTACGTGAAAATTTAATGTTAAGAGATTGAACAATTATGGGCGAATATGGTTCGAAAATGGTCAAACCATGGTTGGGTGGTCAACTGAGCCACGGCTCGATCGACTTAACCCTCCACGTGTGGCGTTTGCACGGGGGTTCGGCAAGGCTGAGCTATCCGACGAGCAACTACGGCTCAACGGAGCTCCTCTAGCACTGATCCATCCGACGGCCACATATGTTCCAACGAATAGGTCGGGTGGGCTACCCCACATAACCGACACCATTCGGGCCCATGATTTATTCAAGTCCAAAAACGAAATCAGTAAACCCACCACTTTTTCAAAATATTGAGTGGGAGCGGGGAAGGCGACAGCCGACCCCACGGCCTCTACTGTTGACACAAGCAACGTGAGAGATGGTGACGCCTCATGCCGGCCTGGGACCGGTCTCCCTAAGGAAGGCCTTCACCGCTATCAAAATTCAAGGCTTGTTCTCTGAAAGGATAGGATTTTGGGTACTCATCGGGTCACTGACCGACCCTAAGGCGGCATACTCACGGTCTACCTTGAAATCTGAAATAGTAGGTCACACTCATTATGGGTATTTTTGGTAATACCTTTGCTGAAAAAGAAAGGTAATCGGGGATTAAAAATTGGATGTTTGATTCCATTTTATGAATTATATTCACCATAGGGTTTGCAGTAGTGTATACTTTATAACATCATTATAACCAGTAGCAAAGAAACTACATCCTTTAGGTTCAACGATTTATGAATTATATACATAGATAAACGATTTAAAATGAGTGGAATTGCAAGTAGAAATTTTTATTTCATGCGTGTATAATTTTTGGTTTGATTGGTTGTTGTGGTTGAAGAGATGGATTGGGGTTGGCACTTGATTACCGTTAGATCTGTTGTAGTTTTTTGGATTAGTATCGATTAAGCATAGGAATTATAATTTAAATTTTATGCAATTTTTTTATTTCCGCAAAGTTTGTAAATTTTATGTAATCGATCCGGGTTCCGGACATGAAGTTCTTGAAGATGAAGATGATGAATCCCAAGAATATTGGGAGAGAGGGGGCTGGCGGTGATCTTTTTTTTTTTTGGTAAGGTCGGATATTTTTTTAATAAAAATAAATAAATGGCTGAATTTTTTTTTTTTTTTTTTTTGAGAGTTATATATATGTTTATATATTAAAAAAAATGGATCCGCCCCTTCTCTCCTTCGAAGCTCGTGGCTCGTGGTTCGTGTAAAGATCGATTCAGGATGCGGATGAAGATTTGAAGATTGTAATTTAATTTATTTTATTCCTAGAAAATAGGTTAGATGCGGGGGTGCCAACGGTCCATCTTGATGTTTAGTTTCCGCACTAGTATGCATGCTTAGGATATCTGTGTAGAACCGGAAAATTGCCATGACATGCATCATATCATGAATTCCACTCCATATGCATATACATATAGAAATTAATTCGAATAATTAGTTAGGCATGTATACAACACGCGATTAGTTTAAATTAATTGTATGATATTAATTAGAAACTAATTAGGGAAACCTAGGATTCCGGGTTTTATCAATCGTCATGGTTAGGTGATGGATTCTCGGTGAATCCCACCTTGCGAAAGCATAGGGAGTAAAAATCCCGAAATCTCGACGAGATTGCGTTTTGGTTCGTAGTGTCTACGTGAAAATTTGATGTTAAGGGATTGAACAATTATGGGCGAATATGGTTCGAAAATGGTCAAACCATGGTTGGGTGGTCAACTGAGCCACGGCTCGATCGACTTAACCCTCCACGTGTGGCGTTTGCACGGGGGTACGGCAAGGCTGAGCTATCCGACGAGCAACTACGGCTCAACGGAGCTCCCCTAGCACTGATCCATTTGACGGCCACATATGTTCCAACGAATAGGTCGGGTGGGCTACCCCACATAACCGACACCATTCGGGCCCATGATTTATTCAAGTCAAAAAACGAAATCAGTAAACCCACCACTTTTTCAAAATATTGAGTGGGAGCGGGGAAGGCGACAGCCGACCCCTCGACCTCTACTGTTGACACAAGCAACGTGAGAGATGGTGACGCCTTGTGCCGGCCTGGGGCCGGTCTCCTTAAGGAAGGCCTTCACCGCTATCAAAATTCAAGGCTTGGTCTCTGAAAGGATTGGATTTTGGGTACTCATCGGGTCACTGATTGACCCTAAGGCGGCATACTCACGGTTTACCTTAAAATCTGAAATAGTAGGTCACACTCATTATGGGTATTTTTGGTAATACCTTTGCTTTGAAAAAGAAAGGTAATCGGGGATTAAAAATTGAATGTTTGATTCCATTTTATGAATTATATTCACCTTAGGGTTTGCGTAATGTATACTTTATAACATCCTTATAACCAGTAGCAAAGAAACTACATCCTTCAGGTTCCACGATTTATGAATTATATTCATAGATAAACGATTTAAAAGGAGTGGAATTGCAAGTAGAAATTTTTATTTCATGCGTGTATAATTTTTGGTTTGATTGGTTGTTGTGGTTGAAGAGATGGATTGGGGTGTGCACTTGTTTACCGTTAGATCTGTTGTAGTTTTTTTGATTAGTATCGATTAAGCATAGGAATTGTAATTTAAATTTTATGCAAATTTTTTATTTCCGCAAAGTTTGTAAATTTTATGTAATCGATCCGGGTTCAAGACATGAAGATCTTGAAGAAGATGGTGAATCCCAAGATTATTGGGTGAGAGGGGGCTGGCGGTGATCTTTTTTTTTTGGTAAGGTAGGATTTTTTTTTTAATAATTTTTTTTTGAGAGTTATATATATGTTTATATATTAAAAAATTGGATCTGCCCCTTCTCTCCTTCGAAGCTCGCGGCTCGTGGTTCGTGTAAAGATCGATTCAAGATACGGATGAAGATTTGAAGATTGTAATTTAATTTATTTTATTCCTAGAAAATAGGTTAGATGCGGGGGTGCCAACGGTCCATCTTGATGTTTAGTTTCCGCACTAGTATGCATGCTTAAGATATCTGTGTAGAACTGGAAAATTGCCATGACATGCATCATATCATGAATTCCACTTCATATGCATATACATGTAGAAATTAATTCGAATAATTAGTTAGGCATGTATACAACACGTGATTAGTTTTAATTAATTGTATGATATTAATTAGAAACTAATTAGGCAAACCTAGGATTCCGGGTTTTATCAATCGTCATGGTTAGGTGATGGATTCTCGGTGAATCCCACCTTGCGAAAGCATAGGGAGTAAAAATCCCGAAACCTCGACGAGATTGCGTTTTTGTCCGTAGTGTCTACGTGAAAATTTGATGTTAAGGGATTGAACAATTATGGGCGAATATGGTTCGAAAATGGTCAAACCATGGTTGGGTGGTCAACTGAGCCACGGCTCGATCGACTTAACCCTCCATGTGTGGCGTTTGCACGGGGGTTCGGCAAGGCTGAGCTATCCGACGAGCAACTACGGCTCAACGGAGCTCCCCTAGCACTGATCCGTCCGACGGCCACATATGTTCTAACAAATAGGTCGGGTGGGCTACCCCACATAGCCGACACCATTCAGGCCCATGATTTTTTGTTCTTTAGAGATACATCAAGTCCAAAAACGAAATCAGCAAACCCACCACTTTTTCAAAATATTGAGGGAGAGCGGGGAAGATGATAGCCGACCCCACGGCATCTACTGTTGACACAAGCAACGTGAGAGAATGGTGATGCCTCGTGCCGGCCTGGGACCGGCCTTCTTAAAGAAGGCCTTCACCGCTATCAAAATTCAAGGCTTGGTCTCCGAAAGGATAGGATTTTGGGTACTCACCGGGTCACTGACCGACCCTAAGGCGGCATACTCGCGGTCTACCTAAAAATCTGAAATAGTAGGTCACACTCATTATGGGTATTTTTGGTAATACCTTGGCTGAAAAAGAAAGGTAATCGGGGATTAAAAATTGGATGTTCGATTCCAATTTAATCATCGAGAGAGAAAGATCTCAATTTAGTCGTCACCTCTTTGATCTACCCTAGGGCGGCACTGAGGTGTGAGACTAGATCCTTGGAACGGTAGGATAGACTATACTTTTAGTTTATAGTTCCTGAAATTTATTAGTAGTGTATAATTTGAATTTAATTTCAGTTATTTATTTACATCATCATGTCGTCGCAAATTTCTTTACTGTTGAATGATAAGTTGACCGTAACCAATTTAGCTAAGTGGAAAAGTAACTTTGTTGGTCCCTTGAAAAGGCTTTGATTAAGTTTAAGGGGGGGGGGGGTGGTGAATAAACTTAACACTTAAAACTTTTGGAGTTAACAAACTCAGCAAGTTCGCAGCCCGCCGACCGCTCGCAGTCCGCCGACGCTCGCAGTCCGTCGGGCCGCTTGATTTTACTGAATTTGTTGCAGCAGAATATATTCAAGTTAAGCCTTATTACTTGTTTCTAAAATATGATACTAAGTATTAGATACTCAGTAGTGTAAGTGTGTGTAATTCAGTTGCTAGTTTCAGTAGGTTGATGTGCTTAATATACTAAATGCAGAAATTAAATGCAGAAAGAAAATAGGCAAGTTTTATAGTGGTTCCAGGTGGTGTAATTCTGTCAGTCCACTCTTCTCCTGTGATGTTGGAGGAAATTCACTAGAGATCTTTGAGGTTGCAGTTACAAAAATCCCTAAGTTGTCTGTCCTTCACCAATAACTATGGCTTCACAAACTGAACACTTGGAACAGGTAGGATTACTGCTCAAAAGTCTTCCACTGGTCCTTGAAGGGTATGATTGCCTCTTCACCAGCCCCACCACAAACAACAGTTCTTGACACATAAGTGTTTATCTGTCTTCAGCAGGTTTCTTGTAAAAGAAAGTTTGAATCAAGTAAATGATTCCGCTTTCAGCAGCTTGATCAGGATGAAATGATCAACATCTTGGAATCTTCAAGTGTGTATACTTGATGTAACTTGATAGCAGGTTACACTTGAAGAATTTACTAGATCAGTAGCTTTAAGCTCAGTAACATCAGTAGGGTGATTTTCTTGATAAGAATCTGAAAGCTTAAGATGATTGTTGTTTTTCCTCAAAATTCATTATGTGTATCTGAATTTGGAGTCCTCTATTTATAGTAGAGAATCATGTGACTTATGTTTGAAATTCAAACATAACCGTTTCAGATTTGTCCCCATCTTGACTTGCTTTCTGTCCTTGTACATAGTACTGACACTGTCAGTTTACTTTTTGACAGTTTTCAGACTGTCTACCCTTTGACTCGTATCCATTGGGTAAAGTTATGAATATTTCCAACGTCTCTTTAATCTTAACCATTGATTTGTTGACAAAATCAAAAGTCGTTATCTGTCATTATCCTTGTAATCTTCCAATGTAACCTTTGATTAAATCGAAATATGTATTCAGCAGGTTCCAGTGTATGTAAGTCTGCTGAAATACTTGTCAGTCAGCTGTCTGAAGTTTGTGTTCATAAAACACTTTAGCTGACTATCTTTTATCTAACATATGATTGTGAAGTTAGATCACACCATTTTGAACATAACTAAGTTCCAATAACCACTAAAATTGTGGAACTTAGACCTTGAACACAAGGTATATGTAATCAGTTTAGGTCATCACAGAATTCCCTAAATTCTGATTCCATATCCTTGAATTTAAACACTACGTTTGATCCCTTAGCCTTCAATAACTGAGTTTGAGCCCTCAGCCTTCAGTCACTGAATTTGAGCCCTTAGACTTTAGTCCTCAGCAGGTTCCTAAACTAGTCTACTGACCCAGGTACCTTACTGACCTAGACAGGTCTGCTGATGAAAGTCAGCTGACCTTTTACAATGCTTGTTTGATCAAAACCTATACAAAGATCAAACTCTAATAAGCCTATACATTTAATTTAGACATCTTTTTGCCTTTGCTCTATAACAGCTAGTCTGGCACTCATCACTAAAACTTAAAATATGTCCAACAAACTTAAAATTTGTGCTCGTCTTCGAAAATGTTCAACATGTTCTGACCTCGAACATTCCAGCACTTACCGCCCAGTCCTCAAAAGCCGACAAAGAAAATCGGCAAAAGTGGACTAAGTCTGATAACAAGGCGTGGGTCTTCATGATAGCCTCGATGTCGGAAATCATTAGGACCAAATGTGAAGGTTTTGCAACAGCTAGAGAAATCATGCAAAACCTTACCTCAATGTTTGGCACACCTTCTGATCAAGCTCGACACGAATATATCAGGATGGCTGTTAAGGGTGAAATTATATGTTTTATAAGGTTATATTTTGTGATGTTTTATAAGGTTATATAAGGGTGAAATTATATGTTTTATAAGGTTATATTTTGTGATGTTTTTCCCCTTTTATTTGTATAATTTGCATAATAATAAGGTCTTATATGGAAATATTTAGTAAACGATATTTTTAAGGGCTTAATCGCAATATTGATGTAATTATGTGATTTTATGGTTGAATTATAATTATTTGGATATTATTACAGTTTGCAATGTTTTCCCATGTCTCATAGGTATTATTATGAGGTTCAACTAATGATAAAAAGAGATGAAATTCGAGATATGGTGATTAAAGAAAGAGATAATGATGAGGTGGATTGAAGAAAAGAGATAGAGATGCAAAAACCACATTCAGGCCATATTGGACGAGCGTCCAGGTCCCGTCCAGAGTGGACGGGGGTTTGATAAAACGGACGGGCGTCCGGAAGAGCGATTTTGATACGAGAGAGCATGAACGGTAGGCCGGACGAGCGTCGAGGAGAGTTCAATAATTGCGAACGAGCGTCCATTATAGTGAACGCTCGTCCATCCGACCGACTTGGAGAAACCGACTTTGGAGGCTATAAATACCCATCTATTTTCACACATTAGGGATACCAATTGACATTATTCGAAACCCTAATATCGGGGCGGCTTTAGGCCGCATCTTTACCGCTTTTATTCCGCTTTTCACACACTTTAATTCTAGATAAAAGTAGGTAGTTTTATGTTCTTAATTCCTGCACTTTTGAGTTCTCGAGGATGTTCAGAGGCTAAGCTTCTACAAACGAGCATTGTGAAGCCATCCAACACTTGTTGACTTCGTTTTCTTCGATTATATTGTAAGTTTCTAATCAAAGTTGTTCCCTTTATCATGTTTTATGATGTTAATTGCATTTATATCGAAAGATGTGCATGTATGAGGTTTTATATTTGATGAAAGTCTTTATAAACATTAGATCACCATGATTTAGGAATGGATCTTTAATCTATGTCAAACGAAAGTTGATAGGTTGAATATTTAGGTTAAAACGTTAAAGTTTACATCTTTGCTTATTTTATGACGCGTTAATTTCCGTAAATCGAAAGATAGGAATTAATAGGCGAATTATCTACGAAAGTAGGAATTCATACCTTTGATAAGATGAATCACAACTTGTTAGAAACGAAAATATAATCAAGATAGGAAGTTAATAATTGTTGGATAGGTGGATCAACTCGCTCGTTTGTCCGTTTTGAATTTGATCTAATCCTTAGAACTTGAATTTGTTTAGTTTAGATTCTTGTTTTTCCACATTAGTTTAGTTTGTTCGCAACCAATTCTTCCTAGCTTTGGATTTCGTCCTCTCGTCTAGTTTATTTTCAGCATATTTGTCTAGTTTAGTTCCCTGTTTAGTTAAGTTTTCGTGACATCGTTTAGGTAGGCAAAAACTAGGATTAACAACCATCAGTTCCCCGTAGGATCGACCCGGCATTAACCACTAGTACTACGATCCTTATACTTGGGGTTAACCGGATTATAAATTATATTACTTGTTTATTTCATTAGCAATAATCCGTGGACAATGGCTGTTAACGCGAAGATGAGGAAAGGTCGGTCAGTGACGGGTCATGTGATGAACATGATCAATTACTTTACAGATGCCGAGACTCACGGTTCTAAGATTGACGAAGTAACTCAAGTGAGCATGATTCTCGAATCACTCTCACCTGATTTCCTCCAGCTTCAAGACCAATTATGTCATGAACAAGCTTAAGTTTGACTTGACATGATTGATAAATGAGCTACAAGTGTTCAAGGGTGTTTACTCTAACAGTAGAACCCGAGAAGGGGAAAAGAAGGCCGAAGCCAATGTGGCTTAGGCCAAATCGTCAACCTCTGGAACAAAGGGAAAGTTGAAGGTCAAACCTGCAAAAGAACAAAAATCGAAGCCCATGAAGAAGAAAGGGAAAAAGGCAACTCCTTCCAAACCTAAGGGTAAGTGCTTTCACTGTGGATAAGTAGGGCACTGGCGCAAGCATTTCCCGAAATATCTCAAAGAGGTGAGGGAAGGAAAGGGCCAGGCAAACAAGGGGCAGGATAAGACAGGTAATTTACTTGTCTTGGAATCCTACAGTGTAGCTAAAGATGCATCAACTTGGATACTGGATTCTGGAGCTACTAACCATGTTTGTTTTTCTTTGCGGATCCTTAGTTCGTATGAGGAGCTAGAGGACGGGGCTCATGAGATGAGAGTTGGAAACGGGGCAGTAGTTTCAGTGAAAGCAGTCGGAGTAGTTCGTTTAATGTTTGGAAATAAAGTCCTTAAATTGGACCATGTCTTTTATATTCCGCATTTTAGAAGAAATTTAATTTCAATGTCTGTTTTGCAAGAACAATTGTATTCTTTATCTATTGAGTATAATAAGATTGTTATTTCCAGAAATGGACGTAACTTGTGTTCTGAAATGTTAGAATACAGACTGTATGTCATTAAACCAATCGATACTCCAGTGCTTAATACTGAAATGTTTAAAGTAGCACATCAAAGTTCTGCTAAAAGGCAAAAAGTTTCCCACGAAGATAAAACATATCTTTTGCACCTTAGGCTAGGTCATATTTCCTTGGAAAGAATCAAAAGACTAGCCAAAGATGGTCCCTTAAGTGAGTTATATGTTGACTCACTGCCAGTCTGCGAATCTTGCCAGGACAAAAAAATGACTAAGCGTCCCTTCACGTCAAAGGGTAAAAGGGCCAAAGAACCACTAGAATTGGTACATTCAGATCTGTGTGGTCCGATGAATGTATAGGCTAGAGGCAGATTCGAGTATTTTGTGACTTTCGTTGACGACTACTCGAGATTCGGATGTGTTTATCTACTGCACAGGAAATCCAAAAATTTTGGTAAGTTTAAGGAGTTCCAGGCAGAAGCCAAAAGGTAGCTAGGCAAGTCTTTGAAATGCCTTCACTCGGATCGCGGAGTTGAGTACTTAGATCCTGAATTCACTGACTATCTTTTGGAACAAGGGATTTGGTCCCAACATTCCGCGCCTAGAATGCCTCAGCAAAATGGAGTTGCTGAGCAGAGAAATAGGACATTGATAGACATTGTCAGATCATTGATGAGATACGCGTCACTGCTGGTTTCCTTTTGGGGACATGCCCTAGAAACAGCATTCCACATTCTCAATGTGGTGCCGTCAAAGTCTGTCGAGAAAATGCCACTTGAGTTATGGAGTGGGAGTAAACCTAGTTTGCGTCACTACCGTATTTAGGGGTTTCTTGCACATGTGCTGGAGGACAAGACTAGCAAATTGCAAGCACGTATGAAAGTACGTCTGTTTGTAGGGTATGCAAAAGGGACACGAGGAGGTTTCTTCTATGATCTGGAAGATCATAAGGTAATAGTTTCGACTAATGCCATTTTTCTTGAGGATCAGTACATGAAGGACTTCAAGCCTCAAGTAAAGTTGTACCCGAGGAGTTCCTTTCTGACGAGGTCAGACCACGGGTGACACCTAGTGTCACGGATAACAACACTACTGATACACCTGACGACCCTGACAGTCCTAGACCACTCAGACGTACTGCCAGAGTGTCTCGGGCACCTGTTCTGTATGGTATGAAACCAGAGGTGAATTTTGCTGTCTCTGATGGAGTGGAGGATGATCCAGTGTCCAATTGCAGGGCTACGGATGATTCGATAAGGACATGTGGGTTGATGCGATGAATCGGGAGATGGAGTCTATGTACTCTAACTCGGTCTGAAACTTGTAGATTGCCCCGAGGGTGTCAAACTCATATGCATTAAATGGATCTACAAGAGAAAGTGAGGAGTGGATGGAAGGTTGAAACCTTCAAAGCTCGGCTAGTGGCCAAAGGCTATACACAGAGAGAGGGAATCGACTACGAAGAGACCTTCTCCCATATGGCAATGCTGAAGTCCATTCGGATCCTCCTTTCGATTGCTGCATGTCTAGATTATGAGATCTGGCAGATGGATGTTAAGACATCCTTCCTTAATGGCTATCTTGATGAGGAAATATATATGCAGAAACCAGAAGGGTTCATCGAGAAGGGCCAAGAGCACAAAGTGTGCAAGTTGCTCACGTCCATTTATGGGTTGAAGCAAGCTTTTTGGTCTTGGAATCATAGATTTGATGAAACCATCAAGTCGTATGGTTTCGAACAAAACTTTGACGAGCCTTGTGTATACAATAAGGTCGTCAAAGATCAGGTGGCGTTCTTTGTGTTGTATGTTGACGACATTCTGCTAATTGGACCAAATAAGGGGATGTTGTCAGATGTGAAGAATTGGTTAGCCACGCAGTTCCAAATGAATGATTTGGGTGAGGCGATGTATATTTTAGGGATCCAAGTTATATGGGATCGGAAGAACAGGATGTTGGCTCTATCCCAGGCATCTTACATAGATAAGATGTTGTTGCGTTATAGCATGATGAATGCAAATAAGGGTTTCCTACCAACCCGTCACGGCATTCAACTATCTAAGAAACAGCGTCCTCAGACACCTGAGGAAATAGAGAGTATGGGACGAGTACCATATGCTTCGGCTGTTGGTAGTCTGATGTACGCTATGCTATGTACTAGACCATACATCCGCTACGGCGTGGGCTTGGTCAGCCATTTTCAGTCAAATCCAGGCTTGGAGCACTGGAAAGAAGTGAAGAATCTCCTCAAGCATCTTAAGAGAATGATGAATTAGATGCTTGTATATTCGGGTGCGAACCTGGATATAGCAGGGTACACTGATTCTGACTTTCAATCAGATAAGGATGATCGTAAATCGACATCAGGCTCAGTGTTTACTCTGGGAGGCAGAGCAGTAGTCTGGTGGAGCTTCAAGCAGTCCAGCACAGCTGACTCGACTATGGAAGCCGAATACATAGCGGCCTCTGAGGCAGCTAAAGAAGCAGTATGGCTCAAGAAGTTCCTGGGAGATTTTGGAGTAATCCCAAATCCAAAACATCCGATACATCTCTACTGTGACAACAATGGGGCCATGTCAAATTCCAGAGAACCCCGGAGTCACCAGAAGTCAAAGCATATAGAGAGGAAATACCATCTGATCAGAGAGATTGCTCAACGAGGAGACATTTCCGTCACGAAAATCCCCTCATCCGACAACCTTGCTGACAGTTCACAAAGATGCTTTCCATTGAAGTCTTTTCGAGGCACTTGAAAAACATGGGTATTAGGGACATAAGCCATTTGCTTTAGAGCAAGTGGGAGATGTAGTCCTTGCTGTAATAAAGATAGGGTGTGCTCTAAAATAATTATTACTTGTCATTCGTGCAAGTAGGAGATTGTTAGATGTAGTGCCATAGAGACAATTTATGTAATTGTTTTTTATGACACATTTTATTATTCATCTTATTATTTGCTATGTGCTTATAAAGTATACACTACGCAAACCCTAAGTATATCGGTATGTAACCACTTAACTCGGTGTATGGCATGCACGTGAGGATTGAGTTAGTGGTGATATACTTGAGTCGTTAGTCCGTGGTGAACTTAATCGAGTTTAGGATCTCATGATTAAAACACCAATAATGCGCCCGAACACTTTGGGGTGTGATAGTCTTGTCCGGACTGTCGGTAGTAAGGTACCTAAGTGAGGCATTTATATGTGATGGCATTCATATAGGACTAGACCGATTTAATCTGTATTTCTTGATATAATTCCGTAATCAGGAAATATAATTAAATCATTAGATGATCATATATGGATTGACCTTAATCCTGAGGTGATCACAGGATGCCTCTTGTCTCGGGGTAGTGTTTGATGTGTTAGTTACGGATCACTTTGATATGTGATCCAAGTCACTTCTTGTTGGCACTATTCCCTGATGTGTGAGTAGTTCTGGTTTTCACAGACATGGAATCCATTCCTTCCTGTGGGAAGTAGAGAGATAGTCCCCTTATTTGTTAGCCCTAAGAAAATGATCGATGAACCCAGTTCATATTAGACTAATTAGCTACTAGTCAGATATGTGAACTAATTGATCACTAGGGGGTTAATGGTAAATAAAGATAAGATATTCTGAGTCGGGTTCACGGAGACTTCCCACTCAGAATGGACAGTCTATGGAGGGTTAGTTCATATGTAATGATTATATCAGTGGACGCTTATTTACTCATAGGGTTGAGTGTATGTATATATCTATAATTGGTAGAGTTCAGTTTCGGGTTTTATGGTGGCGTAATCCCGGAATTAATAATTTAAGTATGAATATTCTGTTCGATGAATATTTTACTTAATTATTGGAGCTACTGGTTATAGGTCCATGGTCCCCAATGTGGCTCTAGTAATTCGGGTATTTTTCTGGTTATTAGGCCTCAGCGATAGTTAATTGGCTGGGCCAATTAATTGATATGCGAAATATTATTTAGTTGGGCTAAATAATATAATACACAGAAAAGACATTTTCTATGGGCCTAAAACCCTAGGTGGGTGGCGCCTCCCATGTCATAAAGTGTAAGAATTGATTGTGATTAATTATTTACTAGTTAAATAATTAATTAATAAAAGATAATTGATTTGTAATTGATTGATTGATTAATCACAATGTTTTATAAATGGAATTATCTTTTATTGTGATTTCTTTTTAGTTATTTATTTAATTAATTAGAAACTTGGAGGCAAATGATTTACTCTCCTATATAAAGAGAGTTCTTCCAAGACATATTGAGAACTTTTTTTTCGACATACACACACAAAAATAGAGAGAAAAACTTGTTTCTTGTCTTGGGTTTCTGGTTGAAGAAAAACTTGTAGTTTTTTCTTGGAAGCATATCAAGGAGGTTCTAGTACCAAGAATTGGTGTCCACCAACCACCGTTTGGAGAACACTTTGGAAGATCTTGGCTTCTCTTCATGCTATTGGTAAGACATACTAAACCCCTTTGTAGGAATTTAGATCCTCTATTTATTAATTGTAATTTGTAAATCGTGATCCATCCGCTGCGCAAAGAAACAACATCCTTCAGTTACGTCTACGGACATGTTAT
This sequence comes from Gentiana straminea, assembly GCA_036785695.1. Lineage (NCBI taxonomy): Eukaryota > Viridiplantae > Streptophyta > Magnoliopsida > Gentianales > Gentianaceae > Gentiana > Gentiana straminea. The sequence continues at coordinate 3,577,592 of JAVUPR010000464.1, read as the reverse complement.
TTTTGGTTGGATTTGCACTACTGTGTTTGGAGATGGAATACATCTACACTTGGGCTTTGAATATGCTTCACGAAGCTATTGGTGACCAAAGCGAGCGAATATGTTGTATCGTGATAGATGGGGAAGAAGCTTTAATGAACGCAGTATGGGTGGTATTTCTAAAAGCAAAGAACTTGTTAGGCCGGTGGCACATCGAGAAAGGTCTTGTGTCGAATTTGAAGACGGAGACTACGATCGAAGGTTGGAAGGATTTAATGACAGCATGGACAGAGGTTGTTAAAACAAACTCAGAAGAAGAGTTGACTGAGCAATTGGAAGAGTGTATATAAGAAGACTTTTAGTGAAGACGCCATGAGTTACATTTCATCTATAGGGTTGAAAGCACACAAGGCAGCATTCGTATCGGCATGGATGAACTCTGTGTTTCATCTAGAAAACACATCAACCTCGAGAGTCGATGGTATGCATTCAGTGTTTAAAAATTGGCTAAAACCCAGGCTTGAGGACTTGGTTGCGGAGTGGGAAGCCGGTCTTTGTGTGATTGATCAAGAGATAAAAAAACATCAAAAAAATCCTTTGAGTTATAAAAAATTCAAAGACAAAAAACCATTGTTTAAAGAGCTTAAACATCATGTATCTATATACGCATTGGACTTGTTGTATGATGAGTAGAAAAAAACCAATGTTAGCAATTCCTTGAGTAGGGAGTGTGGATGTACTATTAGAAAGACACATGGATTTCCGTGTAGACATGAGATGGCAAGGTTTAAGAAGAAGTCCGGATGCATCCCTCTATCATCAATCGATGTTCATTGGAAGACCCTAGATATCAAACACTACAAAAAACTGGGCTTTTTGCGACGGAAGATTATCGTCGCAAACTAGGCTTTTTCCGTCGCAAATCCTAATTTGCGACGGTTTTGCGACGGTTTTTTTTGTCGCATTTTTTAGTCGCAAAACCGAGATTTTGCGACGGTTTATCCGTCGCAAATTATTTGCGACGAATGTTGCGACGGATAATAACGTATTTTATTTTTGTTAAAAAAATATAGTTTCCGTCGCAAAACAATGTAAAATCCGTCGCAAACAAATTGTATACTCCGTCGCAAAAATATATAATCCGTCGCAAACAAATTTATAAGCCGTCGCAAAAATTTTATAAACCGTCGCAAAAATTGTATAATCCGTCGCAAAAATTGTATAATCCGTCGCAAAGTTTTTTTATTAAATAATTTTTTTATTTTTAGATCCTTCCATATCCGTCGCAAATACACTTTTCCGTCGCAAAAACAGCTTTGCGACGGAATATTTCCGTCGCAAAAGTTAAAATTAATCAGAAAATTATGGTCATTTTGCGCGCGCCGGCCAAACCACCGCCGCAAAACAAACCATAATTTTCCCCGGTAGCATTACAATTGCTACCGGCTATCAACGACAACAATATAAAAGGGGATACGATACCAAAATAAATAAAACGATATGTCAACGGGGATATGTCAATGGGGATATGTCAAAGGGGATATGTCAAAGGGGATATGTCAAAGGGGATACGATAAGCCAAAATAAATAAAAATGTATAAAGCAATATGTCACCCGGTCGGACCCGGTGTACTACCTAAACCCATGTCACTTCCTCCAGTCCGTGATCGGATCGGTCATCTCTCGTGCCGCCTCGTACCCGGGTTGCATCCCTCCGGAGGATGCCGCCTAACCGCCGGGTAATCCACTCATCCATCCGCGCTAGTCCGTCTTCCCGACGCTTTCTCGTCTCTCTCTAGCTCCTCCAACCTCGCCCGTGTTTCGCATTAATCTGTCTTTCTCGCGCCATCTCCCGGGTGAGACGGGTGAGTATGCCCGGAGAGTATGTCTCGGCGGATGAGTGTCGAGCGAGCATGCCCGTCGTCGTAGTACATGGAGGCAGCCGACCCCATGCCAAAAACTCTCCCCTTCTTGTCGTAACCACCGGCGGCTTCGTAATAAAGACGCGACTCGTCGACGGGGTGTCGGCTCGCGTCTCCCGGGCTTTCGCCTTCTTCGAGGTAAAGACGTCCCGTAAAGTATGATATAAATTTGTTAGTAACAATAATTACATGATATATATATAATGTATATATAATATTTAGAATACATAACGTACCAAGATTTTCTCAAACTTCCTCGAGACGAAGTTGCCCGACTTCTTCTTCTTCGAACTAGTCACCAGATCTCCGACTGATAGGGGCACTTCTCTATTGTCCTCCATGGCCCGAGCGAAATCGATAACGCCGCGTCTGCCCATAGCATGTGTCCCAGGGATCTTCCCTTCCTCACCGGATCCAGAAGCTCGGTTTATCTTTTTTTTCGCAGATGTTTCCTTGAATGCTATTCCGACATAAGATAAACAAGTTAGTACATACATATATATATATAACACAAGTATTATTAATTAAATATTGAATAATTGCTTACGGGACTCCCAATCCACTCCTCGAACGACGGAGAATATCCGGGGTCATCCAAAGCCGAGCACGGGGGTTTGTTTGAGCCCGATACATATAATCACGGACCCCGTTGATAGCATACCGCTCAAAAGCTTCCCTAACCAGGCGCTCGTGGCGTAACTCGAAGCCGAAATGAGCCTCGCAACATAGTTATATATATGTTATATGTATAGTTATAATTATAGTTATATTTATATATAGTTATATTTATACGAACGACGTACCCTAAATGCGTGCCACCACCTTTCCCGTCGCTCCCGGGCGGCATTATGCCACGTGGTGGCAAAAGTGTTAAAGCCGCCGATTATGGCGGTCTTGGCCATTTTCTTGACATAGTTGTCGGTAAACCCGTCATATTGAAAACAATAAGTTGTTAATATATTTGGTTAATCAAAATATAAATAAAAATACAAACAAATTAAAGCAAGATATGTATTAACTTACCATCTCCCCTCGGGATCCAAAAACGGCAATCCAAGGTCACCATTGACAATGACACCCAAATCCTCCTCGGTCATCTGGTGTATCTCATCATCCAAACCGTGAGTCTGTGTGGAGGAAGACGCTCCGGGGGAGGGGGAACTACCCCTACCGCGTCTACCTCTACCTCTACCTCTACCTGACATCTATTTGACACAGAAAATGACGTTTATACTAATCTAAATGCAATTATACTAATTAATAATAAATTACAATGTTTAATACATTATTATTCAGCAATGATGACAAAATAAAATATTTAATACATTATTATTCACTATCACTACTAGAATGGAAGAGTTCTTCCTCCTCTTCTTCTTGTTGAATGAAATCCGCCATCTTCTTGTTGAATGAAATCCGCCATCTCATCATCATCCAAGTCATTATCCCCAACATCGGAGTCAACATCGACATCAAGATCTTGGTGGACAATGTTAAGAGGATCAGATAATCGGGAAACATCATTGATCACTTGTTCTTGGAAAACGGTTTCCTCGACGGGAGCATCGATAGTCGATCTTGCCTTTGTTTTGAAAACAACCGACCATTGATCTTTGTCTTTTTTCAAACTTGGATATGGAGCATAGTAGACTTGCTCGACTTAATAATATGTGCAAGGAAAGCGAGATTTTCTGTAGATCTCGTAACTACGGGGTTTGCAATAGATCCCCTAACTATTGAGATTTGCAGTAGCACCTCTAACTACACTGACCTCAAGCAATTTCTTTGTTTGCTAAGCCGAGTAACTACAACACCTTCTTCGGAAACTGTAAAAAAGTGCAGCAAAGTAAGTGGACCTTCCAAAAAAATAAGTTAGGTAAGTATAGCCGCACACCGAGTATCATATGTCAATCAAACAAAGGTGGCAGGAATCTAAAGGTGAAACTAAGCTAAGATAAAGTAGATGCACTTGAGATTCCAAAGGTGAAACTAAGCTAAGATAAAGTGATACCAAAATGATGATCATAAATCCCGTAGTCTTATGATTGACTACATTGTTGTTCCACCTCAAAGCATGTAAGCCTCTAGACATTATTAACTTAAAACAACAAGTAAAATACATCAATCATTCGTAAACAGTATCCAAACGGACAGCACCTCCTCGAAAACACAATTGCACCAAATTGCGTTTTCTTTATATGGTTGGAAAGCTCGAATGCAAGCTACAAAACGCATATTTCAGATCTCATTTTCATCCATCACACATCACACACCATGTCAAACAAAAACGCATCGTATATTGAAAATCTGTTTTACAGCTTTCGATGTGGTTTTGTGTCGAACTTTTGAGTACCCTATACTACTTGGAATGAGCTGAATTTTTGATGTGTTATATATTGCATATAGGGGTACATTTCTCATTGAGAAACCATTCTGGTTTGAGGCCTGTATAATAGTTAAATGTTGGTCACAAACTGCTTAGTCAAAACTGTCCGGCCGGGAGCTAATTAGGGCTGTGGTGTTTTTGAATGTCGGGTTGAAGCCCAAACGAGCTGAAAATTTAAGGGATTATAATTCAGAATATTATGAGCATTTTATCTTCTTAGACCAACTGATTTTGAGTTCGTTTTGATAGTAAGAAAGTGAGATAAACATAGGTCAAAATTTCATCAAAAAAATGAACTTTCATCCAAAATCTAACACAAAAAAATCAAAACCCCAAACCACCGATCACCAAGCACCAACCGAGCAAATGGACAAATACCCTTCTCATAAAACAAGAAAAAAAAAAATGCAAACGAGCTGAAAATTTAAGGGATTATAATTCGAGAATATTATGAGCATTTTATCTTCTTAGACCAACGATTTTGAGTTCGTTTTGATAGTAAGAAAGTGAGATAAACATAGGTCAAAATTTCATCAAAAAAATGAACTTTCATCCAAAATCTAACACAAAACAATCAAAACCCCAAACCACCCATCACCAAGCACCAACCGAGCAAATGGACAAATACCCTTCTCATAAAACAAAAAAAAAAAAATGCAAATCATCAAATAAACAATGCAAAAGGATCCGGGGAGAGGGGGGGGGGAAGAGGTTACCTTGTGAGTGGCTGCGGCGGTGGTGGAAGGAGGTGGCGCCGGAAACAGGTTCAGCGGGGGGGGGGGGGGCGGCGGGAGAGAAGAGGGGAGAGAAGAAGAGAAATGAGGAAGAAAAGGGGATTATGCGACTGATATCCGCCGTTTTGCAACGGAATTTAATGTCCGTCGCAAAATAAACCTAATTCCGTCGCAAACATATATATTCAGAATAATAAAATAATTAATAAAAATGTATTAAATATTCCGTCGCAAAATAATAATAATGCCGTCGCAAAAAAGGCATTTTGCGACGGAAATTAAATTCCGTCGCAAATTTTATCTGCATTCAGAATAATAAAATAATTTTATAAAATTTTATTGAATAGTCCGTCGCAAAATAATAAAAATTCCGTCGCAAAATTGCCCGCCAAGTGGAAAAATCGGTCCCGCCAAGTGTTCCGTCGCAAACATTAAAACATCCGTCGCAAACGTAAATGTGCGACGGAAATAAGGTCCGTCGCAAAAACTCCGTCGCAAAACTGCTGTTTTTTTGTAGTGAAAGGGCCACCTCTAAAAGAATCGGATTTAGACTGCATGCCAGTTTCGCATGCCTTAGAAGAAAAACTGAAGATGGAAGACTTGTGGGAGAGATAGAGGTTGATAACAAAGATATGGGACATTTGTCAACCGATTAATACGGTGTTGCAAGAGCCGAAAACTAAAAAGACGGGTCGTGGCCGGCCTAAGGGATCCGGAAACAAGAGGAAGTTAGTGGATGACGACTCAACTAAGAGGGATATGAGTATGTTTGAACGAGTTGAGCAAGAATTATCGAGTGTCACCCCAACTCCACCTTCATCTCAAGGTGTTTCTTCTGCCAAAAAGAAAAATTCTCTATGTACTCATGCACCATCCAAACGTGCACAGGTTTCGATGGCTATATGTTCTACTTGTTGGATACAAAAACAGTATCTTAAATATTTTCCACCAAATGTTCATGAGCACTTTTCATCAATGGTTAATGTAGATCCGGATGGAAATTACGGCTTTAGAGTAATAGCACTCGGAATAGGGCTTGAAAAGAGTGCTTGGCCAACGGTGAGATAGCGATGCAACATTAATTGATGTCGACAAGGATCATTATATGGCCTTATTTGATGGACAAGAATATGTCTAAAAAAATGCATGTCCTCGCTGATCATGAAAATGGAGGGTGCGGAGTGGCCAAGTATTATGATAGTTTCCTTGGTTGGTCACCGTGTGCAACGTATATGGTGTGTCCTTAAACCAAAAACCAACAATACCAATGTACAAATCCGAACATCAAAGGCCAAGTAAAAGTACATGAAATCCAAACACCAATCACCAAATGAAGTACAGAAATGAAAAAATCAAATATTCATTAAATGTACCAAAGACCTAAGGAAACTATCTCTTTTTCATGGTCTTTGGACATTTCTTTGGTCATTCAACTTCTACTTGAGTAGATTCTTCATCTTTGACACCCACACCTTCAACGTCTTGAGTACATACACCTGTAGTCAGAAACTTGAATGCCATTTTAAGAACCTTCACTAAATCCTTTTTGTTCTTCTTTGAAGCATTCGTAATCACATCTCCTACAACATCAACAACCCTAGCCTTGCTTGCCTCATCCTATATGTAAAACAAAAAAATATGTTAATGACATTGAAATCCCAAAAACACAACTGATTGTATATTTGTAAATTGATATGGTCAAACCTCTCTTGAACCTCGCTGCTTCTTTTTGCTCACACCAATCAGACGACGTACGACAACACCTCGATACCAGTTCATGTAATCAGACATGCATTCCTAATCAAACATCGCTTTCCCCATTCTTTGATCCTTATTTACTAGATGATTCGCAAAATGAATGAAGTCATCGTCACGTGATTAGTGGGTGATGTTGTATTGTTTCACCTTCCCGGTTCTATGTGATGCTTTTGGAGGAATCGGTGACTTGGGTATGGATTGGACATGACCCAACTGACGGACGACACGGTTTGGGTGATACACCTCTTCAATGTCCAGTGTCCTTATGCAACCATAAAACAAGCATATATCGTTATTTGGCACCGTTCTCATTTCCCGATAAACATCCCAAACAACCTGCAAGATGGAAAATACTTAAGTATAACTAAATGAGCTATTATCTTAGTTAATGCAAGATAGAAAATGCTTAAGTATAACTAAACGAGCTATTATCTTACATCTCGTGCCTCCATCAAGTCTAAGTCCTCTCTCAAATGCCTTAACCATGACAATGCCACATGATTGTTAATTCCATTAAGGTTTCCACTTCAATGACCGTACCATCTCCCTTTCATTGAAGTTTGTGTTCGCCGGAGGTCACAATACTGGGAAGTGTTCGTACACCCATGCCTGTAAAACACATATTACAAAACAGTCGTGTAAGCGTTGAAATATACACATTAAACACAAAAAACATTTAAATAACAAGTGTTACCTATATCAATGTCAGTTATCCAGAAACTCCAACAGCATTGTTCCTAGAAGCCTTCGATAGTTGCCGGTAAAGATTTTCCAGTGTAGCAGCACCCCAAGCCCACTCATCAACCTTATCCAGATCCCATAGAAAATGAAGGTAAGATATGTTTATCTTATTTCCAATGGGGTCTTGAATCAAAGTACATGCAAGCAGGTACAACAAATATCCACGCACAACTTGATCCACAGTAATGATCGACGCAGCTGACCAGTATTGGATCCTTCATGCGTATTACTTCTTACGCATTATCTACCAGCAAGGTTGTTCTTTAGCCAGCTTTTAGACACTCGTAGTCCACCAACATGCCCTAACTATAAGATGTAATATCACCGGATGGATCCTAGATCCACCCAATTACGCAGCGGAAAGTATAAAATCTAGATCTAGACAACCAAAATACATAAAATAATAGATCTAAACCTACGATGGGGCTTAGATTACCAACCTTTTTATGGTGCAAGAACGCCAAGAACAAAAGATCAATCCAAGCTAGTTGAGAAGCCAAAGTCTTCCAACGTGTGTCTCCAAGCACCACCAGGTGGATGGTCTTTCAAGCCGCCGGACCTCCTCGATATGCTACCTTAGAAAACCTGAAGTTTTCTAAACTCGAAACCCTAGTACTTTTGGCCGAAAAATCTAAGCCAAAATACTACCCAATATTTCAAAATTATGTGATCTAATTTGGCTTGGGAGAACTCTCTTTATATAGGAGAGTAATCCTTGTCCTCCAATGATTAATTAATTAATAAAAAATCAATCATATCAATCATTTTCCTTAAAAAGATAAATCCAGAATATTCCGAAATTAATTAGGATATACAAAAGATTTTCTTTTCCTTAAATTATTTAACAAATGAATAATTTAATGATATTTATTATAATTATCAAGAAAACAAATTTCCTAATAATAATAATAATACAAAATGCGGCTCTAACCCTAAATAAATTAAGGCCACACGCATTTTTGCCTTTTGGGTCGAGTCCACGAAAAAATTCTTTTCCGTGTATTTAATTATCTACTCCAAATAAACAATTAATCCACATATCAATTAAATAATCCAATCCAACTATTTAATTATAATTGAGGTGAAACGACGAAAAAACGTATATGCTATATTAGGAGCCACATCAGGGACCATGGACCCATATTCAGTAGCTACAATAAATTAAATAAAGTTATTCATCAGATCGAACAATTATATCCAAACTATTAATTCCGGGATTACACCATCATAAAGCCGAAACTGAACTCTGCTGAATATAGATATAAACTTACACTCAACTATGAGTTGATAATCATCCACTGATATAATCATTACATACGGATAAATCCTTCATAGACAGTTCGTTACGATTCGGGATATCTCCGTAAACCCTTCTCGAAACATATTATCCTTATTTACCATTAACCCCCTAGTGATCAATTAGTTCATAACTAATATAATATGAACTGGGCCCATCGATCAGTTTCTTGGGTTAACAAATAAGGGAACTGTCTGTCTACTTCCCGAGGGAAGGAATGGATTCTATTTTTGTGATAGCACAGACTACTCACTCATCCTAAAATAGAGCCAACGAGAAGTGTTGGACCACTACTACGAAGTGATCCTTTCTAACACATCAAACTCTACCCTAGTCTAAGCAGTCGTCTGCGATCACCTCAGGATTGAGATTAATCCATATATGATCATCTTGTGATTCGATAAGACTTCTTGATCACGGAATTATATCGAGAACTCAAATCAAATCGGTCCAGCCCTATATGATTATCATCATATATAAATGCCCCACTAGGTACCCTATTACCGACAAACTCCGGATAAGACTCGTCACACCTAAAGTGTTCGGGCGCATTATTTGCAAATTAATCTTGAGACCCGTACTCGCATTAATAAACGCTATGGATTAAGTTAATTTTTAAGTACATCTCACTAACTCAATCCTCTTGTGTATAGCCATACACCGAGTTATGTGATTACATAAACGAGGTACTTAGGGTTTTCAGTAGTGTCTTAATTATAAGCATACATGCATATAATAAGATGAATTATTAATTATGTCCTAAAACAATTAGATAATTGTCTTTCGGGCACTACACCTAACACTAATTTCTCTGACACTTCATCTATAGGAATCCCTAAAAACACGTGAACAAATGAAACTGGGTTATCCTCTTTTGCTAATTCAAAGTGCATGACCATTCCGTCAACCGGTAAGCCTGTGATATATCAGACATCGTCTAGTGTTATCGTCATCTCACCGAATGGCAAGTGGAAGGTGTTTGTTACCGGATTCCACCTCTCAACAAAATCACTACCGACCACACGATTGGCTTGGCCGTATGAAGAACCGATTGTACAATAGATTAGCTCTCAACCTTGCCTTGAATTCTTCACATTCTACATCAATCTTCCACAAACTTTAAGGAAGATGTGTACTGCTTACATCCATCCAATTATACCTCGGTCCTGTTCAAATGCACGGTATGAATATAAAGTTATATATATGAAATGAAAAGAATATAAGTTTAAAATAATTTGATCAAATTATACAACTTAAATAATATCATTCCTTTTGCTTATTAAACAACGTATAACCAACATGCTCTTCCCAATCCTTCCCCAACAGAATATCGGTGTGTACCACCACACCATCGTCACTGTCATACTCTAAACACTCAGGTGCGGCTGCTTCTGCCTTTGTCGGTGCCTCGGCACTGCCAGATGCCTGTCCTGTACTGGCCAAGGAGTAGTGACCCCGGCTGTACCGGTTGCCTGTTCTGTAGTGGCACTGGCAGCACTGGATGGCTATCATCTACTGATGCCTGTAGGGCCCCCCTAGTAGTACCAGAATCCTCAACTCCGCTGATGGCCTCGCACTAACAATTTCTTCTTCTTGTGTCGTAACCCCGGCTCTCAAATCTCTAACTTCCTCCGTCAAAGCCCCAACACTAACTGTCTCAAGTATCACTGAATGATCCTGCACTCCCAACTGTTTCTAAACTGACTCCGAGGTGGCCTAGCAGTAGAATCTGCAACTATCTCAATTGTCACTAAAGGAGCCTGCACTGCCAACTATGTCTCAACTGACTCAGTGTTGGCCCCGAAACTAGAATCTACAATTGTCTGAACTTTCACTGTAGGAGCCTGTACTCCCAACTGTGTCTCAACTAACTCAGTGGTGGCCCCGGCACTAGAATCTACAATTGTCTGAACTGTCATTGTACATAACTGTGTCTCAACTGACTTGGTGGCCCCATAACTAGAAGCTACAACTGTCTCAACTGTCACTGTAGGAGCCTGCACTCCCAACTGTGTCTCAACTAACTCAGTGGTGGCCCCAGCACTAGAATCTACAACTGTCTGAACTGTCACTGTACCCAACTGTGTCTCAACTAACTCAGTGGTGGGCCCAGCACTAGAAGCTGTAACTGTCTCAACTGTCACTGTAGGAGCCTGTACTCCCAACTGTGTCTCAACTAACTCAGTGATGGCCCCGGCACTAGAAGCTGCAACTATCTCAACTCCCTCAACTCTCTTCTAATTCAGACTCAGTTGGCTGATGACCATGTGCAATCTTGACTTGCATCTTCTTTTTCCATTTTCGAGTTCTTTGATATCCCACCACCGTTTTATGTTCGAAACATTGCTAGGGCCGAACATGAACATCGACCGGTGCTTCCGCACCACCTTGATCCACTGCGGACCTGCGGTACCTTCATATGCAAAGGTTACAGTCTTACCAGACCTCGTCTTAGTCATAATTTCCTAAACAAGCTGACAAGAAATGAATTGTCATTCAAATGAAGTAATCAACTAACAAAGAAATTGAACATAGATAAACAAAGATCAATTACATGCCATAAACATCATATAATGTAACATTAACTCTAATTTGATAAACAACATTACATGCTATAAACCTCATATAATAATTCAAAGCTAGATAAACGCATACTAAGTTGTTACTTAGGCACATAATCAAAGCTAGATAAACTCTAATTTGATAAACAAGTTTAAACTCATTCAATGCTGAGTAACTCATATACAGGTGTTACTTAGGGATATAAGAAACTCGTCGGATAGACAAATTGAAGGGTAATAAAGACCGGACACAAACCGGACTTAACAAATTTGTAGCAATTGTTCTGTGCAGAAACGTCATCCACACAAACGTTTCTCATGCCCCAGCAACGCCACTGCAGGTACCGTTTTACAGAAGAAGCCTACTGGAAAATAATCGTGTAAACATCACCCAAGCTGACGTTTTTCATGTACAATGAACGCTACCGGTGGTGACGTTTTACAGAGAATCCCCAATGAGATATAGTTGCTTCGACGTCACCCATACCAACGTTTCCCCAATAACATGGAACGCTACCCACACCGCCGTTTAAGTAAAAACCCTAATTTCACCATCATTGTCTAAAGTCGGTCTGGACGACGTTGGTTCAACAATACGAGCAACAATACCGGTGGCGTTTCCATCTCGTTTCATCTTCCCCGATTGGATCGTTGGAAAACGGCAAGAAAATGCAATAAAATGGAAATAAACCACCATAAAATCACTTGTGTAACCCGATTTCAACTACCAATTATTACCTATTGCATTCAAACAATAATCTACATTCCTTTTCCGACTCTTCTCTTCTTCTTTTCTTCTTCTCCTCTTCTTCTATGGCTGTCCGATTCTTTTTTTTTTACTTTCCAAAACCTAATAAACTATATAAAGGGGTACGTGGGAGGGAAATGATTTGAATAAAGGGGTGAGTGGGTTAGTTAATTTGTGTATATGTATGTATAAGTAAGTTTTTTTAGATTTTATAAAAGTCTAGGGACTAAAGAGTATTTTTTTATTTTTTTGTGGTGTAATAAGTAAAATGGTGGTGTCTAGAAGTAAAAAAAAAAAAAAAAAAAAAAAATAATAGATGCAAGTAGAAAAGGGGTGCCGATAGAACCCTTATAAATATATGTGTGTAATATAATTTATTTACAAGTGAACACGCATATATACACATTTGAATTGATGTACATCTCATATGCATACTATAGTGAGGTTCCATGTTCAGATTGAGGAAAAAAATTACTTCATATATGTGGTGAATAATATAGGGATAATGGTCCTAAAGTACATAATATGAAGGATGTCAGCAAAAAAAAATTGTCAAAAAAGACATTTCACTAGTGAATTTGAAAATGTATTACGATGGTTTTCAACACAAAACCAACGTAATTCACATTCAAATTCAATATAATTTTCATTTTCACCAGTGAAATGCCTTTTTTGACAATTTTTTTCTTCTTATAATTCTAAAATCATGACATCTTTCTAAATGTGTCCTAATTAACAATTAACTAAATAATATATTGAAATGGTGTTGTATTTATTATCCACTAATTAAATGGTTAATGATTTGTTTGGCTTTCCGTAGTTTGGGTAAAAGGTGAAGCGGGGGTTATTATCATGATTCATGGATGTGAGATTTTTGTTCTTAGATGAAGATTTGTTATGTCGGTGTCATGAAATCCACATCGAGCATTTATTTTATTAGACTTTCGGTTCATGTTATTAATATGACTTTTAGTCTTTTGTATAAGATGTCGGTTATTTAATTCAATTAATAATTAAATTGAAAGTTTATATATATTCATTTAGAGTATCTGTTATTATTATTATTTTTGCATTTTTGTATCTGTTATTATTGAATCCGAATAAAAGTGATTATTCTGTTTGTGTTGGATTATGAGTACTTTATTTTATATGAACCTAAAATGTACATACTACCCCTAAAAAAAAATGTAGATATTTAAGGTGTAATTTCTCAAATTTGATGGACGATGTTAGAAATTACAACCTATAATTAAATTATACCATTCATTTATTATACAATCACTCATTTTTCACTACCTTGCATTAATAACAATTTAAGGACATTTTAGAATTTTTTTATCATTATTAATTAACATAACATTTTTTTTGAGGGGATTAACAAATTTATCAACTTTCTTAATTTTTGTGAAAAAGTTCAAACGAACTTATATTTTAGGACGGATGTAGTAAATTCTAACATAAGATACTCTAGTGACTGATTAGTGTTACATTAGATTAGATTGTGACATTCTGATATCACTAATGATGTGAGAGGGGTTATTCTGATGCAGTGAGGCTCAATGATAGAAATGATACGCGCAACATCCTGACCATACGCTTCATCCTCAATAGGGAATTATATCGTGTCATCGAAGTTTTATTACCAAATTTTCAGGAAGTTATTGTGCGGTGAGAGAATTTGAGATGAAATGACGTATTAAACGACCAGAAAAATATAGTTTAAATACAGAATGAAGATATGTGGTGTGGTGTGCCACACGGTGTCTACACACTGTATAGAGACACGACACAATAACCTTCCCAAATTTTCCTTGTGTTAATCTGACACCAACCCATTACTCAATCATTTCATGTGGGTCCCCTTTGTTTCAAATTGTAGTTGATATGTTTTCCCACCTTTTGAGGTAGTTAGGTATGTTGTTTGGCTAGCATTGTAGCTGATTGTGAGGGAGAATATGTGAAACTATTTTTATCCGGCGTCTTTTTTCCAATAAAAAAAACGTTTAAACGAGGGTCCCATTTCGCCGTCCTACGAGATTTGACTGATTTTTTACATTCTTTATAAAATAATACTCTTACTAAAGTAAATAATTTTGCATAAGTTCTATCCAGGGGTACGCAGGATTTCGGATAGAGGTAATAAATTTTTTAGAAACAAATAAAAAATTTAAGAGGAGGCAAACGATATGTTTTGTACTTATATTAGTGTAATTTTTTCCGAATCTAGGGGGCAGTTGCTCCTCTTGGTTGTATGTAGCTCCGCCACGAGTTTTATCGTATTAGAAGTAAACTCATATAATACAAAAATAACGATTATATTATTATATATATTGTTCTCCTAAATAAGGTTCTACCATTTCTTATTGTTATAAAACTATTATGTTAATTTAATTAACATTGTGTTATGTATTTTAAAATTTTATGATATGTTTTCCTTTTTTTAATACATGTGAACCAATGTTAGAGTGTGATTGTGATTTAATAAAATATTATTATCACATAATAGGAGAAAAAATTGTTTTCCATTTATCATGAAACCAATGTATTTGGGATGTAACGAATTTTGATAATCTCACCCTCATGCTACCTTACCACCTGCATCCATATGCTCTTACCCGACCTTACCCATCGTTGCTACTTTTCTCTTATCAACCACCACCTTACGACCCTACACCAATCACTATCACACCCTTACCTCACACCCACCACCCGTATTCTACGTTTGCTGGGTATACAGAAATCCGAATCAGGATCCGAAACACAGGAAAAACCGGACCCGGAAAAATTCCTGGTGCTCATAATTGCGGGGAGGTGCTCGCAATTTCCGAAGAAAATTTTCCCTTTTCTTCAGATCGTTAGATCTGATTCACTGCACCGATCAAGACACTCGATAATGCACAGCGGAAGCAACGAATCGAAATTAGTTTACAATTTTACCACGATATG
Source organism: Gentiana straminea (assembly GCA_036785695.1). NCBI lineage: Eukaryota > Viridiplantae > Streptophyta > Magnoliopsida > Gentianales > Gentianaceae > Gentiana > Gentiana straminea. The sequence continues at coordinate 3,562,520 of JAVUPR010000464.1, read as the reverse complement.
ATTCACATATTTAATTAATATAATCTACAAGAAGGTATGAAGATTTACCCAACTAAAGAGAAGCCATGATTTTCCGAGTTGTATTTTTAAGCGAAGACTGGTTGACGTCGATCACGAATTGGAACCTCCTCGAATATGCTCCAAGAAAAACATCAGTTATCTTCTTAAACAATGGCTAAGGCAATAAACAATTTTTTCTCCATTTTCCTCTAGAAAATGGCGTTGGAAATTCTTGTCTATCATTGTGTTGGAACTCACTTTATATAGAAAAATGGCGAAGAAGCGATTGAGAAATTTATCCTTTTCACAAGACACTTAGGGCATCCATATCACCTCCTTAAATGTAATATAAGGTGGACATACACTCTTGAAGCTCACTATGGCACTTTATTCATTTCCCTATCTTTAAAAAAAGTTAAGGGTCTTCTCAATAATAGGATGTCTTCTAATATGAATAGGACTACTATTCTTTCTCTCTCCATCAATTTTTCATCAATCTTCTTACCTGTGAAATGTTGTTCAATTTTTTTTAATATTATTTTCTTTATGAAATGTTTTAACTATCAAATGTGTGTGTGTGTGTTTTTTTTTTTTTTTTTTTTTTTTTGGAAAGATTATGATGTCAAATGTTCAGTTGCTGTAATTCACAAAACATGAGAAAGAAAATAAAAGGGAGGCATAAACTTAACTGGATGTACGTATGCAAGTAACAGTTAATAAAAAAGCTTAACATTATCTTAAATAGAAATTTTCCTTCGAATTGATATATTTTGAGATAAAAGAAATTAAATATCAAACGATATATTTTCCTTTCCAGTAAAAAAAAAATATAAATACGGCGTTTTTTTATTACACACATGACATATAAAAATTTCATTTCGATTTTTATGAGAAAGTAAAAAAGAAGGAAAAAAAAAGAGAAAATGTGTTGGTTGTTAAATTAGTTAGTTGAGATTTAAGAGAAAAAATAATTTTGAGGAAAATTAAAGGAGTGCTTATTGGGGTTGATTGTTTTATAGAGTGTTGTAAAAGTGAATCTGGAACGGAAATAAGATAAATGGGGAGAGTGATAGAGAATACGACTATGGTCACTCTTATCTTTTTTCCCAAAGAAAAAGATATTTTCCATAAATAAGAGTTAATCACTATAAATGAGATAATCTTCATTAAATGATAAAATCAATCTTCTTTATCCATTAATTATTTAACAAATAAATAATTAATTACACATGTGATATAATTCAGGAAAATTTATTTTCCCAATTTTCTACATATGTGGCGCCATATACTGCCACGGAATAATTGAAAATGTCTTTTCTACAAATTATTTACCGAATAAATAATATATCGCATATTCATTAAATAGACCAACTATTTAATGTTAGCTTGAGGTTCCAAAATACGAGAATTCACTCGTGTGTTAGAAGCCAACCTGTGGACCATAGACCTATAACCAGTAACTACAATAAATTGAATAAAATATTCATCAAAGATAACATTTTATTCAAATCATTAATTCCAAAATTACATCACCATAAATCCGAAACTGAACTCTATCGATTATAGATATAACTTATTCTCAAGATGTCGAGTCAATAAGTTTCCATAGATATAATCATTACATACAGACTAACCATCCATAGACTATCCGTAATAAAGCGGGAATGTTTCCGGAAACCTTCTCCATTACATCTTATCCATATTTACAATTAACCCAATAGTGATCAATCAGTTCATAACCAATACACTACAAAAAAACAGCAGTTTTGCGACGGAGTTTTTGCGACGGACATTATTTCCGTCGCAAATTTACGTTTGCGACGGATATTGTAAAGTTTGCGACGGGACACTTGGCGGGACCGATTTTTCCACTTGGCGGGCAATTTTGCGACGGAATTTGTATTATTTTGCGACGGCCTATTCAATAAAATTTTATAAAATTATTTTATTATTCGAATTTAGATAAAATTTGCGACGGAATTTAAATTCCGTCGCAAAATTTTGCGACGGAAAGTTTTATTATTTTGCGACGGACTTCAATAAAATTTTATAGAATTATTTTATTATTCGAATTTGGATAAAATTTGCGACGGAAAACGTAAATTTGCGACGGAATGATTTAATGGGACGACATTGTCGTCCCAAAAAAAGGCTTGTCGTCCCAAAAAGATTAACCTAAATTAGATAACGGGAAGCCTCTCTCTTCTCCTTCTTCATTTCTTTTTCGACCACCCACCCTCTCCTCCTCCGGCCGCCTCTTTCAACTACCCACCCCTCTCCTCCTCCGGTCACCACCACTACCACCACTCTTCCTCCGGTCACCACTTCTTCAACCACCCGCCCCTCCTTCCTCCGGCGAGCGGGAACCACAACAACAACACACGTGGCCGCAACAACCAACCGCCTCCCTCCTTCCTCCGCCACATCTCCGGTAAGTCTTTATTGTTTGTCAAATTAGTTGCTTTTAGTTTTATTTTGTTACGATGAACACTTTTATTTCGATATCGTGACCGGATTTTTTTTTTTTTTTTTTTTTTTTTTTCGTAATTCGCCATTAGATGTCATTGCGAGTTCAAGTAGTGCGTGAGTGGTTCTTAATTCTTCATTAAATCTTGCATGACTTCCTTTGTTTATTATTATTTTTTTTATTGTTTGTTTGTTTGCATTGTCCTTTGAATCATTCATATAATAAATTTTGCAAATAATATAGGTAAAGTTAGACACAAAAAGAAAAGAAAAAGGAGATGGACTATATATGAAAAACATAGTCAAAACATAATTGAAAACTACGGCAATCAAACATAATTGTGACATATAGGTATACAACAATGAAATCAGAAAGGGTACATGAAACATTTGAAAACTACATAAAAATAAAAACAATTTAAATAACCACAAGAACGACTATTGTACAAGAAAAATCATCAAAAAACACACACATATTATGCAACAATGTTTGATCAATTGGTACGTCCGTGATCCGTTTGAATGTTGTTGCCCGCTTGCCCATTCTTCAATCCCTAAAACCCTCCAATAAAACAACAAAAAACATAACATAACTTTTGTAGTCACGATGTCAAAAAGACACTACAAGTCAACTATCTCACAGACAGACAGTTTTACTGAAGCATTTTGTAGTCAACTTTTAGCTATGATAAAGACCTTAAATCACAAAAGTTTCTTGAGACAAAATGTACCCCTATATGCAATATATAACATATAAAAAATTCAACTCATTCCAAGTAGTATAGGGTACTCAAAAGTGTGACACATCAGCACATCAGAAAGCTGTAACACAGACTTTCACAATCTGATGCGTTTTTGTTCAGCATGGTGTGTGCTCTGTGTTGCATGAAAATGAGATATTATATATTCGTTTTGTAGCTTGAATTATGAGATTTCCAACCATATAAAGATCATGCAATTTGGTTCAATATTGAGCAAGTTATGGGGGTGTGAACATGGGTGAAAAACAGTCCAACACTTAGAAAAATTCAGCAGATTTTTATCACATGAACCCTAATTTTGACCTAATTCAATTTTGATCAAATTGAACAACTTAAAGCATGATTAGGGTCAATTCTAAGTGTATTAATATAATTAAACATGTTTCACATCATTCGGGTGAGTTTGGACCATTTCCCCCAAAATTCCCAATTTGCCCTTTTTGACCTACTTTCACCCGATTTGACCCTATGATGATTCTCATACCAACCTAATGTGTTTTGGATCAATTTCAGGTTGTTACAATGTAAGTTGAGGTCAAATGTCCATTTACCCTTAAGGTCAACTCTTTGGTCACCTTTCCCATTTTGCCCCTATCACATTCTCAATTTAAGCTCATGATTTGTGATCATGCATTTCAAGTGAGGCTTACCATTTCTAGCCTTATGTGATGTTTGAGTTGAAATCATGCCTTTTCACACATACACACAATTGATCCAATGTGATCATGTGTTGTTATCATCAAAACCAATATACTCACATATTTTTGTCAAATTAGTGCAATAAAAGTGGTATGTATTATGTAAACCATTAGGTAACACCACTATGAACTAGCAGAAATTCATTAATTAAAAAAAAACACGATCGAATGAACTAGCTTTGATATTGTAATGAGAAAAAGAAATATTATCCACTTACTTTGCTGCACTTTTTTTTACAGCTTTCCGAAGAAGGTGTTGTAGTTACTCGGCTTAGCAAACAAAGAAATTGCTTGAGGTCGGTGTAGTTAGAGGTGCTACTTGTAAATCTCAATAGTTAGGGGATCTATTGCAAACCCCGTAGTTACGAGATCTACGTAAAATCTCGCTTTCCTTGCACATATTATTAATTAGTATAAACGCCTTTTTATTATAATTGCATTTAGATTAGTATAAACGTCATTTTCTCGTGTCAAATAGATGTCGGGTAGAGGTAGAGGTAGACGCGGTAGGGGTAGTTCCGGATGTTGGTTGAAAATGATGATAAGTATGTGGTTGAATTGGTTTGTTGAAAAGGGTGCTGTTCTACCCGTTTGGAAAATGGTACCTGGGGTACTTTGTTATCCGGCAAAGCCTCCGAATTATTTTGACGTCGAACCTTTGACCATGAATCGAAAATTTAGGTTATAGTGTTGTTAGTTTCATAGTAAGTTGAGTAAAACCTGAGTTTGCAAAAGTGTTGAGACAACCTTCAAAGACTATTGTTAGTCTCATATTTTGTATGATATGATGTGTAGGATTGAAAATGAAGAGAATAGAACGGAGTTGGATGTACGAGAGGTTGGATGCTAACAAGAAATTTAACCCGGTATTTGTGAATGGTGTGGAGGAAATATGGCGCTTATGATCCATTTGTTCTGGCTTATCAAGTCGAGCAAGTCTACTATGCTCCATATCCAAGTTTGAAAAAAGACAAAGATCAATGGTCGGTTGTTTTCAAAACAAAGGCAAGATCGACTATCGATGCTCCCGTCGAGGAAACCGTTTTCCAAGAACAAGTGATCAATGATGTTTCCCGATTATCTGATCCTCTTAACATTGTCCACCAAGATCTTGATGTCGATGTTGACTCCGATGTTGGGGATAATGACTTGGATGATGATGAGATGGCGGATTTCATTCAACAAGAAGATGGAGAGGAAGAAGAATCGGTTGATGATCTAGATATCGATGAAGAGGAGGAAGAACTCTTCCATTCTAGTAGTGATAGTGAATAATAATGTATTAAATATTTTATTTTGTCATGATAGTGAATAATAATGTATTAAACATTGTAATTTATTATTAATTAGTATAAACGCCTTTTTATTATAATTGCATTTATATTAGTATAAACGTCATTTTCTCGTGTCAAATAGATGTCGGGTAGAGGTAGAGGTAGAGGTAGACGCGGTAGGGGTAGTTCCCCCTCCCCGGAGCGTCTTCCTCCTCACGAACGACGGTTTGGATGATGAGATACACCGGATGAGCGAGGAGGATTTTGGTGTCATTGTCAATGGTGACCTTGGATTGCCGGTTTTGGATCCCGAGGGGAGATGGTAAGTTAATACATATCTTGCTTTAATTTGTTTGTATTTTTATTTATATTTTGATTAACCAAATATATTAACAACTTATTGTTTTCAATATGACGGGTTTACCGACAACTATGTCAAGAAAATGGCCAAGAACGCCATAATCGGCGGCTTCAACACTTTTGCCACCACGTGGCATAATGCCGGCCCAGGAGCGACGGGATAGGTGGTGGAACGCATTTAGGGTACGTCGTTCATATAAATATAACTATATATAAATATAACTATAATTATAACTATACATATAACATATATATAACTATGTTGCGGGGTCATTTCAGCTTCGAGTTACGCCACGAGCGCCTGGTTAGGGAAGCTTTTGAGCGGTATGCTATCAACAGGGTCCGTGATTATATGTATCGGGCTCAAACAAACCCCCGTGCTCGGCTTTGGATGACCCCGGATATTCTCCGTCAGTTCGAGGAGTGGATTGGGAGTCCCGTAAGTAATTATTCAATATTTAATTAACAATACTTGTTTTTTATATATATATATGTATGTACTAACTTGTTTATCTTATGTCGGAATAGGCGTTCCAGGAAACATCTGCGAAAAAGAAGCTAAACCGAGCTTCTGGATCCGGTGAGGAAGGGAAGATCCCTGGGACACATGCTATGGGCAGACGCGGCGTTATCGATTTCGCTCGGGCCATGGAGGACAATAGAGGAGCGCCCCTATCAGTCGGTGATCTGGTGAGTAGTTCGAAGAAGAAGAAGTCGGGCAACTTCGTCTCGAGGAAGTTTGAGAAAATCATGGTACGTTATGTATTCTAAATATTATATATACATTATATATATATCATGTAATTATTGTTACTAACAAATTTATATCATACTTTGCAGGACGTCTTCACCTCGAAGAAGGCGAAAGCCCGGGAGACGCACTCGACACCCCCGTCGACGAGTCGCGTCTTTATTACGAAGCCGCCGGTGGTTACGACAAGAAGGGGAGAGTTTTTGGCATGGGGTCGGCGCCTCCATGTACTACGACGAGCTCCGCCGTTTGCTCGACACTCATCCGCCGAGACATACTCTCCGGGCATAATCACCCGTCTCACCCGGGAGATGGCGAGAGACGTACGGACTCGTGCGAAACCCGGGCGAGGTTGGAGGAGCTAGAGAGAGACGAAAGCGTCGGGATGACGGACTAGCGCGGATGGAGGCGTGGATTACCCGGCGGTTGGCGAAGATCCCTCCGGAGGGATGCAACCCGGGTACGAGGCGACACGAGAGATGACCATTCGATCATGGACCCGGAGGAGGTGACGTGGGTTTAGGTAGTACACCGGGTCCGACCGGGTGACATTGTTTTGATACATTTTTATTTATTTTGGCTTATCGTATCCCCTTTGACATATCGTTTTATTCATTTTTTGACATTTCCCCTTTGACGTATTTTTTGACATATCCCCTTTGATATCGTATTCCCGTTTATATTGTTGTTGTTGATAGATGTTTGCGACGGAATATTTCCGAACTCCCGGGATCAATCATTTTCTAGTCGCATTAATAAATAAGGGGTTTGCGATTGTCTTCCCGTAGCTAAATATGAACTCCCGGGTTCCGTATTTGTGAGACACATTCCCAGCTACTTATTACCGATAGTGCCAACGTGAAAGTGATTAGGGACCGCGTCTCTTAGCAATCCCTAACGAACACATCAAACCCGATCTTGAAACAGGCAGGAATCTGCAATCACTTCAGGATTATGGTTAATCCAGATATGATCATCTTGTGATTTAATGAGATTTCTCAGTCACGGAATTATATAAGAAATGCAGATTAAATCGGTCCAGTCCTATATGACTACATCATATATAAATGCCTCACTTAGATAACCAATATCGATGGTCCAGATAAGACGGTCACACCATAAAGTGTTATGGGAGCTTTAATGGTGGTTTAATCAATAGACCCCATACTTTGATTAAGTTCACCACGGCCTAACAATTCAGGTGTATCACCATAAACTTAATCCTCACGTGTGACAACACTCTAAGTTATATGGATACATATGATACAACTTGGGGTTTTCAGTAATGTATTACTTATGAGCACGAAGCAAATAATAAGATGATAATAAATCAGTCATTTACTAATTAGAAAAACAATTACATAAATTGTCTTTTAGGCACTACTTCCAACAATTTCCCACGTGCCCGTAAGGACAAGCAACAAATTGTTTTTAGAGCACACCCTTATCTTATTCACAACATTCTCCCACTTGCTCTAAAGTAGATGATGTAAGGAAATCTACGCGGGAACACAGCGGAATTCAAAAATTTATTTCCTTTTAACTAGGATCGACTTCGTTTAAACAACAAACATAAAAGAAGTAGACGGTGAATACCTTGCTTGATCTAAAAGATCGACGCTTTGACCGTCTAAGGAGAGTGGTGGTGCACGGAGCCGCCCAAGCGTTCGGCCTCTACTGCTAGTCCACACGAACAACCCGCCAGAATCCACCATTGGATTGCTACTAGAAAAACTCGGTTGCTAGACCGACCTTTTCTCTCTCTCTCAAAACTTTTTCTAAGAAACTCTTTATTTTCACAAGAACTATTAGCTCTTGAAATTGTGATGTACAAAAGAGCTAGCTACCCCTACTTTAAATAGAGTGTGGTGCACCCCTATTGTCTGCCAATCTGATTGGGATTAGCTTCCTAGAAGATTGAGGAGAAAGAAAACATTTTCCTAATAAAATAAGGAAAATACCTTTGATTGGTTTATCTCATTAATATTCAATATCTTATATTAAATATATTTCCAAGATATATATTGACAATATCTTATATTAACAGATTTATATCCAAAAATCAATTAATATCCAATATTAATATTATGGTAATCTTATTAATTAAATTACACAATCCAAGTGTATCTTATACACTTCAAAAATGCGCCCCTTATGCCAATATTTTGGCATCCGGAATTTTCTTTAATTAATATAATACTATGATTAATTAATTCACAAAATACATGTATATCATATATATATATATATATATATATATATATATATATATATATATATATATATATATATATTCGAAATACAAATCTAATTTATGTACATTTAATTAATCAACATAATTAATATCATGTATTATATTTATTCATAATAAATAAATACCACCATATCAATTTACCACTATAACATTTATAGTATGAGATAATTATTTCCTTATTTGGTCATGAACTATAACCACATTTTAATCCGACTTGATGTTCATATGTGTGTGACCCGATAGGCTTCTGAATATGTTGGCCATAGGCACAAAGTGCAAATTACGAAAATGCCCTTCATACCTAACAATCACGGGATAGCGTCTAGCAACACACATTGACCCCCAATCATCAGAAGAGTCAAATGCAATAACAACTACCTTTCATGTGAAACAGTTACCATGTAAATAGAGTCCTATCGCTGTAATAATATCTATACGGTCATTCGTCGAGTGTCAATAATCAACGACCGTATCTTATAATCTGGATATCAAGCTCTCTCAAAGTAACTCATTTACTTCCACTTTGCAAAGATTCACGAGACTAAGACATTCCTTATAAGAAGGCCCTTTCGGATATTCACCACTACTGATAGGGTACGCGATTTCCGGACGACCAAACATGTATACTCCGCATGTTTCAGTATCACGCCCAATCACTACCGCATGATCCCCCCATGGCTAGGGGAAACCTCAATAGTGTCAAATCATGACAATTCACACCGTGATGCCATGTAGACTCCGGTCCTAAGGATAATTACACAACCGCCACATAGTGTGACACTTAACAGTGTAAGTGGGTCAGTCTAACATACACATTCTCTAATACACATCCACGTACAGTCCAAGTGTCTCTTGATCGCGTGTAAGTCGCTTAAAACACACGAAATACTAGCAAGAGTATTAGGTCAATCGTAGTATAGCAAGGGCGAGTCAATGTCGATCCCACAGAGACTATTATTTAATAATTCTAAACATCACCACAATTTATAGGTCAACCGGATATGGGTGGTAATTGACCAACATAAAGGAACAGTAAATAAAAGGGATGCAAATAAACCAATCATCAATCATGTATCGAAAAGGCACTAACCACACTATTCCTAACTAATCTCCCCTTAATCCGTACTCGACTCGTGTGTGTAATTTAGCTACGGGTGCAATTCCTAACCCTATCTACTCTGACAATGGCAGTAGATAATCTATACACCAGCTACCTTCCTTAATTGGTCCGTAATAGCCCATACGCATAAAGAACTAGAATTGCCAATATTGAGCACTAACTCATACCGCAAACCCGCCTAGACAGCTGTCGACACCAGCACGTTCCTAGGGTCCATCAAGATATTGTCCTAATTCACACTTCACTAACAGTCCTTTATGTTAATTTACAATAACATGTAAATAGTTGATTAGGATACTAACTTGTAAATTAAATTTATCGATCAACGTAGCTGACGCCGAACCACAAAATTAGGATTTACTAGGTATTCAGATCTAGCGATAAAGACCGTCGCAGATCTGAAGAACGCAACCCATAATTCTGCGTTTCATATTAACGAATCGAATAAAGATTAAGGTTCGTTTAATTAATTCATAGATGATTAGATGCAAGCAAAATCTAGATATAGCACAAGAACAATCATGAATCTAAGAAAGAAATAAAACATTGGAATAGATCTTACCCTTGATGAAGAATAGATCTACTCTTCTATTCTCTCTCCCTCCGGTGATTCGAATCGATCCATTAAGAACGTAAACCAAGCATAATTCAATAATGAAAGTCACATGACTTATTTGCAAGAAGAAAAGAAAAGAAGACTTTATTCCCAAAAGACTACATTGTAGCTAGTTGATGAATAGATCAATGAATGAATGAGAGAATGAATGGAATTGATGATGAATACAATTTCGTAGCTCTTAAGGGCTTTATATAGGTGTATAAACCGACTTAGGGTTAAACCCAATGCTTGGAGGACAAGAAAACATGTTTCTGGAAGATTCTGGGCCTCGGTAAGTCGGCGGTACCTCCCGGGTTACCGAGGGTATGTTCGTCTTTTTCCTGCTGCCGACTTAACTTGGAATACCCTAGGTCCAGCTTCGGTATTTGGACCATAACTTGGCCTACGTAACTCTGATTTGGGTGATTCAAAATGTGTTGGAATCATTGTTTCATGACCTACAAATTTCATGAAGAAATACAAGCCCAATTCGTCTTGTAAATCTTCGTAAACTGCATTGCAAGATCACCAATCAGATTGTCGGGTCCAATCTCCACTCGAAACACTTCAACCTTCAGCTCGGTTCATTTCTCTATCGATTAACTCTTATATTCATCCAAAATGATACTTCAACACTCATCCATCTGTCAATAAAACCATATCACACATAGTAGCTTCTATTTCTAGCAAATAACGCATAAAATACACGGTTAATACGCATAATACCAATTTAGTCACCCCGGACGTGGCTTAGTGACATTTAACTAATTAACCCATGATTTCATACATATTATACCCATTGAGAACACAAATCCGGGGTAGATTGATGGTAAATAATGGTACCAATTTGACCGTCATCATCTCTACACTTCGATAGACGAGATCTATCCATGCCCTTAAAGACAGAAGACATCTAATACGTGCTAGCTTGTTTGTACTACCAATGCCCTGTTTAATAGTATAAAAGCCTAGAGACATTTAAGTATCAAACTTATTAAAGTGATTAGAGATCTAATTAACCATAATCGCCTATCATGGTTTCTCTATCACAGTTTGATACTAAGGACGTTATCATATAATAATTCATAATTGGTTCTTTAAAAGAAAAAATATATGACAACATAAAAGCCATTTATTATATATGTATAATCATAAAGAAATAGTAGAAATGATTCGACCCGGTCGGATCCGGTCCAACCCGATTGGGTTTAGGACACTATTTCAACAATCTCCTACTTGGCCTAAAACCAATCACTCGCACACACAAGACCAAGTTGAAACACAAGAATCTCAAGAAATACTCGCAACCAGCCCTAGCCGTGAACGAATCACTATCTGTGGGGACTCAGACTATCTTCATATCACGTTCCAAATGGCCAAGTCTAAGGAACCGCCTCAACACATACATGAATCTCCGACGAGACCCTAGTCCTTGCTTCAAACAATGAATCCACTTACTATATCAGCTATATAGAAAAGGTGGAAGAACCATACAAGGTTCAAGAATGAACCTTCTAGATCCATGTACTGCTCCCGCTGCGCCTCCAAGGCACTACTGTGTTTTGGCTCAGTTGTAGAATGTACAGTGACCCATAGCCAAGAACATTTCCAGCCCACTGTATCACTCAAACAAAGTGACTGCAAACCCAGACTGTAGCTCTCACTTGCCTTCATAAGACTCAGGATGTATGTCTGTATATCTACATTTATCTGATTCCTAGTTTCAAAAAACTGGGAACTCTCCTTAACACTTTAAGGATATTCTCGACACTCACCAGATTTACTTTCGTACTTGCTCATGACTTCTCATGGACTATGAACATCTGGCATTACTTTTATGATGGTTCATATCGCAGTAGCAAATGAAACCTTCCATAAGCATTATCTTTCACCTTATCTTTAGGACTAACGTCCTAACAAGGATAGATCTTGAAAACACTGGCTAGCAGTATCTCTTGTCGCGATCCATGCTAAACTCTTTTAGCATCAAATCTATATAGGTAAACTATAAGCTAACAGCAGTTAAATCTATCACTATAGATTCTTATTTCCAAAAATAAGAACTGCTAATCCAAGTGCTTTTGTAAAGACCTTGAACTACCAAACTTTAATCGACTGTGACATAGGGTGACAATTCTCGAGAGAGATATCCAATACCTTACTCAAAAATCATAACACACTCCCACTATCCCTCTTGCACATTGGGCATATCTCTTCTTTTGACTAAATCAAACTCCTTTGATTATCAAACAAAGAAATTGTCTAGAGAAACTTGTTTGAGTCCATAAATGGAACTCGTGGGCTCACATATCATGTTATCGTCTATGAACGTTGAGTTGTTTGCCCAACGTCTTCAACACTATCATATAGCCATGATACGAAGTTATAACAAGTATAGGTTGAATAGAACTAGGCTCAACTGGCAGCATTAAGATAATTAAAAGGTTTACACCCCATACCCTACAGCCGTCACTATAGCCTTATGGTAATCATATTACTATCCATGTCAACCTTTCAGGGACATTCCCTCTAGGTAAGACAGACTAAGTTCACAACCTAGTTGTCACTAATAGAATCTAATTCAGATATTATGGCTCCTGGCTATATATCTCAATCTTGCCTTTCAAACATTCCTTCATAAGTCGTGAGATATTCATTTTTCAAGATGAACATACCAGCAACCTTTTCAGTCTTGAGGTTATCCACAGACTTACAGAACTTTTGTGTGCACTGAGCAGTATTCTACACCTTATCACTATGTGGCGTATGCTTACGTTCCAATGGTTGAGTATATCTTTGTGGTTCTCAAACTCTTTTGAGATCTTATTTACTCACACTGTCTCTTTTGGAAGAATTACTTCCTCTAGAACGACATAGCATGTTTGGAGAAAAACAACTTTGCTCCGCGGGTAAGTAAATAACATCTAGCGTACTTGCTAAGATATTCCACAAAGTTGCATATGTCATACTAGGTTCCAAGCCTTTCTGACTTTGCCTATGACAACTTCAAATCATCGGTTAAGTTAGATTCGACATTATCCATTTCCATATCTAATATGGAATTTATTCAACCGTATTCTTTGGGACTCGGTTAAGTATATGTATCGTATAAGGGCATTCCAAAACATGTAAGGGATACTTCGCATGGCTTACGTCATACCTTTATCATATAAAGTGTTTCCATTTTAGGAACACAGACTAATTGCGTGTCCCAAAAATGGTATCCTTTAAGGGAGAATCTGATTCTATTTCAGACGCCCTGAAACACCCTCCAGGTATTAATTACTTCAATCCAATTAGAGATTAACACCTAAGTAGTTCATCGATCTCATATTCGTACTTGCTCGAACTTTTCGGGCTTTCCGAATTGTTGTACTTCACTAAGTACATTTAACTATTTCTAAAATAGTCATAGAGATTAATAAACAATTATTTGTGATTGTCACAAGCCAACAAACATCGGTATGTTTAGGATTTAGACAACTTTCTAGATTTTATAACCTTTTCATAAAATGGTATTTTAGTCATCTTTAGATAAGATACGTATTACCCACATGATTCATAAACATATGGTTCAGCCGTCATCAGAATGACATCTGATCACACGACTCCCCTCCATAGAGACTATGTCTAGAACGACCACCAAATATTAAGGATAACAGCCATACAAATACTTGGTTGAGATTTTATCACCTATATCAACTATATAGTGACACCAATCTAGTATGTTAGATTCAGTGACCTTTCAACTTTATCGGAATAACATTATTCCTTTTAATTGAAGATTTCTACTAAATCCTAACAAATAACTGAACTCTTGTTCTTCATAAGAACCAGAACACAACAACATTTATTTAGTTCCTTTATCAGTCTACTAGATTCAGAATACAATACAGAAAATGTCGCAACGTTTTCTTCACCTTTCGTATCTTAGTGTAGTCCGTATTTAATCCTTCTAATTCAATCGTACTCGTAAGATATCATATATCTACGTGTTGACTTTAACTTAGATAGATTCATCTCAACACACTTGCCTACAATAGAGACTTCGATATGTTCTCTTATTTAAGCACACGCCCTAACTTTCCATTTTAATCTTTCAAGCTCTTGTAAATATTTCTTAATTTATTCTTTATAAGACATAAGAAAAATAATAAGAATTGTGTCTTCAATTTTCTTTAATAAAGAAAATCCAATGTTTGTTAAATAGTCAATTCATCCCATTTGAATCATATTCAAAACATAAACTATTTAATTTACTTTCAAGCAATGATTAAAGAATTACGTCGATACTTAAATCTTACAATTTTGAAAACAACATTTCCAAAATTCGTAGTGGTCATTCACATTCAACACATCTAATGTTTTGAATTAATTATCATCGTATGACGGAGTGACCCATTGGATATCATTATGTCCAATATGTGAGATTCCGTTAATAATTAAAGTCTTAGAGGACTCCATCAAATATGCAACCTCCTTGTCTTCCACTACGAAAACATGATTGCTCGTGTCATTTCTTATTTTAAAAGGATTAAAATTACTTAACCAACTTGAGAACGTTTCTCAAAAAGGTAACAATCACAATTTGATTTTACTAATCGAGAATAAAACCATAAATATAAAAGTTTTCCAAAACTACAACATAAAAATAAAGATAAAAGAGTGTTGTTTATACATGCAAAATCAAAGATGGTCTTTGGGATTATGATTTTGCTCCCACTAGTCAACTACTTTCAATTGACTTTCAAGAATTATCCCAAATTCTTTAGTGGATGGAATCCTATCTAGTTGACTCGATCCCCGACGTGGGCCGATCGACCGGGTCAATTTTGACGGGTAGGTACTTCGTACCAATCACGTCCAACGCGACCTCCAGTGGTTTGACTAGTCAAATCTTTGACAATTTACATCGTCTATGTGAAAGTCAATGATATATGTTAACTAGATGATATACTTTGATACATTTTAATCCAATTTCTTAAGTTTTTAGCGACATTTTTATATCAAATATAATAAATATCGTGATAATAACGGTTTGTTTTTATATATAGTAGATATTATAAAATCTCACCATTTTTGACATGTTTTGAGGCTTATCAGCCTATTTTTATTATCAGAATTACCCATGGTTTTTCTTGTTTTTGTTCTATTACAAATACCACGTGGTAAACCTTTGGGGGTCGTGACATAAAGCTCGGTGGATACGGAAAAATAATTATCGGAACAGTTTTATAAATTTCCGTTACATTCCCTTAAAAGTGACAAGACCCGGCGCAAACTGGGAGAATACCGGCGCACGCCGGAATATATCAAGGATTTATCAAGATTTACAGATATTGGGCATTTATTGAGCATTTAATGACCCTGACACTCCAACTGATGGCCAATATTCCGGCGCAAACCGTGGGATTCCCGGCACAGACTGGGAATGGACCCCTTCACTTATTATTTTGATTACTATTCACGTTCAGAGACGTATTTATATATATATGCATATCACAAAAAAACGAGGGGAGAACTTCACCATTATATTTTTCCCTCACCTAGTAGGCAACATTTCATCAAGGCTCTTAAAGCCAAAAATATTTAGTACCATTCTAGTTAATCCATCACAAGTTATTTTATAGAATGTTAAGCTCAAGCTTGTGGAAGGTTTGATTGGAGAAAAATTCAACAGCCTGGGGAGCAACCTCCATTGAAGCTCACCGGAGAAGAAGCAAGCTTGTCATTGCAAATTTATCGTTGTAATCGGTAACATTCTAGTTTTATTTTGTATTGATAATCTGATTACCGTGAATGCTAAATTAAATATGTTAGTATTCGTAGTAATGAGTGTCTAGACGTGTAACTAGCAAAGGCATATAATTGAACTATTTTGGTCTCTTTTGGTTGATTGGATAATGGTTATGCTATGTATATTTTAATTTCGATTGTGTTGAAGCTTTTTCTACTAGTATTGATTGTTAGCCCGTGTTGGAGTAATTAACCAATATTAGCACACACACACTTACCGGACACCGAACGGAGATATTGGGTGTGAGAAAGAGGTAGAAAAACCATAAGGTAAAGTCGACCGTTATCAGAGTTCAATTTCTTATCTGGGGAATAAACTAGTTTGTACTCGTGATTTTATCATGTCAATTCATTAGGTTTAGGGCTCTTAAACCAAGGAGGATGCATAGAACAATTTCGTACACTCATATGAGGGGAAATTGTTAGAATAGGAGTACACCGTTTCACACATTTAAATACCCTTAATAGGCCGATTGATCACATCTATGAAACCAAAAGAGACTGTCGTTCAATGAAATTGCCTTGGTTAGTATCATTATCATTTATGGTTAATTCTTATAAGTGACTTAAAACTATTACTTTTATGTTAAAACTGCGACTTTGATCAAGATAATTATAGCTAATTGGTGTTTAACCACACTTTGAATTGTATCATGTTCCCTGAGGAGACGACCTTGTTCACTAGACTAGACTACAATTTGGCCCGGTACACTGCCGGTTAGATTGGACACCCAGTTTCAGCTGATCAAGATTTTTGGCGCCGTTTCTAGGGACAACACCAATTCATTGTGTTATTGGTTACTAGTATTAGTTCAAAATTCTTGAGAATAAGTCAACACTTTTCTTAATCTCATTTCTATTTTGTTCCTTTGGTACTTACCTCTTTGGTAAGTGGCCAAGTGTTATTTTATTATTTTCTTGTTATTTCTATCATGTAGTTGATGACCCGTTCTAGAATCGGTAAGGCCCCACTCACTCCGTATAAGCCCGACATAAATAGTTACGAAAGGCAGTTAAGAGTAGAGAATAGACGCGATCAAACTAGCCAAGGACATCTTCGTGAAGAACCTTCCTAAGGATCATCGAATCAAGGAATAGATATGGCAGAGAATAGTGATGAGACACCAATTGAACAAGGGCTTGCTCATGCCCAAGGTCATGGACAAAACCCTAATAATCCCAATCCACCATTACAAAATATCCCTCCATAACCAAACCCCAATAACCGGAATAACCAAAACCGAAACCAAAATAACCGTAATAATAATCCACCAAACCCAAGACCCATTTGTGACCAAACCCTGAGAAGGAATGAGACCAACAATCCGATTAGTTTACCTAATGATGGAGCAAATAACTTTGAAGTGAAATCCCTTCTTTTTGGCTTGATCGACACAAGAGCTCAATTTCTTGGTGAGGATGACGAAGACCCGCATCATCACTTGTATCTTTTTGAGGAATTGTGTAACACGGCCAAAAGTCAAGGTGTTCACCGTGAGTTGACAAGGATGTCAATGTTTCCCTTTTCCCTAAAAGGAAGGACAAGAGATTGGTTCATGTTACTCCCACATCATTCACTGACAAGTTAGGAGGACATTCAAAATGAATTTTTGAAACAATATTTCACTCCAGGAAGGAATTTGGAATTGAAGGTTGAAATTGCTAATTTTAGGCAAGGATCTGAGGAAACACTTGGCAGTGCTTGGGAATGATTTAATAAGCTGTCAAGAGCCTGTCCCGATCATGGTTACTCTCTTGATATGTAAATTCAACTTTTCTGCCGAAAATTGAGAAAAGACACATGTGTGGATGTTGATCACGCATGTGGTGGTTCCTTGATGATGAGTGAAGCACAAGTTGTGTATGATTCTATTGAAAAAATCTCTAAGAATAATAGAATATGGAAAACTAGTTCTAGCTCAAGGAAAGTGGCATTTGTAGGAGAATCTACATCAAATTTGGAAGTTTTAGCACATTTGGAAAATCTTAGTAGGAAGGTTGATGGTTTGCAAGTAAGTAAAAAATCTAAGCTTGGAAGACAATGTATCTTGTGAATATTCGAATGATGGCATGATAAATGATGAAAACATGTCATTGGGAATGGAAGAATCCGAAGGATATTCAAGGGAAGAAGTGAGTTTTATGCAACAACATTGAAACTTGAATAATGCTTATTAAAACTCATTCAATGCCATTAGACGAGATCACCCTACTTTTTGCTAGTCCGAGAGCTCAAATAAGCAAGGACAACCTCCGTATCCCACTCAGTACAAGAGCTCGTACAATGCAAATCCTCATAACCAAGATTACCAAGGCAATATCTCGAACCAATCACCACCACCTAGAACATGTCATCAACATGCCACTCAAAGCATACCAGTCACTCAAAGTTCAACTCCGCCTGTGGAAGGAGTTGACAAATGGGAAAAATTGATGGAAAATATGATGGGTGTGATGTCTACCCAAGCTCAGAATATGGAAACCATGATGACTTCAATAGGCACAGTTACTAAGGATATGAGTACTTTAAGAACATCCATGAGTGGACATGATATGAGAATGAAAACCATAGAAACATCCATGCGAAATATGGAAGATCATTTGAGTAGAGAAGGAGAACGAAAGAATAGTAGACCGCCGGGAGGACTACCTAGCAATACCAAAAAAACCCGAGAGAGGTGAATGATGTCATTACCTGAAGTGGAAGGGTATGTGGAAGCAATGAAGTAGAGAACTCTGAAAATAACGATGTAGAAGATGATTTGGATGATCAGTTTGAAGAAGATCTGGAAAACAAGGAGGAAACATAATTTAGTAGAGAAGAAGAAGAAATCATTGATAATTTTTTAAGACGTGATAGACATGTTGAAGCAGAAAAGAGAAGATGAGGAATGGATCAATGTCCCAAGAATACTGAAAAATCTAAGGGCTAGCGATCTGCGGACTTTATTTAATGAACATGTTAGAAAGGGTAGTATTAATTGCTTATGATACGGTCCAAGTGGGGAGTAGCACCTCTAAAAGACCAGAAGTTCTGGAAAAAGACATGGCTTACACTGGACATAGCATGGTTCACACCGAGCATGAAAAAAGGAATTCAGGACACATTTCGAAGAAGGTAGTGCAGGATCATGACACATGGCGACCATCAAATGGTCAAACAATCAAGGAAGCATCACCGTCTTCATCCAAGGATAAAGGTAAGGGAGGTATGACTTCAACTCCTAAAATCATTGATCTTGAATTTTTACCTTACCCACCTAGAGAGAAAATTAAAAAGTTGAAAATGGATAAGAAGTATGCACGTTTCCTTGACACGTTTTGTCACCTTAATGTTAATATCCCTATCATTGAAGCACTAATTAACATGCCCACATACAGAAAGTTTCTTAAGGATATCCTATCAAACAAAAAACGTTTAGAAGAGTATGAGAACATATGTCTTAATGAAGAATGTTCCGTAGTGTTGCAACACAAGCTTCCGCCTAAACTTAAAGACCCCGGTAGTTTTACCATTCCGTGTGAGATTGGGGGCTTTTTGTTTAAAAAGGTGCTTTGCGATCTCGGAGCTAGCATTAATCTCATGTCTTACGAGGATTATAAGAAACTAGGAATAGGAAAGCTCAATCACATGAAAATGACTCTCCAATTAGCAGATAGATCTATTAAGCGTCCTAAAGGAGTCATCGAAGACGTGTTAGTCAAGGTAGATAAGTTTTACTTCCCAGTTGACTTTGTAGTTATGGAAATGGAGGAAGGGTTTTCAACACCCCTCATTCTTGGTCGTCCATTCCTAGCTACGGGAAGAACCCTTATTGATGTTCAAAGAGGAGAGCTAGTCTTAAGAGTTAATGAAGAAGAGGTCACTTTTAATATCTACAAAGCCATGAAACATCCATACAAGTCACAAGAATCATGTTCATCCATAGATACTCTATCTTCTATTTGTATGGATCATACTAAATTGAAGGTTATTGAAGATAAGCTCGAAGAATGTTTGGTCTTATCCATCTATGAAGGAGATAAGAATGACCATGAGATGGAAGAAGTAATTTTTCACCTAAATACAAGTGGTTCTTTTATGAGACAACCATGACATCGTTATTTGAAACTAGAACTGGATGGCCCAGTATTAAAACCTTCGGTGGAAGAGCCACCAAGGAATCTGGAATTGAAACTTTTCCCTTCGAATCTTAAATATGCCTTTCTTGAATCCGATAATCTGCTTCCTGTTATTATTTCATCGTCACTAACCAGTTTGCAAGTAGACCAATTGTTGAGGATGCTGAGGCAACATAAGAAAGTGTTTGGATGGACAGTGGTAGATATTCAAGGAATAAATCCCAAGATTTGTGTACACAAGATCATCTTGAATGAAGGTGCTAAACCATATTTCCAACCACAATGCCGCCTCAACCCGAATATGAAAAAGGTGGTCAAGAAAGAGGTTAGTAAACTATTGGAGATGGGAATAAATCTTCCCATATCAGACAGTGAATGGGTAAGTCCCACCCAAGTGGTACCAAAGAAGGGTGGTTTTACGCTAAAGGAAAATGACAAGCATGAATAGATTCCACAAGAGAGGTCACAGGATATCGAATGTGCATTGATTTCTGCAAACTGAATGAGCATACTAAAAAAGACCATCACCCACTTCTATTCATAGTGCAGATGTTGGAACAGTTGAGTGGACATAAATTCTATTGTTTTCTGGATGGTTATTCAGGCTATTTGTAGATATTTATTACAGTAGGGGATAGAGAAAAAACAACTTTCACTTGTCCATATGGAACCTTTGCATACAAAAGAATGCCGTTTGGATTGTGTAATGCACCAACTACGTTTCAGCGATGTATTATGGCAATATTTTCTAACATGGTAGAAAAGTTTTGGGAAATTTTCATGGACGATTTTAGCATTTTTGGAGACTCTTTTATAGAATGTCTCTTACACTTAGAGCGTGTTCTGCAACGCTGTAAAGACACGAATTTAGTCCTGAACTGGGAAAAGTGCCATCTAATGGTGTCAGACGGTATTGTTTTAGGTCACAGAATTTCTAAAGAAGGTATTGAGGTGGACAAAGCAAAGATCGAAGTGATTGAAAAATTACCTCCATTAGTAAATCTGAAAACTCCGAGGGGATTTCTTGGACATGTCAGTTTCTATAGGCGGTTTATAGAAGATTTTTCACGAATAGCAAAGCCTCTCAGTCATTTGCTTGAGAAAGAAGTGCCGTTCAATTTTGATGATAAATGCATGGAAGCATTTCAGACTTTAAAGGCACGGTTAACAAGTGCACCCATGCTGGTGGCACCGGATTGGAACCTACCCTTTGAGCTTATGTGTGATGCAATCGATCTGGCGGTTGGGGTTGTTCTAGGTCAACGCCATAACAAGGTACTTAAGGCAATGTATTATGCATCTCACACATTGAACGCATCTCAACTCAACTATGCCGTGACAGAAAAGGAGTTACTTGCCGTAATCTTTGCATTGGACAAATTTCGTTCTTATCTTGTGGGTTCCAAAGTCATTGTTTACACCGATCATGCGGCATTAAAGTAATTATTGAGAAAGAAGGATGCAAAACCGCGTCTTCTCAGATGGATTCTCTTACTTCAAGAGTTCAACATTGAAATTAAAGATAAAATGGGTAGTGAGAATGTGGTAGCGGATCATTTGAGTCGTATGGAATTTGCTGAAGAAGAAGGAAGGAGACAAGAGATCAAAGATTCATTTCCAGACGAACAACTCCTCATGGTTGTTGCTTCCCCAACAATGCAACTCATTAAAGCTGGTAATACACCAAAGGAGAGCTCGCCATGGTTCGGTAATATCGTTAATTATTTTACTTATGAGTATGTTCCATCTCATTGGAGATGGCAACAGAAAAAGAAGTTCTTTTATGATTTAAAATTTGGGGGAATGAGGGAGAAGGACATAAATATTTCATCAATTGAGTAGAAGGACAGCTTTTTGAAACTTTTGCATAAAGGACAAAAATATTTATTCACTGTCGAAATTCACTTGTGTTCGAAATTCACTGTTTAAATTCACTGCCGAAATTCACTGTCGAAATTCACTAATTTTCAAAATTCATTGTCGAAATTCACTGATTTTCGGGATTCACTGTCGAAATTCACTCGTTGAAATTCACCGATTTTGGGATTCACCGGAGAGATTCACCGATTTTCGGGATTCACCGTTTGTCCTTCTCGCTATAAAAATTATGCGCTTGTCCTTCTCCCTATAAAAAATATGTAGTTGTCCTGTTACTTAAAAATATTCCAGATTGTGTCCTTATCCCTAATTTTCCATTAAAATTTTATTATTGGGAAAAACCGGACATTTTTCGAAGGTGTTTGGATGACATAATTAGGAAATGCGTGCCCAATAATGAGATTTTAAGTATCTTATCCTTTTCCATGACTGCGAGGCTGGCATCCACCATGGAGGGTGGAAAACTGCCTACAAAGTATTGCAATGTGGTTTTTATTGGCCTACATTGTATAAAGACGCACACCACTATGCACGATCTTGTGAATCATGTCAAAAATGGGGAAATGTTTCTAAGAAACACGAGATGCCTCTCCAACCTATATTGGAGTGTGAATTGTTTGATGTTTGGGGCATTGATTTTATGGGCCCCTTTCCCCCCATCATTTGGTAAGAAATTCATCCTGGTAATGGCTGATTATGTATCTAAATGGGTCGAAGCTCAAGCCCTGACAACTAATGATACCGGGGTGGTGATAAAATTCCTTAAAAATAATATCTTCACGAGATTTGGTACTCCTCGGGCCATCATTAGTGACAGAGGGACACACTTTTGCAACCAACCATTTACCAAGTTGATTGAAAGATATGGTGTAAAGCACAAGATTGATACTCCATACCACCTGCAAACTAGTGGACATGTCGAGGTATCTAATAGAGAGGTGAAAATAATTATTGAAAAAACAATCGATTCAAACTGTAAAAATTGGGCGGAAAAGTTAGATGATGCACTCTGGCATACAGAACAACCTTCAAAACACCGATTGGTTGTTCTCTTTATAGACTAGGTTTTGGAAAGTCTTGTCATCTTCTGGTTGAGTTGGAACATTGTGCCTTTTGGGCTATTGAGTTTCTTAATTTTGATCCTAAAGCCGTTGGTGAACATCGATTACTCCAACTCACGGAACTTGAGGAGTTTCGCCTTGATGCTTGATCGCGTGCAAGGCACTTACTAGCAATAGGACTAGGTCTATCGTAGTAGAGTACTGGCAAATCAAGGTCGATCCCACAGATACTCGTAAGAACGCCTAATTATCAAGATTGAGCTTGTCACAATAACGGTCTACGACCAACTATAATACAGATAGTAGTAAATCTGGTAACAATCAACTAGCAAGATTATGCAAGTTCAGCGAAGCAACTAGAGTTTCTAATGTATTAATTCAATTATGAGTAATTAGTTATTCCCCCACACATGCAACAGTCCTCCCCATTGGTGAATTTATTCATTGTTTAGCTACGAGTACAACTCCTAACCTATCTACTCCGACAATGGCTGTAGACAATCTATACGCAAGCTACCCTCCTTAATTGGTCCGTAATAGCCCATACACATAAAGAACTAGAGCTGTCGATATTAAGCGCTAACTCATACCGCAAACCCGCCTAGACAACTGTCGACATTGACCCGGACGTTCCTAGGGTCCATTCGAGATAATGTCTTAATTAACACTTCAATTGTGGTCCTTCATGTTAATTTACGATAACATGCAAATAGTTGATTAGGTTACTAACATGTAAATTAAATCTATCGATCAACGTAGCTGGCGCCGATTATCATGAATTAGTAATTTACTAGGTATTCAGATCCAGCGATATAGACCGTCGCAGATCTGAAAAACACAACTACTATCTCATGATTTCTTTACCAACGAATCAGATCTATAACACATGGGGTAAAATAAACTAACTACTACATAATTAAACTAAATAAGCAATCAAAACATACTAGTCGAATATAACAACGATAGATCCACATCTTGGAAAAGACAGAAAATCATGCCCTCGAAGACGAGCGTAGATCTCCTTCGGATCTCTCCCTAGGCGGCGACTCCGTCGTCTCTCCGACCAGAACTCATAAAATAAAGAAGATAAAGAACAATGAACTTTTATTGCATAATACTTGTCTTGAAAATTATACACTTGTGTTCTGAGGCGAAGCCTCTTATTTATAGCTATCTAAACCAACTTAGGAACAACT
Source organism: Gentiana straminea (assembly GCA_036785695.1). NCBI lineage: Eukaryota > Viridiplantae > Streptophyta > Magnoliopsida > Gentianales > Gentianaceae > Gentiana > Gentiana straminea. The sequence continues at coordinate 3,538,185 of JAVUPR010000464.1, read as the reverse complement.
AGTTCGTCCCCTCATACAAGAAAACGCATTTTGGAAGCTTCTCAAACCTCGGTAAGTCGGCACCGCCCCTCGGGTTACCGAGGGTACTTTAGTCTTTTTTCTTCAACCGACTCAACTTGGATGCTTCTGGAATACCCTAGGCCCAATCCTTTCATTCAGTCCACTCTAGATTCGTCCATCATGCTTAGCCCAATATTTCGTATCCTAAAAATCATCGAATAATGCACGAAATAATATCGAAATAGGGAAAATAAACGCTATGTGCAGATTTCTCGATTCACGTACCCGACATATGCTATTCAACGTAAATGGTTCATATTTATAGGTCGAAACAACTATTTTTAGCTCATAATGGATAAAATATTGATGCCGTAGGATAGACTATTTTAACTGTCATCAACTACCCCCCACTTGCCTTCTGCTCGTCCGCGAGCAGAGTATCATGGCGGAATGTACCTCCAAGAACAATCTCCATCAACTTCCAAATATTCAATAGCCACAATCCATAAGCTCCCCATTAATCACTACTTATCACACATCAATGTGTCGTGTGATGAATCAGTCGTGATAGTGCGTTCGTGAGAAGAATCAAGTTGTATTAACCACACAATCTTAACTTGCTTGCGTATACACTTGCTCATCTTGCTTTCAGACTTGGTTACACAACATGGTACCGTAATTGGGTCGGGCGGACTCAGGGACTGAGCATCGCTCTTAAGTCCTTGTTTGTTTCTTTTTATGCGAGGGTCGTGCCCTTTTTACACGAGTTCGCTTCCCTCACTGCCTTTATTGCATTTTTTTTTCATTTTTTTTTCTTTTCTTGCCAGATTTCCTCACTTTTTTCTCTTTCTCTCACAAGTCCGTTTGTCCCGGTTTCCTCTCGTCATCCAAGTTGCTTCCCTTGTCTTACAACAATTTTTTGAAGTATATAGACAGACAAATAATGATTCCCGGTTAAAACAACCCATCATCTGATCTTGAACACTTCTCACTCAGATTATGTGCTCAAATATTGATTGCAATGATAGAATAATAATTAATAAGTTACTACTTCACACAACATAACATATGCTCATTCTTCCATACTAAATTGAATATGCTATAGCTCACTTCAAATTGAACTTGGGCTCCTTTTCTACCGATTCCTTACTCGAAATGTGAAAATAGCAAGCTAAAAACAGTGTTAATTGTTCAAAAATATTCCCTTTTTCGACTATCTAGCTAAGACGCTTACCTCCCACTTATTATAGACATTGTCCCCAATGACTAATAACAAAGAAAAGAAAAGTACTTAGCTCTGGAAATGTTGGCTGAGTCAAAACGAATCCCGGAGCGTAATCGTTAGCTCCTAGGTCATTCATCTTCCAAGTTCTTACCTGCTGTCCAAAAATTCTTCCAAAAACTGTGAGTAACATGCGAAGGGCAATAGGAAAATAAGGTAGCGGTAATTGTGCATATCGGAGGAATGCACAAAAATAGTTTAAGCCACTTTATTATGTTATTGGCCTAAGCAAGACGCGAAAACTTTTACGAGGGTAGCACATGAGAATCGTGAAGGGAAAAAACGCATCACCACGGACTCGGTGTAATCCTTAACCGTCAAGTCAAACTTCATGCGATTCAAGCGGTTGACTCGTGATCACCTCAGATTAAGATATATCCATAAATATGATCATCCATTGATTCGATAAGACTTCTCGATTACGGAATTATATCGTGAACTCTAATCAAATCGGTCCACCCTATATGATATATCTATCATATATAAATGCCCCACTAGGTTCTCTTAACCGAAAGTCCGGATAAGACTATCACACCTATTGTGTTCGGGCGCATTAATAGCACGTTAAAGGAGAGACCCGATACTCTCGATTAACTTCACTACGGGCTAATTGTATTTTAAGTACATCTTCACTAACTCAATCCTCCCGTGTATATACCATACAACGAGTTAAGTGATTACATAAACGATATACTTAGGGTTTTCGTAGTGTAAATACTATTGTCACATCGGTGAATATGAGAATAATAAATATGAATAACAATATCATTTCATTTATTAAATAAAACAATTACAAAATTGTCTTTCGGGCATCACACCTAACAATCTCCCACTTGCACGAAAGCATGTGATTAATTGTTTTAGAGCACACCCTATTATTTAAAATACAACAAACTACATCTCCCACTTGCTCTAAAGCAATGGAGACCCATCCCGTATTCTAGTACCCATTAAGCATATCATAACCATTTCAGATTCCAAAGTACACTCCGAGTATGCCGTCGTAGGATAGGTCAGTGACTCGGGGAGCACCTACATCTAAATGTCATGGGTCTTAATGATTAGTCAGGTTGTCGGCACGAGACGATCCGTAGAATCGAAACGTTACCGGTCCATCTAATCATGTGGTACTGAGTAATCACTGAGCCCGAGATCGACTTAACGATCATCCTCAATCTGACTTAAAGTCAAAATCAGTGTATCACACATATCCAAGTTCACACATGAATATGTCTCGCATATTATTCCTCGTTCTCTCAAGATACTAAAGGACATACTAAACTTGCTTTGTTAACCGCCGAATCTAAGATTCGATCAAAGTTGACGTTCAATAACCTCGACCATCTCTTACTATAAAGAGAATCTATCCCATTTCTCTTGATCCGAAGATTTAGAGGGTCATTCCCGAGGCATAGGGTAGAACTTCCTCGTTGAATGTTGCATACACGATGCATCATCTTAACCAATAAGATGGATGGGAAACCATTGATCGATTCTAATGAATTCGACCGAGTCAAACTCTTCGAATGTTGTCCAAATCTCTCGTTGCGAGAGAGTTGTGGTATTGTCGTATTCGACTTCGTATAACACACCCATGTTGATTCCAACTGTGGTGCAAAGGTGTTATCCTTCACAAACACTAATATATGTATATATTTACTACCGTACTAAAATTGATATCCAAATACAAAAGACTTATCAATATTCTGGTCAAATCCACATATTGTAGAAATATATGACTTCCAATGACCGAGAGGTTTGCTTTTTATCCACAAAAGGACATAATATATCTCTAGCAGGTGACTGAAGATATATGTGATGAAAAAAACCTTGCGATTGTCATGCTACTTTATTGACTCAAAATAACATAAATAAACAAAAGCAATAAATAAGGGTTTAGAAATAGTTCTGAGTTTATAGTCGTCAGCTCGACTGTACTAATAGGGCTCCTTCATTCATATTCCGGCTCTTTCAACGTAAAGACTTCCAATTCAGGGTTATACTTGAGCTCTAGGTAATGTTTCAGCCTAAGGGCGTTAACTGTGAAATTTTTCCCAGAGTGCTCATGTCTAACTTCAACTTCCCAGGAAAAAGATAAAGACGCGTATTATATACCAGCACCTTATCTCCAACTTGAAATGTGAGGTTCAAAATCTTCTTATCGTGCAGGCGTTTCATTCTTTCTTTGTAAATCTTGGCATTCTCATATGCTTGAAGTCTAAACCCTTCCAATCTATTCAACTCTAGCATCCTCTTTTCACCAGCTAAATCCTCATCCATGTTCAAAAATCTCGTAGCCCACAGTGCTCGGTGCTTGAGTTCTACCGGTAAATGACATGCTTTTCCAAATACTATCATATACGGTGACATCCCAATCATGGTCCTTTAAGCTGTTCTGTATGCCCAAAGAGCGTCATCTAATTTCAAAGACCAATCTTTCCTCATGGGATTCACAGTCTTCTCTAAGATCCTTTTAATCTCTCTGTTCGTGACTTCTACTTGTCCACTCGTCTGGGGATGATATACTGCAATCTTATGTCTAACCCCATATCTCAGCATCAACTTCTCAAACAACCTGTTACATAAATGACTCACTCCGTCACTAATTATGGCTCTGGGCACTCCAAACCTCGTCAAAACATTTTTCTTAAGAAATCTCAGGACAACCCGGGCATCATTTGTAGGTGAAGCTACCGCATCCACCCATTTGGAAACATAATCGACTGCTACCAGGATGTAACGATTTGATTCTGACGATGTGAATGGCCCAACAAAATCAATTCCCCAAACATCGAATAACTCCACTTCTAAGATACTCTGCAGTGGCATCTCATTCCGCTTAGAAATATTACCAGTCATTTGTCAGGAATGACAAGATCTTGTAAACTCGTAAGAAGATTTATGAATTGTTGGCCAGTAGAATCCACACTGCAGTACATTTGCTGCTGTCTTATCTGGCCCATAGTGACCACCAGCTTCTCTAACATGTCACATGTGCAAAATACTTGGAATCTCATCATCGTGGATGCATCTCCTAAGGATGGCATCGGGGCACAATTTGTATAGGTAGGGATCGTCCCAATGATAATGCTTCAGATATGTGAAAAAATTCTTCTTATCTGTATTATTGAATTCTGGTGGTAGGTACTTTCCTGCTAAGTAATTCACAATGTTAGCAAACCAAGGGTATACTTTGCCCACTCTTGATGTATGATATCGGGTCTGAGATTCAACCCGAGCTACCACTGAGACGGAAAAAGGTTGTTCATCAGGAAAGCTTTCCCTAATCTCAGTCGGCTCTTCTTCTGGCAAAGTTAATCTAGACAGGTGATCAGCCACCTGGTTCTCAGATCCCTTTTTATCTTTAATCTCAACATCAAACTCTTGTAAGATTAGAATCCATCTTAATAGTCTCGGCTTGGAGTCTTGCTTGGTTAGATGTTATTTCAAAGCTGAATGGTCAGTGAATACAGTGACTTTCGATCCTATTAGATAAGGTCAAAACTTGTCAAATGCAAAAGTGACAGCTAAGAGTTCCTTCTCCGTAGTCACATAATTCCTCTGGGCACTGTTAAGGGTACGACTGGCGTAGTAGATAGGCTTAAAGATTTTATCCTCCCTTTGTCCTAGGGCTGCTCCAACTTCCGTGTCGCTTTCATCACACATAAGCTCAAAAGGTTTATTCCAATCTGGGGCTACCAGAATTGGGGCAGTTATAAGCATTTGATTTAATGTGTTGAATGATTTCATGCATTCTTCTCCAAATATGAAAGGTACATCCTTTGCAAGCAATTCCATCAATGGTCTAGAAACTTTAGAGGAAGTCCTTGTTAAACCTCCTATAAAATCCTGCGTGGCAAAGAAAGGCTCGCAACGTCTTCAAATTCATTGGAGGGGGTAACTTCTCTATCACCTCTATCTTTGCTCTATCAACTTCCATTCCTTTCTTTGAAATCCTATGACCCAACACTATTCCTTCGGTAACCATGAAATGGAATTTTTCCCAGTTAAGTACAAGGTTGGCTTCTTCACATCTTTTCAACACTTTTCTCAAATTGTCCAAGAATTTATCAAAGATATCTCCAAATACAGAGAAATCATGCATGAAAATCTCTAGAAAATCCTCCACCATGTCCGAAATATTGACATCATGCACCTTTGGAATGTTGCTGGTGCATACATAACCCAAACGGCATGCGATCGTATGAAAAAGTTCCATAGGGACATGTGAAAGTTGTTTTCTCTCGGTCCTCGAGGGCAATATGGATCTGATAGTAACCAGAATATCCATTAAGAAACAATAAAACACGTGACCGCTTAATCTTTCTAACATCTGATCAATGAATGGTAGGGGAAAATGATCCTTACGAGTTGCATAATTCAGTTTCCTAAAGTCAATGCAAACTCGATGTCCAGTAATTAGTCTCACAGGGATTAACTCATCAAACTCATTAGGTTGGACAGTGAATCATCCCTTCTTGGGCACCACATGAATCAGGCTTACCCACTCACTGTCTGCAATTGGGAAAATGATTCCCATCTCCAACATCTTTATGATCTCTTCCTTAACAACATCCTTTTGTTATGGCATCAATCTCCTTCGAGGTTGTGCTACCGCTTTCTTTTCAGGGTCCACAAAGATCTTATGCATGCACACCGATGGGCTTATTCCTCTAATATCCGCAATTGTCCATCCAAACGCTCCATTATGCTCTCTCAGTACTTTTATAAGTTTCTCCTCCTTTAAAGGTGATAATAACGATGAAATTATAAGGGGGAGTGTATCATCTTGTAAGTACACATACTTCAGGTGTGATGGCAAAGGTTTCAACGTTAAGTTCCTTGGTGGCTCTTCTAACGATGATCTTAACAACTTACCAGTCAACTGTAAATCAAAGAACTTGTGCCGGGAAGGTCTATGAATGGTTCCTCCTAAATCAACAGAGGATATAGGCTCTATTTCTCACACTTGACCTTCACTACACCCAGGCCAGGTTTCCTCATAACTTTCTTTCTCCTTCAGGAGTAAGGTCTCAGCTACTTCAGGGTCTAGTGCCACTTGCTGATATAATTCTAAAACAAGTTCGTCTATGGCATCTAGCATGTAGCATGCTACTCCTTCATCTTGAGCATATCTCATTGAATTCATCACATTGAACACTACTTTGTCCTCGTTCACTCTCAGAATCAGCTCACCCTTATGAACATCTATCAATGCTTTGCTCGTAGCTAGGAAAGGTCTTTCTAAAATCAATGGAACGTCATGGTTAGCTTCCATGTTTAGCACCACAAAGTATACATGGAATACAAATTTGTCAACTTTCACCAAAACATCCTCAACCACTCCTCAAGGTTGCTTCATAGACCTATCTGCTAATTTAAGGGTTTTAGATGTCTCATTTAACTCCTTCATGCCTAATTTATGAAAGATAGAGAGTGGCATCAGATTGACACTGGCTCCAAGATCACATAATGCTTTGTTCTGGCATACTCCTCCAATTGTGCATGGTGTGAGGAAGCTCCCATGATCTTTACACTTGGAAGGCAGTTTGCGTTGCAAAACTACCGAGCATTCCTCGTTCAGGCAAATGGTTTCAAGGTCTAACAATTTCCTTTTGGTAGAAATTGCTTCTTTCAAGAATTTCGTATATTCTGGCATTCCGGCCAGAGCTTCTACCAAAGCTATATTTACTTGCAACTTTTTAAACAGATCTATAAACTTTTTATAACGCGCATCATCATTATTCGGCTTATATTTCTTAGGGGGATAGGGTAAAGTAGCAGGATTAATAGTTACAGTTAGTGAAGACTTACCTGCTGTGCTGCTGTGCCTGCTTGTCTGATGAATTTTCAGAATCCCGGTTTACCGGAGTAGTGTCTCGGTTTACCGGCCCATCTTTTTCTCCAGATTCTGTTGTGTTCTACTGCTGACTGCTTCATGATTCTTCCTAGGCAGTTGGTATAACTGGTATGGGCAGTTCCTTTCCGCTTCTAGTCATGATTGCATTCATGTCCTTCGGATTTTTCTCAGTATTGCTTGGCAAACCTCCCGGAGGATGGGCTGACACTTGTTCTGCGATCTGCCCCACTTGGTGTGACAGATTCTGCACTAAGGCTTCTTGATTGGTCAGTCTTGTATCATTCTTCTGACAATAAGTGGTGAAGTTTGTATTTAGCTCAGTAATGGATTTCATAAGTTGATTGACCGTATCGGTCACGATTGAGCTCATTTTTTCCATGGCTGCTTCCCAACCACCGGACTTGTTGAATTGAGGCATGAATCCACCAGTTTGTCTTGGTCTCTCTTCACCATTTGAATCACTTTGGCAAAAACCCCCAGTTGGGTCACTCAGTCTAAAACCAGGGTGGTCATGAGAACCTAGGGCAATATCCGCCCCCATAAGGATTTCCTTGCCTCCCTATATAGTTCACGTCCTCAGTGTTGGTTGCTTCATTAGCTTGAACTTTCTCAACCTTGGCTATGTGATCTTGCATGCCATCAATCTTCTCGTTCATTGCAATTAGCTAGAATAAGATCTTTTGAGAAGTATCTTCTCTAAATACACCTTCACCTACTTTCGCGGTTTCAACTTGGTGTGTTCCCCATTGACTTGTAAATGCAATTTGCTCCAATTTCTCTTCAGCTTCTTCAGGTGATAGCAACGCAAAACATCCGTTGCTTGATGCATCTACTCTCATTTGTTCACTTGGCCGCAATCCGTGATAAAAACTATGCATTCATACGGGCAAAGTGATATCATGATGAGGGCATCTCCTCTGTGCTTCCTTGAATCTTTCCCAAGCCTCTTCAAATGTTTCAGTGGGCCTCTACTTGAAGTTCATGATTTCTTGCCTCATCTGTAGTGACTTTCCAGGTGGGCAGTACTTGTTCTTAAACTTTTGCAGCAGGTCGGTCCAAGTTTGGATCGAACCTGGTGCTAGAGTCAATAACCATCTCTTTGCTTTGTCCTTCAGAGTGAATGGAAACAATTTCAGTTTGATATTATCTTCAGGCACTCCTGCTGGCTTAACCCTGCTGACTATCTCCAAAAAGTTGGTGACGTGTACACTAGGGTCTTCATTCATTACTCCATGAAAGGTAGTGTAGTTAGTTACAATTTGTATAACATTCAGTTTAGGGTGAAATACCTCAGCGGAATCATCAGGCTGAACAATTGCTGCACAAATTGCTCAATCGTAGGCATTGTATAACTCATTAGAGTTCTCTTATCTGCTTGTACCACAACTCCGGCTCCATTCTGTCCATTTTTTCCGTTCTGTCCATTCTGTGCCATGTTGATTTCAATATCTTCTTCTTCTCTCTCGCTGTGATCTCATTCGTGCGAAATCACGTCGTCTGCTAGCCTAACAGATCTTTCTCGAGTTTCCTTTCTCTTTTGTCTCACAAACTATTCAATTTCAGGTATGAATCTCTCGAGTTTGGCTGCTGAACTTCGTGTAGCATACTACAAGACACAAAAAGAAAATAAAAAGGTTAGTGACTTGCCTCGGCGGCTGTTACACACGCCTGGCAGACTCAAAAATACAGACTCTGACTACTGACTTGACTCTTAACAGATAGAAACGATTCTGAAAAAATCGGGACCCTCGGTTTATCGGGGTAGACCCTCGGTACACCGGTGGTACTTTTTTCCAGATTTTAACAGGACTGACTCTTTATGACTCTAATATAAACAGACTATGAAACAGACTCGATTAAACAGACTCAAATATATACAAAAAACTCAATCTTATATAAAAAGTATTCTTGACACGAGTCCCCGGCAAAGGCGCCAAAAAATCTTGATCGTGTGCAAGGCACTTACTAGCAATAGGACTAGGTCTATCGTAGTAGAGTACTGGCAAATCAAGGTTGATCCCACAGAGACTCGTAAGAACGTCTAATTATCAAGATTGAGCTTGTGACAATAACGGTCTATGACCAACTATAATACAAATAGTAGTAAATCTGGTAACAATCAACTAGAGTTTCTAATGTATTAGTTCAATTATGAGTAATTAGTTATTCCCCCCACACATGCAACAGTCCTCCCTATTGGTGAATTTATTCATCGTTCAGCTACGGGTACAACTCCTAACCCTATCTACTCCGACAATGGCAGTAGACAATCTATACACAAGCTACCCACCTTAATTGGTCCGTAATAGCCCATACGCATAAAGAACTACAGCTGTCGATATTGAGCGCTAACTCGTACCGCAAACCCGCCTAGACAACTGTCGACATTGACCAGCACGTTCCTAGGGTCCATTCGAGATAATGTCTTAATTAACACTTCACTTGTGGTCCTTCATGTTAATTTACGATAACATGCAAATAGGTTATCAGGCTACTAACATGTAAATTAAATCTATCGATCAACGTAGCTGGCGCCGATTATCATGAATTAGTAATTTACTAGGTATTCAGATCCAGGGATATAGACCGTCGTAGATCTAAAGAACGCGACTACTATCACATGATTTTTCACCAACGAATCAGATCTATAACACATGGGGTAAAATAAACTAACTACTACATAATTAAACTAAATAAGCAATTAAAACATACTAGTCGAATATAACGACGATAGATCTACATCATGGAAAAGACCGAAAATCATACCCTCGAATACGAGCGTAGATCTTCTTCGGATCTCTCCCTAGGCGGTGACTCTGTCATCTCGCGACCAGAACTCATAACACAAAGAAAATAAAGAACAATGAACTTTTATTGCATAATACTTGTCTTGAAAATTGTACACTTGTGTTCTGAGGCGAAGCCTCTTATTTATAGCTATCTAAACCGACTTAGGAACAACTGGTTCGACCCCTCATCCAAGAAAACGCGTTTCGGAAGCTTCTCGACCCTCGGTATGTCGGCACCGCCCCTCGGGTTACCGAGGGTACTTTTGTCTTTTTTCTTCAACCGACTCAACTTGGATGCTTCTGGAATACCCTAGGCCCATTCCTTTCGTTCAGTCCACTCCAGATTCGTCCATCATGTTTAGCCCAATATTTCGTATCCTGAAAATCATCGAATAATGCATGAAATAATATCGAAACAGGGAAAATAAACGCTAAGTGCAGATTTCTCGACTCACGAACCCGACATATGCTATTCAACGTAAATGGTTCATATTTATAGGTGGAAACAACTATTTTTAGCTCATAATGGATAGAATATTGATGCCGTAGGATAGACTATTAATTTTAACAGTCATCAATGCTTATGAGAACGCTCGAATCTACAAGGAACGCATGAAGTCTTTCCATGATAAGAGAATCTTTCGTCGTGAGTTCCATATGGGTGATCGAGTGCTCTTGTATAACTCACGTTTGAAACTGTTTCCAGGTAAGCTTAAGTCTAGGTGGATAGGTCCCTTTTTGGTGACTAAAGTGCATGCATCCGGAGCGGTGGAACTGACTGATGGAAAAACCACATTCATAGCAAATGGTCATAGGGTGAAAATTTTCGTTGAAGAAGAAGAGGGAGTCCCTCCAACTAGAGAGGTGATGTTCCTAGTTGACCCCCCCCCCCCTCCCCCGAATAATTGAAGCAGGAGATTGTCTTGTTATGGACTATAAATTAAGCAATCACGGGTGCTATCTTTCCAACTAAGCATTTATTTCTGGATTGGTTCGTAAAACTCAATTGATACGTGCTTTTGTGAGTAATTATGGGAAGTATCCCGTTTGTTTAATATACTAATTAATTATTGTCATTTTGGTAGTTAAGTCTGTCGAGTGAACGACATTAAACAAAAGCGCTATCGGGAGGCAACCCGTAAGTAGGTGATGTTTGGAGATTTATATAAGTTTTATAATATTTTTTTACATAATAAGACTAATAAAAAAAATTAATAAATGAATAGTAATAATTTTATAAGAACCCATTCAGAACTTTTCACGGCGTACACCGTATAACTCACGGTCTGCGCCGGAATTAAATTCAAATGAAAGAAACCCTCCAATTTACGGCGTACGCCGTACATACCCGGTCTACGTCGGAAGATTCAATTTTGAATTCATATCGGTTTATTTTAATTTTCCTCTCTCCTCCATAACTCCCCCACCCTTCGGTTTCTTCTTCCACCCTTCCATTCACCATTACAACTCCTTTCACCAACACCCACAAAACTCCTTCACTCCACCATCACAACCCAATACACCTTCCTTTACCAAACCAAACATTTCTTCCATAAATATTCCCCTTCACCTCTTCTCCTCCTCATCTATTTTTCTTCTCCTATCCACTCCATGTAGAAGGCCGACGTTTGGCTCACGGTGTACCGAATCCATCTTTTCCGGCAAAGTTCCACTCTTTCCGGCCACAAATTACTCTACTCCGGGGAATTAACACAACGAAAAGGTAATCAGATTTTCTCTTTCATTTCATAAATTGTTAATCAAAATTTATTTTCTTTTGGTTTAAAGAAAAAAATTTGATTTTGATGATTTTATTGTGTTAATACCACCATCATAGATGGCCGAATCCTCAAACCTTCGTAGGAAAATTTCCAATAAGAAACGAAAGGTTAATACCCCAGTTGTCTTAGTTCCCATTCATGAGCCTTGCCTTCTAACTGCCGAAGAAGAGGCGGTCACTTTTCGGAGAACCTCCACTCCTTCCGCCATTTGGGCCTATGATGATTATTTTGGAAATTGTAACCTTCTCCTCGAACGTGGTGTAGAATTTGAGTCCCTTGGAACTGAATTTCATGAACTTTTCGAGCATCGTAATTGGTTAAGAATTGCCGAGCCTCGTACTGATATTGTCAATACTACTTTGGTAGCCGAATTTTATGCTATTATGTCTGTTATTGAACCGGTAGCGGAAGGGCCATTAACTTCAGTCTCTCTTCGTGGCAATTCTGTCCCTTTTACTCCTGAAATTATCAATGCTTTCTATAGAATCCCAGATATACCTCGTGATCAGGATTATTTTGAAGTTTGGAATCTCAGCCACGCCAGTTTGATGAAAATTCGAGCTTTCGAGGCTCAACGTGCTTTTGATCCTTCCGCCACTTGGGTTGAAAAAAGATATAAATTTGGAGGATGTATCAAAGATGTGCGAGCCCTACAGCACTTTCTAGGCCATAATGTGAGTCCGTCTAGACATCTTAGCGCATTCAACTATGCTAATACTTGTATAGGTTGGCAATAGTTCAAAATATTCCAGTTGATTTAGGAAGGATTATCTATACTAGGACTAAAGAATTCACCTCTAACCGTCCTAAGAGTGGCAATATGCGTTTTCCAAACTTAATTTCTGCACTCTGCATTCGAGCTCAAGTCCCTGTTCTTCCAGCTGATAGACTCATGTCACCCTCTGCACCAGTAATTGGTCCTCGCCTTACCGACCTTCCAGCTGGTCGTCTTAATTATGATAATCCTGCACCATCTCAAGGATCACCTCCTAGGTCAACCCCAGATTCTATCCCTCCTGTTTTTCCATCTCCTAGCATGTTCCCCATCCAGAATCTCGCTCAGGAGGCTCGACTCGATTTTCTTGAATCTGAGTTGGCTGCCCTTCGGGGTGGCCAAGCTGCTCATGATGCTAACCTTATCCTAGGTTTTGATAGAGTCCAGCAGTGGGCTAATGATATACGTATTGGCATTCGGGGTTAGCGTACTTTTCTTAGGAATATCAACCCTGGTTATGAGCAGATTTCTGAAACCCTTGATCAATGTCAGCAAGGTCCTTATTCTTTGCCTACCTGGGTGTCTATTGTACCTTCCCGTCCCTCCCACCAAGTTGTTCCCAGGTCTACCTTAGCCCCTGGTGGTATGCCCGGTTTTATGTTTTCAGGTACAGGTACTACTACTGTTGTTTTCTCTTTCGGGTTTGGCATCCCTTCTTCCATTTCATCAATCAGTACCGGATTGAGTAGCATGGGTTTAGACGATTCAGTTGTCATGTCTACTACTGCTTCTAATGCTCAATTGGAAGCATTGACATCTGTCGCCACGATTTCAGAATCAGGCCAGTTAATAAGCAACCTCAATCCAGCAAATTTCCAAGGAACTGGTCTAATGCATCCAATGAGTTTTGCACCAATGGGCACGGTGGCCATGAGTGATGCTAATTTTCAAGAAGCTATTCAGAGATCCAGGATGGATGACTCTGAGACAGATTTAGACATTTGAAGCCATTTATTACATTACTCTGTTGTGTTCTTTTTATCCGTTGCAAACTCCGTTTGATTTGCTGTTTTGCTTTGTGGATTGTTTTTAAAAAACACGGTGATTATTATTGGCGTGACTTGAAACACTCTCTGGGTAGTGATACTGTTATTATTAAGTTATGCTCCTTCTGTGATTTTGCATCCAATGTGTTGGTTTTGTTAACATTTTGGCTCTGGTAGTGAAATTTAGTCTCTGTACGTGAATTAGAGAATCCGGTCTGCGCCGGTGTAATTCCGGTTTATGCCGGATATCAATAGCTGTCCTTTTGTCGTTTTGTACGGCATATGCCGGAATTCCCCGGTCTACGTCGGCTACTGTTGGCTCACGCTGACCTGACATTATTCCTACACCTCCTGGTTATTCCCTTCATAGAGTGATGAGCAGGCTATTAAGTGACCCGGCGTACGCCGGTGTTATTCCGGTCTGCGCCGGTGATGACGGAAAAATTCACTGTTATTATTATAACATTTCACCCCACTTTTGATACCATTTTGAGCATTTATGTATCAAATCAAGTCATTAATTTATAGGTTTTATCTAATTATATAAATAGTAAGTCTTATATAAAATATCGTGTTTTTATGTGTTTTTACTAGTTTTTGTACCGGTTTAGTAACCGGAGTGTCGTGTCGGATTTACGTTTGGTATTTTGGTGGTTCATTGCAGGATTATACATTGACTAAGATTCCACGTAACGACATGTTTTGAGTCTAAAAGATGTGTTTAGAGGATTAGAAGAAGATGCCTCAAGCTTACGAGTTCAAATGGATCAAATTATCTTACATACTTAAAACCAAAACCTGTTTCGACGGAGATTTGACCCAGCTTAGAGGCATTTTCAGGGGATGACTTCTTAATGAAAGTTGTAGATCTTCACATAAGCTTTCCAACGCACTTTGAATCACGTCAATTAGATGTCTACAACTCAAGTTATGGTCAATTGACTAATCAATTCGTATTAGTGGAAAATCCCGAAAACGACACGACATACGAATGGTTCATCAAAACGACATTTTCTGAAGAAGTTTCCTTCATAAAAGTTGTATATCTTCAAGAAATCTTTCCAATGGATTTTGAATCAAGTCAATCGGACTCCTACAACTCAAATGGTGGTCAAGTGGCTAATTGATTCAATTTCGTAAAAATGTCGCAAAAACGCTCGGAGGAACACGAGGTACTCAAGAAGACGTTTTCTGAAGAAGAGTCCTTCATGAAAGTTGTAGAGTTTCTCGAGACCGTAATTTTGGCATTTCGTTTGCAATTTTTGGAGGTCTACAACTCAAGATATGAATTTTAGAAGTTTTAATCCAATTTATATCAAATCATCCGAAGATTTGGATAGAATCAGTTAGGATTTGCAATGATTACACCGGATCGATCCGGCCCTTTCCCGGATCGATCCGGCCTTGGCAAAATAGTCTATAAATAGACTCAAATGTATCAGGATGAACTGCCCCCTGCTTTTTCGGCCAATTTATTTCTTTTCTTGTTCTTATTTTGTAGTAATAGTATATATATATATATATACATATCTAATTTCTTTTCATTTTTCTTGTTTTATCTTTTTTTAGTATCAATATATATATATATATATATATATATATATATATATATATATATATATATATATATATATATATATATAGATCTATATACTTTTATATTTATATATATACTTATATACTTATATATATGTATCAAAATTAATATAGTACCGTAGTATTGTTGTAATGCTCGGGAAATTATCGAAAGATCGTTGTTGTTAAAGTCATAGCTATTTCCGGAGAATACGACCTATGAATCAACAGTTGAAATCTGAAATGATTTCAAGCAATCATACGATGATGAGAGGCTAAAGCACGTTGGAACAAGCCTTGTGAAACCGATTCTTAGCAACATCTCGATTTCGACTTTTGGATTGTTTTGTGAGTTTTTATCAAAGTTTGTATCTTTATTTTGTTCTTATTGATTATGCAATTTAAATCGAGAGATGGTTGTTGTTTGATGTTTAACGTTTGACGAGAGTCGTTGTTAAACTTTAGATCACCATAGTAAAGATTGGATCTTTAATCTAATTAACGAGAGTTGTTAGGTTGAATATCTAGATTGCGAAATTGAGAGATTTCACACCTTTGTTATGAAAGCGTTAATCTTTAAAATCGAAAGATAAAAGATTGATAGGCGAACTTTTCTAAGAGATTAGGAGTTCATACCTTCGATAGGTGAATCACAATTTTCGTTAAATCACCACAAGATAATCTAGAGTCGAAATTGAGGGTTGCGGGAATCGGTGGATCATTGCTTGTTCATTGTTAAATTAATTGAGAAAAATCGGTTGTGCTGTTTTGCATCGTTTTCATCGTAGTAACCGTAGTAAGTTTATTTTAGTTTTAGTTATAAAATAGGAACAACTTAGTTAGCTCGGTTCGTAATTATCTTCCCTGGCTTTGGATTAACAACCCTCTGTCCAGTTATTTGTTTTCGTTTTTAGTTTTTATTTCTCGTGACACTTTTAGAAAAATTAAGAACTAGACCAACCTCGATTCCCTGTGGATCGACTCCGGTTTTTAACCTCTATACTACGATCCCTGCACTTGGGGTAAACCGGATTTATAAATTTATTACTTGTTACTTTTCATTGATAAAATCCGAGACAAGTTTTTGGCGCCGTTGCCGGGGAATCAGTGCGGTTGTCCAGTTCATTATTAATTTTTCTAGTTTTTGTTATCAAGTTTTTCGTAGGTAGGTTTAAAAAAAATATAAATAAAAAATAATAATAAAAAAAAATAAAAAATAAAAAAAAATAAAATCCCCTTACCTTATGAATCAGACCCAGTCTTTTCCTCAGAACTCACATGTTCTGTTCTGTGAAAGATGTTGTCAACCTGGCCATGCTGTTGGCCAGTGTCAACTTCTTTCCACTTCTGCATATCAAGTTAATGCTGTCCAAAATCAAGGACAGTACAGTCCAGTCATATGCCAGCTATGTGACAATGTGGGACATACTTCTCCTTTCTGTCCTATGGGTGGACAGAGCGTTTTCAGTGGCCAGCAATATCAGAGTTTTAACAATCAGTTCTCTGGCCACAACAATTTTCCAAATCGTGGTTTCAATTTTCACCAAATTTCTATCAAAACCCGAACTTCGATCGGACCAAGATATCAATTTTTCCAATCAAAATCAAAGTTGGTCGGCCAATCTTTTCCTCAACACTTTCATAATTCTCAAGGCCCCTCTCAATCTGACGATTTTGAGCAGAACAATAATTTCCACTCCTATCAGAAGGAGCAAGATGAGAATTTCCAACTCCTTCTTAGTATGCTTAAGAATCTTGAGAGACGGCTCGGGAAAATGGCTCAAGACCATGGCATTGACCTAGATCCCCCACTCCTTTATGATAGAGAAGAGGTCAGTGCTATGATTTTAGGATCCGACATTCAACTTAGTGAAGTAGAAATGTCAAGCTCCCCTCCTACATGGTGTGATGCTGAAGACGGTTGTCCTATGATAGAGCCGACATTAGAGATGGTTGAAGATGTTAATCACCAAGAAGGTGAAGAAATACACCCGGTGTTGGAGAACATAGAGGACACTGTGCATGAATTAGCGATAAGTCATCCGGAGGAAGTCACAACTAAGGAGCCGTTGGAGCCAAAGAGTGTTGAGGTGGTTGTGGATAAGCAAGTGAGCGAAGCAGAAGTGATCTTCCCACTTGATCACTATATTTTGGATTGGGATGTGGAAGCACCTAATCCGGTTCTTATTTTCTTGGGAAGATACTTCACCAAAGTGCCTAGAGCCAAGGCACGACGGAGTCTATATAGAGATGAGATGGATGGCTCGTATTCTGAATATTCGTTGAAGAATCATGCAAGAAAAACTTATCCATTTGATAATGGATAGTAAGGTACGTGTGCTTTTATTGTCGAGCAAACGACGTTAAACAAAAGCGCTACCGGGAGGCAGCCCGACGATAATAATAATAATAATAATAATAATAATAATTTGGATACGACTAGTCTTAATGAAATGTAGAATATGTGGAATGAATAATCATAATGGAAGTTGAACACATAGCACAACCAAGTATCAGGATGAATGTTTGAAATGTCTTTTAAAGGGAACGATTAGGTGGTTATTCGAAAATCCCGAGGGAGTACACAGAAAATATTCAAATACATCATTTCTTGGACTTAGGTTGTTAGAATGATTTAACCATTGAGGATCTGGGTATAAAAGACTCGCTACATTTTATGATCTAGTCTGTTTCCAATATGAATTTATGCCTTGACTATGATATATACTCGTTTGATACTCTCTATGATACGTATATGCTTAGATGTTCTGTGCTTTACCCGTGTGAGTTTTTTTTTCCATCTAAAGCTTTTGTGAGAGTGACCATATATATTGCCTATCGAATTTTCTGACGTGACAGGGCCATTTTCTTATTATTCCCAGATCCCTATTGCATACTTTGGCACGAGGACCATGTCCCGTGTTTGCTTTGTTTGTTTTGGTACAGGGATTCGGATCGTGCTTTTTCATGGCTGTTACGGGATTCGATAGCATCTTTCTTCCAGGTTTATAAGCTAAGTCTTCCTCTCTATCTCATTTACACTCTGAGAATAATGCAAAATCGTTAGTGGGGGGTAGAGTCTGGTTGGTTTAGAAATGGCAGTAAGTGTTTAAACTCTTAGTTTTTGGATCTTTTTCGAGCATAAATGAGTTGAATATAATGAATTGTATAAGGTATATATTTCATGGATTTGAAGATATAATGATCAATTTGATATGTATAACTAATTTGAACCGTAAGTACATTTTAACCCCTAATTTATTTGTGTAACATGAATTGATTGTTCACGTAAGCCTTTGACATTGAAGCGAAAATTTTAAACTCGTATCCATTCGGTATCCTAGTGGTTATTCTATAGACAAGCTTGCGTAACTTAGTACCTAACTTTTGAACGTGTACTTGTGAATATCTCGAAGGTTTGAATGTGATAGAAAGGATATAAGTTAAGTGGAATAAAAAGAAAAATACCAAATTAAGATGAATTATATATATGTTGGTTGTAGCTACCAATGATTTGAGTGCGGTAGGCGTTATCACGAAACGTCCTATACCACTATGAGGTTTAAAAGCTCCCGACGCCCGATGATAGAAGTCCACTAGGGTGTTATCACGAAACGTCCTATTGCTGGGAATGAAGGCATATGCTACACATGTGAAAAAAAATTGACAATTTGGTTAAGCATGGTTGAAAACTTAGTTATCTTCTTACTATCCCCAGTATAAACTGAATGATATGCTTTAGGGATTATCCTAATAAGTACACGAGAGGACTTTGTGTGGAACTGTTACTGCCTATACCTAGAAAAGTCATTAGGACTGTCTGAATGGATATTTGTGTGTATTGCTTGAATTATTCAAGAGAGGATAGTGGAAATTGAAAAGGCTTGTCACACACACACTCGTTATACATATATATTAAGGTTAACGTGTGGTTATGATTCGATCGGTTGTATTATCTCGGTTGTCCCTTATATCTTATCTTTTCGTGAATTTTGTCCCTCATTCATTTTGTTTTATCACTTGTTTTGCTCGAGGACGACCAAAAGCTAAGTGGGGGGTTTGTGATGACGGAAAAATTCACTCGTTATTATTATAACATTTCACCCCACTTTTGATACCATTTTGAGCATTTATGTATCAAATCAAGTCATTAATTTATAGGTTTTATCTAATTATATAAATAGTAAGTCTTATATAAAATATCGTGTTTTTATGTGTTTTTACTAGTTTTTGTACCGGTTTAGTAACCGGAGTGTCGTGTCGGATTTACGTTTGGTATTTTGGTGGTTCATTGCGGGATTATACATTGACCAAGATTCCACGTAACGACATGTTTTGAGTCTAAAAGATGTGTTTAGAGGATTAGAAGAAGATGCCTCAAGCTTACGAGTTCAAATGGATCAAATTATCTTACATACTTAAAACCAAAACATGTTTCGACGGAGATTTGACCCAGCTTAGAGGCATTTTCAGGGGATGACTTCTTAATGAAAGTTGTAGATCTTCACATAAGCTTTCCAACGCACTTTGAATCACGTCAATTAGATGTCTACAACTCAAGTTATGGTCAATTGACTAATCAATTCGTATTAGTGGAAAATCCCGAAAACGACACGACATACGAATGGTTCATCAAAACGACATTTTCTGAAGAAGTTTCCTTCATAAAAGTTGTATATCTTCAAGAAAGTTTTCCAATGGATTTTGAATCAAGTCAATCGGACTCCTACAACTCAAATGGTGGTCAAGTGGCTAATTGATTCAATTTCGTAAAAATGTCGCAAAAACGCTCGGAGGAACACGAGGTACTCAAGAAGACGTTTTCTGAAGAAGAGTCCTTCATGAAAGTTGTAGAGTTTCTCGAGACCGTAATTTTGGCATTTCGTTTGCAATTTTTGGAGGTCTACAACTCAAGATATGAATTTTAGAAGTTTTAATCCAATTTATATCAAATCATCCGAAGATTTGGATAGAATCGCTAGGATTTGCAATGATTACACCGGATCGATCCGGCCCTTTCCCGGATCGATCCGGCCTTGGCAAAATAGTCTATAAATAGACTCAAATGTATCAGGATGAACTGCCCCCTGCTTTTTCGGCCAATTTATTTCTTTTCTTGTTCTTATTTTGTAGTAATAGTATATATATATATACATATCTAATTTCTTTTCATTTTTCTTGTTTTATCTTTTTTTAGTATCAATATATATATATATATATATATATATATATATATATATATATATATATATATCTATATACTTTTTTTATATTTATATATATACTTATATACTTATATATATGTATCAAAATTAATATAGTACCGTAGTATTGTTGTAATGCTCGGGAAATTATCGAAAGATCGTTGTTGTTAAAGTCATAGCTATTTCCGGAGAATACGACCTATGAATCAACAAATTGAAATCGAAATGATTTCAAGCAATCATACGATGATGAGAGGCTAAAGCACGTTGGAACAAGCCTTGTGAAACCGATTCTTAGCAACATCTCGATTTCGACTTTTGGATTGTTTTGTGAGTTTTTATCAAAGTTTGTATCTTTATTTTGTTCTTATTGATTATGCAATTTAAATCGAGAGATGGTTGTTGTTTGATGTTTAACGTTTGACGAGAGTCGTTGTTAAACTTTAGATCACCATAGTAAAGATTGGATCTTTAATCTAATTAACGAGAGTTGTTAGGTTGAATATCTAGATTGCGAAATTGAGAGATTTCACACCTTTGTTATGAAAGCGTTAATCTTTAAAATCGAAAGATAAAAGATTGATAGGCGAACTTTTCTAAGAGATTAGGAGTTCATACCTTCGATAGGTGAATCACAATTTTCGTTAAATCACCACAAGATAATCTAGAGTCGAAATTGAGGGTTGCGGGAATCGGTGGATCATTGCTTGTTCATTGTTAAATTAATTGAGAAAAATCGGTTGTGCTGTTTTGCATCGTTTTCATCGTAGTAACCGTAGTAAGTTTATTTTAGTTTTAGTTATAAAATAGGAACAACTTAGTTAGCTCGGTTCGTAATTATCTTCCCTGGCTTTGGATTAACAACCCTCTCGTCCGGTTATTTGTTTTCGTTTTTAGTTTTTATTTCTCGTGACACTTTTAGAAAAATTAAGAACTAGACCAACCTCGATTCCCTGTGGATCGACTCCGGTTTTTAACCTCTATACTACGATCCCTGCACTTGGGGTAAACCGGATTTATAAATTTATTACTTGTTACTTTTCATTGATAAAATCCGAGACAAGTTTTTGGCGCCGTTGCCGGGGAATCAGTGCGGTTGTCCAGTTCATTATTAATTTTTCTAGTTTTTGTTATCAAGTTTTTCGTAGGTAGGTTTAAAAAAAAATATAAATAAAAAATAATAAAAAAAAAATAAATAAAAAAAAAAAAATAAAATCCCCTTACCTTATGAATCAGACCCAGTCTTTTCCTCAGAACTCACATGTTCTGTTCTGTGAAAGATGTTGTCAACCTGGCCATGCTGTTGGCCAGTGTCAACTTCTTTCCACTTCTGCATATCAAGTTAATGCTGTCCAAAATCAAGGACGGATAGTCCGATCATATGCCGGCTATGTGACAATGTGGGACATACTTCTCCTTTCTGTCCTATGGGTGGACAGAGCGTTTTCAGTGGCCAGCAATATCAGAGTTTTAACAATCAGTTCTCTGGCCACAACAATTTTCCAAATCAGGGTTTCAATTTTCAGTCCAAATTTCTATCAAAACCCGAACTTCAGTCAGGACCAAGATATCAATTTTTCCAATCAAAATCAAAGTTGGTCTGGCCAATCTTTTCCTCAACACTTTCATAATTCTCAAGGCCCCTCTCAATCTGACGATTTTGAGCAGAACAATAATTTCCACTCCTATCAGAAGGAGCAAGATGAGAATTTCCAACTCCTTCTTAGTATGCTTAAGAATCTTGAGAGACGGCTCGGGAAAATGGCTCAAGACCATGGCATTGACCTAGCTCCCCCACTCCTTTATGATAGAGAAGAGGTCAGTGCTATGATTTTAGGATCCGACATTCAACTTAGTGAAGTAGAAATGTCAAGCTCCCCCTCTACATGGTGTGATGCGAAGACGGTTGTCCTATGATAGAGCCGACATTAGAGATGGTTGAAGATGTTAATCACCAAGAAGGTGAAGAAATACACCCGGTGTTGGAGAACATAGAGGACACTTGTGCCCGAATTAGCGATAAGTCATCCGGAGGAAGTCACAACTAAGGAGCCGTTGGAGCCAAAGAGTGTTGAGGTGGTTGTGGATAAGCAAGTGAGCGAAGCGAAGTGATCTTCCCACTTGATCACTATATTTTGGACCGGGATGTGGAAGCACCTAATCCGGTTCTTATTTTCTTGGGAAGATACTTCACCAAAGTGCCTAGAGCCAAGGCACGACGGAGTCTATATAGAGATGAGATGGATGGCTCGTATTCTGAATATTCGTTGAAGAATCATGCAAGAAAAACTTATCCATTTGATAATGGATAGTAAGGTACGTGTGCTTTTATTGTCGAGCAAACGACGTTAAACAAAAGCGCTACCGGGAGGCAGCCCGACGATAATAATAATAATAATAATAATAATTTGGATACGACTAGTCTTAATGAAATGTAGAATATGTGGAATGAATAATCATAATGGAAGTTGAACACATAGCACAACCAAGTATCAGGATGAATGTTTGAAATGTCTTTTAAAGGGAACGATTAGGTGGTTATTCGAAAATCCCGAGGGAGTACACAGAAAATATTCAAATACATCATTTCTTGGACTTAGGTTGTTAGAATGATTTAACCCTTGAGGATCTGGGTATAAAAGACTCGCTACATTTTATGATCTAGTCTGTTTCCAATATGAATTTATGCCTTGACTATGATATATACTCGTTTGATACTCTCTATGATACGTATATGCTTAGATGTTCTGTGTTTTACCCGTGTGAGTTTTTTTTTCCATCTAAAGCTTTTGTGAGAGTGACCATATATATTGCCTATCGAATTTTCGACGTGACGGGGCCATTTTCTTATTATTCCCGTATCCCTATTGCATACTTTGGCACGAGGACCATGTCCCGTGTTTGCTTTGTTTGTTTTGGTACGGGGATTCGGATCGTGCTTTTTCATGGCTGTTACGGGATTCGATAGCATCTTTCTGCCAGGTTTATAAGCTAAGTCTTCCTCTCTATCTCATTTACACTCGAGAATAATGCAAAATCGTAAGTGGGGGGTAGAGTCTGGTTGGTTTAGAAATGGCAGTAAGTGTTTAAACTCTTAGTTTTTGGATCTTTTTCGAGCATAAATGAGTTGAATATAATGAATTGTATAAGGTATATATTTCATGGATTTGAAGATATAATGATCAATTTGATATGTATAACTAATTTGAACCGTAAGTACATTTTAACCCCTAATTTATTTGTGTAACATGAATTGATTGTTCACGTAAGCCTTTGACATTGAAGCGAAAATTTTAAACTGTATCCATTCAGTATCCTAGTGGTTATTCTATAGACAGTTGCAGTAACTTAGTACCTAACTTTTGAACGTGTACTGTGAATATCTGAAGGTTTGAATGTGATAGAAAGGATATAAGTTAAGTGGAATAAAAAGAAAAATACCAAATTAAGATGAATTATATATATGTTGGTTGTAGCTACCAATGATTTGAGTGCGGTAGGGCGTTATCACGAAACGTCCTATACCACTATGAGGTTTAAAAGCTCCCGACGCTGATGATAGAAGTCCGGCTAGGGTGTTATCACGAAACGTCCTATTGCTTTGGAATGAAGGCATATGCTACACATGTGAAAAAAAATTGACAATTTGGTTAAGCATGGTTGAAAACTTAGTTATCTTCTTACTATCCCCAGTATAAACTGAATGATATGCTTTAGGGATTATCCTAATAAGTACACGAGAGGACTTTGTGTGGAACTGTTACTGCCTATACCTAGAAAAGTCATTAGGACTGTCTGAATGGATATTTGTGTGTATTGCTTGAATTATTCAAGAGAGGATAGTGGAAATTGAAAAGGCTTGTCACACACACACTCTGTTATACATATATATTAAGGTTAACGTGTGGTTATGATTCGATCGGTTGTATTATCTGGTTGTCCCTTATATCTTATCTTTTCGTGAATTTTGTCCCTCATTCATTTTGTTTTATCACTTGTTTTGCTCGAGGACGACCAAAAGCTAAGTGGGGGGTTTGTGATGACGGAAAAATTCACTGTTATTATTATAACATTTCACCCCACTTTTGATACCATTTTGAGCATTTATGTATCAAATCAAGTCATTAATTTATAGGTTTTATCTAATTATATAAATAGTAAGTCTTATATAAAATATCGTGTTTTTATGTGTTTTTACTAGTTTTTGTACCGGTTTAGTAACCGGAGTGTCGTGTCGGATTTACGTTTGGTATTTTGGTGGTTCATTGCGGGATTATACATTGACCAAGATTCCACGTAACGACATGTTTTGAGTCTAAAAGATGTGTTTAGAGGATTAGAAGAAGATGCCTCAAGCTTACGAGTTCAAATGGATCAAATTATCTTACATACTTAAAACCAAAACCTGTTTCGACGGAGATTTGACCCAGCTTAGAGGCATTTTCAGGGGATGACTTCTTAATGAAAGTTGTAGATCTTCACATAAGCTTTCCAACGCACTTTGAATCACGTCAATTAGATGTCTACAACTCAAGTTATGGTCAATTGACTAATCAATTCGTATTAGTGGAAAATCCCGAAAACGACATGACATACGAATGGTTCATCAAAACGACATTTTCTGAAGAAGTTTCCTTCATAAAAGTTGTATATCTTCAAGAAAGCTTTCCAATGGATTTTGAATCAAGTCAATCGGACTCCTACAACTCAAATGGTGGTCAAGTGGCTAATTGATTCAATTTCGTAAAAATGTCGCAAAAACGCTCGGAGGAACACGAGGTACTCAAGAAGACGTTTTCTGAAGAAGAGTCCTTCATGAAAGTTGTAGAGTTTCTCGAGACCGTAATTTTGGCATTTCGTTTGCAATTTTTGGAGGTCTACAACTCAAGATATGAATTTTAGAAGTTTTAATCCAATTTATATCAAATCATCCGAAGATTTGGATAGAATCAGTTAGGATTTGCAATGATTACACTGGTTCGATCCGGCCCTTTCCCGGATCGATCCGGCCTTGGCAAAATAGTCTATAAATAGACTCAAATGTATCAGGATGAACTGCCCCCTGCTTTTTCGGCCAATGTATTTCTTTTCTTGTTCTTATTTTGTAGTAATAGTATATATATATATATACATATCTAATTTCTTTTCATTTTTCTTGTTTTATCTTTTTTTATATCAATATATATATATATATATATATATATATATATATATATATATATATATATACTATATACATATATATAGATCTATATACTTTTATATTTATATATATACTTATATACTTATATATATGTATCAAAATTAATATAGTACCGTAGTATTGTTGTAATGCTCGGGAAATTATCGAAAGATCGTTGTTGTTAAAGTCATAGCTATTTCCGGAGAATACGACCTATGAATCAACAATTGAAATCGAAATGATTTCAAGCAATCATACGATGATGAGAGGCTAAAGCACGTTGGAACAAGCCTTGTGAAACCGATTCTTAGCAACATCTCGTTTTCGACTTTTGGATTGTTTTGTGAGTTTTTATCAAAGTTTGTATCTTTATTTTGTTCTTATTGATTATGCAATTTAAATCGAGAGATGGTTGCTGTTTGATGTTTAACGTTTGACGAGAGTCGTTGTTAAACTTTAGATCACCATAGTAAAGATTGGATCTTTAATCTAATTAACGAGAGTTGTTAGGTTGAATATCTAGATTGCGAAATTGAGAGATTTCACACCTTTGTTATGAAAGCGTTAATCTTTAAAATCGAAAGATAAAAGATTGATAGGCGAACTTTTCTAAGAGATTAGGAGTTCATACCTTCGATAGGTGAATCACAATTTTCGTTAAATCACCACAAGATAATCTAGAGTCGAAATTGAGGGTTGCGGGAATCGGTGGATCATTGCTTGTTCATTGTTAAATTAATTGAGAAAAATCGGTTGTGCTGTTTTGCATCGTTTTCATCGTAGTAACCGTAGTAAGTTTATTTTAGTTTTAGTTATAAAATAGGAACAACTTAGTTAGCTCGGTTCGTAATTATCTTCCCTGGCTTTGGATTAACAACCCTCTGTCCAGTTATTTGTTTTCGTTTTTAGTTTTTATTTCTCGTGACACTTTTAGAAAAATTAAGAACTAGACCAACCTCGATTCCCTGTGGATCGACTCCGGTTTTTAACCTCTATACTACGATCCCTGCACTTGGGGTAAACCGGATTTATAAATTTATTACTTGTTACTTTTCATTGATAAAATCCGAGACACTTGGCGTACGCCATATACACATGGAAAACTCTCTGATCATGTTTACTCTTCATTTGGTGCGGGCCAAACCATATGGCGTGCACCATTCAGCCTTCATAGGCTGTACTACATGCCATAAACGTCACGAATCATTTCTCAATCAACTTTCTAGCATCAACACATCAAAATCCAAGCTTTAAGCCTTCATAACCGTGCTGCAAAACAAACACGTAGATACCACGCGTAAATTCGATAACAAAATTGGCTACAAGGCCTATATAATAAGCAAAAAAGTAGTTGTTCATGATATTTCCTATGTACACCCAAATGGTCCAAATCATCACAATAATTGCTCAACTTGATATCAAAACATCGATAAATGCATGAGAAATGGGGATAAACCATCAAGAAATGCATCATCTGGTTGCCTCATATCACTCATACAACCCTGATTCAAACAGGGGAACATGCCGATCTGGAGGAGGAAGGTACAGAGGAAAAGCTGGCCGGAGTTCCAGCGGATCAGGCTGAGGAATGACCTGCCAAATTTGTGGCAAAACCGGTCATAAATCACCAATCTGTTGGCACATTTTTTAGGAGGATTTCAACCCTGATAGAACCCAAAAGAAACAACCACAACACCAACAGCAGCCTCAAAATCCTAGGCAAGTATCTGCCTATCTTGCTACACCTCAATCGATTGATGATCAAGCATGGTATCTGGACAGTGGTGCCTCCAACCATGCCCATCACTCTTAAGTCCCTTTTACATGTTCCCCACATAACCAAAAACTTGCTTATCATTTCTAAATTGACTGCTAACAATCCTATATATGTTGAATTTGATTCCTCTTGTTGTCATGTCAAATTACAGATTATAGGGAAGACACTTCTAGTAGGGGCTCTTCAAGATGGATGATGACGCTCAAAATGATACATCTTACTGCATAAACATTTCACTTATTTTAAGCTAAAAGTAGTTGTTTTTTTACCGTTTATATGAACCATTTGAAGTGAATATCATGTGTCGGGTTCATGAGTCGAGTAATTTGCATTAAATGTTTATATTCCCCGATTCGATATTATTTCGTGTAATTTGATTATTTTCAGGTATCGAGAATTGGGCTGAGTGTTTGGACAAATTATGAACCTGATCGGATGAAGAGTTAGGCCTAGGGTGTTCCTGAACCTTCAGTTAAGTCGGTAGAAGAGAAAAAGACAAAAATACCCACACAGTTGCGTGAGCCTTACCGCAAATGCGAGAATTCTAGAGACTTCAAAAAACACATTTTCTTGGACGAGGGGTAGTTTCTAGGGATAGCTAAGTCGGTTATAACACTATAAATAAGAGGCATCAGGCCTCGAATTCAATGTACAATTTTCACTCAAGAGAAATATTATGCAATAAAAGTCTGTTATTCTTTATTTATGAGTTCTAGTCACGGATCTGATGGATTCGCCTCTTAAGGAGATATCTAAGGAAGATCTACGTTCATCTTCGATGGTATGGTTTTGTGACTTTCTCTAAATGTAGATCTGTCATTCTTTTGTGGTGATTAGCATGTTTTGATTATTATTATTAGTTCTAATTATGTAGTAGTTAGTTTATTTTACCCCATATATGTATAGATATAAATTGCTGGTGAAGAAATCATGAAATAGTGGTTGCGTTCTTGAGATCTGTGACGGTCTTTCTCGCTAGATCTGAATACCTAGTAAATCCTGATTCATGATAATCGGCGCCAGCTACGTCTGATCGACAACTTTAATTTATATGTTTGTAGCCTGATCAACTATTTGCATGCATTGTAAATTAACATGAAGGACGATAAAGTGAAGTGTTAGTTCGGATATAGTGTTGATCGATCCTTAGGAACATGCTAGTCAATCCACGATAGTTGCTTACGGAGGTCTTCGGTCTTGAGCCGGCTAGTCCTTATTCTTATTGCATGTGAAATAATACAACCAACCAAGGAGGTCGATTGCACATAGGCACCTACTGTCCTTTCAATGGAAGTAGCGTAACATTATGGATTAGCAGCCTTAGCTGTTAAAGATCTAAAATTCACCACGGGGTACATATATTGGGGGGAATAACTAATAACTCATAATTAGACAAATACATTAGAAACTTTTGGGTGCTTTTGTTGAATTTGCATAATCTTGTGTGTTGATTGGCACCATTGTTTAATTTTTTGCTTGATAGTTGGTCATAGACCGTAATTGTGACACTCAATTTGAATTAAACGTACCTTACGAGTCTCTATGAGATTCGACCTTGACTCGCCAGTACTCTGCTATGATAGATCTATTCCTATTGCTAGTAGTCCGTTCTTACACCACGGCGTGATCAAGCATTTTGGCGCCGTTGCCGGGGACTCGTGTCAAGATATTTTTAATTTGGAATTGAGAGTGTGTATATTTTCATTTCTATAAATTATTGAGTTTGTTTTAGTAGCCTGTGAATATTTGAGTCACAACAGTTTTTGTTACATTCATTTCTCGGAAAAATCACCCTGCAGTTGTGCGACATCCTCACGTAATTGCGAGCTGTCCGGAAATTGACAGAATCATTTCTGTTCCGTCAGAGTCGTGTCAGTAGTCAGAGTCTGTATTTTTTGGAGTCTGTCAGGCGAGTGTAACAACCACCGAGGCAAGTAACTAACTTTTTCTTTTTGTGTCTTGTAGTACGCAACAAGAAGATCAGCAGCCAAACTTGAGCCTCTCATACCGGAAATTGAAAAGTTTGCAAAACAAAAGCGAAAATAGGCTCGAGAAAGGACTGAAATGTTGGCTGATGAAGCAAGTTTGTACGAAGGAAGCGAAAAGGATAGAGAAGAGGAGATTCCACCTCTAGAAGACCCATAAGAAGTAATGGCGGAAAGAGACAGACCTAATGGACAGAACAGTGCCAATGGAATAAATGGAGCTGGAGTGGTGATACAAGCAGATAGAAGGACGCTACAGAGCTATGCTATGCCAACGATTGATCAATCCGTGCCAGCAATTGTTCAACCAGAGAATGCAGCTTAAATTTTCCATCCGAAGCCAAACATGATACAAATGGTGACAAACAACACTACATTCCATGGAGTACCAAATGAAGACCCAAGTGTACACGTCGCCAACTTCTTAGAGATAGCCGGCACGGTCAAACCAGCAGGAGTGCCTGAGGATAATATTAAGCTTAAATTGTTTCCTTTTACACTAAAGGATAAGGCAAAGATATGTTGTTGTCTCTAGCAGGAGGATCTATCCAATCTTGGACAGACCTACTGTAGAAATTTAGGAACAAGTACTGCTCACCTGGGAAGTCATTGCATATGAGACAAGACATCATGAATTTCAAGTAAAAATAGGCCGGAACATTTGAATAAGCTTGCGAAAGATTTAAGGAAGCACAACAGAAATGCCCGCACCACGATATCACTCTACCCGTATGAATGCATAGTTACTATCACGGATTGAGGCCGAGTGAACAAATGAGAGTAGATGCGTCAAGAAATGGGTGTTTCGTGTTGTTATCCCCAGAAGAAGCTGAAGAGAAGTTAGAATTTATAGCACTTACAAGACAGTGGGGGACACAACAAACTGAGATTGTGAAAGCAGCTAAAGGCGTATTTGGAGAAGATACTTCTCAATAGATCTTGTACCAGTTGCTAGTGATAAATGAGAAAATGGACAGCATGCAGGATCGCATCGCCAAGGTGGAAAAGGTCCAAGGAATCGAGACATCCAACAGCGAAGATGTTAATTATTTGGGAAGGCAAGGAAATCCATATGGGGTGGATATCGCCCAGGTTCTCACGACTACCCTGGTTTTAAATATAGAAATCTTGATGGTGGTGAGAGAGCAAAGAAAAGTGGAGGTTTTTTTGCCTTAATCAAACAAGTCAGGTGGATAGGAAGCGGCTATGGACAAGATGAGCTCAACCGTGACCGAGAGTGTCAGTCCATTAACGAAGTCCATGAGCGAGCTTAGTGCAAATTTCACAACATATTGTCAGAAGAACGACACAAAACTGACCAATCAGGAAGCGTTAGTGCAAAATCTATCACACCAAGTGGGACAGAAGGCCAAACAAGTGTCAGCTCTCCCTCCGAGAGGATTGCCAAGCAACACCAAGAAAAACCCGAAGGACATCAATACTATCTTGACAAGAAATGAAAAGGAATTACATGGACCAGTTATTAGAGAAGAAACAGAAAGCAGGGATGAGCAGGACACAGCAGAGTCACAAGGAACAGGGGAGCCACAACTACACAGCAACAGCCAGCAATTACGCCAGTCTGCAGATCCAGCAGATGTTCAAAGGACACAACAGGTAAATCTTCACGAATTGTAACTATTAATCTTGCTTCTTTACCCTATCCCCCTAGAAAGGCTAAACCGAATCATGATGATTCTCGTTATAAAAAGTTCATAGACATGTTTAAAAAGCTGCAAGTTAACATTTCTTTGGTAGAAGCTTTGGCTGGAATGCTAGAGTACGCTAAGTTTCTAAAAGAAGTAGTCTCTACCAAGAGAAAGTTGTTGGACCAAAAGACCATTTTCCTAATTGAGGAATGCTCGGCAGTGTTGCAACTTAGACTGCCTCCTAAATGCAAAGACCCGGGGAGCTTCCTCATTCCTTGTCCGATTGGAGGAGTATGCCTAAACAAGCATTATACGACGTAGGAGCGAACATCAACCTGATGCCACTCTCTATCTTTCATAAGTTAGGCATGAAGGAGTTGAATGAGACGTCGATAACTCTCCACTTAGTAGATAGGTCTATGAAACAGCCATGTGGAGTTGTAGAGGACTTTCTGGTTAAGGTTGATAAGTTTGTGTTCCAAGTGGACTTTGTAGTGCTGTACATGGAGGTAAATAGTGATGTTCCACTAATCCTAAGAAGACCTTTCCTAGCAACAAGTAGAACTTTGATAGATGTCCATAAAGGAAAATTAATCCTAAGAGTGAATGAAGACAAGGTGGTCTTCAATGTGCTAAAAACGATGGGGGTATGCCTATGATGAATGAGAAGTATGTCATATGATGGATGACATAGATGAGCTTGTTTTGAAGTTACAACATCAAGTAGCAACAGATCCTGCCGTAGCCAAGACCTTTCTGTTAAAAGAAGAAAAAGATATAGAGGAGAAAAATTGGCCTGGGTGCAGTGAAGGTTATGTGCATGATATAGAACCTGTATTCTCTGTGGATACAAGAGAACCCATTCATAGAACTTTCTGGCATAAGTTCTTCGATTTATAGTTGACTGGCAAGATACTCAAGTCGTCGTTGGAAGAGCCACCAAGGAACTTAACGCTTAAACCTTTTCCCTCTCACCTAAAGTATGTATACTTACAAGATGATACTCTTCCCCTGATTATATAAGCAGCATTATCACCTTTAGAGGAGGAGAAACTATTGAGAGTACTGAGAGAGAATAATGGAGCATTCGGGTGGACTATTGCGGATATTCGAGGAATAAGCCCCTCTGTTTGTATGTACAAGATCTCTATGGATCCAGAGAAGAAGGAATTCCCTCAACCTCAAAGGAGGTTGACGCCACAATTAAAGGATGTTGTTAAGGAAGAGATTATAAAGATGTTGGAAATGAGAATAATTTTCCTAATTGCAGATAGTGAGTGGGTGAGCCCGAATCATCTGGTGCCCAAGAAAAGAGGATTCACTGTCCAACCTAATGAGTTTGATGAGTTGATTCTGGTTCGACTAATTACTTGACATCGAGTCTACATTGCTTTTAGGAAACTTAATGATGCGACTCGAAAAGATCATTTTCCCCTACCTTTCATTGATCAGATGCTAGAGAGATTGAGCGGTCATGCATTTTACTGTCTTCTAGATGGGTATTCTGGTTATTACCAGATACACATTGCCCCCGGGGACCGTGAGAAAACCACATTCACATGTCCATATGGAACATTTGCGTATCACTGCATTCCCTTTGGACTATGTAATGCGCCAGCCACATTCCAGAGGTGCATGATGTTTTTATTTGCGGACATGGTGGAGGATTTTCTAGAGATATTTATGGATGGTTTTTCAGTTTTTGGAGATAGCTATGATGTATGCTTGGACAACTTGATTAGAGTGCTTAAGAGATGTGAAGAGACCAACCTTGTGCTTAATTAGGAAAAGTGTCATTTTATGGTCACTGAAGAAATTGTGTTGGTCATAAGATTTCAAAGAAAGTAATGGAAGTAAATAAGGCGAAACTCAAGGTCATAGAGAAGTTACCACCTCAAACAAACCTAAATACATTGTGAGCCTTTCTTGGCCACACAAGATTCTATAAGAGGGTTTTTTAAGGATTTTTCCAAGATCTCTCGACCTTTAGCTAAATTGCTTGCGAAGGATGTACATTTTATCTTTGGAGAGGAATGCAAAGAGGCATCAACACACTAAAGCAATTGTTGATAACATCCCCAATTCTGGTAGCCTTAGATTGGAATAAACCTTTCGAGCTAATGTGTGATGCAAGTGATATGGCAGTTGGAGCAGCCCTGTGACAGAGAGAGGATAAAATATTTAAACCAATTTATTACGCCAGTCGTACCCTCAATAGTGCTCATAGGAATCATGCGACTACGGAGAAAGAACTCTTAGTTGTAATATTTGCATTTGACAAGTTTAAATCTTATCTTGTAGGGTCTAAAGTCATTGTCAGCTCTGAAGTATCTTTTAACCAAACAAGACTCCAAGCCGAGGTTATTGAGATGGATTCTACTCTTACAAGAGTTTGATGTAGAACTAAGGATAAGAAAGGGTCTGAGAATCAGGTGGCTAGTCAAGATTGACACTGTTTGACGAAGATCAAACTACTGACATTCAAGAATCTTTTCTAGACGAACAACTTCTTGTTGTCTCAGTAGTAGCTCTAGTTGAGTCTCAGCCCAGACCAAGTACAACAAGAGTGGGAAAGGTATACCCGTGGTTTGCTAACATAGTAAATTATCTTGCAGAGAGATACCTACCACCGGAATTCACGAGCATGGTTAAGAAGTAGTTCTTTATAGATTTGAAGCATTATTACCGGGATGATCCTTATTTATACAAGATGTGCCCCGATAACATTCTGAGAAGATGTATCCATGATGATGAGATGCCAAGCATACCGAGTTATTTCCATTCGAGAGAAATTGGATGCTATTATGGGCCGGATAAAACGGCAGCAAAGGTACTGCAGTGTGGATTCTACTGGCCAAACATATTTAAAACCACGTATGAATTCAACAAAGCTTGTCATTCCTATCAAATGATTGGAAACATTTCGAAGCGGAATGGGATGCCACTGCATAGTAGCCTTGAGGTAGAGCTATTTGATGTGCGAGGAATTGATTTTGTTAGACTTCTTACATCGTTGAAATCTAATCGTTACATCCTGGTTGTGGTCGATTATGTTTCCAAATGGGTAGAGGCAGTAGCCTTACCTACAAACGACGCCAAGGTTTTCTTGAGATTCCTTAAGAAGAACATTTTGATGAGGTTTGGTGTGCCAAGAGCCATTATTAGTGATGGGGGGATTCATTTCTGTAACAGGTTGTTTGATAAGTTGATGATGAAGTATGAGGTGCAGCATAAGATTGCAGCAGCATATCACCCCCAGACGAGTGGACAGGTAGAAGTGACGAATAGAGAAATTAAGAGGATTTTAGAGAAAACTGTAAATCCCAAAAGGAAGAATTGGTCTTTGAAATTAGATGACACTCTATGGGCATATAGAACTCCTTACAGGACCACCATTGGGATGTCACGGTATATGATAGTTTTTGGGCAGTCATATCACTTACCGGTGGAACTCGAGCATCGTGCCCTATGGGCCACTCGGTTCTTAAATATGGACGAAAGTTTAGCCGGAGAAAGAAGATTGTTCGAGTTAAACAGATTGGAGGAATTCAGATTACAAGCATATGAAAATGCGAAGATTTATAAGGAAAGAACGAAACGCCAACACGACAAATAGATTCTGAATCGCACCTTCAAGGTTGGAGATAAGGTGTTAGTATACAATACGCGTCTTCGTCTTTTTCCTGGAAAGTTGAAATCTAGATGGTTTGGACCATATGTCATCACGAAAGTCTTCAATTCGGGTGCATGTGAAGTAAAAGATGAACACTCTGAAAGGATTTACACAATGAACGGCTGTAGGCTGAAACATTACCTAGAGCGCAATTACGACGCAGTTGGAAGACTTTATGTTGGATGACCCAATTTACAAATAAAGAAGCTTTATTAGTACAGTCGAGCTGGTGACTATAAAATCAGAACTATTTTAAAACCCTTATTTATTGCATTTGTTTATTTTTGAGTTGTTGAGTCAATAAAGTAGCATGACAATCGCAAGGTTGTTTTCATCACATATATCTTTTGTGATCCGACTCTGGATATATGTTGTTTTTTCCTTCACGATTCTCATGTGATACCCTCGTAAAAGTCTTCGTGTCTAGCGACGGTCAATAAAGAATAAATTGGCTTAAACTGTTTTTGTGCATTCCTCGCGTATGCACAATTACCGTCACCTTATTTTCTTATTTCCCTTAGCATGTTACTCAAAGTTTTTGGAGCGTTTGCAATACAGGATGATGGAGCAACTAGGAACCAATGGACGACAGTCATGTTCCACGATTCAATGAGACACTTGGACAGCCAATTCCAGAGCTAAGTACCTTCTCTAATATTCCGTTATTATAGTCATTGGGGACAATGTCTACATTAGTGGGGGTAGTAGGCGGTCTTAGCTTGTAATAGAAAAAGGGGATGATTTTGAAAAAATTATCTCTTTTTTTGGCTTGTCTATTGCACGTATTGGGTAAGGAATCGGTAGAAAATGAGCCCAAGAATAATTTGTAGTTAATTATAGCATATTCAATTTAGTATGGAAGAATTAGCATGTGCTATGTTGCATGAAGTAGTGACGTATTAATTGATATTTTGCCATTTGCATTCAATTTTTTGAGCACATAACATGAGTGAGAAGTATTTGGATGAGATGAAGATTTATTTTACACCGGGAATCAATACATGTTGGTGGATATACTTTAACCGATTTTTATAGGACTATGGTAGCAATCATATGCCACAAACGGTAGAACGGGATACAACGGGCTTGCGAGAAAGAAGAAAAAAATGTGAGGAAATCTACCCAAAAAAAAAAGAAAGAAAGAAATTTTCAAAAGAAAAAAATGCGAAAATCAAAAGAAAGGTAGTGAGGGAAGAAAACTCGGAGCGTAAGACGCACGGCCCTCGCATAGAAATAAAAATAAACGAGGACCTTTGAGTAGTACTCGGTCCCCAAGTCCGCCCGGACATATTAAGGTTCATGTTGTTTGCCTGGGTCTGAAAGCAAGAAGAGCGAGTGTGCACACTAGTAAGTTGAGATTGTGGGGTCACTAAAACTTGATTCTTTTCACGAATGCGCTATCATGAAAAGATTTATCACACGACACATTGATGCATTGGTGAGTACTGATTAATGGGAAACTTATGGACTGTTACATGATACATGTTCTGCCTGAAATCTTTATTGACTATGTGGTAGTTAATGGGGAATACTCTTGGAGGTACATTCCGCCTTGATACTATGCTCGAGGATGAGCAGAAGGCTAGTGGGGGTAGTTTATGACGCTCAAAATGATACATCTTACGGCATCAACATTTCACCCATTCTAAGCTAAAAGTAGTTGTTTATTACCGTTTATATAAACCATTTGAAGTGAATATTATGTGTCGGGTTCATGAGTCGAGTAATTTGTATTTAACGTTTATATTCCCCGATTCAATATTATTTCGTGTATTATTTGATTATTTTCAGGTATCGAGAAATGGGCTGAGTGTTTGGACGAATTATGGACCTGATCAGATGAAGAGTTGGGCCTATGGTGTTCCAGAACCTTCAGTTAAGTCGACAGAAGAGAAAAAGACAAAAATACCCCTATAGTTGCGTGAGGCCTTGCCACAAACACGAGAATTCTAGAGACTTCGAAAAATGTGTTTTCTTGGACGAAGGGTAGTTTCTAGGGATAGCTAAGTCAGTTATAACATTATAAATAAGAGGCATCAGGCCTCGAATTCAATGTACAATTTTCACTCGAGAGAAATATTATGCAATAAAAGTTTGTTATTCTTTATTTATGAGTTCTAGTCACAGATCTGACTAATTCGCCTCTTAGGGATAAATCTAAGGAAGATCTACACTCATCTTCGAGGGTATTGTTTTCTGTCTTACTCTAGATGTAGATCTGTCATTTTTTATGGTGATTAGTATGTTTTGATTGTTATTATTAGTTCTAGTTATGTAGTAGTTAGTTTATTTTACCCCATAATTGTATAGATCTGAATCGTCGGTGAAAAAATCATGAAATAGTGGTTGTGTTCTTCAGATCTGTGACGGTCTTTATCGCTAGATCTGAATACCTAGTAAATCATAATTCATGATAATCGGCGCCAGCTACGTTTTATCGACAGGTTTAATTTACATGTTTTCTAGCCTGGTCAGCTTTTTGCATGTCATCGTAAATTAACATGAAAGACGATAAAGTGAAGTGTTCATTCGGACATAGTCTTGATTGATCCTTAGGAACGTGCTAGTCAATCCACGATAGTTGCTTAGGGTGGTCTTCGGTCTTAAGCCGGCTAGTCCTAATTCTTATTGCGTGTGATTTAATACAACAAACGAAGGAGGTTAATTGCACATAGGCACCTACTGTCCTTTCAATGGAAGTAGCGTAAAATTAGGGATTAACACCCGTAGTTGTTAAAGATATAAAATTCACCACGGGGTAGATCAGTTCATATATTGGGAGGAATAACTAATAACTCATAATTAGACTAATACATTAGAAACTCTTGTGTGCTTTTGTTGAACTTGCATAATCTTTTGTGTTGATTGGCACCATTGTTTACTTTTCTGCTTCATAGTTGGTCGTAGACCGTAATTGTGACACTCAATTAGAATTAAACATACCTTACGAGTCTCTGTGGCATTCGACCTTGACTCGCTAGTACTCTGCTACGATAGACCTAGTCCTATTGCTAGTAGTCCATGCTTACACCACGGCGTGATAAATGGACTCTACAGACTGTCTGTTGCTACTCTCTCTAACCCTCACCAGTCTCATTCCTCTCAAGAAGTCAAGCATCACACTCATTTGTCTTTAGTAGGGTCTAGTTAGTCTCACGTTGATGCTAATGTGTGGCACAATAGGCTAGGTCATCCATCAAAGAAGGTCTTAGACCAAGTTCTTGTCCAATGTAATAGTTTTGTTTTGAATGAAATGAAATTTTGTGAAGCCTGCCAGTTTGGCAAAGGCCATGCTTTACCTTAGGGTTTATTGGATTTTCAGTCCTATAACTTTCCCCGTTTTTGTAAATAGTCCTCTTTTTGCGCCGGTAGCATTTTCAGTCCTATAACTTTCTATTTTCTGGATTTTTAGTCCTTTTTGCCTAATCATCGCCGGAACTCCGGTGAGATGGCTTAGGTGGCTACCAAGTGTATTGTGGGACCCATAAAATATGATGTGGCTGATTTGTGGCATGTGGGGCCCATTTTAAAGAGTTGAAAATAAAAATGCGGCCGGAGCGATTCGAACCCATGACCTTTGGGTCATTTTCCAATCAACTTAACATTACACTACATAGAATACATTTTTTGAATTAGAACTTACAAATATAAGTACCAAGTATTATATGTGAATAAATTCGATACATATGTTACGTACGTGCGTGTGTGTGTGTATATATATATGTTATGTATGTATACACACACACACACACACACACACATATATATATATATATATATATATATATATATATATATATATATATATATATATATATATATATATATATATATATATATATATGTATGTATGTACATATATATATGTATGTAAGTAAATATATACATACATACACATATATACATACATATACATACATAACATATATATATACACACACACGCACGTACGTAACATACATAATATGTATCGAATTTGTTCCTTGAGTTCAAAAACCTAGTTGAAAATAATTTTAACACCACCATTAAATATCTCCAAACTGATTGGTCTGGGGAATATATATCTCTCACTCATGTTCTCAAATATCATGGCATTCAATGTAGGCACTCCTGCCCTCATCTTCATGCCCAAATGGAATAAGTGAGAGGAAACACATGCACATCACAGAACTTGGTCTCACATTACTGGCTCATGCTAGCATGCCCCTTAGATATTGGTGGGAAGCCTTTCAAGATTCTGTCACCCTCATTAATGTCCAACCTACCCCTGTGCTTCACCACAAATCACCTTTTCAAATTCTCTTTCAAAAAACCCCCGATTACACTATCCACAGAGTTTTTGGTTGTATATGCTACCCTCACATCAGATTCTACAACACACACAAGTTTGCTTTCCATTCCACTCTATGTGTCTATCTTGGAATTTCTCTTTCCCATACAGGTCATTTATGTTTAGATCAGTCTGGTAGGATTTACATCACTAGAAATGTCTCCTTTAATGAAACCACATTTCTCTTAAAACAAAGGTTTCTTCAAGGTCCCCATAAATCCATTTTCTATGATCCTTCCACTTTAAGTTCCTTCCTCTTTCAACTCAGTCCTTCTCAGCAGCATGACAGTCTAGATGTGCCATCATCAAGTGCTTCTACAACACCTACACCTATTTCACACTCACCAGCTCACACACTCCCTTTTCAAAGGGCACACCAGTGTCACCAGTGTCTATACCCCAACCTTCACCAACACACCACTCTCCACCTTCATCTTCACAAAATCCACAGTCACCTGAACACAGCACTGGTGAAGAGGAAGACCATGTGTCTGTAACAACCCAAAACAACCACAAAAAAATCCCCTCACATCCCATGCAAATCAGATCCAAGAGTGGGATTTTCAAACCTAAAACCTACACCTCTAGTGTTGAACCTTTATCAATCTCTCATCCTACAGAACCAGTTAAAGCGTCAGAAGCCTTAGCTCAACCTGAGTGGAAGAAGGCAATGACTGATGAATGTGAATCCTTTCTAAAAAACAACACTTGGGAGCTGGTTCCACATGACCCCAGACAACAACTTGTGGGAAATAAATGGATATTCAAGCTGAAGTTAAATCTAGATAAGTCAATCTTAAAGTACAAGGCAAGGTTGTTGCTAAGGGATTCCTGCAATCTTATGGCATCAAATTTGCTAAAACCTTCATCCGTGTGGCCAAGACGTCCACAATTAGGGTGATTTCAGCAGTTGCAGTGACATTAAACTGGGAAATAAGGCAGGTAGATATAATCAATGACTTCTTAAATGGGCCACTATAAGAGACTGTTTAGGATTCACAGATCCTCACAATCCTACATGTGTATGCAAGTTGAAGAAGGCATTATCTGGCCTTAGAAAGGCTCCAAGAGTATGGTTTGATGCCCTAAGGAATAAGATGATGATTTGGGGTTTCCAGCAGTCCAGGTGTTGTCATTCCTTGTTTATCTTCAAGAAGGATCAAATAGCTCTTTATATTTTGGTTTATGTGGATGACATACTTGTCACATGAAAATCATCACAATATATACAGAAGTTCATCACTAAACTAAACTCTACCTTTGCCCTAAAATATCTAGTACAACTCTCACATTTCCTTGGTATGGAAGCTCACAGAGATAACGTAGTTTTATACTTGTCATAGAAGCACTATGCCAATCAGCTACTGTCATGACTGAATATGGGAAATATTAAACCATGCCCCAATCCTATGGTTGTAGGCAAGTGTTACACAGTTAACCAAGGAACTCCCATGGTGAATCCAAGTCTCTATATGAGTGCAATTGGAGGACTACAATATCTTACTCTAACTAGGCCAGATATCACCTTTGCAGTGAGCTGCCTAAGTCAATCTATGCAAGCTCCAGTTGATGTCCATTCGAATGTAGTGAAGAGGACCCTGAGGTTTGTAAAAGGAACCTTAAGGCAGGGAATACACTTCAAGCCTAGCTTTTCTTTACATATCAGTGGCTACTCTGTGCAGACTGGGCATGTGATCATGTTCATAAAATATCTATAGGTGGCCACTGTGCCTATATGGGAGATTCCCTTATCACTTGGAGTTCAAAGAAGCAAACAATAATATCAAGGTCTAGTGTAGAATAAGAGTACATATCCCTTGCAAATCTGTCTACTGAACTTTTTGCAGCACTTAATGAAAGAGTATAAGTTATTATATTTGTTATTAATATTATGTTGATAATGTTAACATAATATTATGTTGATATTATTAATATTATGTTGTTACTATTAATTATGTATTTAACTTAACATAGTTGTTATATAAAGCTGTATTAAGTAGTGCTTGTTGTCTTGCCGCCCATGTCTTTATGTCTTTGATCCTCTACTACCTATAATTAGGCCACACTACATTCAAGTCTTTGTCTAGTACATCTTGTAATATAAACTCAGCTGCTATGCTCATATTGAATAAGAAGAATATTATTCTCTTCTCTCTCTCTTTCTCCTCCTAATTTCTACATGGTATCAAAGCCATAATCTGAAAATTCAAATACATTCCGCTGCTACTGTCCCTCTTTTTTTTTCTTCTCGTAAAAATGTCAGAATTTGAAGCGACTTCTGAAGTTGCTATAGGAAATCCTCCAAAAAACATGAATGGATTAGATCATCCACCTCTCCAAATCACTTATGTTAAACTCAAAGGAGGTTCCAGCTACTTTCAATGGGCACAATCCGTTAAGATCTTCATCACTGGAAGAAGAGAACTGGGCTACCTTACGGGCTCGGTCAAGATTCCACCAAAAACTGATGAAGAAGCCTATGAAACATGGGAAACAGAAAATGCAGTCATCACATGATGGTTGCTCAACTCAATAGAGGAAGATATTCATCAGGTACACCTGTACTACCCTTCTGCCAAGGCTATCTGGGATAACCTCACACAATCCTACTCAGATCAAGGGAATTTCGCTCAAGCATTTGGTGTCAGAAACACTCTGAAAAACACCAAGCAGGGGTCCCTAGATGTCACTAGGTACTTCAATTCCCTCAAGAAGCAGTGGAAAGATTATGACCAACTGACCTTCATTGAGTGGGACTGCATTGGGGATGCATCCAAGTTTCAAAAACTCATTGAAGAAGAGAGGGTCTTTGACTTTCTAAGTGGTCTAACCCAATCTATGAAGCAGCTAGAGAATGGATTCTTGCACAAGTTCCCTTACTATCTATGCAAGAGGCATTTGCTACATTAAGAAAAGAAGAAATCAATAAAGGGGTTATGGGGGGCTTGCTTCCTACTCCCGGAGGGAGCAGTCAGCTTTGAATGTCAGGACTGAAGACTCTACTTTTATAAGTGGAAATCACAGGGGTCCAGTCAAGAAAAATGACCAGAAAGGTAACCTTCAGTGTGACCATTGTAAAAAAAGGGGTCACACTAAGGACTCATGCTGGAATCTTCATCAAAAGCCTCCACACCTGCAAAAGGGGCAAAATCCCAAGAAAGATAGCAACTGGAGTGATCACAAACAAGGGTATGGTGCTACTGAGCAGGCAAGCATGTTCACTAAAGAATAGATGGAAGCTCTCAATCAACTCTATGACAAAAGAACGTAGCACAACACTGAATCTTCTGTTGGAGCTGGTGCCCAAAATGGCAAGAATACTTGGATCATTGACTCTGGGGCATCTAGCCATATGATAGGTGAAATTTCCCTTTTTGAATCATATTCGAAAACTGATAAATTACACTATGTTAAAATTGCTGATGGAACTCTTTCTAAAGTTGAAGGAAAATGAACTGTTAAATTAAATGACCACTTATCCTTAAATCTGTCCTATATGTTCCTCAGTTGGACTGAAACTTATTTTCTGTTAGTCAATTATGTGAGGAGAGGAAGTGTGTTGCTAAATTTTCTCCAACCCACTATGAGTTTCAAGAAATGGAATCTTTGGAGAAGATTGGCAGTGCTAGGAAGCTTGATGGACTCTATCTGTTTCAAGGTATTCAGAGAAAGACTGTTAAGGGTCTAAGTGTTTCTGAGGATGTTAAATGTAATAACATCAAAATGCTTCATTTACGTTTAGGACATCCCAATTTTGATTACCTAAAAAAGTTGTACCCTACTTTATTTTCTGGTATTAAAAAGGAATGTTTGAAATGTGAATTTTGTGAAATATCTAAGCATACTAAAAATCCTTTTAAAGCTGTGTCTTACAAAAAATTTGCACTTATCAACCTTGTACACTCTGATGTTTGGGGACCATCTAAAAATCCTAATCTCACTCACAAAAGATGGTTTGTTACTTTCATTGATGACCATACACGGTTATGTTGGGTCTATCTCATGAAGAACAAATCTGATGTTAGTGAGATTTTTTAAACCTTTTACAAAATGGTTGAAACTCAGTTTCAAACTAAAATTCAGATCCTTAGATATGATAATGGGGCTGAGTATCTAAATTTTTTTTGGGACATTTCCTCACTGAAAGAGGTATTATTCACCAAACCTCCTGCTCCAACACTCCCCAACAGAATGGAGTGGCAATGAGCAAGAATTAGCATTTGCTAGAAGTTACTAGAACACTTTTATTCACCTATAATGTGCATGCTTCTTACGGGGGGGAAGTTGTGCTCACTGCAGCCTTCCACATAAATAGAATGCCTTCTAGAATTCTTGGATTTAAAACTCCCATTGAAACTCTCACTGTGTCTTATCCTAACTCTAAGCTAGTGACAACAATCCCTCTTAAGATTTTTGGGTTTACAGCCTTTGTCCACATCCATTCCCAAAATAGAAGTAAAGTTGGACCAAGGGTTGTCAAAACCATTTTTGTGGGATATTCTACTACCCAAAAAGGTTTTAAATGCTTGGACCCCAAAACGAACAGGTTTTATGTCTCTTGTGATGTGACTTTTTTTGAAGATAAACCTTTTTATTGTAAGGAAAACAGTACTGACCTTGAAATGTATAGATTCCTGAATAATGATGCTACTTTGCCTTTGGTGGATCCTTATCTGCATGATGAAACAGCCCCCATACAGTCTGATCTGAATACCACTTTGCCTGAGAACAATATCATTGTCTACACTAGGCAAAGAAAGTCATCAAGAGAGACTAGCACTCATAATC
Organism: Gentiana straminea; assembly: GCA_036785695.1. Taxonomy (NCBI): domain Eukaryota; kingdom Viridiplantae; phylum Streptophyta; class Magnoliopsida; order Gentianales; family Gentianaceae; genus Gentiana; species Gentiana straminea. The sequence continues at coordinate 3,494,549 of JAVUPR010000464.1, read as the reverse complement.
CTTCCCATGATGTTGTTAGTACTGATTTACCCTTACAGGAAACTCATACTGATACCACTGAGGAAGAAATTCTCAATTTGGAACCTGATCCACCAAGGGGTGAACATGACAATCTGGAGCAGACCACCTCTGATTCAGGTAATATCTCACCACCCACTTCGCAGGATGATCTACCTATTGCTTTAATAAAAAGTACTAGGGCTTGCACAAAACACACCATAGACAGATTTATGTCTTATGGAAAGCTATCCACTGATTTTAAGTCTTATCTTGTCAACATTGACACTGCAACTATACCAAAATCCATACAATAGGCCCTTGATTGTCCCGTTGGAAATAAAATTTATGTTTTGATGATAATTCATCGTATATACTCATAATATTATCTTAACCTCATTGATGAAGTGCTGAAGCTAGCTGTCATAGTGGAAAGCTAAAAGATGTCTAGAACTGAATGTATAGGTCTTACTAGAGTTTGATAATTGTATAGGTTACATCAGACAAGCACTGTAATATTTAGTGTGTCATGAAACTGAAAACTGGAAGTGATTTAGAAAACTGGAAATCATTAAGATGAACAAACTGACTCAGAATACACCAATATGAAACTGAAGAAGATAAGTTCGCTGAGGGACACAGACTCAGTTGGCTTATCTAGAAGATTGAAGAACTGAGGGTTCAAACTCAGTTGATGAAGAACTGAGGGTCATAGACTCAGTTATAGAAGATTGAACAACTGAGGGTTCAAACTCAGTTATGAAGATTACAAGTCGAGACTATAAAGTTAGACTTCCGGCAAGTTTGTGGTAACCTGAACTGACCTTATGGATCTCGTATGAAGACCTAAGAACTATAAGGACAATAAATTCTTAGAAGATGACTGTATATGGTGTACTCTGATTAAGTCAATTATAATCAGATGAAAAATGGAGTACTGATATTTCAAGAAGAGTAAAATCTCAGTTAATGCTCCAAGTTAGTCAAGAAACTGACAACTGGTTAACTCAGTATAAAACTGATCAGTAAACTCAATTTTATATGTCAGCCATCCAACAAACTGATAGTACATTCGAACTTTTTAAAGGAAACAATTCTATTGGATGAAATACTGACACATCAGAACGGTCAGAAAATATAGCCGTTACAAGACAGACGTTTATACAATTCGAACTGAAACAAGATGAACGTTGGACCTCACACTATAAATAGAAGACTTTGCACCAAGAACAAAAACAACAGAATTATCAAGAGCAACAAGAATTTTTGTGCATTAGACGTTTTATTCGAATTGCTATCATTTATGCGCTATAACAAGATCATATCTAGGATTTCTTCAAGTGTTCAAGCTACACAGAATTTATCCAGATTCAGACACTTCGAAGAACCACAAACAAGAATCAATTTATTGATTCTCAGCCCAACCTTGATTCTACATCAAAGGTTAGACTGTGAAGCAAACCAGGAAGGTTTTACCAAGGACAGTTGTCACAGGAGTCGGGTAGACTGTGTTTGTGGTGGTAGCTGGTGAAGAGGCATACGTAACCCTTCAAGGACCAGTGTTCAAGCAATTGAAGAGTAGCAATTATACCTGTTCTACAACTGTTTAGATAGTGAAGCTAGGGATTAGCCAAGGACTATTGTTTAGGACTTTTTGTAACAGTTCACCTCAAGAAGTTCTAGTGGAATTTTTCTCCGCACCACAGGGGAAGAGAGGACTGACAGGATTACACCACCTGGAACCTCTATAATTCTAAAAAAGACCTTATATTCTAGTAGTTTAAGAACAAACATTTGTTGCGTTAAAAAAAAAAAAAAAAAAAAAAAAAAAAACCTCTATAATTCTTTCTTATTTACTTTACGCATTTATTTATTTACATAGCATTTATCTATAGCATTCTGATAATTGATTGTTATACACCTCACAGCTCACAGACTGACATTCACCAGAATTCAGTTTAATACACAGCTTTCACATAGAATAACAAGATCAAGAAAAAGGCTAGAACTATATCCGCTGCCTATTGGCTCAGTTTTGCTTAAGTCAGTTTGACTTAAACTCAGCTTAGTCAGCTCAACTCCACACAAGTTTTAACTGAATTATAATTTGTTTTAAATCCAGTTTTTATGGACAAGTTTATTCACCCCCTCTAAACTTGTGTTAGCCTTTCCAAAGGTCCAACAATTGGTATCGGAGCAGTGTTTCTTTAACAAGCCATTGTTAAAAGCTCATTTGCTCTAAATCTCCTCTAGTTGTTCACATACGAAAGCTTAGTTTCCAGTTTTCACTTACTCACAATGGATAACAATCAGTATGCAAGACATATGCTTATGTGCAACATGGACAGATTTGATGAATATAAACGTCGTATGCGGGCTTTTCTAGCTGCTACTCATGATGAAATGATGGACGTACTCACTGATGGACCAATTCAGATTACTCACATGCAAACTCTTGATGGAAATCAAGTTAGAGTTCCCAAGCCTAAAGCTGAATGGACCAATGATGATCGCAAGCGAAAAAATCTCAACAATGTTGCTATGGACTTTATCCTCAGAACTCTAGACATCAACATGTACTTAAAAGTGAAAGATTGCACAACTGCTAAAGAAATGTTGGACAAACTTCAATGAGTTTGTGACGGAACTAACTCAATCAAGGAAAACAAAATCTCAATTGCAAAACAAAAGTTTGAAAATTTCAAGATGAAAACTGGTGAGACCGTTGACCAAATGGAGACAAGATTCAGTGTTATCATGGATGAATTAGACCTACTCAAGATTGAATACACAAGGAAAGTAATCAATACAAGAATCTTGAAGGCATTACCAATGTGCTGGAAGATGAAGGTCACTGCTATGGAAGAATCTAGAAGACTTGACATAGAGGACTCATTCAAAATCTTCTCAGATTTGAAAGCTTATGAATTATGTGAAGATTTTACAAGCACAGCTGCAATAATCAAAGCTCTGGAAGAACCAAAAACTACGGCACTTGCCGCAGCATCAAATGACTCTCAAGAAACATCCACAAACAATCTTCAACAATTGGATGAAATGGAGGAACAAATGGCTCTGATGATGAGTAGAATCAGAAGGATGAAAAATGGTCATCCTGTAACCCAGAAGTTCATCAAGAAGACTCCTGAGAAAAGAAAAGATTATGAGTATCTTTGTTTCAACTATAAGAAGCCTGGACACTACAAAGCTGAATGTCCAGAACTGACCAAGAAAACTCAGCAAAGAAGAATTGGCAGAAGAGCAGTCCTTGCTGGAGATGAGTCAGACTATGAAGCTGGTACTGAAAGGCTATCAGATGACACAACTTTAATGGCACACATGAAAGATCCCAATGAGGTATGTGAATCAAATTCTAAATATAGCTCAGCTCAGATTTCCATGAAAAATGCATGTTCTTCAACAACCGATTCCAATCCAAGAAACTCAGAATTATAAGAAACTCTTGACGATTTGACGAGTCAGCTTGTCACCATACAAGCTGGTTATGAATCAATCAAAGCTGAGAAAGAATCTCTAATTCTAGAAGTCAAAAGATTGAATGATGAACTGAACACGTTAAAACTAAGCAGAACTAACAAAGGAAAGAATCAGTATCTGTCTACTACATCAGCATCGACAATCGAATCTTTTGCTCGGTCCTAGTTCAAAGAATCGGATTCAAATCTGGCAAGCCATATAGAGATAGAACTAGCTTAGGATTTGATACACAGCAAACTTCGAAAAGAGGAACAAGTAAGGCAACTGAACCTATTACCAAAACTGGTGTTAAGTTCATAGCTGAATGATGTCCTCAAACTAAGAAGCATGTTGAACCCGTGAAACAAGTTCAACGTGAATCAAGTCAACCTCAGCTTCAATTTTCAAAAAGGTCAGCTGTAAGCAACAACAAGTTCAACCAAAAAGGTAAATCAGCTGAACATTATGAATATAGAAAAAGTAGATTTGCTGCTGAATCTACTAAAGCTGATCAGGCCAAGAACCAGAGAAACTTCAGTCATAGTAAATTCAAGAATATTAATTATTCAAAAATTCACAAAGTTAAGGGGAAAGGCAGACTATTTCCAACTGATGATGACTGGAATATCTCTTAATACAATGTTCAAACTGATGAAAACAATCATTTCAGGCAGAAAACTTATTACAAGTTTCAGCCCAAAGGTCAGCAAAGGACTCATTACAGCCCTCAACCTAGACCTCAGCACAAAGGAAATGATGGTTATTATTCAAGTTTCAATAATAGAAAGCATCATGGAAATAAGTTTCATTCAAAAGATCTGAGAAATCATATAAATAAGACACAGTCCAAGCATAGATACTATAGGAGTGTGGCTTACATATATGAAAACAAGTGCAACAATATCCGAAAAATACCTAAAGAATATATTCCCAGAGTTGTACTGACAACTGACCCCCATGGACCCAAACGAAATTGGGTACCTAAAAATATTTAATTTTTGTTGCAGGATGTATGGTACTTTGACAGTGGTTTCTCTAGGCACATGACAAATAGCAAGGACTTTGTCAGTAATTTTATTGCAAAGGATGGACCAAAGGTTAATTTTGGAAGTAAAGACAAACCTAGATACACCAAAGGTTATGGCACCTTAATCAGAAATGGACTCACAATCAAGAATGTATCTTTTGTGGAAGGATTACATTACAATCTACTCAGCACCAGTCAATTCTGTGATATGGGATACAAAGTTACTTTTGATAAAGATTTCTGCATTGTCGTCAGCGAAACAGCATTTCAAGTTGTTTTAGCCAGAAGAAGAAAAGAGAATATGTATGTTGTAGATTGGACAACAGCCGTTGCAGAAACCTGTTTGCTTGTGCATACCAAATCAGAAATTAGTTGGTTGTGGCACAAGAAACTGAGTCATCTAAAAAATTTGATGACATCAACACCCTTGTCAAGAAATAGTTAGTCATTGGGCTACCCGAAATCTCATATAAGAAGGATAGCTTATGTGATGCTTGTCAACAAGGAAAGCAAACAAAAGCAAGTTTCAAGACTAAATCTCAGCATTCAACAACCAGAGTTCTGGAACTACTACACATGGACTTATTTGGACCTATTACACTAATTAGTATCAGTGGAAAGAAGTATACATTGGTGGTAGTAGACGATTTTTCAAGATACATTGGGTTATCTTATTAACCAAGAAAAGTGAAACCAAGCAAAGAATTACTGAAATACTCAAGAGACTTCAGAATCAGAAAGGAGTATCAGTTGTGAAGATCAGATCAGATAAAGGAACCGAATTCCTCAACAATGTGATCATTGAATATTGTGAAGAAAATGGTGTTTTACACCAACTTGCTGCCACAACAACACCTCAACAGAATGGTGTAGCTGAAAGAAGAAATATGACACTTAAAGAAGCAGTGAGAACCATGATCTGTGAAGCAAAACTACCTGAAAGATATTGGGCAGAAGCAGTTAACACTGCTTGCTATACACAGAACAGAGCTCTCATGAATAAAAGGCATGAGAAGACTTCTTATGAAATTTGGAATGGAAGAAAACCAAATGTTTCTTACTTTCATGCTTTTGGAAGCAAATGTTTCATACACAATAATGGGAAGGATCAACTTCATGTTTTCCAGCCCAAAGCTGATGAAGGAATTTTTCTAGGATATTCAAGTGTCAGCAAAGCTTTTAGAGAGCTTAATAAAAGAACACTCAAGTATGAGGAATCTATACATGTAGTGTTTGATGAACCAAACTTCCCTAGTGAAACAACTAAAGACATACCAGAACCAGTTTCTCAGTCTCAATTACTAGTCTTGCCAGAATCAGTTTTGTTGACATTGGAAGACTACGGATTTCAGATTCTTCAGATCCAGATCAGTCTCAGTTTCCAACTACTCAACAACCCACTCCTGAACAACATGATTCTGACTCAGTTGAAGAAATTCAAGAACCAGTTCTTGAAGAACCAATCGAACAAAATATAGATCCCTTGATGCAAACACCTAGTTATCAATGGATGAGAGATCACCCTGAAGAACAAGTTTTTGGTGACACTCAAGCTGGAGTTCGAACCAGACATCAACTAGATGCAATGATTGCATGTTTTCTATCTCAATCTGAACCTAAGGAAATAGAAGAAGCTTTAAAAGATCCAGGCTGGATACTAGCTATGCAAGAAGAACTAATGAATTCGAAAGAAATCAAGTATGGGAATCGGTAGAAAGACCAGTTCATGTGAATATCATTGGAACCAAATGGGTTTTCAGAAACAAACTTGATGAAGATGGGAATATCATCAAAAACAAAGCTAGACTTGTAGCTAAAGGATATTCTCAAGCAGAAGGCATAGACTTTGATGAAACTTATGCACCAGTTGCAAGATTGGAAGCAATCAGGATATTTCTTGCCTTTGCTGCTCACAAAAAGTTCAAAGTTTACCAGATGGACGTTAAAAGCGCATTTTTGAATGGAATTCTTGAAGAAGAAGTGTATGTTCAACAACCACCTGTATTCGAGATCAAAGATCAAGCTGATAAAGTTTTCAGACTAAGGAAAGATCTTTATGGACTTAAACAAGCACCAAGAGCTTGGTATGAGACTCTATCTCAGTTTCTAGTGGATAATGGATTTATCAAAGGAACTATCGACAAAACTTTATTCAGAATGAAAAATGAAGAGAACACTCTACTTGTTCAGATCTATGTTGATGACATTATTTTTGGATCAGAAAATGAACAGCTATGTGAGAAATTTGCAAGTTTAATGAAGAGCAAATTTCAGATGAGTATGATGGGAGAATTGAATTATTTTCTTGGATTACAAGTTAAACAACTAGATGATGGAATCTTCATTCACCAAACCAAGACTCATCAAAAATTTTGGTATGGAGAAATCAGCTGGAATTTCTACACCAATGGGAACCAACATCAGGCTAGATGAAGACAAAGAAGGCAAAGATGTTGATCAAACAATTTACAGAAGAATGATTGGAAGCTTACTCTATCTTACAGTAAGTAGGCCAGATATATCTTTTACTGTTGGTGTATGTGCAAGATTTCAGTCGAAACCAAAAGAAAGTCATCTCACATGTCTAAAAAGAACCTTGAAGGACCTGAAAGATACAGATGGAGTTGGAATTTGGTATTCAAGAGAAGGAGAATTCAAGTTGATATCTTACTCAGACTCAGATTATGCATGATGCAAAGTGGACATGAAGAGCACCTCAGGCACTTGTCAGCTACTAGGAAATGGACTTGTGTCTTAGTTTAGCAAAAAGCAAAATTCTATATCAACTTCAACAGCTGAAGCAGAATACATAGCAGCTGGATGTTGTTGTGCTCAAGTTTTATGGATTAGACAGCAATTAAGAGATTATGGGATAGAAGAAGGAATGATTTCCATAATGTGTGATAACACAATTGCAATTGCAATAACTGACAATCCGGTTTTACACTCAAGGACAAAGCACATTGATGTGCGTCACCACTTTATAAGAGATCATGCTGAGAAAAAGGATATTATAGTACTTTATGTACCTACTGAAGATCAGTTGGCTAATATCTTTACAAAGCCATTGGACAAAGAAAGATTTTCCAAACTGACAACTGAATTGGGGATAATCAAAGTCAGTTGAAGTCAGTTAAGCCAGAGATTCGTCAAGGGGATTAATCTTTGTTATGCTGGGTGAGCTTATTTAACAGATTAGTCATTGATATCAACATTCTCAAACTGATCAACTAAAACTGAACGGAACTGAAAAACTGAACCCAGACAGTTTTATTCTAGTCAACTTAAGTCAATGGTTGATAAGATAAAACCGACAGCAGTTATATCGCATTTAATTACCTCGGTTTCTGTTAGAATATGTAGCGTGTACACCTCATTACTGTCAGAACAGTACATGTCTTGGTTACACAAACCATCATGGAATTTGAATAGTTGTACTAATCAACCGTCAATATATTACCCCTATATATCCAACCTCTGTTCACATTTCCTTAAAAATCAAAAATCAGATTTTTCATAATCTCCAAATTCAATTTTTGTTTTCACACTCAAATTCAAAAATGGCCACTTCAAGGAAATCACAAGAAGAAAGATTGATCACAGAGCTAGATGTGTATACTTTCGAAATTTATGAAACTATGTGTAACAACACTCTGTTAGCGAGTTATATCTGCGAGAAGATCCAAAAACAACCCAGATTAAGAAACCTTATGGAGGTTACTTTCAACGAAGAACGCGATGTGGAAGGATTTTACAGTTCTGGGAGAATATTCGTTTGGTAAGAGACTCACTAATCACTACAGTTCGTGGAGATCGTATTATTATCAATGAACGAGTCATGAAGTCGATACTTGGTTTCACAAACTCATCTATGACATCAATATATTTGACTTCTCTACCATTGAAAAGAGACGCCTTTCTTAGGCAGATTTCACTATCTAAGGAACCAGCAGAAGTTGATATCCATGTAGATAAACTCAAGCTAGAGTTTGGATATCTCAGCAGATGGCTCAGCAAACATGTTATTGGAAAATCCAAAGGAATCGGTACATTATCCAATGACAATGTTTATCTTGTGAACATAATTTGGGACGAAATAGAACTCAATTGGGCCGGTTATGTCGTCAATCAGATAAAGAAGCAACACTTGGCTGAACTAGAAAGTGTACAAAGAGCTCAAGCTGAAGGACAAGCAACTATTGGCAGATTCCGACTAAAGAAAACACTCAGTGGAATCATTCAATTTTATTTGGAAAAACTCAAGGCAGGGAAGGTAGCAAGACAAACTGCAGCTACAACTATCAATACAGAGGAACCTGCAGCAGTTACAAGAACAACTTCCCAACCTGAAGCCAGATAGAAAACTATGTCTCAGCAGGAAACTGAACACAAAGGAATCAAGCGGAAAGCTGACTCAGCAAAAGAAAAATCAGTTGTGAAATGTTTGTACCCAGGAACTTCAAGTAAGAAAGCACCAACTGAGGGGGAACAACAACAACTAACAACTGAAGTTGCAATGAAATACATTCTTGCTGATGATAATTCTCAGTTATAACACCAATCAAGTCAGCAACAAGCCCCAGTTTTTGAAGCCAATAGAATCATCAAGCTAATGAAGATGAAACTCAAACTAGAAGATTCTCATGATGCTATCTTACAATCTGAAGAAAAGTTACTCTTGAAGGAATTGGAAATTAGAGATCTATATACTCTATTTCCTATGTCAGAGTTTCTTGCAAATTGTTTCAATAGATTCACTGAACTAGCTCAACGAAGAGAATCAACCACATCATCTATTCCTAGAGGTACTTCAAAGAAGAAGGATGATGATGAAGATGATAATTCAAGGAAAGAGGATGGTATGACTACAGTTATGCAGACAGACACTCAACCTCAATCTCTGGCCATGCAAACTGTAATTCAGCAAGAAGATTTTCCAGTTGGAAATCAGATAACTGAAAATCAGCAAGCAGCTGATGATCACCAACTTATGATCATTGAAGATATCACTCAGTCTAAAGATCAAGCAGAAGCAACGTATGATCCTTCTGATATCCTGACAAAGGACGAATTGGCCAAAGTTCATGAGAACTTGAAGTTTGTGCTCAGTAAAAAGGATGCATACAATGGCCTTCTATCAAACATCTTTGGATATCTAGATTACAGGACTAAAACAGATATCTCAGTTCATGCAAGACTAGAAATGATCCATAAGTCAAGTTCAAGTTCTGCTTCAGAAATTTTGTTACTTAAACAGAAACTTGAAGACTCAACCGCAGTAGATAGGGAAACACATGCTCAGGCTCACTGGCATATGAATCAGCACATCTACGGGTTAGAGACTCAACTCAAAGAAGTACTTGCTTCTCAGCAACGTATCTCAGCCAATCAACAGGCAAACCATGCTTTGGTAGATCAATTGTATGATGCCAAAAAGGGGGAAGCTGAATAAGAAAAGCTGAAGTTACTCAAAGAAATGAAGCGACTTGAAGACGAATTGGAAAAATATAAATCAGATCCAAAGTTCTTAAAGAAAGAGTTAACTGATGAGCAGCCCATTGAGAAATATAGTCAACCTAAAGATCGGAGAGCTACTCTTACAAAGGATCTGTGGTTAAAGTTTGTCAAAGATCATAATCCTATCAAAGCCAAGTACAAGGATAAGACTATTGAAGAATCCTTGAACTACTTCTTATCTGATGAACTTTACAATCAGAAAATGGTGCAATACAAGAAGATCAAGAAGATTGAAGACAAACTTAAGATAAAGGATAAAGTTGAACAAATGAAAGCTGATGTAGCTGAATTTGAAAAATACTACCTGAATGAATCAGCTTTACCAAAGCATTTTATGGAGGAAATGGAAAGAAGGAAGTCAAGTAGACTATAACAAGACCTTTTCTAAGTAAGACTCAAAACTAGAACATGATTATCGTCTACATGACAAAGAGATGAAGTACATCTCAGTCAAACAAAAAGCACAAAAAGGAACTTAGCCTTTAGTCAAATTTATTTGAACAAAGTGTAACGATTCTAGTTTTTGTGTATTCTAATGAAATCTAGTTTTTAAGTTTTACATTGTTTTGATCTTTAAGCTTTTCTTTTAGGGAGAGTTTTGGCATCATCAAAAAGGGGGAAATTGTTGGAAATAAAATTTATGTTTTGATGATAATTCATCGTATTTACTCAGAATATTATCTTAACCTCATTGATAAAGTGCTGAAGCTAGCTGTCATAGTTGAAAGCTAAAATATGTCTAGAACTGAATGTATATGTCTTACTAGAGTCTGATAATTGTATAGGTTACACAGAAAAGCATTGTAATATTTAGTGTGTCGTGAAACTGAAAACTGGAAGTGATTTAGAAAACTGGAAATCATTAAGATGAACAAACTCACTCAGAATACACCAATATGAAACTGAAGAAGATAAGTTCGCTGAGGGACACAGACTCAGTTGGCTTATCTATAAGATTGAGGAACTGAGGGTTCAAACTCAGTTGATGAAGAACTAAGGGTCACAGACTCAGTTATAGAAGATTGAAGAACTGAGGGTTCAAACTCAGTTATGAAGATTACAAGTCGAGACTATAAAGTTAGACTTCAAGCAAGTTTGTGGTAACCTGAACTGACCTTATAGATCTCGTATGAAGACCTAAGAACTATAAAGGACAATAAATTCTTAGAAGATGACTTTATGTGGTGTACTCTGATTAATTCAATTATAATCAGATGAAAAATGGAGTACTGATATTTGAAGAAGAGTAATATCTCAGTTAATGCTCCAAGTTAGTCAAGAAACTGACAACTGATGAACTCGTATAAAACTGATCAGTAAACTCAGTTTTATATGTCAGCCATCCAACAAACTGATAGTACATTCGAACGTTTTAAAGGAAGCAATTCTATTGGATGAAATACTGACACATCAGAATGGTCAGAAAATATAGCCGTTACAAGACAGACGTTGATACAATTAGAATTGAAACAAGATGAACGTTGGACCTCACACTATAAATAGAAAACTTTGCACCAAGAACAAAAACAACAGAATTATCAAGAGCCACAAGCATTTTTGTGCATTAGTCGTTTTATTCGAATTGCTATCATTTCTGCGCTATAACAAGATCATATCTAGGATTTCTTCAAGTGTTCAAGCTACACAGAATTTATCCAGATTCAGGCACTTCGAAGAACCACAAACAAGAATCAATTCAGCCCAACCTTGATTCTACATCAAAGGTTTAGACTGTGAAGCAAACCAGTAAGGTTTTGCCAAGGACAGTTGTCACAGGAGTCGGGTAGACTGTGTTTGTTGTGGTAGCTGGTGAAGATGCATACGTAACCCTTCAAGGACCAGTGTTCAAGCAATTGAAAAGCATAAATTCTACATGTTCTACAACTGTTTAGATAGTGAAGCTAGGGATTAGCCAAGGACTATTGTTTTGGACTTTTTGTAATAGTTCACCTCAAGAAGTTCTAGTGGAATTTTCCTCCGCACCATAGGGGAAGAGAGGACTGATATGATTACACCACTTGGAACCTCTATAATTCTTGCTTATTTACTTTACGCATTTATTTATTTACTTAGCATTTATCTACAGCATTCTAATAATTGATTGTTATACACCTCACTGCTCACAGACTGATATTCACCAGAATTCAGTTTAATACACAGCTTTCACATGGAATAACAATATCAAGAAAAAGGCTAGAACTATATCCGCTGCCGGTTGGCTCAGTTTTGCTTAAGTCAGTTTGACTTAAACTCAGCTTAGTCAGCTCAACTCCATACAAGTTTTAACTGAATTATAATTTGTTTTAAATCCAGTTTTTAGGGACAAGTTTATTCACCCCCCCCCCCCCCCCCCCTCTAAACTTGTGTTAGCCTTTCCAAGGGACCAACATGTCCTCACTGGAAAAAGGCTGTTATGGAAGAACTTCATGCCTTAGAGGACATTCACACCTGGGATCTTGTCAATAGACCTAAAGATGTAAATCCAGTTGGATGTAGATGGTTATTCACTCTGAAACACAATCCTGATGGAACTATTAATTGGCATAAAGCCAGATTAGTTGCTAAAGGATACACCCAAACCTTTGGGATTGACTTCCATGAAACTTTTTCTCCCATAGCTAGACTGAATACTGTATGGATTATTATCTCCATTGCAACTGTGAATAATTGGGCATTACATCAAATGGATGTAAAAATATGTTTCCCAATGGTAACCTTAGAGAGGAGGTGTATATGCATCCTCCTCCTGGTTTTGTTGTCAAACCCAGTCTTGTGTGTAGATTGAATAAATCCTTATATGGATTTAAACAATCTCCCAGGGCATGGTTTGAAAGATTCTCCAAAGTTATGAAAAAATGAGGATATGCTCAAGGGCATAGTGATCATACCCTATTCTACCAACACACTGAAACAGGAGGAGTTACTATCCTCATTGTATATGTTGATGACATTGTCATCACTGGTAATTTAAGTTCTGATATTGATAATCTGAAAAATCTTCTCAAAAATGAGTTTGAGTTCAAGGATCTCGGACCACTTAAGTACTTCTTGGGCATTGAATTTGCCAGATCTACTGATGGCATCCTCCTTACTCAAAGGAAGTACACTATAGACCTGCTGAAAGAATATGGTTTACTGGGGTGCAAACCAGTAGATACTCCTATTGACAACACTGTGAAATTAAGGAAGAATGATGATGGAGATCCCATCAACCGAGAAAAATTTCAGAGACCGGTGGGAAGATTAATCTACTTGTCTTACACAAGACCTGGCATCTCCTATGCTGTCAGTCAACTAAGTCAGTTCATGCACTCTCCAAAGCAAATTCACCTTGATGGCGCTATGAGATTACTGAAATTCCTGAAATGTAGTCCAGGCAAGGGCATATTGTTCAAATCACAGGGTACAACTAAAATTGAAGGCTATGTTGATGCAGATTGGGCTGGATCAGCCACTGATAGAAGATCCACTTCAGGATGGTGTATCTATCTCTTTGGGAACTTAGTTATCATGGAGAAGCAAAAAACAATCTGTAGTTGCAAGGAGTTCTGCTGAAGCAGAGTATAGGGCAATTGCCCTAGGGATATGTGAACTGCTGTGGATTCAAATGGTTATGAAAGAATTGAAGATACCTTATTCAAGACTGATAAATATGTTCAGTGATAGAAAATCTGCTATTGAAATCTCTAATAATCCAGTCCAACATGATAGGACTAAACACATAGAGATTGATAGGCACTTCATAAGAGAAAAACAAGAAGATGGCAGTATTTACCTCTCTTACATCAACACCAAACAACAAGTTGCTAGACATATTCACAAAAGGCCTGCCTAGACGACCATTCCACCAATTCAGTAGCAAGCTTGGTTTATTGGATATATATAAACCAGCTTGAGGAGGAGTATAAGTTATTATATTTGTTATTAATATTATGTTGATAATATTAACATAATATTATGTTGGTATTATTAATATTATGTTGTTACCATTAATTATGTAATTAACTTAATACAGCTGTTATATAAACTTGTATTAAGTAGTGCTAGCTGTCTTGCCGCCCATGTCTTTATGTCCTCTTTATGTCCTTGATCCTCTACTACCCATTATTAGCCCACACTACATTCAAGTCTTTGTCTAGTACATCTTGTAATATAAACTCAACTGCTATACTCATATTGAATAAGAAGAATATTATTCTCTTCTCTCTCTCTTTCTCCTCCTAATTTCTACAAAGAGTTATGGTTCAAACTGCCCAGAATTCATGTAGCATGGTGTGATAACATAAGCGCAACATTCTTGGCTCAAAGCCCAGTGTTCCATGCTAGAACAAAGCACATTGAATTTGATGTCATTACATTAGAGATTTGGTGCTCAAAAAGACAATTTATGTGCAATTCATTCCCTCAGCACACCAGCAAGCAGATTTCTTAACTAAAGCTTTACCATCAGGGCTATTCAATCACTTCAAGTCCAAGTTGAATGTTGATGATCCACCATCCACCTTGAGGGGTGCTGTTAAGAGAATTGAAGATTATCATGATGACATGATAAGATGATTAGGTGTATGGGTGTTTATTGTGACAAGTGTCACATAGAATCTTTTGATAGATTGTGTAGTACACTTTTATGTAATTGTATGTTGCATTATATTCCCCTACTGTGTAAGCTGAGAACTAAGAAATGAATCATATTGAATTTTACTAAGAATCTGTCTCTTTTGCATATATTATCAGTGCTTAATTCACCTTATTAATGGAATAAATCTTACACATAATTTCCTTTCCAAAGCAAAATACATCTAGTGATGGATCTAAAATAAATTAAAGAGAGTATAAATATAAGTTAATTCCAGCAGATTATCATCAATAGATGTTAATTAATTCAACATTTTTTTTTCTCCAGATTTTACATATTGATTATGAAAACGGGTCCATAAACCTTGGTTTATAAAGTCAAAATCATATTTCACTATTATTAATGTAATGAATGTAAAATTTTTAAAATTGTTTGATGAATAATAAATTGAAGGTCGTAAAGTTTGAAGGATGGGTCTTATGTGATCACTCCATATTTATTGAGTGACTATATTCCACAATCCGAACCACATAATTTTAACACGGATGCAACCTGTATGGTCGATTTTCTGACGCGTAATCACTCCACAAAAATAGAGTTATGAGGAAAGACTTGACTAAATTTGAAAAGATAATGAATTGGTGGTTGTAAAGTTTGATGAGTAATAATTGAAGGTAAAATGAAATGCACTTTATGATGGGGTACTACTTTTTCCTCTAAAAGGAGTAATAATTGTCTATTCCTAAAAATAAAATAAAAACCCTTCAAACAAAAAAAACAAATGTCCACTAGTAGGTCGTGATTCGTGAATCTTTCATGAAAAGAACAGGACATCGCTAAAAAAAAAAAGAACGGCACATGTTAAATAAATAATGCAACCCAATCATTGAAATTTTTTTTTTTCTTAATTGAAGAAAAATTTGATTTTTTCATATGGAACTTAAAGGACGGAGGTATGAAGTATGTTTAGGGGGCTAAGCCCACTCGAATAAAAAAAATATTACATTAAAAAATCGATGTAATCCAGTTTGTTTCCTAAAATTTTCTTAATCCAATTCACCTGACAAATCAGATATAGTTTATTACCCGCCTTACAATCAACATGTGGCTAAGCCAATCACCATTGGTTATTTTATTTTATGTTTTCATTTTTTCCCTCGAGAATTAGTATATTTGAATAAAAGCTTCAATAATATTGTGAGATTCCATCATGTTTCAAATTTAAAATATTAATAGGTAATGCACTTGAATGATACAACATATTTTTCTATTTATGATATTATGACATGCGTACGTATATCATGAATCATGTTGTTGCAACAACAAAATATGCCACAATAACCATATTAAAACATAACAAAATATCGAGGATGTCGTGCAAAACATAAGAATAAGAAAGTTTAATAAGCAACTCGTGACACATACAGTAAATGCACATCAGAGCATACTAAATCATTACAATGGCCATTGCCGCTATGCTTTGAAATGCTTTGCTAGTTAGACTTATTATGAGATTGACACAAATTTCAGAATGGTTTTGGAGTAAGTATGAATTGATTATAATTCACACAAGCACACCTTTCAATGTGTTTAATTGGATTTTGCCATCTCTTGATGAGACCTTTGACGGTATTCAGAGGCTTACCATTCAGTGGATTGACAGCATGAATAATTCATGGAATCTATTTGTATATTTGCTTAGTGTTCTTTGAAAGCTTGCTTAGCCCTTAACGAATAACATAAAATAACAAACAGTAACCAATTAGGTAGAATGACAAAAATAACAAACAATGCGTTACTTTTTAGTAGTGCATGTGAAGTGACAGATAAAACTTGATCGAGGGTAATAAGATTTAAGGATAATTATATACTTTTGTGTACTTATTGCAGGGAAGAAATCATTTACATGGATGGGAAGGATTCCAAGGGTGAACATTTTAGAGCCAGAACTTGTTAAAGAAATGTTGTTTAACCATGGAAATTCCAAAAGAACTTTGAGCTCCACAACCCACTTGTTATGCTATTGCTCTCTGGTATTGGTAGTTTAGAGGGTGATAAATGGGCCAAACACAGAAAATTATTTCCCCTGCTTTCACTCTTGAAAAACTCAAGGTTCATATAATTATTTTTCTTTATAAGTATACATATTATATACTATATATTAAAACACTTATATTTCTATTTATCCAACAATGTATATGGATAAAATTGTAAAAACAAATTATTTTTTAGTTCAGGTTTATAGTGTTTATCAAACGGTCTAAACACTAAAATTATTCAGTTGCTTAATATATTCAGATTTCAGACTTCATATAAAACGGCGTTTGACTCTCATAGTCCCTCTAAGGCTGTGGGCTCTTAGCTAGCGATTATGGCAGCCGCTCTCTCGGCGGAGGTGTTAGTCACACTTCCGGGCTCCTCTCTCCATTCGATGGCGGCGGTCCACGTTGGTGGTTCATCGTTGCCTTTGCTGGTTCTATATGTTCATCCCACTCCAGCTCTTCCAATTAGGTTTTTTGTCTGTGTTGTTCTGTAGTTTTTGGCCCTCATGGGGCTTTCCTTTTGTTAAAGCGGCTCCATTGTAGCCTTTGCTTTAATAGTCGGTTGTTCCTTTTGTTGTATAGTTTGTTGTTCTATGTTTTTTGTCCGGCTTTGTTTGTACTTTTCTCCGGTGTTATCCAGCATTAATAAAAGCTTTCGTTTTTTGAGGGAAAAAAATATTTAGTCAATTCCTAAAAAAAAAAAAAAAAAAAAAAAAAAAAAAAAAAGAGGAAGGTCCACTTGTGAGTCGTGATTCGTGAATCTTCATGCAAAGAACAGCACAGAATAGCACATGTGATAATAAATGATGCAACCCGTACCTTTGCGTTTTTGGTATGGAACTTCTATATCTCGCAACCAAATTTTCTGATCACGTGGCTAAGCCAATCACCACATGTGATAATAAATGATGCAACCCGTACCTTTGCGTTTTTGGTATGGAACTTCTATATCTCGCAACCAAATTTTCTGATCACGTGGCTAAGCCAATCACCATTGGTTATTTTATTTTATGTTTTCATTTTTTCCCTCGAGAATGAAGATCACCTGTCCAATTTGTGTGTCTAATTTCGGTATCTAAGTAAAAACGACGTCGTTTTATGTGTGTTTTATTTTTTGGTTTTTATTTTTATTTTATTTTCTTCAAGAAATAAAACACACATGAAACGACGTCGTTTTTACTTAGACATCGAAATTAGACACATAAATTGGACAGGTAATCTCATCCCCTCGAGAATGTAGTAGTATTTGAATAAAAGCTGGTGAATTATTAATTTCTTCAATAATATTGTGAGATTCCATAATGTTTCATACTTGAATGATACAACATATTTTTCCATCTGCGATATTATAACATGTGTGTATTATGAATCATGTTGTTGCAATAACGAAATATGTCACAACAACCATATTAAAACATAACGGAATATCGAGGAAGTAGTGCAAACATAAGAATAAGAAAGTTTAATAAGTGTTAAAGTATAGTATGAATTGTAATATGTTTGTCTTATTACCCTTTACCCCCTTAGATCTAATATCTTGTTAATCAAGTCATGGGCCTTCTATTGTGATATTGGGCCTCAGCTCTAGGGTATTATGTAACTGAAAACCTTCTGTGAAATGATTAAGTGAATTTCATCTCTTTACTAAGTTGGTATCAGAGCCGCTCTGATGGCCACCTCTACTACCGGAGCCGGAACACCACCGGTCTCCTCTGATCCGCCCAACTCTGATGGAATCCCCATTACCACCACACAAGAAGAAAACCCCATTGTCACCACACAATTCCCTATCTGTGTTGGGCTGAGTCCCGCTCCTACAAATCTCACTTCATCGTTCTCCTCCATTCCTTTTGTCACCGGATTTCCGTCACAACCCTTCATCCCTAGCTCGATTTTTACCTCTGGAGCGATGCTTGGTGGTCCGGTTTTTCCTCGTTCAGGATCTGCTATATCTGTGTCTCCTGGAAGCACAACTGTTAACCTAGCGCCGTTTGGAGCTCATCTTCCTCCAACCTGCTCTGTGAAACTTGACCGCAACAATTTTCTTCTGTGGAAATCAACAGTTCTCCCCATCATTCGAGGGCACCATCTTGATGGATACATTCTGCGCACTACACCTTCACCACCAGAGTTTGTGTTCACCACTGCTAATGGATCCTTCTCTATGCCAACTCCGGTCAAGAATCCACCTTTGAAACTTGGACCACCACGGATAATTTACTCACGGGTTGGCTCATGAGCCAAATGACAGAACAAGCTCTCACTGAAGTCATTGGGTGCAGTTCGGCTCGAGAAGTCTGGGCCACTCTTGAGACTCTCTTCAACAGCCAATCTGAAGCCAAGATGTTGCAATTGAAAACTGCTTTGACACGAACAGAGAAGGGAAACAAGTCCATGATGGACTATCTCGCTCAAATGAAATCCTACTCTGATGGACTTGCTGCAGCAGGCTACCCTATAAGCAAATCAGAACTTATTCTCGCTGCACTAGGTGGACTTGGGAAGGACGTACTATGAGTCAGTCATCGTCAATCTCACCTCTCGTATAGGGTCCTTGTCCTGGCAAGAGGTACAGGCTCAACTCCTTACACATGAGCACTTAATTGCACGTTTTAATCCCTCTGCTGGGTCAGAATTTGGGCATTCAGCACATGTTGCTACAAATAGAGGTGCTGGCACTGGAAGAGGTGTTTTTGGAAACAACGAGAGGAGGTTATTCGATTCAAACGAGAGGTAGAGGAAGGAATTCGGTAGGCAGAGGTAGGGGAGGCAGGTCCCCTGCTCCAACAAGTTCCTCAAATTCGAATGGTCCCAAACCTACTTGTCAAATCTGCAGTAAAGTTGGCCACATTGCTGCAAAGTGCTGGCACAGATTTGACTCAAATGTGAATCCCTCTGGTGAGGATGGAACACAGAGGAATGCAGCCTATTTGGCTTCACCTGATACTGTAGGTGACCCCAGCTGGTATGCAGACAGTGGAGCTACCAGTCATGTTACATCAGACCTCAACAACCTGCACATCAACTCTGTCTATGAAGGATCAGATGCCCTTACTATAGGAAATGGTAAGCACTTGCTTATTGCTAATACTGGTCAAAGCACTTTTTGTACCCCTCATTCACAAATTGAACTTAAACACATTTTACATGTTCCTGAAATAACCAAAAATCTTGTCTCTGTTTCTAAGCTCACTCATGATAACTTATGCTATATTGAGTTTCATTCTGGCTCTTGTTTTGTTAAGGACAAAATCACAGGGAAGGTTCTTCTGGAAGGCAAAGTTAGAAATGGCCTTTACCAGCTGTCTATTCCTCCAATCAAGACCTCCTCCACAAGCTCTCCTCAATCCAAGCATCTTCATCGCTCTTTCGGCCTACTCTCCGGTCATCTACAAATTGAGTCGGTCCACTAGTAGTCGTCAGGTTAAGAAAGAGTCTGTAAATCTCTGGCATGAAAGGCTTGGCCACCCTTCATCCAGCGTGTTGAGTCTTATCCTAAAAAGATGCAATAAAGTTTTGAATTCTGAGTTTGTATTTTGTGATGCTTGTCAAATGGGTAAAATGCATGCCTTACCTTACTCTAATTCCTCCTCTAGGGCTGAAAATGTGTTGGAACTTATTCATGCTGATTTGTGGGGACCAGCTCCTGTTCAAAGTTCTGGTGGTTTTCTCTATTATATCCAATTTCTTGATGATTCTAGTAGATATGTCTGGACTTATCCACTAAAACGAAATCGATGCACCGGCAAGCCTTTACACACTTCAAAGCCCTAGTTGAAAATCAATTCAGTACAAAAATTAAGTGTCTTCAATCTGACTGGGGTGGAGAGTTTAGAACCTTTGAATCTCATCTTAAGGATTTTGGAATTGTTTTTAGACATCCCTGTCCTCATGCTCATAGCCAAAATGGTAGAGTAGAGAGAAAGCATAGGCATATCACTGAAATGGGATTGACTCTTCTAGCTCAGGCCTCCCTGCCACTCAAGTTCTGGTGGCATGCTTTTCAATATGCTACACATCTGATAAATATTCTTCCAACCCCTCTCTTAGGGCAGAAATCTCCCTTTGAACTGTTATTTAAGAAACAACCAGACTATCTCAACTTAAAAGTGTTTGGATGTGCCTGTTTTCCTTATTTAAGACCCTTCCAAAGTCAAAAGTTTCAGTTCCACACTACCAAATGTGTCTATCTTGGCCTGAGTCCTAATCATAAAGGTTTCATGTGTCTTGATCCCCACACTCAAAGGTTGTACATATCAAGGGATGTCAAGTTTAATGAATCTGATTTTCCTTCCTTAAAAAGGTCCATCATCACAGACCCTGTTATTCATACTCTTCCTGTCACCACTTATCTCCCTGTGCCTCCATCCATTCATATGAACTCTGAGTCTTCAGCACCAACCAAACCTATCATGTCTGGTTCATCTGTGACACCTACCTCACCTCCTAATTCTAACCTCCATCAAAGCCCTGGTTCCAGTCCTTCTCTTCCCAACACTGCCTCTCTTTCTAGTCCTTCACTCTCCCTGTCACAGTCTCCAACTCAAACTCATACCACCACTCCACATGATCAATCTCCAAAAGCTTCGTGTCCAGGTTCTTCCTTATCCACGAAAAATTCTCACCCCGCTTCTCCTTCTACTCCCACATCACCACAAATCACCTCAAAACTTCCATCCTATGCGCACTTAGAGCTAAGGATGGAATTCTCAAACCAAAGAAAATTTTCTCCTATGTAGCACATAGCAAATGCTTACCTTATCCTACTGAACCTACAAGGGCATCAGATGCCCTCAAAGATCCCATATGGAAGAAGGCAATGGATGAGGAGTTCAAGGCCCTCAGTCTTAACAAAACTTGGAAGCTAGTCCCACCTTCCTCAAATCAGAAACTGGTAGGAAATAAGTGGGTATTCAAGGTAAAGCTAAACACTGATGGGAGTGTTGCCAAGCACAAGGCAAGGCTAGTAGCAAAGGGGTTCAGTCAAACCTATGGCCTTGATTATTTTGAGACCTTCAGTCCTGTTGCAAAAGCTCCTACTATCAGAGTAATCCTTACTGTAGCAGTCTCCCTACACTGGCCCATACACCAAATTGATATAAATAATGCCTTTCTAAATGGCAATTTGACAGAACAAGTGTTTATGCCTCAGCCTGAAGGATATGAAGATGTGGACAAACCACACTATGTGTGTTGCTTACAAAAAGCACTGTATGGGCTCAAGCAAGCTCCCAGGGCATGGTTTGATGCACTGAAAACTCAACTTGTGCAGTGGAATTTCAAGCAGTCCAGGGCAGATAGCTCCTTGTTTGTTTTTCATAATCACTCCAAAATTCTATATGTTCTTATATATGTTGATGACATTCTAATAACTGGCAATGACAGCAAGGTCATCAAAAGGTTCACTAACCTACTGCATTCAAAATTTGCTTTGAAGGATCTTGGGCAAGTCAGCCATTTTCTCGGTTTGGAGGCTTATAGAGATGCCTCGGGTTTGTTCCTTCACCAAAGTATGTATGCTTCTCAACTGCTGGACAAGTTCAATCTGGGAAACTTGAAGCCATGTCCTGCTCCCTTAGCTACTACTGCAAAGTTGTACACTGAGGATAGTCCTCTCATGACAAATCCTTCACTGTATAGGAGTATTCTGGGAGCTCTGCAATATCTGACACTTACTAGACCAGATTTAACTTTTGCTGTGAATGTCTTAAGTCAATTTATGCAGGCACCCAGGGAAGTTCATTGGCAATGTATCAAGAGGATTCTGAGATATGTGAAAGGCACATTGCAACATGGTTTACATTTCAAGGCTACTCCAGCTCACCATATCACTGCTTATTCTGATGCTGACTGGGCATGTAACCTCATTGATAGAAGATCCACAGCTGGCTACTGTGTTTACCTTGGAGATTCACTTGTGTCTTGGAGCTCAAAGAAGCAACAAGCTGTGGCACGATCTAGTACAGAAAGTGAGTATAGAGCCCTTGCTAATGTGGGATCTGAAGTACAATGGCTCAGGTCTCTCCTTACTGAAATCAAATGGCCTCTTCAAGCTGTTCCAGTCACATGGTGTGACAATCTTGGGGCTCAAGCTCTTGCCTACAATCCTCTCTTTCACTCAAGGACAAAGCATATAGAGCTTGATGTTCACTACATCGAGATTTGGTTGCAAGAAAGTCACTCTCCGTTGCTTATATTCCTCGGCCGACCAAACAAATGATCGTTTCACTAAACCTTTATCTCACTCCAAATTTGCGAATTCGACACAAGCTCAATGTTGTTGACACCACCTTTCGCTTGAGGGGGATGTTAAAGTATAGTATGAATTGTAATATGTTTGTCTTATTACCCTTTTACCCCCTTAGATCTAATATCTTGTTAATCAAGTCATGGGCCTTCTATTGTGATATTGGGCCTCAGCTCTAGGGTATTATGTAACTGAAAACCTTCTGTGAAATGATTAAGTGAATTTCATCTTTTACTAAGTATAAGCAACTCGTGACTCATACAATAAATGCATAGCAAAGCATACTAAAGCATTACAACGGCCATTGCCGTGATGCCTTGAACTGCTTTGCTAGTTAGACTTATTATGAGATTGACACAAATTTCAAAATGGTTTTGGAGTAAGTATGAATTGATTTTAGTTCACACAAGCACACCCTTCAATGTGTTTAATTGGATTTTGCCATCTCTTGATGAGACCTTTGACGATATTCAGAGGCTTATCATTCAGTGGATTGACAGCAGAAATAATCCATGGACTCTATTTGTATATTTGCTTAGGGTCTTTGAAAGCTTGCTTAGTGAATTTGGATTTTAGTTTAGTACTGAAATGTTGTATGCTCCGTTAGGAGCTAAGCTTGCTAGCATCTTTAGATATATGAATAATTTTTGTTAGTAGCGGATACACTATATACTAATACATTCTTTAGTGTGGTACTAAGACCACCCAAAAGTCCAAAACCCCCCTAAATCTGCATCTGCCACTGTGGATGTGTCACGAGTGACACATGACAATTGTACATCATTGATCATGATATAATTAGATCACTGTATCAATGGTGTAAAAGTGTATTGTGTCTTCTACTATGACAGTACCGTTGTGGTAGTAACCTCCATGGGCGCGCCTAGGCATGGGCCAACAAGCCCAGAGCCCCTCTTAAAATTGACAATTTTGGGGCCCTCTGTTATATATTTGTAGTGTATTTTAGATATATTTTTATTTAATTTAAATTAAAAAACTTAATACGTCTAAAATCAATACACATATTTAATAAAAAAAAAATGTTTTTTAACCAACTTATATATATTTTCCTACACCTGTTCATATAGTTTAGCCTAAAAATAACCGATACATCGGCTCTAAAACAAAATTTTGGTTTAGAGTCTCCGATTACACATTAACGCTCCTAGTAACATCACTCTATTTCTTCACCTATATAAGTAGCATAGCCAGTTGCTTAGTTTCCCACACTCAAACCTTCTCCTCTCCATATCTCAATTCTCACTAAGAGTGAAACACCATTGTCTTAAAAATGGAGGGGGATCTTATCAAGAAAGCCCTAGTGGCATCTCTCTTTGCATTAGTGTTAGGTTGGGTGTGGAGAATTCTTGATTGGGCATGGTTTACTCCCAAAAGGATCGAAAAACGCCTTAGGGAACAAGGTTTCCAAGGAAACCCTTATAGATTATTGGTGGGAGATGTTAATGAGAATGCAGAAATGCTTAAAGAAGCCATGTCTAAACCCATGCCTTTCAACAATGATGTTTTCCCACGTGTCATGCCTCACATTCACCATACCATTCAGAAATATGGTATCAAACAAAATAACCTTTTGCCGTTTACTTTGTTTATTTAAAATCCCCTCATTATTTCATGGCTAAATATGTTTTTTTTTTTTTTTTGTTAGACTGACCAAACATGCATAAATCAAGAACATTATTATTATTTTTATAAATACTTGTTGTAATAATAACAATCACCGTTAGTTAACCAACCCGAATAATAGCCCTTAACGATGATATATAACATAAAATAACAAACAGTAACCAATCGGGTAGAATGAGAAAAATAACAAACAATGCGTTACTTTTTCGTAATGCATGTGAAGTGACAGATAAAACTTGATTGAGGGTAATAAGATTTAATGATAATTATATACTTTTGTGTACTTATTGCAGGGAAGAAATCATTTACATGGATGGGAAGGATTCCAAGGGTGAACATTTTAGAGCCAGAACTTGTTAAAGAAATGTTGTTTAACCATGGAAAATTCCAAAAGAACTTTGAGCTCCACAACCCACTTGTTATGCTATTGCTCTCTGGTATTGGTAGTTTAGAGGGTGATAAATGGGCCAAACACAGAAAAATTATTTCCCCTGCTTTCACTCTTGAAAAACTTAAGGTTCATATAATTATTTTTCTTTATAATTATACATATTATATACTATATATCAAAACATTTTTATGTATTTATTGAATGTGATTAATTTCATGCAGGGCATGTTGCCTTCTTTTGCCATTTGCTATAATGATATGTTGAGTAAATGGGAGGCTACAGCTGCAAAACAAGGTTATATTGAGGTGGATATATTCCCAACATTTGATGTATTGACAAGTGATGTGATTTCTAAGGTTGCATTTGGTAGTACCTATGAAGAAGGTAATAGAGTTTTTAGGCTATTGAAAGAGATGATGGATCTCACCATTGACAGCATGAGGAGTATCTACATCCCTGGATGGTGGTAAGTATACGGTTCGTTTTTTCGCCATTTTTTCGCCATTTCCCAAGTTGTCACGTTAGAAAGTACCGTTAACGACAAAACACATTAAGTTATAATACACTTTTGAATAATATTACCATGCATAATATTTGTGTAGTGCCACATTTTAATAGATTGACGCGTCATGAGAGTTCTTAGTGTCCTACCGTCACAACATGTTCTTAAATTTATTGTGTTACGGTGGTTGGGACAAAAATATTATACCACTGATTATGATGAGTTCAATGTCATTCAGTGGCAATTGCTTAATTATAAATGGTGTATAAGTATCTTGTAACATACTATATTACAACCCATTTGATTATTAGAGTGTTGTGTCAGGATAATTGTGACAATACTAATTATGATAAGATCTAAGCCTTTTATTGAGCATATAATCATTATCGAGAGTGTAAAAATATCTTGAAACATATGTTATGACTCAAAATCAAAATGGTTATTACAATGTTGTCTTATTGTGACTGTAACAATAATATTAATTATACAACTGATAATAAGATCCAAGCTTTTCGGTAAGTATTTAATCATCATCAATAGTGCAAAAGTATCTTAAATATAGTTGAAACAAATCATTTTTATTATCAAGATTTCTTTAGTTAGCAAGTTATTGAAGGGGCATACCAAGTTGTCGTTTTGTGCATTCCCCATAATATAGACAATACATTGAAATGATTGATCGTTTACAAAATTGATGGTCTTGGTGAGACCACATAGTATCTATATCAATTCTACAATACCACTTTTTATTTATTTATTACAAATCATTTATAGTTATACTATCTGAGTTATACACATGGAGCAAATAAATGTCTGGTCCTCTTTAGCCAAAGTGTTAGATATGCAATTATTGAATTCTTATTTTGATTGGTACCACAAACTTCCAAATTTTGATTATTGAAATCAACAACTTTTACTGTTTTTTTTTTCAGACAAACAACTTTTACTAAAAAAAAGCATACTCCTACTTTGATTATATTTATATTTAGTGGTGCATACAAATTTTACCGTAGTCAACAACAATTAAAGAAACATATATATTATCTCATGCATATTTTTATTACAACTGTATAAAAATCATTGGCCACCGTAAAATTTATCGTACAGTTACGTGCCAACAAAGAAGAACAATAGGTTGAAGGCATGCAACAAGGAGATCACAGATATGATGAGGAACATCATCAACAAAAGGATGAAGGCCATCAATGCTGGAGAACCAGGTGAATCGAGGCGAATGTATACGTATAACCTATTAATAAACTTATATACTCGCTGAATATTTTTTCTGGATTCGTCATTACAGGTGGAGACGATTTACTCGGCGTGTTGTTGGATAGCAATGTACAAGAAATCAGAAAATCTGGGAACAAGAGAAACGTCGGGATGACGATTGATGAAGTGATTGATGAATGCAAATTGTTCTACTTCGCCGGCCAAGAAACCACCGGAGTATTGCTCACATGGTCCTCCATTCTCCTTAGCAAACACCCTGAATGGCAAGAACGTGCTAGAGAAGAAGTTCTTCAAACCTTTGGCAAAAACAAGCCCGATTTCGAAAGACTCAACCACCTCAAATATGTATTAATCTTTCTTACCTGATACTATGCATTCACTACATGCCAGACGTTCACTACATCCTTCACTGCATACCATCGTCACCATTGACCATCGTGAGACTCATGTTAATCACTGAGTCTTATACTTTGATCAATGTTGAGAAAGTGTGCAGTGAAATATGTAGTAGCTGAATCTGTAGTAAACAAATCATTCCCCTTGTGACAGGGAAAGAATTTGTCTACTAGACATTGAGTCATAACATGTATAACTACACACTTTAACATCATTGATCGGTGTGTATGACTCATTGATTGGTTTGAGCCTCACTATGATCAATGGTGAAAAGATTGTCTAGTGCAATATGTAATGAATATTTGTAGGGGATACATCATTGTCGTTTTTCGAAAATGATTTTTCCAAAGCACACTTAACCAAAACGTGTTTCACTATACACTTTATCATCATTGATCAAAGTGTACGGCCTATTAGTTGATATATGTCCTGTTATGATCACCAGTGACAAAAAGGTAGTTGAAGATATAGTAAACATCTGTAGTGGTTACATTATTTCCTTTAACAGGTAAATAATTTATCCACTACACATTATACAAAAACATGAAATACTTCAAACTTTATCATCATTGATCAAATTTTAAAACTCATTGATTGATATGAGTCTAACGATGACCGACAATGACAAAAATGTGTAATGAAAGTAGTAAACATTGTAGTGGTTGCATCATCACTGTTTTCGGGAAATGATTTGTCCACTACACATCGAACCAAAACATATACCATTACACACTTTAAATCTTCTATAGTAAGTTGTTGTATATATAGTGATTGATAATAATTTGTGTGACAATTATAGGTGAACATGATTTTGTACGAGACCTTGAGGTTGTACCCACCAGTGGTGGATCTAACAAAGGTGTGCCATCAAGACACAAAGTTGGGACCATACACAATTCCAGGAGGAACCCAAGTGATAGCGCTATCACTTATGCTACACAGAGACAAGACCATTTGGGGAGAAGATGCTTTAGAGTTCAATCCATGGCGGTTCGCTGACGGCGTCGCGAATGCAACCAAGAATCAAACTGCTTTTCTCTCATTCAGTCTGGACCAAGGGTCTGTCTTGGCCAAAACTTTGCTCTGTTGCAAGCTAAACTGGCTCACTATGCTTTTGCAACGTTTCACTTGGAATGTTTCACCATCATATGCACATGCACCATTCACTATCCTTACCATGCAGCCACAGTTTGGGTCCCATGTGATTTATAAGAAGCTTGAGTGAATGAAATCTATGTGGATGGGCCGGAAAGGGAAAGAAATCTATGTGGAGGGGCCGGGAAGGGAAAGAAATCTATATAGGGTGGTTTGGGCGTATTATTTCATGTATTATATTATTATGAAAATAATGAGACGAATGTCTCTACCCTTGTTTCTTAATTTACTGTCTTATCTTTTTGGACAAATTAGCATTATTATGTACTCCCCTCCATTTGGCAGTAAAAGTGAACGTTTGAAATTGATTTGTCTCATTTTAACATGAAGGGGTCAGAGGCCAGAAGGACAAAAAAAGATACAAAATGGAAAAAAAGGACAAGAAAAAAGAATAATGGTTGAGAAGACAAAACGCACGCATAATTGTATTTTAAATTTTCCTTATTTTAGATCAAAAACAGTCCTTTACAACCTTTAACCTTAACATGAATTTTTAAATAGTGGTTTGACCACAATAATTTAGTAAATACTCTATCAAGACCGAGGGTGTGAATTTATGTAATGACAGGACGCATATAGATCAATATTATGTACATTACTCATGAATGTGTAAATGTGTCTAGTAACACGTGTAGTGGCTCATGTTATGGGGCTTAATCATTTCCTTACATTATGGTACACAATTGGTATTTACATATATGATAATGTCGGATTTATCACAAACACGTTTTGTTAAGTAAACCGGTGGATATCTAGATTAAATGAGCGATCTTTCCGGTTTTAGTATAATGAATCTCAAGAATGATGATAATTAATATCAATAAAATTGGGGAAAAGGGCCAGATGGACAAAAAAAATATCATAAATGGGGATGGAAGGTCAACTTCCATTTTTTGTGATTAAAAATTATAAATTTACAATAAATGGACCAAAATACCTATGATTTTTTTTTCCCTTTGGAGTAAATGTCATGCCATAAATTGTCATTAATGTCGTGCCATAAATTGTAGAGAGTGACTCTACCAAATAAATTTTATTCAATGTAGTTACACAGTAACATAAAATGAAATAGTAACAATCAATAAAATATAGTTACGTACAATAAAAAAATTATAGTAACACAAGAAAATTTGTAGTAATATATAAAAAGAAATAGTTACAACCAAAAAATGTAGTAACAATCAAAAAACACGTAGTAACTGCAAATAAAAATAGATATGGTTACGGCCAAAAAATGTAGTAACCTTGAAAAAGTAAGAGTAACAGCCGATAAAATAGATGTAGTTACAGAAAAAAAAAAAATGTGGTAACATTGATATGAATCGAGTAAACATAAGTTGGAGTAATTTTGCATCAAAATTGTAGGTGAAGTGAATATTTTGTTTTACATTAAAATAAAAAATGTGTAATGATAATTGATGCGTAAATCATGAAGAATTGATTGGCAGTTATAATAAATGGTGAAGGAGCATTAAATGCATTGATTGGTAGAATAATTGGATGAATCACTCTTTTTTTTTCTTGGGTATAAAAGTATTAACTACAAGATTTTGACAGATCTAACCGAATGTGAAGCATCATGACTTTTTTATAAAAAATTATAAAATGGGGTATTGTTGGAAGTTTACACTATTTTTGTCCTGATTAATCTTTAATTTCCTTGCATCCTGATTTATAAGTAAATATGTCATTCTTGATAAAAATCTATACTTTTTACTTAATCTAAGCTCACCACAATCATGACAACTAATATCAAGTATATCAGCCACCTTTTACATATTCGAATCTGGAAAAGATTATCATTTAGATGTACTCCCTTCGTTTTTTTTTAACTATTCGAATCTTGAAAAGATTATCATTTAGATGTGCTCCTCCATTTGCTTTGTTTTTATTTATCGGTCATTTTACAATTACAATGCAACATTTATTATTTTTTCATCTTTATCCTTCATTTTAATAACCCAAATTTTGGTACAATTTTCTTGCATAAAGAATGAAAGGTAATTTTGTTATTTTACATCATATTTCAAACATATTAATCACTTTTTTAATCTATGTGATTTTTCTCTCTCAAACAGTTAAAAAAATAGAAGGAGTAGTAAGTTTATCAACAAGCTTTTCAACACATCATTGAGTGACACTTACTGATCACGTTGAAATTAGTACTATAAAGCATGCCTTTCTTTGCCCTGAATTATTCTCAATTGATAAATGATAGTCAGATTATTGCATGTAATGTGTGTCAATTGCCTAGTGTCGGTTCCTTGATCGTTAATTCTGCATCTTTGTATTTTATCCCGACATTTGGTACTGTTCGACCTCGTTTACGTGATTTTCAGGAGTACCATGTTATGGAGCTAAAGAGGAGTGAGTCCGGATTATAGAAAAGACATTGGGCCGAAGTCAAGAAAGTCTGTATAAAGTCTACTGGGCCAGAAAGGAGAGAGAATAGGCCCGAAGCCGCGGAAGCCCTAGCCGCAGCCGCGAAGCCTTGGGCAACATGAAAACAGAAGAGCCGTAATTTGTATTATGTCAAAGTACTCGAATCCATTTACGATCCCAAGTTTCCAGATACATCGCACTTCCGCTCGGGTCGAGGCTGCCACTCGGTCCTAAGACAAATCAAAGAAGAGTGGGGAACCTCTCACTGGTTTTTGGAATTCGACATCATGAAGTGTTTTCACACCATCGACCGACATCGACTCATGTCAATCTTTAAGGAAGAGATCGACGATCCCAAGTTCTTTTACTTCATTCAGAAAGTATTTTACGCCGGACGACTCAAGTTTGAAACCTTTTTATTTTAAATCAAAGGTTCAATCTTTTCTGGCCTTGGATAGAATAAGAAAAATCCGAACGTTGTTCGTTGTTTGCAGTGATACTACCAAAATTTCAAGGTGGCTAAGTCGTCTTTATTAATCCTTACGTGCCTCTGGAATCCACTTTTTTCCTATTTCCTTTTGAATTTGTTTTTGTGTATAATGTGGATATTCATTTTTTTTATTGTATTAATAGGAATTCTCTTGTTAAGAACCTATGAATTGATTAAAACCTCTATCAACTGCATACAAATCATTAAAGTAAGTCTTATTTAGGATGTGGACAGCCTTATCACTCGTACTTCGGGTTTCCATCAAGAACAGGGCGGGCGGCGTGAACTCGATTTGATCCGGGTATTAAATCCCTCCGTTGAGATGCTCAGCTGACTCCTTAAACTTGATAGGAAGATGGCTTATTCAATAATTCATGCATAAGGGTAAGGAACTTTGGATGAACTATTGCGAATGGGTGGAAGCTTTGCTGCTCGGAAACACCCTGTGCTGACCACACTGAGAGGGGTTCACACTGGAAATTTCATAAAACTGAGCGAAGATGCCCAGGGCGGCGTTCCGCAGAATATTTGACTCACACTCCTTTACGTTTTAGAAATTTCATATAACCTGGGGGGTAACTCTTCGTTCGCACTGATCATGAAGAAATAAATCATGAAAAAGTGGGCAATAGGTCGCACAGTAATAAATCATAGTTGTCCCCACTTAGGGTTAGATCAACTAAGTCGGTTTTACAGCTCTATATAAAGGTTGTGCCAATCTATTGTAATATATACTCTCATATACTTGAATCTACCACAATTATTATATATTTTTTATGAAATAAAGAGTTCGTGATTTTCTTTTGAGTTCATTTGCTTGGTTATCTTCTCCAATCCATCAGCTAGCTTGAGTTGATCAAGCTAGACCCATCATCGAAGAATCTATGAAGCTTTGAACGTTCGTTTATACTTTTATCATGGTAGATTAAGTTAGATTAACATGATGTAATTAATATGCATGTCTAAACAAACTGTAATTAACCCTAGTAACCAGAACAACACGATGTAATTTCAGTATTAGGAGCCACCACGACGGCGATGGCGATGGTCTATATCGCAGCCGCCGGACACCTTTTAGGTCATCTTAATCTGAAGATTCGGCGTCAGCTACATTGTTCGACATGTTTAATTCACAGTAGGTTAGATCTGGCCAATCAGCTTATTGTACATCGTAAATTAACATGAAGGACGATAAAGTGAAATGTTACTTAGGACATAGTCTGGATCAATCCTTTGGAACATGCTAGTCAATCCACGATAGCTGCTTAGAGAGGTTCTCGGTCTTGAGCCGGCACTTTTTAAAACTTATTGCGTGTAAGTTAATACAACTAGTGTTCTCGGTGAATTTTATGATTTATATTGCAATATTTCATAACAATAATCCCCGTGTTTTAGTAATTTTTATAGAAAATTACGTATTAAATGAATAAATTGAAGAAATGGTTTTAAAGTTATAAAAAGTGTAAAACGTGCCAATTACGTGCTTAAAATAATGATTTTATGTTAGTTTGAGTTGTGTTACACTTTGGTATGCTTTCAATGACTTGCAGGTGTTAAATGCGACTGGAAAAGATGATTTGAAGTGTTTAATCGTGCTTTGAAGAGTGGGAGCTGAAGAATAAAGAGATAAAGAGGGAAGAAATCAATTAAATCAATCCCAGGAGCTCTGGACGAACGTCTGAATACCTAGACTGGCGTCCAGGGTGGACGGGCGTTTGAAATCCTGGACGAGCGTCCAGGAGAGGAAATTTGATTCAGAGTTGTGAGGATTTCGATGGACAAGCGTCTAAAATAAAGAAGGACGGACGTCCGAGAAGACTCGGCCCGACTCGATGAAATTTGTGAAGATTGGACGGGCGTCCAAGAGAGTGGACGGCCGTCCGGGTGCCGACTTAACCCTAGCCGCCTCAGTTTTCTATAAATACATGCGATATCCCAACCCTAAAAACACACAATACACAGCAGCCGCACCAAAACCCTAAGCAGCCGCATATTCACAGATGAATTTCTTTCCTTCAACCGTGTCTTGGATCATCACAAGGATGCAAGGCTAAGCATATGGCGGTAGAATAACTGGAGGATACCGCATCAACATCACCACAACCACGAATTGTTAGGTTATCTCTATTTATGAATTCGAATATTGTATTTTATTTATCGATTGGTATTTGGATTGATTGTTAAGTGTTTTGTTAGATATGAATGTCAATGAAACCACATGTTGATTTATATTGGTATGGAAATATAATTCAACAATAGAACCTTTTCGATCGATACAATTAATAATATCTTGAGGTGTTGTTAATTAGGTTATGTAATTTGGGAACAAATTGATGATCTTGTGATGTATGTTAAACTGTTTTGCTTGGAAAAGAAAACAAAATCCTAGAAATTGAGTTAAAGGAATTTAATCGATTTTGATATTGATCATACCAATAAAATCGTATTCTGATCATAAAATGGTTGTGTGATTGTTGTGTGGTTGATTAAAATTTTTCTCTTGTTCTTTTAATTATTTGATACAATCTTAATCTCCAGTTTTTATATTAAAATTAATTTCAATAGTTTAATTTAAATTTTCGTGACATTATTTATAACAACTATACTGTAATCCGATAATTATACGATTCCCTTAGGACGACTCGGTAACACCCTATACTACGAACCTTATACTTGGGGTGTTCCGATAAAATAAATTTAAAACTAGTTTTATTGAACAAGTTTTTGGCGCCGTTGCCGGGGAATCGGTAACGGTTGTCGGATTCTTCGTAGTGCAGTTTTCTGTGTCGGCAGTATTTGGGCCATAACTTTCGGCTCGAGTGTCCGTTTGGCGCGCAGGACCCCAATTCGGAAAGCTCGTTCCGACGCCGACGACGTGGCAAACGGCCTATGGCCGTTCAACACCGTTTTCGAGGTCAAAATCTTCTGTTTTCCCTTCCATTTTAGCCCTAGAAGATTTCAACACGTTTTTTTCACCGTCTTAGTGTTTTTCCTGTTTTAAGTTTTTCGTAGGTAGGTTTCCTTTCCTGTTTCTGTTTCTATATATTTTCTAAATTAATATTAAAAAAAAGAAAAAAAATAATAATAAAAAGAAACTTTCTGAACGGGCGTCCAGAATTTGAACACCTATTTGCCCCCCCCCAATTTGTCTTCTGAACGCTAGTTCAGTGACCTGAACGGGCGTCCATTCTAAAATTTTGTATCCTTCATTAGTTTAGTAGATCAGACGAGCGTCTGGAGTATCAAACGCCCGTCCGGTTATCTCTTCAGGAGGACGTCCGTCCAAGACCTCGGACTCCCGTCTGCTTCATCTTTCTTATTCTATTTTATTCTAATTCATTCTATTCTGTTCTTTCCTTCTCTTAACCTTTGCTTACAAGGTTGAAACTCTTTCGTCAACCTGACCTATTGTCAGTGTTGACTTTTCTGTTTTGCTCCCTTGGTTT
Organism: Gentiana straminea; assembly: GCA_036785695.1. Lineage (NCBI taxonomy): Eukaryota > Viridiplantae > Streptophyta > Magnoliopsida > Gentianales > Gentianaceae > Gentiana > Gentiana straminea. Next base: position 3,460,027 of record JAVUPR010000464.1, on the reverse strand, counting down.
ATGCAAACCAGGAGAAAAAAGAGACCGTTATTATACTGTCCTGAACCTGAACGGGACATTGTCAAGAGAAGACTTTTCCCAAATCCTGACAACATGAGCGAACACGGTTCTAGCGATAACGAACCGGAGGACCAAGGGAATAATAACCAAAATCCTCCTGGCATGGATCCCGCTCCATTAAACATAATTCTGATGCAAATGTTGCAGAACCAGCAACAGCAGCAAGCCTGGATAAACCAGCAGATGCAACAACAACTCCCCCATGCACCAGTTGCACATCCACCAGTAAATCAGAATGTTCAACGACAACGGCCCCGGCGGTCGTAGTATCTTGTGTGCGACGAGACCCTTATGCGCCATATCTTGATCAAGACTTCTTGGAAGGGCATAGACCAATTCGGCCTCCGGAGATGGGAGGAATGCATTTTGATTTAAAGAATGGAGTTGTGGGGATGGTCCAAAATAGTTCATTCCATGGCACTTGCTCCGAAGACCCACATGACTTCTTGTCTACTTTTGTGCAAATATATGAAGCAGGTCACTACCCTGGCGTTCCTTCAGAAGTTGTTAAATTGAAACTTTTCCCGTTTGCCTTGAAAGGTGAAGCAAATCGATGGTTTAAGTCCTTACCCCATCACTCTCTTCATAACTGGGCTGATGTTAAAAGAGCCTTTGCTCTGAAATTCATTTCACCTGGAATGATAATGGACCGTAAACGAGATATAGCTACTTTCGAGCAATTAGAAGGAGAAAGTGTGGGAAAGGCCTGGGAGAGGTTTAATTTGTTAATGAGGAAATGCCCTAACCATGGATACAATCGACATGAACTTCTAGAATTATTCTATCAGGGTGTTTCTCAACCCAATAGAGATTACCTAGATTCCACAGCTCATGGATCGTTTTTAGGGGGAGGAGATGATGCTGCCTACAGGGTAGCAGAAACAATAGCTAAGAATAACATGTGGGCTACTCAAAAGAAGACCCATGTTAGTGGAAGCAAAAAGGAGGCTGCTGCAAGTAACTCGGAGACAAAAATGCTAGTTGCTCAAATGGAAATAATGAACAAGCAACTAGCCAACCTACAAATGAAGCAGCAAGAGGGGCCAGCAGAGGTGAATTACTCGGGCATGCAGGCCGGGAATATGATGAATGAGGAAGTGCATGCCATGGAGAACCAGAATCAACCTTTCAGAGGCTTCAGTCAAAATTCTGGTCAATCGAGCCACACTCAAAACCGTAACTATTCGGCAAACCCGCGAAATAGTTATTATACACCACCTGGTGCATCCAATAACCAAAGACCCCAAGGTAACTGGGCTCAAACGCAAAATCAACGGCCCACCTATGTCTCTCAGAAGAAATTTGATGAGCTAGTAGACATGGTGAAAACACTAGCCACCGGTCAAAAAACGATGGAGAGACAGATTGGTCAGATGGCGGATCAACAAGCGAGCAGACCTCAAGGACGACTGCCTAGTTATACAGATAAAAACCCTAAGGCAGATGTCAGTGCTTGTAATGCCATCACACCGCAATGGGATTATGGACAAGAGGAGGAGTTGAATGCAGTCACCCTCAGAAGCGGTAAGAAAGTTGGACCCGAAAAGTTATCGGGAAACGAGTAGCCCCTCCGACGCCGTGAGTTCGGGAGGGGGTAACGGAGACAAATGCCAAAGAAAGCAACGGTGAGGAAGAGCTGAATGATGATGATTCTTCGGGGGATAGTGATGAGGATGCTGAGAAGAGAAGTCAGGTAGCTGAACCCCTGACCAAAAAGAAAACCGAGAAGTTTGTCAGATGGAAGGATAAGGAGGACGAAGCCATTAAAAGTCAAACTATAATCAATCATTCGAAAACCCTTCCTTATCCAGCAAAGAAAAGAGAGAATATCTTGAACTCTGACAAACAGTATGACGGAGTGAGAAAGATGCTTAAAGATACTATGGTGACTATGCCACTTGCTGAGGTATTAACTGAGATGCCTAAATGCTTTAAGTATCTTAAGGATGCCTGTGGAAGTAAGAAGAAGCTAAAGGGAATGGCAGAAGAGGTTCTAAGAGAAGAATGCTCAACGGTTTCACAGAGCGTTGCAATCAAGCGAGGTGACCCCGGACGACCTTCAATCGCTTGCATGATTGAAGGCCACACGTTCCACAATGTCTTATGCGACTCAGAGGCCTCTGTCAATGTGATGCCATTGAACGTCTGCAAGAGTCTCGGGTTGGACAAAAGGCTAAAGGAGCGCCCCGTTTCTCTTCAGTTGGTGGACCAATCTAGCCGTTTAGCAGCTGGTTGTGTTAACAACGTCCTTATCCATATTAAACATTTAGTTTTTCCAACTGACTGGGTCATACTGGATTACCAGTCTGACAAGGAGATGCCCTTGATTCTGGGCCGGACTTTCTTAAACACTTCTGCCTCCACCATTGACTTCCAAACTGGCCAAATCACTCTGAGAGTAGGGGACACTTCCGTTACCCTCGAGCAAGGAAAAAGTTCTGCGGAAGCCCCAACCTAGGAGATCTCATTCATTGAAGCAATCTATGGAGATGAATCCGACCCTGATGAAGAGCTCACGGAGATAGGAGCCCTGGATGTTATAATTCACGAAGCAGGAATTAACGCTTCACGGGCCGGAATCACGCAGTTGTCTCAACAACTTGCGCACACTGAGCCTATGAGTGAACGGAAAATCTGGGACATTCCAGGGATGAGTAGCAATGATTTGAAGGAGCTCAACCATGCAGACTTTAACCTTGCAGATGAGGAAGTTTTAATGGGTAGTTGGGACGAAATAGATTTCTGGAGAGAAACTACCAATTGGGAGTTGGATGATTGGGAGCAGCTTGCAGAAGAGCTTGAAGAAGAAGAACTTAAGAAGATGGTTAAGCATAAGAAAGAAAAAACGGAAGCTGACAGGAAGATTCCTCTAGATGATGTCATTCAATACCTTTCTGGGGTTACACCTCAGGAAGATGAGGTGTTTTTCAGTCAACCGGTCCAAGCTCACAAGGAAAAAGGTGGTCCCTTAAAATCTAGTATCGAGCAACCACCTGCTGACTTAGAGTTGAAACCACTTCCGCAGCACCTAAAATACATCTTCCTTAAAGACGGTGATAAGTTGCCCTTGATCATCTCGTCTAAACTCGAGCCGGAGCAAGAAGCAGAATTAATCAAAGTACTTGAGAAACGTATCCTCGCGTTCGGATGGCAGGTGGGCGATATCAGAGGAATCAGCCCAGACGTGTGCATGCATAAGATTAGAACGGAGGAAGGAACGAAAAAGGTCAGACAACCTCAAAGGAGGCTAAATCCACACATGCAGGAGGTTGTCAAAAAGGAGATCATCAAATGGCTTGACATGGGAATTATTTATGCCATAGCTGATAGTGAGTGGGTCAGCCCCACTCAAGTTGTGCCAAAGAAAGGGGGAATTACAATGGAAAAAACGAAAAAGGAGAAGAAGTAGCTTTACGCCTCGTGACAGGCTATAGAGCCTGCATAGATTATCGTAGACTTAATGAGGTTACTGCCAAAGATCACTTCCCCTTACCCTTCATTGACCAGCTTCTCGAAAGACTAAGTGGTCACAAGTACTATAGTTTCCTTGATGGCTATTCGCTACTTCCGGATAGCCATTGACCCTAATGACCAGGAGAAGACCACGTTTACGTGTCCATCCGCACTTTTGCTTTTCGCGAATGCCATTCGGCTTATGCAATGCACCCGCGACTTTTCAACGGTGCATGTTAGCCATTTTTGATGGGCTTGTGGAGCGATGCATGGAGGTCTTCATGGATGACTTCTCGCCTATGGTGACAGCTTTGATGAAATCTTAAAGAATCTAGATATGGTGCTCCAACGTTGTGTTGAGAAAAATCGGGTGCTTAGCGGGAGAAGTGCCATTTTCTAGTCGAAGAAGGGATTGTTTTGGGACACAAGGTGTCCGGTGATGGTATTCGGTGGATAAGGCTAAAGTAGAAGCCATTGAGAGAATGTCGTACCCGAAGACAGTGAAGGAGGTACGAGGATTTCTGGGACATGTGGGCTTCTATCGGCGTTTCATTAAAGATTTTTCGACGATAGCCAAGCCTTTATCTAACCTTCTGAAAGATGATGTTGAGTTCTTGTTTGATGAGAAATGCAAGGAAGCTTTCAATTGCCTAAAGGATAAGCTCATGAATGCCCCTATCTTAATCGCACCTGACTGGACTAAGCCTTTTGAATTAATGTGCGATGCCTCTAACTACGCAGTGGGCGCAGTTCTAGGGCAGAGGATTGACAAAAAGTTCAGGCCGATCTACTATGCGAGCCGAACTTTGAACCCAGCTCAGTGTAACTACACTACTACGGAGAAAGAGTTCCTAGCTGTCGTTTTTGCTATGGATAAATTTAGAAGTTACCTTCTCGAGTCTCAAGTTGTGGTCTGGACAGATCACGCAGCGCTACGCTACCTTATGGAAAAAGCAGACGCTAAACCAAGGTTACTCAGATGGATCCTGATACTACAGGAATTTGACCTTGAAATTAAGGACAAGAAAGGTAGTGATAATGTTGTAGCTGACCACTTATCTCGCCTAGTGAACGAGGGTGGCGAAATCCCTAAGGAGATATGCATTGACTTTCCGACTGAGCAATTAATGAAGCTAGAGACTGTGAGGCCGTGGTATGCTGATTACGTCAACTACTTAGCAAGTGGGCATTTAGAAGAGATGACGTATCAGGAAAAGAAGAAATTTTTCAGCGACTTAAAATATCTCGTATGGGAGGATCCATATCTGTTTAAAGTCTGCAAGGACGGGTTTCTTAGAAGGTGCGTTCCGGAGCATGAACAATTGGATATTCTGGAGCAATGTCATAGTGGTCCCGTTGGTGGACACTACGGAGCACCAAAGACAGTCACAAAAATCCTTCAAGCTGGTTTTTGGCCTACTTTGTTTAAAGATGTCAAGCCTTTTGCAAAGGCTGTGATAGATGCCAAAGAGTAGGGAGACTCAGTAATAGGATGGAGATGCCTTTGAGGCCTATCTTGGAATGTGAAGTTTTTGTCCTCTGGGGCATTGATTTTATGGGACCGTTCCCATCATCATGCTCTAACAAATATATTCTGGTCTGTGTGGACTATGTTTCCAAGTGGGTAGAGGCCATAGCCACCCAAACCAATGATCACAAAGTTGTAAAGAAATTCTTGCAAAAGAATATCTTTACTAGATTTGGTCGTCCTGAGCCCTTATCGGTGATGAAGGTTCGTATTTACGTAATGCACCACTTTGGATAAAATTCTTGAGAGATATGGTGTCAAGCATAGAATTGGTACACCATACCACCCCCAAACCAGTGGCCAAGTCGAGGTGAGCAGCAGAAGTCTAAAGCGGATTTTGGAGAAAACGGTAAATTCAAATAGATCCAACTGGAGTCTGAAGTTGGACGACTGATGTATGACTTTTATATGATTAAATTTACGTTATATTATTATGTTTTATTGACGAATTCTATGTAAAATATATGAAATTATGATATAATTAGTATGAAATATTAATCTTTATAGTTTAGTATAGTTAGTAGTAAAAGTTAGTATTTATAGTAAAAAGTTGTAGTTTTTACCGGTTTTTAGTGACCGGAGTGTTGTGTCTATTTTACACGGGTATTTTGTGTTTATTTCATTGCAGAATCCTAAGATGAACTGAAATCCCGAGTAGAGACACTTTTTGAAGTCAATTCAAGTCGTTGGAAGGAAGTTATAAAGCGTCACTCAATTTAAATGGTCAAGTGGTTAGTTGTTTTTTAATAATGAAATCCCGAAAACGACACGTATTGGGAATGGCTCGTTAAAAAGACATTTTCTGGGAAAATGTTCTTCATGAAAGTTGAAGATCTTCATATAAGCTTTCTAAAGCACTTTGAATCATGAAGATTAGAGGTCTACAACTCAAATGATGGTCAAGTGGCTAATTGATTCGTACTATTGAAAATCCCGAAAAGGACACGTAATACAAATGGCTCATCGAGAATACGTTTTCTGAAGAAGTGGCCTTGATGAAAGTTGTAGAGAATTCAACGAGCTTTTCAACAGAAGTTTGATTATGTCATTATGATATCGAGAACTCAAGTTATGATTTTTAGAAGTTAGCTATGTAATTATATATAATTATATATATAATTACACAGCATCTGTGATGATTAAGGTAACATGGGCTCACATGCTTATAACTAACTGTAATGATTGTCAACATTACACCGGACCGATCCGGCCAATTTTCAGGACCGGTCCGGGAAGGAGGAAAGTCTATAAAAGGGAGATCAGAGGCTCATTTCAAAGTGTACCAATATATATACACAATATTCTATATATATTCTCTATCCCCTCTTTTCTTTAGTTTGTAAATAGGCCTTAAGCCGGGAATAAATTAGTAGTAGTAGTAGTATCGTGATAATGCTCGGGAAATTATCAGAAGTCCGGTGTTGCTAGAGTAGTTGTTATGTCCGGAAGAATACAACTTCTGAATCAGCATCTGTAATCGGGTAACTTTTCTGAAGTATTTATGTTTATGTTTGTTATTTTCTTCTTTTTACTTTTTATAATGTTATTAGGCTAGATCTAATAACTAGCCAAAGTTATGTAATCGTATTATTTCGATCTTTTCGTTAAAAGAATGATGTCTAAGTAAAAGTGATTAAAATTGAGTTAAAATGAATCTTTTTCTATTTCGCTACGTAAAGATAACATATTCGGAATGACGTAATCAATCATGATGAATACCACATATAACTCGACGATGAACCGACCGGAGAAGTCGGGATATGAGTAAAAATAGAAAAACCGGAGGGTAAAAATGGCCGTCTGATTAACGGAATCATATTTCCTACCTGGGGGCAGATTTGTCCTAGAAAAACAAATATTATTAACTTTGTACTCGAGATCTTAATAATGTTAAAATCACAGCTTTAATTGAAACTACACCGTTTGTGTTAAATCGATCCGCTTGACAACCGGAGCCTCTTGAATAACATCGGCCATCCGACAAATGGAATCACCTCTTTTATCCGGGGTAGATTTATACTCGGTACTGTTTTGACTAACTAAGTTTAGCCTGGGGCAGTTGTGGACATTGGACTGATGACAATTTGACATATGACAATTTCATACGCTCGTGTGAGGAGGAATTGTTGACAATAGGAGTACACCGTTTCATTTACTCAATTGAACCTAATAAAAAGGAAGATCGAGCACATTCTATTAATTGAAAAGATCGAATAAATTGATTACATATACTTTGGCTAGTTTAGTTTATAAACTATATATTGGTATCTATATATTTTATATATATATATATATATATATATATATATATATATATATATATATATATATATATATATATATATATTTACTATTTATGTACATCTATATATATTTATATATCTATATATATTATATTAGAATAACTTTTAAATTACGCATTTATTTTATGTTAGTTAGAATAGTAGTAATCTGTGTTATAAAATTGCGGTTTAGATCGAGTTAATAGCAGCTCTTTGGTGTTTAACCACACTTAAAAGAATTACCACTTTTTCCCTGAGGATTCCACACCTGACTCACCACTTTATCACTACAATTTGATCCTGTACACTGCCGGTTAGGATCCGTCTAACCTAGAATCGGTCTGTCCCTTTCTTGACGCCGTTCCTAAGGTCTGGTTTTGGTGACGTCAACTTTCTGGCGCCGTTGCCGGGGAAAAATGTCAGCTTTCTGGCGCCGTTGCCGGGGAAAAACGTCGCTAATTTCTCTTTTTGTGTCTATGGTTACTACTTGTATTAGCTTAAAAATTCTCGAGGATAAACCAACACTCTTCTTATCACATTTCTTTTTTTTTTATTTTTCGTTGGTATCTACTTTCTTTTAGTACCAATTTTCTTCTTCTTTAAAAACTCGAGCATTTTTCTATTTTCGTTAGTTGATGACCAGAAGCGGTAAAGCCTCACTTACTCCTTATAAGCCGATAGCGCTTACGATATAAACGCTTACGAAAGGCGGAATCATCTTCTAATAAAAATAAAAAAATGGCCGAAACTAGGATGAGAGAGGCTAAACGTGCTTTAGGGCATGGCCAAAACCCCGTTAACCCTAATAATAATCGAATAATAATAATAGAACAATCAAGATCGGAACCGAATAATCGTAACAATCCGCCAAACCCAAGACCTATCGTGATCAAACTGTTAGGAGAAACCAGACTAATAATCCCATACTGTTACCTAATGAAGGAGCGAATAATTTAGAAATTAAGTCTCATCTTTTTGGTTTAATTGACGCAAGAACCCAATTTCTAGGAGAAGATGATGAAGATCCACATCATCATCTCTATCTGTTTGAAGAACTGTGCAATACAGCCAAAAGTCAAGGTGCTCATAAGGAATTAACGAGGATGACTATGTTTCCTTTTTCTTTAAAAGGAAGAGCCCGAGATTGGTTTATGTCACTTCCACACCACTCGTTAACTAGTTGGGAGGATATTCAAACTGAATTTCTGAAACAATATTTCACTCCAGGACGGAATTTGGAATTAAAGGTCGAGGTTGCTAATTTTAGACAAGGATCTGAAGAAACGCTTGGGAATGCGTGGGAAAGGTTTAAAAAATTGTTAAGAGCTTGTCCCGATCATGGTTATTCCTTAGATATGCAAATTCAACTTTTCTGTCGTAAACTAAGAAAGGATTCACGTGCAGATGTAGATCATGCATGTGGTGGTTCGTTAATGATGAGTGAAGCTCAAATAGTTTACGATGCTATAGAAAAGATTTCCAAAAATAACGAGAATGTGGGAAACCGGTTCTAGCACTAGAAAAGTAGCTTTTGCAGGAGAATGTACGTCAAATACGGAAGTTCTAGCACACTTGGAGAATTTGAGTAGGAAGTTTGATGGATTACAACAAGGTAAGAATAAAAATTCAGAAAATAGTATGCCAACTGAATACTCAAGTCATGATAATGTGTCATTAGGGATAGAAGAACCAACAGGATATTCAAGGGAGGAGGTGAGTTTTCTTCAGCAGCATAGGAATTTGAACAATGCATATTCAACTCGTTTAATGCTATTAGAAGAGACCACCCAACTTTTAGATGGTCTGAAAACCCTAGTAAGCTAGGACAACCGCCGTATCCAGTTCAGTATAAGAATATGAATAATAATCAAGTTTATCAAGGAAATACATCTAATCGAATTTACAATCATTACCTAGATCCTATCCTCGACATACCACTCAAAGTATACCAGTAACTCAAAGTTCAACTCAACCTGCAGAAGGGGTTGAAAAATGGGAAAAGCTGATGGAAAATATGATGGGTGTAGTATCTACTCAAGCTAAGAATATGGAAACAATGATGACTTCTATAGGTTCAGTCAGTAAGGATATGAGTTCAATGAAAACATCTATGAATGGACATGATATCAGAATGAGAACGATAGAAGCTTCATTAAGGAATATGGAAGATCATTTGAGTAGGGAAGGTGAACGTAACAACAGTAGACCTCCTGGAGGATTACCAAGTAATACTGAAAGAAACCCAAGAGAGGTAAATGTTGTAGTTACGAGAAGTGGGAAACTCTACGGTAGTAATGGAGTAGAAAACTTCGGGAATAATAAAGTAGAAAATGATTTAGATAGAAAAAATGAAGAGACTAAAGATGAACTTGAATTTACTGATGAGGAAGAAGAAATCATAGAGAATTTCTTGAAAAGGAATAGAAGTTTGGAACCTGAGAATGAAGGTGAAAAATGGGTAAAAATCCCTAGAATTTTGAAAGATCCCATGGATAAAGATTTAAGGAATCTATTCAAGGAACATGTTAGAGTAGAAGATAAAGAGAACAAGGATGAGAAACGGGAAGAACTGAAGGAATCTGAAGTAGAGATTGATTCAGGGAATATTTTAAAAGAAAAAATTCAAGAACCTGAAACATGGCGATCAAGTAATACTCAAAAGTTTAAGGATAAAGGAAAAGAGAACATGACTTCGAAGCCAAAGGTTATAGATTTAGAGTATTTACCTTTTCCTCCTAAAGATCAAATTAAAAAGATTAAGACTGATCAGAAGTATGCTCGTTTCCTTGATACTTTTCGTCATATTCATGTTAATATCCCTGTTATCGAAGCTCTGATAAATATGCCTGCCTATGGAAATTTTTTGAAGGATATACTATCAAATAAGAAAAAATTAGAGGAATATGAGAATATATGCCTAATGAAGAATGTTCTGCAATTCTGCAGCATAAGTTACCACCTAAACTGAAAGATCCCGGAAGTTTTACGATTCCATGTGAAATTGGAGGATTTCTGTTTAAGAAAGTCTTATGTGATCTTGGAGCTAGTATAAATCTCATGTCTTATGAGGATTATAAAAAGCTAGGCATAGGAAAGCTTACTAAGACTGAAATGACTCTGCAAATGGCAGACAGATCGATTAAGTACCCTAAAGGAATAATTGAGGACATATTGGTTAAGGTAGACAAGTTCTATTTTCCAGTAGACTTTGTAGTTATGGATATGGAAGAAGGATTTTCAGCACCACTTATCTTAGGACGTCCATTTCTAGCTACAGGGAGAACTTTAATCGATGTTCAGAAAGGAGAGTTAATTTTGAGAGTCAATGAAGATGAAGTTGCTTTCTATATTTTCAAAGCTATGAACCATCAATACACATCACCAGAATCATGTTCTTTTATAGAAGATATTCATTCTGTCTATGATAATCAGTTACCAACTTTTGAAGACAGATTAGAAGAATGCTTAACTCTGTCTATCTATAAAGAAGATGAGGAAGACATTGAAATGAAAGAGATAATCCTTTCTCTAGACAAAGGCAGTTTTACTTTTAAACCACCATGGCATAAGTATTTGGAGTTAGAACTAGAAGGACCGCTCTTAAATCATCAATAGAAGATCCGCCTAAGAATGCGGAATTGAAACCGTTACCTTTAAATCTGAAATATGCTTTTCTTGAAACTAATAACCTTTTACCAGTTATTATTTCATCGTCTTTAACGGAGCAACAAGAAGATCAAATACTAGGAATGTTAAGAAAGCATAAGAAAGCTTTTGGATGGACAGTTGCCGATATTCGAGGTATTAGCCCTGAAATTTGTGTTCATAAGATAATTCTGAAAGAAGATGCTAAACCTTGTATTCAACCGCAACGCCGCCTCAACCCGAATTTGCAGTTAATCGTTAAGAAAGAGGTTATTAAGCTATTAGAAATGGGAATAATCTTTCCTATATAGGATAGTGAATGGGTAAGTCCAACTCAAGTTGTACCAAAGAAAGGAGGTTTCACAGTGAAAGAGAATGATAAGAATGAATGGATCCCAACAAGGGAAATTACAGGATATCGAATGTGCATTGATTTTAGAAAACTAAATGATCATACTAAGAAAGATCATCATCCACTTCCATTCATAGTGCAAATGTTGGAACGTTTAAGTGGACATAAGTATTACTGTTTCTTAGATGGTTATTCATGATATTTACAGATATTCATTGCAGCAGGAGATAGGGAAAAAACTACTTTCACTTGTCCTTATGGAACTTTCGCGTATAAAAGAATGCCGTTTGGTTTATGTAATGCTCCTGCTACTTTTCAAAGATGTATGATGTCTATATTTTCTGATATGGTTGAGAAATTCTTAGAGATTTTTATGGACGACTTTAGTGTTTACGGAGACTCTTTTAAGGGCTGTTTGTTACACTTAGAACGAGTGTTACAACGCTGTGAGGATACCAATTTAGTGCTTAACTGGGAAAAATGTCATTTGATGGTATCAGAAGGAATTGTACTAGGTCATAGAATCTCGAAGTAGGAATCGAAGTTGATAAAGCTAAAGTCGAGGTAATCGAGAAATTGCCTCACACCAGCTTAATCTAAGAACGCTAAGAGGATTTCTTGGACATGCGGGATTTTATAGGAGATTTATTGCGATTTTTCGAAGATAGCAAAACCTCTAAGTCATTTGCTTGAAAAAGAAGTACCTTTTAATTTTGATAGTAAATGTATGGAAGCATTTAAGACCCTGAAAGCGAAGTTGATTACTGCACCGGTATTGGTAGCACCAGACTGGAATTTACCTTTTGAGATTATGTGTGATGCAAGCGATTTAGCTGTAGGAGCTGTTTTAGGTCAAAGATATAATAGAATTCTCAAAGCTATTTACTATGCATCTCATACGTTAAATGCAGCTCAACTGAACTATGCACCTACAGAAAAAGAACCGTTGGCTGTGATTTTTGCCTTAGATAAGTTTAGATCATATATTGTTGGCTCTAAGGTAATAGTTTATACAGACCATTCAGCATTGAAATATTTACTGAGTAAGAAAGATGCGAAACCACGTCTTCTTAGATGGATTCTCCTACTTTAAGAATTTGATATTGAGATTAAAGATAAAAAAGGAAGTGAGAATGTAGTAGCAGATCATCTAAGTAGAATGGAAACTGATGAAGAAATAGGATTGAAATTAAAGATTCATTTCCCGATGAACAACTTGTTTAGAATCGATACTCCGTCAACCATGCAGTTATTAAAGAAAAAATTCCTTCTAAGGAAAATTCACCTTGGTTTGGAGATATCATTAACTACTTAACCTTTTGTGATTACATTCCGTCTCATTGGACTTGGCAACAGAAAAAAGAAGTTCTTTTATGACTTAAAATTTTATTACTGGGGAGGAACCAGACCTTTTCCGTAAATGTTCGGATGGGATAATCAGAAAATGTGTGCCTGATAATGAAATTTTAAGTGTTTTATCGTTTTGTCATGATCGTGAGGCAGGAGGTCATCATGGAGGTTGGAAAACTGTTTTTAAATTTTTGCAATGTGGTTTTTATTGGCCTACACTATATAAAGATGCGTATACATATGTTAAATCTTGTGAGTCATGTCAAAAATGGGGAAATATTTCGAAAAAACATGAAATGCCTATGCAACCTATTTTAGAATGTGAGTTATTTGATGTGTGGGGTATAGATTTCATGGGACCTTTCCCTATATCGTTTGGAAAAAGATTTATTCTTGTAATGGTAGATTATGTCTCGAAATGGGTAGAAGCTGAAGCTCTTCCCACTAATGATACCAAGGTTGTCATACGATTCCTTAAAAAGAACATATTCACTAGATATGGCATTCCAAGGGCGATCATTAGTGATAGAGGTTCACACTTTTGCAATCGACCATTTACTAAGTTAATTGAAAAATATGGTGTAACGCATAAGTTAGGAACGCCTTATCATCCGCAAACCAGTGGTCAGGTAGAGGTGTCGAATAGAGAGATTAAAAGAATCATAGAAAAAACAGTGGACTCAAACCGTAAAAACTGGGCAGTTAGACTAGATGATGCGTTATGGGCATACGAAACGACTTTTAAAACTCCAATTGGTTGTTCTCCCTACAAATTAGTCTTTGGTAAATCTTGTCATCTCCCAAGAGAGTTAGAACACCGAGCCTTCCGGGCTATTAGATTTTTAAATTTCGATCCTAAGGTTTGTCGGTGATCATAGACTACTTCGCTTAACGAAATTAGAAGAATTTCGCCTTGATTCATATGAAAATGCTCGAATCTACAAGGAACGCACGAAATCCTTCCATGATAAGAGAATCTATAGTCGTGAGTTCCGTGTAGGTGATCGAGTGTTATTTTACAATTCACGTTTAAAGTTGTTTCCAAGAAAGCTTAAATCAAGATGGACAGGACCATTTAAAGTAACACGAGTTTATAAATCTGGAGCTGTTGAACTAACTGATGGGAATACAACTTTTATAGCCAATGGTCACAGGGTGAAGCTATTTCTGGAAGGTGAAGAAGTCTCTCTCATAAATGAAGTGATGTTGCTGATCGACCCTCCGAAAGACTAAAAAGCGTTGCCTCGATAAACTGAAAGTATCAAATTACCAGGTTTTATCTTTACTTTTATATGTCTAAACTAGTTTCGTCTTTTACCGGATGGACGTAAAAGAACTGGATGTCTTTTTTAGATAGATTAGGAATTTTTGTTTTACTTTTAAATTTAGGTTTTGATAGGGATATTGCCTTTACTATAGAAGCTTTAGTTTTTGGAAAAAACAAGCAATTGTTGAAAGAGAAAAAATTGAAAGAAGTTTGTAATGGTACGTCGAGAAGCTCGATAAAGAGAAGGGCTAAATTTCTAAGGAAGTGCAGAATCTGTGGAAAGATTGAACACAGTGGGCGATGTGGGAAAAATATAACTCAATCTCAGAATGAGTGTTTGAATGTAATTAAGAAAGGAACGATTAGGTGGTTAACCGAAAATCCCGATGGAATTCCAAGACTTAATTCAAACGCTACGTTTCTAGGATTTAGTTTGCTTGAACGGTATGTTAGAAATCTGGAGTTTGTAGAAATTGAAGAATTAGAAACCCCGTAAGTTCAAGTCTTTTATTGTTTTTAGTTTTATAAATTTTTTGCATAACTTTGAAAATTTTATAAAATTGGATCTTTATAAAATTAAGGAGTTTTATAAAAGTTTTATAAAAAGTTTTATTTTAGTTTTTAGATATTTTATAAGAATTAATAGAAATTTATTGAATTTTTATAAACTTTTAAATAAGTTTTATAAAGATTTTATAAATCTTGAGAAATTGTTATAAAATTTATAAATTTTATTTTCTAGTTTTATTAAGTTTTTATTGAGTTTTATAAGTTTTATATCAAAAATCCAAAAAAATAAAAAAAATTTCGAAAAAATCATAAAAATTTCACACGGACCGATCTGGCCCTTGTCCAGGACCGATCCGGGTTCGATTTAACCTAAAAGGACGGGACATTTCTTTCTTCTTCATTTCTCCTCTTTTCAAAAAGCAGCCGCACCACCACCTCCACCCCAAAAATTTTCTTTTTCTCTTCAAAAATAACAAATTACACTAAACCATTACATACATTCTTCCTCTTTTGCTCTCCTCTCTTCACCACAAGTGAAAAATTTGAAAAAGATCGAACACAAGCTCCATTTCATCCCGGTGGCTTCTACGACTTTTCCGGCCACTTTTCACCGTTTTGTTCATTATAAGGTATAATTTGTTTACTCTAGTTATCATTTTCATGATTTTTGTAATTTTTAGATTTATTTTCAACTGTTTTGATTTTTAAGTGTGTTGTGACATTTTATTTGTGTTGTTTTTTTTTGTTGTTCTTTTGTTATTCCAAAATTCGTAGAATGGCCTCATCTAGTCGCAAAATCTCTAAGAAACGAAAGCCTAATATTCCAATAGAAGTACCAGTCGTAGGTCTTAAAGATTTAACACCGGAAGAAGAGTCTGTTAGTTTTTCTACGCTTCACCTCAAGCTAAGAATGCTTATAAGAATATCTATAGTAAATGTGGAGTTGTGTTGAAAAGAGGCTTAGATTTTGATGACTTAGGAGAGGAAGTTAGGCGTATTTTTGCGAGACGCCAATGGTTGGATTTTGCAGCTAAGAGGACAGGAGAGATCAATACTACCTTAGTGGCAGAGTTTTATGCCAGTTCTTCTACTTTGACACCCACCGAGGGTAGTATGATAGAGTCTATTCCCCTTAGGTCTAGACATGTTTCTTTTAGTCCAGAACTTATCAATGCTGTTTTAGGGGTAGAAGTTTTTCCAGATGAGGAGGATTACCGAGCTGTTTATAGATTAGATGATCCTGCTATGTATGAGCAGATTGCCTCTAGAGCTCAGAGGGAATTTGATGCTACGGCATAGTGGGTGGACAACAGATTTAATTATGGGAAGTGTTTTAGAGATCTGAGGGCAATCAAAAGATTTTTGAGCCATACTCTCTATCCCACTACCAAACACACCGCCTTTGGTAAAGAAGATTTATGCATTACTTGGGCAATGATTCACGATATTAAGGTGGATGTGGGGAAGATCATGTATAGGAGGGTTTTCGAGTTTATTGTTACTGCCAAGGCAGGGAGTCACATGTACTTTCCTAGCTTTATTTCGGATTTATGTCGTAGATCAGGAGTTCCTTTCCTATCTAACGACAAATTAACTATGGCAGATGAGTCCCCGATAGGCCCTAGTCCGAGGAGGTCTCCGAGAGGGTTCGATAGACTCGATAGTTAGACGTAGTGAACCTCCACCGCTTCCACCGGTTTCGGCATTTTCATCTTTTTCTGATCGGCGAAAACTTCTCTCCCAAGCACCATTACATACGATATGTTTCAATCCTTACTGTCAGATGTAGCCCGAGGAAGCGATCAAACATGGAACGAACCATAATCCACCATCCCGCAACCCTTAATTTCTTCCCTAGATTATCTTATAGTGATTTAATTCAAGTTGTGGTTTCACCTATCAAACGTATGAATTCCTACTTTCGTAGATGAATTCGCCTATCAATCTCTATCTTTCGATTTACGGAGATTAACGCATCATAAAATAAACCAAGGTGCAAGATTTTCTAGATCTAACAACCTAGACATTCAACCTATCAACTTTCGTTTGATATAGATCAAAACGTCTATTCTTTCCTATGGTGATCTCGCGTTTACACCGACTTTCGTCCTACGGTAAACATCAATAACAACATCTTTCGATATAAATTGCATTAACAAATAAACGCATGGAAAGAAACGAACTTCAATTAAAAAGACTTACAAAACATCCATAGAAAGAAAATAAAAGCTGCTGCAAACAGTCTCCCATGGCTGCTCCATGTTTCAAAGTTTCAAAAGATCATCATGGTCGAACAAAAGGAATGAAAGAAACGAAAAATAAAACCTAATCTAATCCCGATCACCCGAGCACAAGGCTCGGGTGATCGGCCTTGAAAGCTCCCAGAAAGCGGCTGCTGTCTGTGTAATTTTCGTATGAAAAATCTGATGTAATTAGGGTTGGAATCGCAGCTGCTTTTATAGAAAAATCAAGTCGGTTGCTACAGTAAAGGTGCCGGACGCCCGTCCATAATGTCGGACGCCCGTTCACTATTTTCAGCAACAGCATCCAAACTTGTAACGCTCATATCTCGGGCCTCGTAAGTCGGAATGGAGTGATTCAAAATCCTGTAGAATCATCTCTTCAAGACCTACAACTCTTCTCTTGAGGTCGAGAGTCAAATCAGTTGTTATCATATCAAGAACTGCGTCGGAAGGTCGTCACTACTCGGAATCCTGATTTTCCGACATTTATCTTGATTGATTTCTTTCCTTATATCTTTCAATCTTCCATAACTTTGATTGATCCTTTCCAAGCACGAATTTGGCTCTCTAAAATCCTCTCTTCCATCATCAATAAGTATCTACAACAATAGGAAAACATACCAAAGCGTAACGTATTTCCAAAATAACATAAAATCATCAAATAAAGACTATAATTGATACGTTTTCATATTTAACCATTAAAAACCTCATTTACTCAATATTTACATATATAGCTCGATTTCTATGAAAAACATCATATATGGGGAATATTGATATAAAATATATCCTTATAAAACGTATAAAATCACCCTTACACACTGCCTATCCGCCCTGTCAATCTGACCCATATACTTTACCAGATTGGATAGCACCTATCCCACCATCTCAGAGCTTTCATCATATGCCAAATCCTTTTGGAAGCCAGTCTAGTGGTCAGGGTGTCTTTTATACAGGTTCTCAGGGTGCTGTTACATCTAGCTGGGGAGGATTTTCGGATTTTGCAAGGATGACGTCGAGTATGAGTTCGTTAGGTCTCGACAGTTCAGTTCGGACCACGACTACGTTTCCACAGCCAGTTACGTCATCGGTTCCAAGTTTGAATGATCCAGTTTATCCAGCTGAGGATGATGATGTTGAAATTGTTTGATTTCGAGCAACTTTGTTAGTTTTAAACATTTGCTGTCTGTTTATTTTATTTTCCGCATTTTAACTTTATTAGATGCTAAGTTTGCTAATTTAATAGTTTTTCGTTTTCATAATCGTTTTATGTCGTAGTAGTAAATTTAATTATTTTTAATAGTATTTAAATATTTCATAAAAAATCTAAAAATTATTTGTATAATTCGTATGTCGTTTTTAAAATATTATTCATGTATCGTTTTATCCGTATCATTTAGATAATCTTTATTAACCTATATAGATTTTAATAGACTTGAGCCTATTTTAGATAACCAAGAGAACTTGAATTTTACAACCTTTATACGGTGACACCATTTTAAAGCCGGACCGGTCCGGTCAGTTTTCAGGACCGATCCGGGAGTTAAATTTGCTTAGTCATGCTTGAGAGTGTTAATATGCAGCCACGTATACTCTCAATGTTTGTCCATTTAAGGAAAGAGAGCTGAGAGTGAAAAATTGCAAATTCACTCAGTTACTTTCACCTTTCTATCTGTTAAATTATTTTCATCTGTTTCAACTAAAATGTCAAACCGGTCATCACCGTCAGTCAATTCATACGATCCGAAGGCATTAGATGTTTTTGTCCCGGAGTCTAGCGCTTCAAACGTTAATTTGTTGGTGAATGCGAGGTTTGCAAATTCTCCAATTTTGGTAGAGAAGGGTATTAACTACGAAAAAATTGATCAGTCAGGGAAGGATTTAATTCAGAGTAGAGGTTGGAGAAAGTTTGTAAGAAATCCAAGAGGTAGGATTAATGTTTCTATCGTTAGGGAATTTTATTCCGCTCTCTCTCCTGTCAGTACTGTCGATCCGTCACAACTTGTATCCGTTCGTGGTACACTTATTCACTTGTCACCTCATATTATCAATCATATTTACGAAATACCGATTTTTAACCAAATCCATAATCTTCATTTTGAATATCAATGGGCGTTAGGGAACTCCTTTAACGTTGTCAACTATGTCACGGAAGCTTTTCCATATTTGTTTCCAGAGTTCGATCAAAATTACGACTCTACCACTTCAAATCTACCGCTCATCTGAGAGCATGGAAACACTTCATTAACTCACGAGTCTATTCGACTAGTGACTTTGCGTGGGTTAGTGATAATGAAATACTTTTGTTATTTGCGTTAATAAGCGGAGCTCATGTGGACTGGGGGATTTTGACTTTTAAGACGGCGGTAAACTTTGCGGTGGAACGGTATAATAATGGAAGGCCGATGCCTTTTGCTTGGTTAATTTCAAGGTTATGTATTCATTTGAATGAAGTCCACGAAATTGCTTCGACGAGATATATCCGTCTCGTGATTATCGTAGAGGATTGCTACCGGTGGAGAATCCGGGTTGTTCGTCAACTATTTGAGATAGTTGTTGTTGGTTTTATTTAAGTTTGTTTAAGGTTGGTTTGCTTTAATAAGTTAGTAAGTTGATTAAGGTTAGTAAGTTAGTTAGTAAGTTATTTTTATTTTGAATCTTTTAGTTTGTAATAGTTTCTTTTTGTTTAATATATATGTTTGTTTGTTTTTAATATACGCGTGTTATCAATGTTTATAACGATCATCTATAATTTTAATTTAATTTTCGAACCTACTTTTTCATACTCATTGAACATCGGGACGATGCCACTTCGTAAGTGGGGAGTAGAGTTAGGTTAGAAAATTTCATTAAAATTTTCGAAAAAAAATATAAAATAAAAATAATTAGATCTTTCATAAAAATTAGTACTTTAATTACTTATTTGCTTAGTTTTGATTAGTTTTTCTTAATAATTTAAGTTAGTTAATATATTAATAAAAATGATATAATTTAAGAAGATTAATTTTTGATTTAGTAAAATATATTAGATATATTATGAATATGTTTTATATCGTTTATAAGATTTTTAAGATTTTGAGTATGTATAACTAAATAATTTTTGTCAAATATTTCTTTTATGGAATTATTCAAGTAATTTTTATATTTATAAATAAATTTTTAGATAATTTTCTTTTCAAGATAAATTATGAATTTGGAATCAAAATTAGGAATGATGATTTTTGGACACCACAAAAATATAACTATAGCCAAATAGCCTACCTGAATAAATTTCCAATTTTTGACCCTACCTCAGCTTTTTAAAGAGTGATCAAGACCTCACTCGGAATTTAGCCATTTTTGATTAACTAGAAATTTCCGACCCTTAGCTTGTTTTGGTCTACATTTCTTTGAAATCCTTCGAGTTTGTACGTACTTATGAGAGGAGATGATGACAAAAGAGTTAAGAGTTGAGAAAAAAATGGTATATGCTGAGATTGGAATGGGTAGATAGGTTCTAAAATAGATGTTCTCACCTCATGACGCTTACAAGATAGCTGATTTTGGCAATGAGTTCAGATATGTTAGTATCCTATGAAAAATTTATATTAGGAACAAAGCACCATTTTTACACAGAATTAATCAAATATCAGGTATCATCCCTATCTTTGATCGACCAGATATATAAATAATAATAATGCCTGATGATAGTAGTCCAGCTAGGGTATTATCTCGAAATGTCCTATTGCTGGGAATGAAGGCATAAGTCGAATCATTAGATCTCAAGAATGATTACGGGTTTAAGGAAACCGGACTCGTAATTTTAGATCGAAAGAGTAGTACTCCGATCAATCTTGATGAAGCAATGCTTGTAAAAATTTGATTTTTCTACACACACTCACGCTTTAGTTCTTAATATTAATATTAAAAAAAAAGTAGAAAAAGAAGAGAGAAAATCTGAAAAATAGTTGGAATAAAAGGATGTTATTAATCGGAATTGTTTTTGATCAAGAATGTGAAGACGTAGGTACGTACGACTTGCCTCTTTCTCTTTTTGATTTCTTTTTCTATCTTTTCGATTAACCAATGTCCTATCCTAATATATTATAAGCCATTGTGTCTTATCGACTTAGTTAATGATTCCAGAAATTCGTAATAATCAAGATAGAAAGTAATTCTAATATTTTATTTATATTTATGAATTATTGCATGCATGTTTCCATCTGATTAACATTTGATACTTAATTTATTTAAGTTATATAAACTTTCTCTCTTATTAAATTTCTATAAAAGTTATAACTTATATATTTATAATATTGGTGATATATATTACTATGGAAATTTTAATTTGTTCAATTATGTTATCTTTCATTTATATAGTACCGCTTATTTTTGCTCGAGGACGATCAAAAGCTAAGTGGGGAGTAGTTGATGTATGACTTTTATATGATTAAATTTACGTTATATTATTATGTTTTATTGACGAATTCTATGTAAAATATATGAAATTATGATATAATTAGTATGAAATATTAATCTTTATAGTTTAGTATAGTTAGTAGTAAAAGTTAGTATTTATAGTAAAAAGTTGTAGTTTTTACCGGTTTTTAGTGACCGGAGTGTTGTGTCTATTTTACACGGGTATTTTGTGTTTATTTCATTGCAGAATCCTAAGATGAACTGAAATCCCGAGTAGAGACACTTTTTGAAGTCAATTCAAGTCGTTGGAAGGAAGTTATAAAGCGTCACTCAATTTAAATGGTCAAGTGGTTAGTTGTTTTTTTATAATGAAATCCCGAAAACGACACGTATTGGGAATGGCTCGTTAAAAAGACATTTTCTGGGAAAATGTTCTTCATGAAAGTTGAAGATCTTCATATAATCTTTCTAAAGCACTTTGAATCATGAAGATTAGAGGTCTACAACTCAAATGATGGTCAAGTGGCTAATTGATTCGTACTATTGAAAAATCCCGAAAAGGACACGTAATACAAATGGCTCATCGAGAATACGTTTTCTGAAGAAGTGGCCTTGATGAAAGTTGAAGAGAATTCAACGAGCTTTTCAACGGAAGTTTGATTATGTCATTCGATATCGAGAACTCAAGTTATGATTTTTAGAAGTTAGCTATGTAATTATATATAATTATATATATAATTACACGGCATCTCGTGATGATTAAGGTAACATGGGCTCACATGCTTATAACTAACGTAATGATTGTCATCATTACACCGGACCGATCTGGCCAATTTTCAGGACCGGTCCGGGAAGGAGGAAAGTCTATAAAAGGGAGATCAGAGGCTCATTTCAAAGTGTACCAATATATATACACAATATTCTATATATATTCTCTATCCCCTCTTTTCTTTAGTTTGTAAATAGGCCTTAAGCCGGGAATAAATTAGTAGTAGTAGTAGTATCGTGATAATGCTCGGGAAATTATCAGAAGTCCGGTGTTGCTAGAGTAGTTGTTATGTCCGGAAGAATACAACTTCTGAATCGGCATCTATAATCGGGTAACTTTTCTGAAGTATTTATGTTTATGTTTGTTATTTTCTTCTTTTTACTTTTTATAATGTTATTAGGCTAGATCTAATAACTAGCCAAAGTTATGTAATCGTATTATTTCGATCTTTTCGTTAAAAGAATGATGTCTAAGTAAAAGTGATTAAAATTGAGTTAAAATGAATCTTTTTCTATTTCGCTACGTAAAGATAACATATTCGGAATGACGTAATCAATCATGATGAATACCACATATAACTGACGATGAACCGACCGGAGAAGTCGGGATATGAGTAAAAATAGAAAAACCGAGAGGGTAAAAATGGCCGTCGATTAACGGAATCCTATTTCCTACTGGGGGCGATTTGTCCTAGAAAAACAAATCTTATTAACTTTGTACTCGAGATCTTAATAATGTTAAAATCACGGTTTAATTGAAACTACACCGTTTGTGTTAAATCGATCCGCTTGACAACCGGAGCCTCTTGAATAACATCGGCCATCGACAAATGGAATCACCTCTTTTATCCGGGGTAGATTTATACTCGGTACTGTTTTTTGACTAACTAAGTTTAGCCTGGGCGATTGTGGACATTGGATCGATGACAATTTGACATATGACAATTTCATACGCTCGTGTGAGGAGGAATTGTTGACAATAGGAGTACACCATTTCATTTACTCAATTGAACCTAATAAAAAGGAAGATCGAGCACATTCTATTAATTGAAAAGATCGAATAAATTGATTACATATACTTTGGCTAGTTTAGTTTATAAACTATATATTGGTATCTATATATATATATATATATATATATATATATATATATATATATATATATATATATATATATATTTATTTATGTACATCTATATATATTTATATATCTATATATATTATATTAGAATAACTTTTAAATTACGCATTTATTTTATGTTAGTTAGAATAGTAGTAATCGTGTTATAAAATTGCGGTTTAGATCGAGTTAATAGCGACTCTTTGTTGTTTAACCACACTTAAAAGAATTACCACTTTTTCCCTGAGGATTCGACACCTGACTCACCACTTTATCACTACAATTTGATCCGGTACACTGCCGGTTAGGATCCATCTAACCTAGAATCGGTCTGTCCCTTTCTTGACGCCGTTTCTAAGGTCTGGTTTTGGTGACGTCAGCTTTCTGACGCACTTTGGGCTTATCGCACTGCATTCAAGACCCCTATGGGTACGTCACTGATGTTGCGTTGAACACCAGATTTGCGGTAACAGTGTTTATCTTGAGGATATAAGGCTGTGATGTGTGATTTCTACGGTGAGGGCACGGTGGCGATTTAAATGTTTGTGGAGAACAAGTTAATCAGTCGACAAATTAGCAGAGTTTCTGCTTGTATTAGATTGTAACTTAAAGCTTGAAAGAGATCGATCTTTTTTATTACAAGGTGATCCCATATTTATAGGCTAATAAAGTAAGTCGGTCCACTGTTCATCGATAAGACAACTGAGGGTACATTGCTAAGTTAACTATACATGCAATACAAGTGTCCTAGCCAGCTGTCAGGAGTGGCCGAGTGTTTTGTCCAAATTTGGATTGATAAGAACGGCGAGCAGCGATCAGCGACCGTCGATAAATATGGCGAGTAGCGGACTCATTTGTGCCTTGTCTTGAAATAAGCTTGACTATATGGGTAGAAATCTCATGGAGAAGGTGGATCCGACATAGGACTGGCGGACAAGATCCGGCTTACTGTTGGCGGACAGAACCCGGCTTGTAGCTAGCGGGTAAGAAATGGTTGTAGCAGCTGCCAGAGGAGATGGAAGCCCATTTACCTATTTTGATGGGCCAAGAGGGTAGACCCAATATGGATGAACAGGGCCCCATTCAGATCCGGGTATATCAGTCACCTTTTCAAATGGTTTATGGCAAGGCTTGCCATCTACCAGTCGAGCTGGAACACAGAGCTTACTGGGCTATCAAATTCTTAAACTTCGATAGCCAACTCTGTGGGGAGAAAAGATTACTGCAACTACATGAGCTCGATGAATTCAGACTCAGGGCCTACGAGAACGCCAAGCTGAGCAAGGAGAGAACGAAGGTGCTCCACGATGCAAAGATAAAAGATAGAGATTTCAAGGTAGGAGAGATGGCTTTGCTTTACAACACCAAATTACATCTGTTTGCTGGCAAGCTTAAGTCTAGATGGTCCGGAACCTTTGAAATTGTCGAAGTTCATCCGGGTGGATCAATTTCCTTGAAAGGGTACAGCGGTCAACCTTTTAAAGTGAACGGTCATAGATTGAAAAAGTATTTCGGACAGCCTTATGAAGCACCTGAAGTCCTATACTTTCAAAAGTTGGTTGACATGACTGATGTGCTGATTTGTGATGAGATCCCATCCGACTTCTTTACTTCGGATGATGACATTATTGCCCTTAACCTTAAAGATGCTTCTACCACGACTCCTGCACCAATCAGTATGCCAATGCCACATTTAAGCAACAACACGAAGAAGAGAGTCAGTGCTGTCTGGATGGCTAAGTTCCAGGACTCAGTCGCGCACTTGACTTGTTGTTGCTGTGACCACACCGATGCTCTCCACTCTGACTCTGATGAAGGAGTGGCCCTGATCAAACCAAAGTGGCCCGATCCGGGTTGACTTTGCTGACTCTGTGAAGCTACTGACATAAAAGGAGCGCTACTAGGAGGCATCCTAGATATCCTTTCATGTATTTTATTTCCTTACTTAGTTTTAATAAAACTTGTTGTGTGGTGGTTGTCCCGTTACCTACTTGCACCACTTGCCTTGTTTCATGGTTCGATGTTTACTCATATACCCCTTGTCCCCTGAGATTATACGCTATGTCGAATGTTGCAGATACTTTTGAGCGGTTTTTGCCAGCTATTCCTTCAGTGTTGTCTGTTCTTGATACGAGTTGCAGCGGTACATTAATGTTCCAGCCGACAACCACTTTGCAACCAGCTAAGTATTCTTTTCTTTCATCTGCACATTCTGAGGACATAATGTGATTTAAGTGTGGGGGGGTGTCTACATGATTTCATGTTATATTTATTGGAAAATGAGTAAATGTGGATTTTATGCCAAATTTAAAATTTTTTGTGAGTTACGAGCATATGATTGAAACAAAAAGGCTCGCTAGTTGTAGTTTCTTGACGATGATTGTCTGTAACTTCTGTGAGATAACTATAGCATGTTTTTACTGATACGAGATAGTATTCATTTCATATTCACGCAAGCCTTTGAAATTGAAGCGAAGTTTCTTTACAATTTATCCATTCACGATCCTAGTGGTTTATCCTAGAGAGACTTGTGCTTAATAGTAATAGTAAACGTAACACCTAAATTCCGAACGTGTACTGTGAATATCTGAAGGTTTGAATGTGATAGGAGGGATATATCTTAAGGTTTGCATACCAATCTAAGATGAATTATATATATATTTATGTCGGATGTAGCTGCCGATGATTTGAGTGCGATAGGGCATTATCACGAAATGTCATATACCACTATGAGGCTCAATAGCTCTCGACTGCCTTATGATAGTAGTCCAGCTAGGGTGTTATCACGAAACATCCTATTGCTGAGAATGAGGGCATATGCTTTGGCATTAAGTGAACTTTAAAAGAAAATTAGCAAATGGCAATGTGGAAAGTTAGTAAAGTTGGTAGGAACCGTAGTTATCTCCTGACTATCCCAAGTATAAACTGAATGATATGCATTAGGGATTATCCTAATAAGTACACGGGAAGACTTTGTGTGAAACGGTTACTGCCTATACCTAGGAAAGTCATTAGGATTGTTTGAAAGGATTTTTGTGCGAAAGAATGGTGGAGATTGAAAAGGGCTTTTCACACACACACAGAATCTATCTCTATGGTGGTATTAATTGCTTTCATTGTCGTATCTTTGGTTACGTGAGTCGAGAGCCTATGTGGATTACATGTACAGTGAGCCAGTTTTGATTGTTTTGTTCGGGACGAACAAAAAGCTAAGTGTGGGGGAGTTGTTCTCGGTGCTAATTACGTGCTTAAAATAATGATTTTATGTTAGTTTGAGTTGTGTTACACTTTGGTATGCTTTCAATGACTTGCAGGTGTTAAGTGCGATAAAACTAGTTTTAAAGGAGGTTAACTGCACATAGACGTCTATTGCCCTTTGAATGGAAGTAGATAAGATTAGGAGATTGCACCCGTAGCTTAAAACTGAATTAGAACACGTTCTGGTTGGACTAGGTAATTGCGGAAAAGTAGACAAGAGGATTAATTACACTAAGTTAGGAGATCGGTAAGGAGGGATACACCAATTACATTTATGTTCTTATGTTGGTCTAGGGACCACTATTTGTCTTCTTGAGTAGATTTATGAATTATTATCTGTGTTGCATTGTCTCTGTGGGATCAACCTTGAATCGCCTCTACTATGCTACGATTTATCTAGTACTCTTGCTAGTATTTCATGAGTATTGGTGGCTTACACGCAGATCATGTTTTTGGCACTGTTGCCGGTGACAATTGCCAATATAGATAATATATTCATTAAATCTAATTAATGATTATTCTTTTCTGTTCGTTGCTTTAATTTAGAGTCTAGAGTCTGTTCTGTATCAATCATGTATACTTTTATGATTAGAATAAGGGAAACAACTTCTGAGACAGCGACATATCCTGCCGCAGCCGTGAGATTCTGTGACTCAGATTCTGATCTCTTCTTTGTTTTTCTGTGTTTACCCTTGTGTGTTATTAGTTAGTAGGTCCGCAACAGTTGGGTCTGGACCCAGCTGAAGCGTGAAATTACTAACCGTGTTTTTGTCTTATTTTGTATGTCTTATAGGGATACAGAATGCTTTCGACATCAACCCAGAAAGATCGTAGGGATTCGAAGTCTGTTAGCACTATGCCACGAACTATTTTGAATGTCGTTCCCATCTCTATGTATCTAGGCTTCAAGGTATGGGGCAATATGAAGCGGAAAAAAGAGAGTGGAACTGGAAAAGGATGCAGCTAGAGCTAAGAAAGAAAGAGAAGCCGATCTAAAAGAGTGCGAGAACTACCACCCAGGTGAGTTTCCTATTGAATTAATTGAAATATCCTCTACTGATTCCGATCCTGAAGAGGACCCTAATACTATGTTCTCTAAGTCAGAGGATTACCCTGACTCGGACACTATAGTCAAGTTAGGAGACCCTGGTACCATTAGACTCCCAGTCTCGATTAATGGAATCTCTTTAGGATTAGGGATGTGCAACTCAGGCTCTAGTTGTAATATTCTTCCTTTCTCACTCTACAAACATGAAAAATTCAAGGTTGAGTTGGATGAGGTACGCAGCATGCGTTTTTTTGATCGTGAGGTTGATATTCTCTTTTTTTGGTTAAATGTAAAAATATATTAAACCAAGGTATGCAAGATACAAGAAGTTACATCCTAATCAAGGTAGGGACTAATCTAGATCCTACACCATGTTGAGAAGATGTTAGATTTGAAGATTCCAAGCAGCATAAGACCCCATAGTAAGTTGAGAGGTTGTGAACTTAGAGTGGGAAGTTTCGTCTTCCCAGCTGACTTTGTAGTCTTGGACATCCCCAATGATCCGAGTGCGAATGTTTTGTTAGGGCGTCATACTTAGCAACCAGCTGAGCCATTATGGATTACGCTAATGGTGACATCACGCTTGAGGTCAATAACGATGCAAGAACCTTTACGATCCTGGAGCCGCTACCCAATCGACTAGGAGAATGCCGTTTTAGCTCGAGTTCTGGAGAAGTTAAAGTCATAGAGACAGAGGATATTCGAGATAAGAAGAAGCAAGTGGTAGTAGAAACCGAAGAGAAGGCATTTATGACGGTTTTTACTTTGAGAGAAAGATGAGAAGATTCACGACAAAGCGCCTAAGGTGGCAGTCAGTTTTGATGAGTCCGCCCCATGTAGTGAAGGTTTGAAGTCAACAATTGAAAAGGAGAATTCTTTGAGCAATAAGAGTAAGTCTCCAGGAGGCGTGGGAAGCCAAGTGCACTGGCAAAGAAAGCCAAGAGTGCAAGGCTGAGAACTCAAGGTTTCACTAAGGAGGTTTGAGAAGAAGCGCGTTTGGATGGAAAAAAGGAATGATTCTACTTGGGCATACAAATCCTAGGAAGAGCATGGTTCGAGAGAGAAGGAAGACGCATCTCGGTGAAAGCCTCTAGAGTGTGAGTTTGGAGGGTGAATACCCAAAAATCTGATTGAGAAGAAGTTGGAAGAAAGACAAGTTGACGACTTTAAACTCAGAACTACTTCTTAACCTTAGGTTAGATAGAGTCGAATAAAAGTACCTGGAATGAAAGACAAGGTTTTTTTGTCCTATCGCATCCCGAGGTTTAATACCAAAGGATGGTGGGAAGGTTTTTTTACTTGTTGATCAATTCAGTGAAGTAGGTTAGTCGAGTCGGAGAGAAGATGCAAGAAGGATAAAGATTTAGTCTACAAGGAGTCAGTTTTGGATTGATTAATTGTCAAGGATTAAATGAGAAGTAAAGTTGTTTTGACGTTTTGAGGAATCTGGAAGAGAAAAACTCTGGCGGCCGCGAGAGCACCTCACGCAGTTGCGCGAATACTTGAGTTCAGTTCCCGAGGTTTGACTGAATTGTGGGGACTCATGATGGCGCGTGGACCCCACGCGCTGCACCGGAAATCTGACGGGGCAGTGAACCGTCCCATCACCCTCTCCACTACTCCACATTTCTCTCTTCCCCATTGCTCCACCATTACTCATCTTTACCTCAATCCCGTCAATCCTCCCTCAATCCACTCACCCACCATTACTCCTTCCCACTTTTCTATACAACCCATTAAAATCCGCACTCATTCAAATTCAATCACCCTCTTCCTATATAAACCACCTTATACCTTCACCATTTTCTATCACCAACACATTTTTTACTTCTTCTTCTTCTACACTACTCGGCCACCACCTCCATAGCACCACCATCAATTAACCCCCACCACACCACTAAATCACCATTTCCATAACCCAAATTTCCCACCTTTTCCTAAATGTTGGTCCCTTGAAAAGGCTTTGGTTAAGTTTAGAGGGGTGGGGGTGAATAAACTTAACACTTAATTAAAACTTTTGGAGTTGACAAACTTAGCAAGGTCAGTTGCCTGCTTCCTGCTCTGTAGTCTGCTGACCACTCAGTAGTCTGCTGACTGTTGATGTAACTGAATTTGTTTCAGCGGAATATATTTAGTTTAAGCCTTAATACTTGTTGTTAAAAGAATGATACTAAGTATTGGATACTCAGTAGTGTAAGTGTGTGATTCAGTTGCTAATTTCAGTAGCTTGATGTGATCAGTATACTAAATAATAGAAAGTAAATGCAGAAAGTAAGTAGGCCAGATTTATAGTGGTTCCAAGTGGTGTAATCCTTTCAGTCCACTCTTCTCTTGTGCTGTTGGAGGAATTCACTAGAGATCCTTGAGGTTGCAGTTACAAAAATCCCTAAGCTGTTTGTCCTTCACCAATGACTATGGCTTCACAAACTAAACACTTGAAACAGGTAGGATTGCTGCTCCAAAGTATTCCGCTGGTCCTTGAAGGGTAGGATTGCCTCTTCACCAGCCCCACCACACACACAACAGTTCTTGACACCCAAAAGATGCTTCACTGTCTTCAGCAGGTTTCTTGTAAAAGAAAGATTGAATCAAAAAAATGATTCTGTTGTCAGTAGCATGATCAGGATGAAATGATCAGCAGCTTGATGTCTTCAAGTGTGTATACTTGATGTAACTTGATAGCAGGTTACACTTAAAGGAATTACTTGATCAGTAAGTTTAAGCTCAGTGTATGCCAGTAGGGTAGTTTTCTTGAAAAACTAGACAGCTTCGAATAGATTATTTTTGCTTCCTAATTTTCATCACTTGTAACTGAATCACGACTCTTCTATTTATAGGTGAGAATCCTGTGACTTATGTTTGAATTTCAAACATAGCGTTTCAGACTTGTCTCTATCTTGACTTGCTTTTTGTCTCTGTTCATAGGATTGACACTGTCAGTTAACTTTTTGACAGTTTTAAGACTGTCCACCCTTTGACTTGTATCCATTGGATAAAGCTCTGAATCTTTCCAACGTTCCTTTTATCTTGACCATTGATTTGTTGACAAAATCAAGGCTTGTAATCCATCCTTATCCTTTTAATCTTCCAATGTAACCTTTGATTAAATCGAGAATTATTCTCAGCAAATATCTAAAGTATAACAGCCTGCTAATGTACATATTTGTCAGCAGGTTTCAGTCTGCTGTGCTTTAATAACACTTCAGCTGACTTCTTCTTATCTAACTTGTTAATTATGAAGTTAGAGTACACCATTTTGAACATAACTAAGTTCCAATCATCATTTAACATATGAAACTTTGACCATGCACACAAGGTATATGTAATCATTTTAGGTCATCACAGACTTCCCTAAGTTCTGATTCCATATCCTTGAATTTAAATACTAAGTCTGATCCCTTAGCCTTCAATAACTGAGTTAGAACCCTCAACCTTCAGTCTTCAGCAGGTCCCTAGTAAGTCTACTGACCTAGACACTCTACTGACCTAGATAGGTCTGCTGATAAAGTCAGCTGACCTATTTACAGTGCTTGTTTGATCAAACCTATACAAAGATCAAACTCTAATAAGCCTATACATTTGATCTAGACACCTTTTTGCCTTTTCTCTACAACAGTTTGTCTGGCACTCATCAATAAAACTTAAAATATGTCAAACACTAAATGCTACAGTCAAAATCCTGATTTATGGAATTTGAGTTCATTTCCATTCATTAGGAGTTGCAGAGAGTGTCCAGAAATTCAAAACCCAGAAATCTGAAACTCTGGAAGCAGTGAAGCTTCCTGTCACAGCGGCGAGAACACTTTTTTAGCAGAATCTGAGCCCAAGTCAAAGTATTTCATGGCTAGTAGAGGAAACCCCGCACCAAGACGTCGAGGAGGACAACAGAGGGCGATGCCATTCTAACTATTAATGGTGTCGACCAATTCGCCTATGTTGCTATCTATAAGTCATTTTGGACTCATTGGAATGGGAGGTCGGTCGCAAAGGAAGAGGCGTAGATCTCAATGATTGCGGTAACATTATACCACAAGTGCTCCAATTTTATGGCATAGCGGACATGGCTCTTATCCCTCCTACATTCAACGCCACCATTGCCCGTGAGTTCTATGCCTACATGGCAGAAAACCCCAAATCTAATGCCGCTATTGTTCGAGGGGTTCACATCATTTTTTCTATCAAAAGTATTAATGCCCGCTTTGGCATAGAAAATGCACCACTTCATGATGAGGAGTTCACCGCTGCCACTAGAGAGCACGATCGAAGTGCCTAATGCGTATTGCTGAGTATTATGATGTGCAGTGGGATTTTGGCGCCAACAATTTCCCAACTACCTTCTATTCAAATGAGCTGGCATGGGACGCTCGTGTGTTGCATGGATTTGTGATCACTCACCTTTTGCCCAATGCTCACACAAACACAGTGACGTGTCGGCAGGCTGAGCTCATGTACTATCTCGATATCAAGAATAATGTAAACATTGGTCTATTGATGCACGAGAGGATTCTCTATGTTTTCGGGATGAGGAGAGAGATTTTTCCGTATGGCAACCTGATAGATGCTTTGGCGATAACAGTAGAGTTCCATGTTCTAGCTGCTGATGAGAGACTGAGGTGACTAGGGAGTCGGTTGCCGTCACGGGAAGGCAAAGAAGAAGGCCAGTGATACCAGCACAAGGACGTGCTAGACCTCAGCCAGAGTTTCAAGCTGAGGTGACTAGGGAGTTGACAACCATGCAAGCCATGCTCAATCGTATGATGGCGCATCTAAACATTCCTCCCTATGCCCCACCACGGAGAGCCCCTAGGCAGGACCCATCTTCTTCGGGGGTCGGCCCTTCTTCTGCTGCACCACCTCCTATTGTCGAAGACTACGAGGACATTGACTCTGATTAGTAGGCTCGTCCGAGACTTTTTAGCACTATTCTCTCCATTGTTGTAAATTTCATTTTCTTTCTTTTATTTCCTAACTTTGCAAATTATGGTTTTTCTTTTCAATAAAAAGTAATTTGAATGGCTTAAATTGTTTGCATTTTAATTTAATTTGCTTACTGCCATTTAAATATTATGTATTTTATCGTGTTACTCCGCTTTTTGGCTTTTTTTTGTATGTTAGACTTTCTTATAGCAGATTTTCTCATATTTTCATTGAAGATTCGCCCGAGATGTGATGACTATGGATTCATTACATACGCTCCACGCTTAATTGAATTCATTTTTAATCTTTTCATCATTGGGGACAATGCTTTGATTAAGTGGGGGTAGGAACGTCACATAGCTTTTGACGATTCATTTCATCAATTCTTTGACTTGTCATGATTCTTTTCGATTCATTTTTCACCACTTAGTCTTTTCGAGTCGATTTCAAACACAATTGCAAGGATATGAAATCTTTGACCTTTTGAAGCTAATTAATTACATCTTTGTTTCATGAACGAAATAAAAGTCATGCCACTTTTGAAGTAGTAGCATATTAACCGCATTTTCTTTGCATGAACCGCCTTTTTACACACGTATAACCCACGATCTTCAGTATGTAGTTGGATGCTTGTTATTTTGACTTGTGTTGACCCTAGTTTTCTGAGTTTTGTTCTACCTATCATCATTTAGGTCAAGTTGTGGATCTTATAAGGGCTAAGGAAAAAAGGATTCGGTAGTTTATCAAAGTGTAGAACGTGAGGATAGATAGATTTTTGAGTATTTTGATAACGCTCTAAATACTACCATTAATTATACCTTTATTTACCCCGAATTGTGCTCGAGAGGAGATAGATAGGCTCGTTATCATATGGAATATGTTCTAAATTCTATGTGCATGATTCTAGGTTTACGATTCTGCATCTATGTTATTATCCCTTCGATTTGGTACTGTTTGGTCTTTTGTTTTATACACTTTTCAGGATGTATCAAAAACGGGGATAACTAAGGACGGATCCAGACTGAAAGAAAGACATTGGGCCAAGAGAATGAAGTCTAGGAAGAAATCAGCCAGAAAAGAGGATGAAGAGCTGGGCCGGTTTACCGAACCCCATGTCCGGTTTATCGAGGACACGAAACTGGAGTCCGCCGTATCTACTAGGTTGGTTAGGGCTTATGTGAGTCGTAAGTTGGCTATAATGCTTGTGATGACGGTCAAATTATACCCGTAAAAGTCATCAACATTATCCTTAAATCGAGCCTAATAATATTTATTTTATATTAAACTACATGCTTATAATGATTATCTTCTATTGTGTAATTTATAATATATAATTTGGTATTTATCCGTTTTTATTATTTAAATATGATTTATTTTGGGATAAATATTTATTTTGTAGATTGAGATAATTTTGGAGGATAATTGCAAATGGACAAATTAAATTACAGGATAAATCCAAGTAAATCCGGAAGCATTGAAGATAAAGATCGGATAAGCACGAAAAGAGGAGTAAGGCATGACAAGAGCGAGGCAAGCCAATCCAAAGAGTTGGCGCCGACTAGGGGGACGCACAAGGGGGCAAATTTGCCCTTATCCAAAGATCGACTTGGAATTATCTCGACGCGTTTTAGTTTTTGGATTTAGAAATATATTTTAGATCGGTTAATGCTTATCCTAACTCTATTTTTAGCCCTATATATACTTGTGCTATTTCATTAGAAACACACTTTTTACACCTCAGACACTTCTCTCAGTATATAATAAAATCCTCAGTTTTCCTCAGAGTGGTTTTTACAAGTTCTGCAATTATGTAAGTTCTTGTATTTATTTTCTCTTAGTTCTTTATAATTAAGTCCCCAATTATTATTTATCGTTTGAGGTTGTTCGTTCTTCACCGAACGATGTAGATCTAAGGATACGATATGAGGCAGTGGGATTCCTTGTCTATGAGGATCCACACGCCCGATCCGTTATCCGGTGACCTATAGATGACTTTGGTATGATCGACAACCGTGTTTTTAGTAGATCTATATAATTGCTTTATGAATCTTTATTTTATCCGTTACGTATGTAGAAACGCTAAGATTTAGTTGTTCGCCGCGTCAATCAAGCCACGTCTTTACGGTGTGATTGTCCACCTAGAATTTCTTGTCTTAGTAGGTATGGCTACGGCTACGTTGCTCGTCTGTTTTAATTAGCATATGATTCGGAAATACCAATATAGGGCTCCTAGGTCGGCTCATGAATTGATCTTCCGGGACTTTCAGCGAGATCTAGATATGTTCGTATTCAGGGAATTGATGCACCTAGTTATACGTAAATCGTAGATTAACATGAGACCGTGCAGGTAATTGTTAATGGGACATAGACTGATGCGATCGCTTAGGAAGTACGCCTAACCACAGGAATGTTGCCTATGTGAGGAATACGGTTAATATCGGCATCCCTAGTTTTGTAAGCGTGCAAGTTATATGAGATGGAGGCCAAAAAGCGAAGTCACGTAATGTAGCATAGTGATCTTGATGGCCTACCCGGAGCTAGATCTAGTTTAGGGGATGACTCCCGTAGCCAATATAAAAGAAATACGAATCGGGTTAATAGTTGTCGAGTCTAGCTTAATTATATAGAATCTCTAGATCCAAACGATAACATAATAATTGGGGAGATTAATTACGTTCTTTATTTGTGTTGTGTCGAGTCGTGTCGGTTATCTTTTCTTGTCTTTTGTTGGTCGTAGACCGCCTTCGTGTCCTTGACATGAGTAATTAATTGTTTGTATATAAATGACCCACAATTGGTTCCCTGTGGGATCGACCTTGATTCGCTATAGCTATACTATGATAGACCTAGTCCTCTTGCTAGTATTGGTTTATGGTGGTCAAATATTTTATTATCACTTGATCTACGTCATCAAGTTTTTGGCGCCGTTGCCGGGGAACCAACGGTCAATTTTATATATAAATAAATAAATTTTTATTCATGTCGAGTTTTTTGTTTTAGAGTCTATTTTTACGTTTTTGAGTCCTACGGTTGTCCGCTCTGTAAAAATTCCGGAATTTTGAAAAACGAGGCTTCGCTCCCGCGCGAGACGCCTCTCTCCGCCGCCCGCGAGCTCGGTTCGTTTTCTCGGGACTTCGCATGTCTGTTTATCTCCGTATGTTTAATCCGTAGGTCTGATAGCAGCAGGGGAAACCATTTTAAAATCAGTCTACAGTCCGTTTTGTTTTTCTTGTGTTTGCAGAAACCAGGGAAACAATAATCCGAGTCAGTAATTTTTGTGGGCGCTGATAAAATAACCCAACAACATGTGGAGCTACGAATCTACGATGGGAAATGAGATGGAAGCAATACCTTTAAAGCACCAAGATGGCTCCGAAAAAAAACAATTTAAAAGGCTTGAATTCTCTGTGGTATAATGTTGAAGGCAATGTACTACCTTTTTTATGTTTTACTATCTTTTAGTTTTTTTGAACATAAGTTAGCCTATACATGAACCTGAGCATGAATCTTAGCCCGGAGTTGGTTTGTAAGATTAATTTTATTAGTGTGGAAGGTTCTGCCCCAAATCTGTCTCATCTAGAGAGTGTAAGGAAATATGTAGTAGTTGAAGGAAGCAGTGAATAAAAAGTTCCTCGTAGTTCTGTAAAAATCTCATTGTCCTATGCATGAGATTGCTTCTAGTGGCCATGGGAGCAACAATTTGTGTAGTTTTTAAGCATTCTCAATCTAAAGAAGACGTTGAGTTTTGAGAGAGCATAATGAAGCAGCATTATAGAGGATATGATTAAAATGGGTCCCTAGGACTAAATCTTCTTAGAATTCACTAATTCCTAAAACGAGAGCCGAGGTAAGAGCTTTGTATAAATGGTATGGATAAATGTCGTTTCCTAGGTCTCACAACCAAGGGAAGGATATTAATCCGCAAAAGCGACGAGCCCACCTCATATAGTGCTCAAGGGGTCAATATCTAGCGATCCAAGAAGGATGACTGACAAGGATAATTTTTGGAAAGTCAAGTTGAGGACTTTAAACTCAGAACTACTTCTTTAAAACCCTTAGGATTTATTCTTTTTAGGATTTTAGGTTTTGTCTTCTTTGAGTCAAATAAGAGTAACGTGACATATGTTGAGGTTTTTTATTTTGCCGTGTTCCGATGGCCATTAGGCTAAGGATGTGCAAAACTTTTTTACTCAATATAGGCCACGTGAAATAGAGTTTCGTAGGAGAGTCGAGAAATTGCTAAATAAAAGGAAATTTAGCAATCAACTTTAAGATGGAAGCATTAAGAGAGCTTGAGAATTACTGAAAATGCAACAGAGAATGATTGGTGCGAACAAGAACGCTTTTTGGTCAACTCCCAAAACTTTTTAGAATGGCGATCCGAGTGAAAATCCAAAGTTGTGTGCAATTCGTTCTGCAACTATCCTTATCTTTCCTTTGTACCTTTTCACCCTTCAACTTTTCTATTCTCTCACCAATCTGCCTCACAATTCACATTTCTAACCATTCTTTCATCCCCTCTCTTTCTTTCCATCTATTTCACTCTCCCACCCTAACCCAACAAATTTCCTTAACCAATTTTCAACCCACCCAATATACAATTTCTTACCCACCCTTTATCTTTTCTTGCCATCCTTCACTTTCTTTTTCTAAACCCATCATACTCTTAACCTCCATTTTGTTTACAAAATACCTTTTTGTTGCGGAATTTGACCGTTGCTAAGTTTTAACGATTATCTTTAATCATTTTGGTTTTCATGACCCTATCTAGGCTAAGTGTAGCTCTGCACCCAGCTAGATTTTAAAGGTTTTTCATTCGATCAAACTACTACTTATCTTCGTACCGGAGATTTCAATTTCACACTTTTACGCCCTTCCGGCATTTAGATGATGAGTTTTGTTCTACAATATCGCACCGATCCGACCTTGTTGATGACGGTGATGACTTTTACGTGATACATTGGGTTATTAGTAATTTCGAGGAGAAGCTACATCTCCTAAGTTGTTGATATCCAATCCAAGCGTGAAGTTTCGCGCTCGAGTATTTGATTTTATCTTTAGCCATAGGTCACATTGAATCTTATACCTTACCAAGTTTCTTTTTACGCCGGATTAAATACCTTATCAATCCGGTAAACCTCGTGTTTTCACACATGGGGTAATGATTTTTGATCTTTGTCTTCTCCACCCGGTTTTAAGAATATTTTTGTGGTGGAGGATTTCGATGAAGACTATAATCTTTTGTTGATTGTTTATCATTCTTTCTATTTTGTATTTTTCTTTTTGCGTCTATATATATCCTTTTTTTAGAATTCGTGTCTGAACGAGTCGTTTTAACTCTTTGGTTTTCCTTGTCATTGGTTGTATGGAATAAAGTGGCTTAATTTGTTTTTGGATATTTTATATCTAATTACTGCCACATTATTTTATAATTCCATTGACATGTTATTAACGGTTTCGTGGAGTTTCTGTTTGGTTTGCTTAAACAGGTTTTCACTTGCTTCTCCACGACGTGCTTGGATTACTCCGATGTTCTACATCTACTTGAGAGCCGTTTCCAGAGCTAAGTCTTTGTCTTAAATTCTCATTTTTATTTGTCATTGGGGACAATGCCATGTTTAAGTGAGGGGTAGGAGACTTAGCTATGATGTGTTATAATTGAAAATTGAATGAAAAGGTGAAAAAAAACAAAAAAATTGAAAAAAAATGAATAAATGCCATATTATTTATCTCGTACCTTTAGAATTGTGAGTTCTTAAAACATTGAATTGATAGGAAAGGAACCAAGTTGCATGAGTACGTGATCATTTTATACTTATGTGAATGTAAATTTAAGGATATTCATGCCGATTGTTGCAAGTAGTTATTTATTATTCGATTACTCAATTTTGAATCGACTATTATCGCACGAATTATAATAACTGAAGAAATTATGTGTACATTGCGTAGATGATTGGTTATGTGAGCTTAGTGTCGATATTTATCTACTGATGTATTCCTATCTTCTAGCCATCAAAGCGGAGTAATAAGCTTGAGAATTATCTGTGTTTTAACAAAATGTTAAACACTGGGCTTGTAGTAACATTACCAAAGTAGCTTCGCGCTTGTGGTAATATTCAATGCTATTAACTCATCCGTGAGAGGGGGATTCTTGCAATGCATACTTTACTTTTAAAGCAAGTTTCTTTCTTGAGATGTGTTAATGCTTGAAATTATGAAAATGCGAAAAAAAAAATTCAACTTTTAAGAGGCTTCGAGTATTTTTCTCGGTCTCCAAGTCCAAAAACCTCTTAGATAACGCTCTTGCTTATTGCACCATGTCTTTACCCATTGCGAGGCTTAAGAAATTACGATGTTGGTAGGTTGAGATTGCGAAGTTAGCATAAACTTTAATCTTGCCACGAATATATAAAACTGAATGCACATGCACACATCACTTCGATTCATAGCGAGTAGTGAATAATGGATACCTTATGAGCATGAATGGTATGAGTTGACTCGAGTTTCTTGCGTAAGTATGATTTGACCATGGAAAATGTTGTCTTGGGGAATGACTTATTAATGCTTTGTTCGGGACGATCAAAGTCTAAGTGGGGGGTAGTTGATGACGGTCAAATTATACCCATAAAAGTCATCAACATTATCCTTAAATCGAGCCTAATAATATTTATTTTATATTAAATTACATGCTTATAATGATTATCTTCTATTGTGTAATTTAAAATATATAATTTGGTATTTATCCGTTTTTATTATTTAAATATTATTTATTTTGGGATAAATATTTATTTTGTAGATTGAGATAATTTTGGAGGATAATTGCAAATGGACAAATTAAATTACAAGATAAATCCAAGTAAATCCGGATGCATTAAAGATAAAGATCGGATAAGCACGAAAAGAGGAGTAAGGCATGACAAGATCCGGCAAGCCAATCCAAAGAGTTGGCGCCGACTGGGGGACGCATAAGGGGGGGCAAAATTGCCTTTATCCAAAGATCGGCTTGGAATTATCTCGACGCATTTTAGTTTTGATGGATTTAGAAATATATTTTAGATCGGTTAATGCTTATCCTAACTCTATTTTTACCCCTATATATACTTGTGCGATTTCATTTGCAAAAACACACCTCGGACACTTCTCTCGGTATATAATAAAATCCTCGCTTTTCTCGAGAGCGGTTTTTACAAGTTCGCAATTATGTAAGTTCTTGTATTTATTTTCTCTTAGTTCTTTATAATTAAGTCCCCAATTATTATTTATCGTTTGAGATTGTTCGTTCTTCACCGAACGATGTAGATCTGAGGATACGATATGAGGCTATAAGGATCCACACGCCCAGATCTGTTATCCGGTGACCTATAGATGACTTTGGTATGATCGACAACCGTGTTTTTAGTAGATCTATATAATTGCTTTATGAATCTCTATTTTATCCGTTACGTATGTAGAAACGCTAAGATTTAGTTGTTCGTCGCGTCAATCTAGCCACGTCTTTATGGTGTGATTGTCCACCTAGAATTTCTTGTCTTAGTAGGTATGGCTACGGCTACGTTGCTCGTCTGTTTTAATTAGCGTATTATTAGGAAATACCAATATAGGGCTCCTAGGTCGGCTCATGAATTGATCTTCCGGGACTTTCAGCGAGATCTAGATCTGTTCTGTATTAGGGAATTGAGCTCACCTAGTTATACGTAAATCGTAGATTAACATGAGATCGTGCAGGTAATTGTTAATGGGACAGACCGATGCGATCGTCTAGGAAATACGCCTAACCACAGGAATGTTTCCTAGGTGAGGAATACGGTTAATATCGGCATCCCTAGTTTTGTAAGCGTGCGAGTTATATGAGATGGAGGCCTAAAAAGCGAAGTCACGTAATGTAGCATAGTGATCTAGATGGCCTACCCGGAGCTAGATCTAGTTTAGGGGATGACTCCCGTAGCCAATATAAAAGAAATACGAATCGGATTAATAGTTGTCGAGTCTAGCTTAATTATATAGAATCTCTAGATCCAAACGATAACATAATAATTGGGGAGATTAATTACGTGTCTTTATTTGTGTTGTGTCGAGTCGTGTCGTTTATCTTTTCTTGTCTTTTGTTGGTCGTAGACCGCTTTGTGTCCTTGACATGAATGATTAATTGTTTGTATATAAATGACCCAAAATTGGTTCCCTGTGGGATCGACCTTGATTTTTCGCTATAGCTATACTATGATGGACCTAGTCCTCTTGCTAGTATTGGTTTATGGTGGTCAAGTATTTTATTATCACTTGATCTACGTCTTCCGAACCTTCCAGTTAAGTCGGCTGAAGAAAAAGGACGAAATTGCCCTGGTTTACCGAGGTGGGCCGCCGGTTTACCGAGCTTCCATAACCTTCTGAAACATGTTTTCTTGGACGAAGGGTAGAACTAGGTGTTTCTAAGTCAGTTTAGGTAGCTATAAATAACAGGCTTCGCCTCAGAATTCAAAGTACCACACGACTATTACAAGTATTATGCAATAAAAGTTCTTTGTTCTTTATTTTATTATTTTATTAGTTCTGGTCGGAGAGACGACGGAGTCGCCGCCTAGGGAGAGACCCGAGGGAGATCTACGCTCGTCTTCAAGGGTATGATTTTCTGTCTTTTCCAAGACGTAGATCTGTCGTTGTTTTATTCGACTAATATGTTTTAATTGC
Source organism: Gentiana straminea (assembly GCA_036785695.1). Lineage (NCBI taxonomy): Eukaryota > Viridiplantae > Streptophyta > Magnoliopsida > Gentianales > Gentianaceae > Gentiana > Gentiana straminea. Next base: position 3,419,146 of record JAVUPR010000464.1, on the reverse strand, counting down.
TTATTTAGTTTAATTATGTAGTAGTTAGTTTATTTTACCTCATGTGTTCTAGAACTAATTCGTTGGTGAAAAAATCATGAAATAGTGGTTGCATTCTTCAGATCTGCGACGGTCCATATCGCTATATCTGAAGACCTAGTAAATTACTTGTTCATGATAATCGGCGCCAGCTACGTTGATCGATAGATTTAATTTACATGTTAGTAGCCTGATCAACTATTTGCATGTCATCGTAAACTAGCATGAAATACGAATAGTGAAGTGCTATGTTTGGACATTATCTAGATGGACCCTAGGAACGTGCTGATCAGTGTCGACAGCAGTCTAGCCGGGTTTACGGTATGAGTTAGCGCTCAATATCGACAGCTCTAGTTCTTTATGCGTAAGGGCTATTACGGATCAATTAAGGAGGGTAGCTTGCATATAGATTGTCTACTACCATTGTCGGAGTATATAGGGTTAGGAGTTTTACCCGTAGCTGAAGAATGAATTCAAATTCACCAATGGGAGGACTGTTGCATATGTGGGGGGGAATAACTAATTACTCATAATTGAACTAATACTTTAGAAACTCTTGTTGCTCCGTTGAACTTGCATAATCTTTCTAGTTGATTATTACCAAATTTTCTACTGTCTATATTATAGTTGGTCATAGACCATATTCGTGACAAGCTCAATCTTGATAATTAGACGTTCTTACGAGTGTCTGTGGGATCGACCTTGACTCGCCAGTACTCTACTACGATAGACCTAGTCCTGATGCTAGTAAGTGCTTTGTAAGCGATCAAGATTTTCTGGCGCCGTTGCCGGGGACTCGTGGCAAGAATACTTTTTATTTAAAATTGAGTTTTCAGTATATTTGAGTCTGTTTAATAGTATGTTTATACTGGAGTCGTACAGAGTCAGTTCTGTTGAAATCTGGGAAAAACTTCATCCGGTTTACCGAGGGTATACCGCAGTAAACCGAGGGTCTCAGTTTCGGCAGGATTGTTTCTGTCAGTTCAGTGTCAAGTTAGTAGTCAGAGTCTGTAATTTTTAGTCTGCCAGGCATGTGTAACAGCCGGCGAGGCAAGTCACTAAACTTTTTATTTTCTTTTTATGTCTTGTAGTACGCTACATGAATTTCAGCAGCCAAACTCGAGCAAGACAAAAGAGAAAGGAAGCTCGAGAGAATACTGTTAGGCTAGCGGACGACGTGATTTCGCACGAAGGAGATCACAGCGAGAGGGAAGAAGAGATTCCACCTTTGGAAGATACAGTAATCGACATGGCACAGAAGGGACAAAATGGACAAAATATAGCAGGAGTTTTGGTACAAGAAGATAGGAGAATGCTACAGAGTTATGCAATGCCGACGATCGAGCAATTCATGCCAGCAATTGTTCAGCCAGAGAATGCGGCTGAGGTATTTTACCCAAAATCAAATGTGATAAAAATGGTGACTAATTACACTACTTTTCATGGAGTAATGAATGAAGATCCTAGTGTACACGTCACCAACTTTCTGGAGATAGTCAGCACGGTCAAGCCAGCAGGAGTACCTGAAGACAACATTAAGCTAAAATTGTTCCCATTCACTCTGACGGACAAAGCGAAGATATGGTTATTGTATCTAGCACCAGGGTCGATCCAAACTTGGAACGATCTGTTGCAAAAGTTTATAAACAAGTACTACCCGCCTGGGAAGTCACTACAGATGAGACAAGAAATTATGCATTTCAAGCTGAAACCCACTGAAACCCACTGAAACCCACTGAAACCTTTGAAGAAGCTTAGGAAAGATTTAAGGAAGCACATAGGATATTCCCTCACCATGATATCACTTTACCCGTACGAATGCATAGTTTATATCACGGATTACGGCCAAGTGAACAAATGAGAGTTGATGCATCGAGCAACGGATGTTTTGTGTTGCTATCACCTGAAGAAGCCGAAGAAAAGTTGGATCAAATAGCATTTACAAGTCAATGGGGAACGCATCAAGTTGAAACCGCCAAAGTAGTTGAAGGCGTATTTGGAGAAGATACTTCTGAAAAGATCTTATACCAGCTAATGGCAATGAATGATAAGATAGATGCCATGCAAGATCGCATTGCCAAGGTTGAGAAAGTACAAGATATCGAAGCAACCAACACTGAAGATGTGAACTATATAGGGAGGCAAGGAAATCCTGGCGGATATCACCCAAGCTCTCATGACCACCCTGGTTTTAGACTGAGTGACCCTACCGAGGGCTTTTGACAAAGTGATTATAACGGTGGAGAGAGACCAAGACAAACTGGCGGATTCATGCCTCAATTCAAGAAGTCCGGTGGTTGGGAAGTAGCCATGGATAAAATGAGCTCAACTGTGACCGATACGGTCAATAAACATACGAAATCCATGACTGAGCTGAATACAAACTTCACCACATATTGTCAGAAGAATGATACAAGACTAACCAATCAAAAAACCTTAGGGCAGAATCTGTCGCACCAAGTGGGGCAGATCGCAGAACAAGTGTCAGTCCGTCCTCCAGGAGGATTACCAAGTAATACTGAGAAAAACCCAAAGGACGTGAATGCAATCATGACTAGAAGCGGAAAGGAACTGCCTGGACCAGTTATACCAACTGTCCAAGAAGGATCGAAAGCAGTCAACAGCAGAACGCAGTAGAATCTGGAGAAAAAGAGAGGCCGGTAACCTGGGACACTACTCCGGTAAACCGAGAGTCTGAAAATTTAGTAGACAAGCAGGCAGAGCAGCAGCAGTCAACAGGTAAGTCTTCATGAACTGTAACTATTAATCCTGCTACTTTACCCTATTCCCCTAGAAAATATAAGCCGAATAATGATGATGCACGTTACAAAAAGTTAATAAAAATGTTTAAGAAGTTGCAAGTGAATATACCTTCAGTAGAAGCTCTGGCCGGAATGCCAGAGTATGCGAATTTCTTGAAGGAAGCAATCTCTACCAAAAGGAAGTTGTTAGACCTTGAGACAATTAGCCTTAAAGAGGAATGCTCGGCAGTTTTGCAACGCATACTGCCTCTTAAGTGTAAAGATCCTGGGAGCTTCCTCATACCTTGCACAATTGGAGGAGTATGCTTAAACAAAGCATTATGTGATCTTGGAGCCAGTGTCAATCTTATGCCACTCTTCATCTTTCATAAGCTAGGCATGAAAGAGTTGAATGAAACATCTATAACCTTTCAATTGGCTGATATGTCTATGAAGCAACCTTGTGGAGTGGTGGAGGATGTTCTAGTATAAGTTGATAAGTTTGTATTCCCTGTAAACTTTGTGGTGCTAGATATGGAGGCTAACCACGATGTTCCATTAATATTAGGAATACCTTTCCTAGCTACGAGTAAGACATTGATAGATGTTCATAAGGGTGAGCTGATTCTGAGAGTGAATGAGGACAAAGTAGTGTTCAATGTGATGAATTCGATGAGGTATGCTCAATATGAAGGAGAAGAATGCTACAAGCTAGATGCCATAGATGAGCTTGTTTTGGAATTATATCAACAAGTGGCACTAGACCCTGAGGTAGCAGAGACTTTGCTCCTGAAGAATGAGGAAAGTTATGAGGTAGTGAAGGTCAAGTACGAGAAATAGAGCCTATATCTTCTGTGGTTTTAGAGGAACCATTCATAGACTTTCATGGCACAAGTTCTTTGACTTACAATTGACTGGTAAGCTGTTAAGATCATCGTTAGAGGAGCCACCAAGGAACTTAACATTGAAATCTTTGTCATCTCACCTGAAGTATGTATACTTACAAGATGATACTCTTCTCTCATAATCTCATCGTTATTATCACCTTTAGAGGAAGAGAAACTTTTAATAGTACTGAGAGAGCATAAGGGAGCGTTTGGGTGGACGATTGCAAATATTAGAGGAATAAGCCCATCGGTGTGCATGCATAAGATCTTTGTAGCCCCTGAGAAGAAAGCGGTAGCACAACCACAAAGGAGGTTGACGCCACAACTGAAAGATGTTGTTAAGGAAGAGATTATAAAGATGTTGGAGATGGGAATCATTTTCCCTATTGCAGACAGTGAGTGGGTGAGCCCGATTCATGTGGTGCCCAAGAAAGAAGGATTCACTGTCCAACCTAATGAGAGCGATGAGTTAATCCATGTGAGGCTAATTACTGCACATCAAGTTTGCATTGATTTCCGGAAACTGAATGACACAACTCGTAAAGATCATTTCCCCTACCATTCATTGATCAGATGTTTGAAAGATTAAGCGGTCATGCTTTTTATCATTTCTTAGATGGATATTCTGGTTACTATCAGATCCTTATTGACCCCGAGGACCGAGAGAAAACAACTTTCACATGTCCCTATGGAACTTTTGCGTACAATCGCATGCCTTTTGGACATTGTAATGCACCAGCAACATTCCAAAGGTGCATGATGTCATTATTTGCGGACATGGTGGAGGATTTTCTAGAGATTTTCATGGATGATTTCTTTGTATTTGGAGATAGCTTTGATAAATTCTTGGACAATTTGAGTAAAGTGCTAAAGAGATGTGAAGAGACCAACCTTGTACTTAACTGGGAGAAATGCCATTTCATGGTCACAGAAGGAATAGTGTTGGGTCATAGGATTTCAAGGAAAGGAATGGAGGTTGATAAGGCAAAGATAGAGGTGATAGAGAAGTTACCCCCCTCCAACGAACTTAAAGATGTTGCGAGCCTTTCTTGGCCACGCAGGAGTTTATAGGAGGTTTCTTAAGGATTTCTCTAAAATTTCTAGACCTTTAACGGAACTACTTGAAAAGGATGTACCTTTTGTGTTTGGAGAGGAGTGCAAGCAAGTGTTCAACACATTGAAGCAAATTCTTATAACCGCCCCAATTCTGGTAGCACCAGATTGGAACAAACCTTTTGAGCTACTGTGTGATGAAAGCAACACGGCAGTTGGAGCAGCCTTAGGACAAAGGGAGGATAAAATCTTTAAGCCTATCTATTGCACCATTCGTACCCTTAATAGTGCCCAGAGGAATTATGCGACTACAGAAAAAGAACTCTTTGCTGTCATCTTTGCCTTTGACAAGTTTCGACCTTATCTGATAGGAGCGAAAGTCACTATATTCACTGACCATGCAGCTTTGAAATACCTTCTAACCAAACAAGAGTCCAAGCCGAGACTGTTAAGATGGATTTTACTCTTACAAGAGTTTGATGTTGAGATTAAGGATAAAAAGGGATCTGAGAACCAGGTGGCTGATCACCTGTCAAGATTAACTTTGCTAGAATAAGAGCAACCGACAGAGATCAGAGAGGGCTTTCCTGATGAACAACTTTTTGCCATCTCAATAGTAGCTCGAGTTGAATATCAGCCCCGACAAAATACAACAAGAGTGGGCAAGGTATACCCTTGGTTTCTTATCATTGTCAATTATCTAGCAGGAAGGTACCTACCACCAGAATTCACAAACGTGGATAAGAAGAAGTTTTTCACATATCTGAAGCATTATCATTGGGACGATCCCTACCTATAGAAATTTTGCCCTGATGTCATTCTTAGGAGATGCGTCTATGATGATGAGATTCCAAGTATTTTGCACCTATGTCATTCTAGAGAAGCTGGAGGTCATTCTAGAGAAGCTGGAGGTCATTATGGGCCAGACAAGGCAGCTCATTATGGGCCAGACAAGGCAGCAGCGAAGGTACTGTAGTGTGGATTCTATTGGCCAACAATTCATAAATCTGCTTACGAGTTTACAAATCCTGTCATTCCTGTCAAATGACCGGTAACATTTCTAAGCGGAATGAGATGCCAATGCAGAGTATTTTAGAAGTGGATTTATTCGATGTTTGGGGAATTGATTTTGTTGGGCCTTTCACATCGTCAGAATCAAACCGTTACATCCTGGTAGCAGTTGATTATGTTTCCAAATGGGTGGAGGCAGTGGCCTCACCTACTAATGATGCCAGGGTTGTCCCGAGGTTTCTTAAGAAAAACATTTTGACGAGGTTTGGAGTGTCTAGAGCCATAATTAGTGACGGAGAGAGTCATTTATGTAATAGGCTGTTTGAGAAGTTGATAATGAGATATGAGGTTAGACATAAGATTGCAGCATCATATCACCCCTAGACGAGTAGACAAGTGAAATTCACGAACAGAGAGATTAATAGGATTTTAGAAAAGATTGTGAATCCCATGAGGAAAGATTGGTCTTTGAAATTAGATGACGCTTGTTAAGGGCTAATTTATAGTGATTTTTACATATATTTTCTATATCAATTTCCCCTACATTCGTATGATTTTCATAGATTTTGAGCTATATATGTAAATATTGAGTAAATGAGGTTTTTAATGGTTAAATATGAAAACGTATCGATTTATATGCTTATTTGGTGATTTTATGTTATTTTGGAAATATGTTACGTTTTGGTATGTTTTTCGATGTGTGTAGATACATATCTTTAACTTTGGAAGAGATTTGGAAGAGGCTAAAGTCGAATTTGAAGTGTTGATAAGAGATAGAGATGATACAAGAGGATAAAGATGGAGGAAAGAAAGGATAATGATCAAGAAATCGAAGTCCAAAATCGGGACGAGCGTCCATGCGGCGTCCACTATGGACGGGCGTCGAAGATGTGAACGTGCGTCCGTAGCCGAAGTAATTGGAACGAGAGAGTTCGGACGCCGTCCAAACGAGCGTCCAACCCCCGTTCGAGAAAGTCCGGACGGCGTCCACCCAAACGGACGGGCGTCCACCGCCGACTTAGCCTGGCCGACCTAAAAATCTATATAAAGCAGCTGCGCCCCAACCCTAATGATACCATATTTTCTCATACACTAAAACCTAGAGGAGCAGCCGCATCGCGAGGGTTCCAAGGCCGGTCACCCGAGCCTTGTGCTCGGGTGAACCGAGGTTAGATTAGGAGTAGATTAGTTTCGTTTTTCTTTTCATTTCCATGGATCAATCCTTGTTCAAAACTATGTGAGTTTGATTCTTTTCAATTTATTTAATTCCAGTTTTCTTCATGATTGTGATTTATTTTGTATCTTTCCTTGCGTTTTGTATGCCATGAGAATAGAATCGAAAGATTTAGTTTCTTATCGATGTTTACAATACGAAAGTTGTGTAAACCTTAGATCGCCATAGAAAGATAGGGTCTTTAACCGTTGATTAAGTGACAAGTTAATGAGTTATTGATCTAGGTTGTTAGGTTCTTTAAAAACGAGAGTTAATTGAATCTACACGTTTTGTTTGGTAAATCGGTCTCAACACTCGAAAGATGAGAGATAGATAATTGAATTCGCTACGAAAGTAGGCTTTCATAGCTTGAGAGATAAGTTCACTAAGAGATTAGGGATTTGTGTCTCGTGAAAGGGTGAAACCACAAATCGAATTAGAATCATGAGATTAACTAGAATTGAAATCACTTAGGTTTGTACTTTGGTTGTTCCCATGTTTCTTAGATTAGATTTATTTGAATTGTTATTTGATTTCTATGTTTTGTTTTTTTTTTCGTTTTTATGTTTATGAGTAACAATTGGTAGGATTAAGGAGATTAGATTGAACATACCTTTTCCCGAGGATCGACCCCTTACTCATTACGCTTTACTAGCAACAACCCGATGTTTTGGTCGGTTAGGAGTTAGTTTTGCATGATAGTTAGGGTTTATAAATTTCTTTTGTTTTTAATGATGCAAAATCTCCCAACAAAAAGTGGCGCCGTTGCCGGGGAATCGGTGTTTTGTTGAATCTAGTTTTGAATTAATTTTTCTATTTTGTTACGTGTTTTTTTTTTTTTGTTTTTCAATAAAAGTAGCGTTGAATAAATTGAGGTTTTTTTTATTTTGCCGTGTTTCGATGACCGTAGGTTAAGAATGTGCAAAAGTTTTTTACTCAACTTGTTTTACGTGAAGTTTGTGTTTAGTTGTTACCTAGTCTAACCCCTGTGCTAAAATTTATAAGTGGTCTATTGTGATACGTGCTCTATGTTGTGTTTATAAGATTTAGGGTTTTGCTTGTGTTTTTCCCGCCGTCCGTGCATTCTTGTTGTATGGACGAGCGTACGTTCGTTGGACGCCCGTCCGCTTCTTCATCTGCAGTGAACGAGCGTTGGGAAGTATTGGACGCTCGTCCGTTCAAATATTTTCAATCCTGTTCTGATTTAGAGGACCAGACGAGCGTCTATACTTTCTGAACGCCCGTCCGGTCGGTTTTCAAGGCAGACGAGCGTTTGTTTTGATGAACGCTCGACCGGGGCTGAATTGCAAGGTGGAACGCCCGTCCAGTTCTGAACGCTAAGTGAACGTTCGTCCGGGGTTCAGTCCAGGTTCTAAATTTCTTGATTTTATTTTCAATGCTTTTATTTGATGTGGATTTTTCATTCGAGCTTCTATGGCTAATTGTTTTTACGTAGATGATCTGAACTTGCATGTTTACACCTTTCCATCTATGAATCCATGTTGAATAATTGATTTTTTTTTATTTACATGATTCATCCATGCATGTTATAGTTACTGTCGGTTCTCGTATGCTATAACTGGTCTTCGTGTTAATTAGTAGCTAATGTCGGTTTCCGTATGCTACATACCGTTATGATGAATCTTGTGAGCTTTGAGACTTATGTGCTTCCTTGTTATTTTTATAACTCATTTGGGTAGTAACTGTCGGTTTTCCGTTGCTACGATGGAAACCTTATGAGTTATATCTGTTTAGTATAGCTAACTGTTGGTTTCCATAATGCTATCACCTTTGATGAGTCTTAAGGCGCGTCTACACTGCATGTAATGAACGATCTTGTCGTTTATCGTAACTTTGTCATTATTTGGTAGACGTTTATTTTATACATGTCATGTTGCAAATGAGTGGGCTAGTTTTCTTTCTTTTATTTTCTTTTATTTTTGCATATCATTGCATATCAGTTTCATGTCATCTAGTTGCATTGTTTTTCTATTTTTCTTTTATTTTTCTTGAGCGTAGTTAACTGTCGGTTTCCGTAATACTACCTCGTTTTCTTTATTTTTATTTTTAGGCCGTAGTCAGGATTTTCCAAACGTAATTTATTTTTATTTATTTTATTTTTAGATTGCATTGTAATGCATTTTCATATAGTTGCACCTAGCCTACGAGTTTGTGATATTTTCATGTATAGTATTCAATCTGTAGTTGAGCTTAAGTTGAAAAATCTCTATGATCCTTTTCTTCATGTGCTTTATATATGTAATCTTTTCTTTTTCCCCGTAGACTCTTTTTGCACTAATCAAGTCTGCAGGATATTTTTGATAGCTATTGTGCACTTTCACGATGTATTCGGTTGTCTGTGATGCTCACGAGTCTCTATCGAGCTATGCAAGCAATCCTGGTTCTTGTTGGTTCCTCCAGAATTGCCAGCATCCAATCAGCTAAGTTCTCTAATTTATTATTTCTGCACAACTTGAGGACAAGTTGCAATCTAAGTGTGGGGGAAGGGATAGATGATTTATGTGTCTACTTTCGTTTGCTCATATTTTTAGTATTTCTATGAAAAGTGCTTAATTTTCAAATTTTTTGTTATATCCCGAGTAGACAAAGGCATATCTTTGCTTGAGTTTATATCATTTTTGCTATATTCGTATATTTAGTAATTTTAGTTGTTTCACCCGACACTCTTTTTCACATGCCATAGTAAATGATGAGCTAAATGTTGAAAGCCTACCCCATTTTAGTTGGAGATTTTTGATGATTATAGCATGTTTCTTTGCTTATGTACAATTCTTGAAAAGTTTAGTAGTTTGTATTCTAGGATTAAAGTATGACATACTGTGAATATCTATAAGTTTGAATGTGATAAGTGAAACGTGATTAAGTCTTTGCAATAGTAATAAATTGTTTACTTGAGGTGTTATGCTCAGTGGTCTGTGCTACTAGAAAATAATCTTTTCCACTGCCAGACAGAAATCTCTAAGTAAACATAATTGTAATTGTGTGTGTCGGAAGGTTGTTTATGATTTGGGTGAGGTAGGGTGTACCACGTATGTCCTATTCCACTATTATGACCAAAAGCTCACGACGGTCGGTTTATAGCCGCCTTATGATTGGAGTAAGGTAGGGGATTATCTTGAAATGTCCTATTCTCTATGAGGGCAAAAGCTTATTCGATGTGTGTTAGAAAAGTGTGACAAAAAGTGAAAATATTGAAATATATTATTATGAATAAGTAAGGACTTAGTTATCGTTAATCTTATCCCCAGTATAAACTGAAAGATATGTTGTAGGGATTATCCTCTGAGTTTGTCAGAAATGTTTTAGATATTCTCTACTATTTCTTTTTGGGATATGTATGTTTTGTAAAGTGCCTGTTATAATTTTTTGATTATTTCTAACTTAGATGGGAAACCGGGCTAGTTTTGGTTTGAATAACTTTCAAATTGTGGAACTTAGTGGAAGTTTATTATGGCTATGCACACACTACACGGGTGAACTTCTAAGTTATTGAATATACTTCATATTTGTATGGATGTTTATTTGTCTCGAGCTTGATTTTGTTTTGTTTTGCTCGAGGACGAGCAAAAAGATAAGTGTGGGGGTGTTGTTAAGGGCTAATTTATAGTGATTTTTACATATATTTTCTATATCAATTTCCCCTACATTCGTATGATTTTCATAGATTTTGAGCTATGTATGTAAATATTGAGTAAATGAGGTTTTTAATGGTTAAATATGAAAACGTATCGATTTATATGCTTATTTGGTGATTTTATGTTGTTTTGGAATTGTGTTACGTTTTGGTATGTTTTTCGATGTGTGTAGATACATATCTTTAACTTTGGAAGAGATTTGGAAGAGGCTAAAGTCGAATTTGAAGTGTTGATAAGAGATAGAGATGATACAAGAGGATAAAGATGGAGGAAAGAAAGGATAATGATCAAGAAATCGAAGTCCAGCAAATCTGGACGAGCGTCCATGCAGCGTCCATTATGGACGGGCGGTCATCCAAGTGAACGAGCGTTCATAGGAAGGAATTCACATTCAGAGAGTTCAGACGCTGTCCAAACGAGCGTCCAACCCCCGTTCGAGAAAGTGGACGAGCGTCCGACATAGCAAACGGGCGTCCACCGCCGACTTTGAGCCAGCCGACTTAGTTTTCTATATAAAGCAGCTGCGCCCCAACCCTAATCATACCATATTTTTCTTCACATCAAAAAAGAGAGCACAGGCGGCCGCATCTTGAGAGTTTGAAGGCCGGTCACCCGAGCCTTGTGCTCGGGTGAACCGAGGTTAGATTAGGAGTAGATTAGTTTCGTTTTTCTTTTCGTTTCCATGGATCAATCCTTGTTCAAAACTATGTGAGTTTGATTCTTTTCAATTTATTTAATTCCGAGTTTTCTTCATGATTGTGATTTATTTTGTATCTTTCCTTGCGTTTTGTATGCCATGAGAATAGAATCGAAAGATTTAGTTTCTTATCGATGTTTACAATACGAAAGTTGTGTAAACCTTAGATCACCATAGAAAGATAGGGTCTTTAACCGTTGATTAAGTGACAAGTTAATGAGTTATTGATCTAGGTTGTTAGGTTCTTTAAAAACGAGAGTTAATTGAATCTACACCCGAGTTTTGTTTGGTAAATCAGTCTCAACACTCGAAAGATGAGAGATAGATAATTGAATTCGCTACGAAAGTAGGCTTTCATAGCTTGAGAGATAAGTTCACTAAGAGATTAGGGATTTGTGTCTCGTGAAAGGGTGAAACCACAAATCGAATTAGAATCATGAGATTAACTAGAATTGAAATCACTTAGGTTTGTACTTTGGTTGTTCCCATGTTTCTTAGATTAGATTTATTTGAATTGTTATTTGATTTCTATGTTTTGTTTTTTTTCGTTTTTATGTTTATGAGTAACAATTGGTAGGATTAAGGAGATTAGATTGAACATACCTTTTCCCGAGGATCGACCCCTTACTCATTACGCTTTACTAGCAACAACCCGATGTTTTGGTCGGTTAGGAGTTAGTTTTGCATGATAGTTAGGGTTTATAAATTTCTTTTGTTTTTAATGATGCAAAATCTCCCCCACAGGTGGTGTTCAAGAACGGTGGTGGCGGTTTAAATGTTTATGAAGAATCGGTGAATCTGTCGACAAATTGGCGAGTTTACGCTTGTAGTATATTATAGCTTAAAGCTTGAGAGATTGATCATCCTTTTCTATTACAATGTGATCCCATATTTATAGGCTAAAAAGTAAGTCGGTCTACTGTTCATTGACAAGACAACTGAGAGTACATAGCTAAGTTAACTATGTATGCATTACAAGTGTCCTAGCCAGCTGTAAAGTGTGGCCAGCTGGATTGGCCGGCTGGCCTTGCATGGCGAGCAGCGAGAAGTATGGTCGAACAGCGGGCTCGTCTATATTTAGCTAGAATCACATGGAGAGAATGGGTCCGGCTTACTGTTGGCGGACACGATCTGGCTTGTAGTTAGCGGCTAGAAGAAGCTTGGCAGCAGCGGGCAGCGGGCGCAGAAGCCCATTATCTATGTTGATGGGCCAAGATTGTAGGCCCAATATGGTTGAACAGGGCCCCATTCCAATCCGGGTATATCAATGGCCCCCTACTCTGTGCCTGGCGTGTCCGCCAAGGCGGAGAGTAGATTTTTTGAAGAAGAACTTTAGGTGAAGCTCCTTTGTAGTTGCACGTGACAGGGGATCGCCGATAATGCTCTATCGGGCTTGAATCAGTGTTGGTGAAAACCACTAGATATATGCTGTGCATTTGTAGTGGACAGGCTTGATCGCCGATAAGGTTCTATCGGGCTTGAATCAGTGTTAGTATCGCGTAGCGAATTACCGATTATATGCTGTGCATTTGTAGCGGACAGGCTTGATCGCCGATAATGTTCTATCGGGCTCATTTAAGTGATAACGTTCTATCAAAGGTGCTTTGTCAAGATAAGCCACAGCAGGCATTGATTGGTGTTAGCCGCTTGAAATAAGGTTGGGAGATAGTAACATGCTGAAGCCGCTTATTCGGCGGATAAGCTGATGGTCGTCGAAAGAGTTTTGAACGGTTGGAAAGTACAAACGGATGTATCGGTACACGAAACGTCACGTCAGTCACGTGTACTGACACGGCGGTTGGAAATGAACCGTCCCTTGCTCTGATTGGCGGAGAAAAATCGGTAACCATTCCAGTCATCATTACATTTGAATTTCAGATCCCAAACGTCGTTCCCCCTCAATTCTCCCTCTATAAATAGAGGAGTCACCCCCAACTTCTCCACTTTTCCTTCTCTTTCTCTCTGATAAAAATCTCCGGTCGATTAACACTTCCGGCGAGTGCTCGTTTCAGTCAAAGCTTAGCACTTTATCACCCCATTGTTAATCAGGTATGAACTTTCACTCCTTTATTTGCTTTCTGGATTGATTTATGCTTTTCATTATCGTCTATTCTTGCTAGAGACATTAAAGATGCGATTTAGCCTCTGTGATTTTTCTTCATTTGTTTTCTGATGAACACCATGAGCCCAGCCTGAGTTTTTGTGGTTTTATACCCATCTTTACCCAGAAATATCCCTGTATGCATGTATGTTTTGTTTGGTAGTGTTTGAATATGTGTTTAGGGTTTTTCTGGGCTTTGAATTTAGGGTTTTTCTGGGAAAGTTGGGGGTTTTTCTGGGAATTTTGGGGGTTTTGTTTGCTTAAGGAAGGTGGAAGGGCGAGGTGTCGGGGTGTGATTGCTTTCACCTCGGCCCGATTTCCATGTCCGGGTGATAATCTGATCCACCTTGCCCTTTTTTATTTTCCAGCATGTCTTCAGAACACACACAGTCAGATGAAGAGGCTAGGGCCGCTGCGGGTTATAGGTCAGAGGAGGTGTGCATGGAGGATGCTAGCTCTAGCGGCGACGAGGAGGAGATGGAAGAAATTCCAAACCCTGGATCCCTTAACATAGAATCTGACCCGGAGGTATCAATTACTGGTGTGGGCGCTGCTGAGGTCGAGGTCGAAGACGACGATAATATAGTATTGAGCGGCCTTATTACCAGGATGGAGAAAGCAATACACCCTGGAGCCGCCAAACGTAGCGGCAAGCTCAAGGAAGCCGTGGAAGCCGCTGTGATACCGGAGAAACTTAAAAAATCTCCTAAAGTCGTCATTTCAAAAAAGAAGACCACAACCGCTGGTGAGCCCGAAAAGAAGAAGAGACCGCCCAAGAAAAGGTCTGTTGCTATCGAGAATGAGCTCGCAGAGCAAAAGCGAGCGGATAGGGCTCTTATATCCCGATGGAAGGAGTTCAAAGATCGGGAAGACTATACTTTGGCCTTGGGGGCGTATGATGTTTCTGCGGACTATCGGTTTATCAGCATGGGTGCGACCAATGCATCGTGGGTTTGTGGTCGGGAACAGCAAGATTACCTGTGGTTGCACTATGATCATTTTGCAGCCGGACTCAGACCTCCCTTTGACCCATTCTTTGTTACATTTATGGAAGAGTTGAAGGTGATGCCTTGCGACCTGAGTTTGGGAGTTGTTCGCGTGGTCATGTCCTTCATTATAACCAGTAGGTTGAGCGGGCGCGAACCGTCGATGCCGGTGCTTTTATATTTTTATAGCTTCTCTCGGAAGGGCGGCGCCGGCCAAATCCAACCGCGTAGTCGATCGAGTCATGGTCGGCCCCGTTTACTGTTCGATCTCCCTGATAAAGTGGCGGAATGGGACAAAAGATGCATGAAAGTGGAGTCCCGGATAGGCTGGCCGTTTGAGAAGCTAGCGGAGAATTCGGTCCAAACTGAGCACTTGAAAAAGATAAGAACTCAATTCGATGATGATGAGTTTATCTCCGAACTGAAAGACGATCTGGGCTACACCCGCAAAAATGAGCCTCAAGCTAGGGCGTTTAACTGGAGATTGTTGCTAGACGTTGGCCAGCCATATCTCAGACAGGCCGGACTTTCTGGAGCCGGCGTCGGCGAACCCTTAGTTGTAGTCGACCCGTTGCCTACTCATCCGGACTGGTATGGCGAGTGTCATCATGGCAGGTTCATGCCTTCTCAATGTGAAATCTCGCGGCTGCTATCCTAATATGCGAGCACCGAGTAGGATTTTTACTTTTCATAGTATGTTTCTTTTCATATCTTCGGTCGCTAATAAACATTTGTTCTTCGCAGGTACCATGGATAGATTAGTTCGACGCAGCCAGCTGACGAAGAAAAAGACCGTCGATGAGGTGAAGAGGGCCGCAGAGCTAAAGGGGATCAAAACATCCCTTCCCATGGTCGACTTACAGACGACGGCGGCCGGAGCTTCCGGAGCTAAAGTCGTGAGATCAACCCAGCCGCTCTTGGTAGAGAAGACCGCGGCGAGCAAAACCATGAAGCAGACCACTCTGACAAAACCGCCTGCGGGTGATAAGAAGAAGAGGGCTGCTGTTGAAGAGATTGAGCCCGTGGGAGAAGATAGCGGCGCGCAGGAGGTCCCTCCTCTTAAAAATTCTAGAACTGATAAGGGTAAAGAAACAATGGCTGATCAAGGCAAACCTGTGGCCGAGGAGGTGGCCTCTGCGGGCACGAAGGTAATAGTGCCCTTTGCTGGAGTTCCTATTGGGCCTAGAGGTTGTCCTGCCGCCTCGTTGGATAAAGAGTTCATGCGGCAACAACCTCTTGACCCGCCCAAGGCGCGCACACATTTCAATGGGTATCGCCGATGTGCCCCCATTGAGGCATTTCAGATGGGGTATCCCTAATAACATCCAGCTGGAGATAGGCCGCGGGATAGCGGACAGGGTTGTCTTGGCGGATCAGACTGATCCCCGCCGTGCCTTTCTTGGGAGCATTGACGATTTGTGGGGCTTATACGGCGCCACGGTGAGCATGGTAAACTTCCTTTCTTGTTTTTGTTTCTCATTCTTTTTATTGTCGTTTTTCTTATGTCAATATTGACTCCGCTGTTTATTTCTCTTCCATTAGGTTGGCACTGGCTTGGCACAGTTCGTCAATGATTATAGAAACACCATAGCTGAGAGTGCCGATGTCAGAAAAGAGCTGGTCGAAAACCAGAAAGCTCTTGGCGCCGCAAATGCAGTGTCTGCCGGTCTTCGTGGGTGATTAAACGCAGCTGAGGCGGAGAATGAGAAGCTGAGAGCACAGCTTGCTAAGGCTAACCAGATTAATGCAAAACTTATCGAGCAGAGCAAGTCCGTTGATCAAACTATGAAGGAAATGAAGCAGAAAGTATCGGAGGCTCAAGCTCATTGGGAGGCCGAGCAAGCAACGTGTGCGGACCTGCAGAAACAGCTTAAGGATCTGGGCTCAAGTGTTGAAGGTCGGATTAAGGCCGCTAATGATGATGGCTTTATGATGGGATACGACCAAGGGTTTTATCACATCGCGAGGTGTGTTCTGGCTCATGACGGTGGTACCCCCGATCTTGATGTCTTAAAGGAGTGGATTCTCACCCATCCCTTCTCTGATTTTCTGAGAGAATTTCATGACCGCATACCTTTCTCTGATATTGAGCTTCAGCGCTATGTTCCGAGTGCGATCCCGACCGGGTGGCCCCCGCCGTGATTGAGGCGAATCGAGGGAGCGCGTGTTCGCTTGGCCACGAAGCGAGAGAGAGAGCCGCCGAAGAAGGCGAGGTCGAGCAGCCTGGTGAGAAGTCGACAGAGGCTACTGAGTCGGAGACCAATGCTGATCAAATGCTGCACCATTCTCTCCGCGAAGAGAATGTCCATAATGAAGAGATGCGGCCCGAGGGTTCTTAGATTTCTGGCTCTGTTTTGTAAAACATTATTCTGTGTTCGCATATGTATAACTCTTTTCCTTTTCCGCACTTTTGTCCGCACATTTGTCTCTGTAATAGCTAGTATGTACTTTGTCCAGCTTATAATTTTATTCACAAGTTTGTTTCCTGCCCGTTTTTTATGTATGCTTGCTTTTTGCTCGAATTTATTGTCTAAATTGAGTCCGATGATAATAACATCCGTCCCCCTTGTTTTAGATAAGATTCTAGGTCGATCTTGTGCGGACTTCTGTATGAGATATGCCCCTCTTGAATCTTATCTAAAATAACTTGTTCGCTAGGGAGTTGTGGCCGCGTTAAATTTTCCCAAATATTGCCCCTATTTTTAACAACTCTGAAGTCCAGCCGAAGTTTTGTTGAAAATTCTTCGAGCACAATTCTTTCTTACCCGTGCATACTTGTAATAATTTGCATATAAAAAAGAGAATGTAAAATCGGGCTTTATTAATTTCGACTCATCCCGCTAGATGAGTAAAGATTACAAGCAAAATAAGAAAGCCTAACCACTCACGTCGTAAACGAGAGGATATCCATATCCCTAGCCGATTTATTACATGTAGTACCTTTTGAGGTTGTCCGCATGCCAAGGTCTATTGAGCTCGTAGCCTTGATGATTTCTGAGGACATAAGTCCCTTTTTGATCTCTCTCGCGACTTGATAAGGGCCTTCCCAATTTGTCGTTAGCTTCCCTTTATTAGGCTCCATACCCGTGGCCTTTCTGTTCCGAAGAACGAAATCCCCGACTTTAAATGAGTGGTCGCGGATTTGCTTGTCGTGTTCTTGTTTAGTGATTTGCTTGTAGTTCGCTAATCGATGATAATTCGCTATTCTTTTTTCCTCCACTAGATCCAAGTCGATCTGTCTGTTTAAAAAATTATCCGCTGGGTCATACAATGCGACCCTGATGTTGGGTAGAGCCATTTCAACTGGAGTCATAGCCTCTGATCCATAGGTAAGAGCAAAAGGAGTTTCTCCCGTGGGTGTTTTGATAGTGGTGCGGAGTGCCCAAAGTATATCGGGTAACTCATCAACCCACCCTCCTCGCTTTTACTTTGTCGTCCACGCTTTTCTTCAACATTTTGATAATTTGTTTGTTGCCGGCCTCAGCTTGGCCGTTTCCTTGAGGATAAGCTACCGATGACTGCCAGTGTTTGACTTTGAATTCGTCGCAAAGATCTGAGAAGTCCTTCCTAAATTGCGGGCCATGATCCGATACTACGGCCCGCGGGACGCCAAAACGTGAAAAAATCTGATCGTGTAAGAAGTATCCTGCTGCTTTTGCGGTTATCTTAACCATAGGTTTTGCCTCAATCCACTTTGTAAAATAATCCACGGCTACTATGATAACTTTGCATCCGCCTCTTCCTGGTGGAAAAGGTCCGATGAGATCGAGTCCCCACATGTCGAAAGGCCAAGGTGCGACCACAACGCTTTGTTCGACAGATGGTATCCGGGGGATGTCTGCGTGTTTTTGGCACTCCGGACATTCTCTTACCAGCTTTTCTGAATCTTTAAGGATAGTTGGCCAATAATACCCTGCGGTTATGACCTTCTGTGTCAAGGAACGGCTAGCGGGGTGGCCCCCACACACTCCTTGGTGAAGTTCGATAAGGATTGTTTTGCTCTCTTCCTCTCGAACACATCGTAAAAGAGGTCTTGTCGCGGACCTTCTGTAGAGTATTCCATTGTTTACGATATACCTGACCGCTCTTTTCTTAAGTGTGCGAGCTTTGTCCGCCCCATTTGGTAATATACCTGTTTCTATGTAAGCCTGTACCTCATCAATCCAACATGTAATCGGCGCTGGTATGTCGATTTCCATGATTTGTATTTCCTCTATGGCGGGTATGGCTAGATACTCAATCATTATTGAAGGATCGCAATCTCTTCTTTGAGTGATAGCTTAGAGAGATAGTCTCGCTCGCTCATTGTCCTCTCTTCGAATTCTGATGAACTCGCAATAGTTGAAACCGATTTTTAATCGTCGAACAATCTCACCATACTTCTCAAGAATACCACAGTGCGTGTCATAGTCCCCTGAGATTTGATTGACGATGAGTTGGGAATCACAAAATACTTCAACATTTTCCACTTTTAATTCTCGGGCAAGTTTGAGCCCGGCTATAAACTTCTTCATACTCGGCTTGATTATTGGTGGCCGGAAATTCAAACCTCAAAGCTTTTTCGATTTCTTCCGTCGTTCCGGGCTCCATCAAGATAACTCCGGCTCCACAACCATTTCGATTAGATGCTCCATCAACATATAAGTGCCAGAACTGATTTGGCTTAACTCTGGCCTCCGCGGGCTCTTGTGATAATGGAGAACTAGGTTGTGGCGAGCTGAAACTTGTCTCTACAATAAAATCCGGTAATATTTGACCTTTGATAGCTTTTCTTGGTTGATATTGTATGTCGAATTCAGTAATTTCTATAGCCCATCTGAGGAGTCGGCGTGAAAGGTCCGGTTTATGAAGTATTTGGCGAATTGGACTATCCGTTAAGACAATAATCGTATGTGAAGTAAAGTAAGCCCTGAGTTTGCGGGCAGCAATGACAAGCGAGTAGGCTAATTTTTCAATATTAAAATAGCGACTCTCCACCGGACTGAGAGCCTTGCTTACATAATAGACGGGATTTTGGAGGGTTCCGGCCTCCTTGACAAGAACGGCGGCAACAGCCCGGTCTGAAGCCGCTAAGTACAAAAACAAAACATCTCCCTCTACGGGGCTAACCAAAAGAGGTGGTTTTCCTAGATATTCCTTCAGAGCTTGGAATGCCTGCGAACAATCTGTGTTCCATGAGAAAGTTTTATCGCCTCTGAGAATCTTGAAGAAAGGAAGACACTTCTCCGCTGATTTTGATATGAACCGACCCAACGCGATGATACGGCCATTAAGCCTCTGAACTTCTTTGATAGTTGTAGGCTCTTGCATATCGATTAAAGCTTGAATCTTTTCTGGGTTAGCCTCGATGCCACGACGACTAACCATGAACCCCAAAAACTTGCCCGCCTGGACACCAAAAGTATATTTGGCCGGATTGAGCTTCATCGAGTGTTTTCTGACATTGTTGAAGGTTTCTTGAAGGTCAGCGGCGTGACCGTCCCGAGCGGACTTAACAACCATGTCGTCTATATAAGCTTCCATATTTCTGCCTATCTGTGAACTGAAGACCCTGTTGACCATTCGCTGATAGGTCGAACCCGCATTCTTCAACCCAAATGGCATCATTTCATAATAAAATGGACCTCCAGCGGCTCTAAATGCCGTTTTCTCTTTGTCGGATTCAACCATCCGCACTTGGTGATACCCAGAATATGCATCCAAGAAACTTAAAACTTCAAAGCCAGAAATAGAGTCGACTAACCGATCGATTCGTGGAAGCTGATAAGGATCCTTGGGACAAGCTTTGTTGATATCGGTGAAGTCGACGCACATCCTCCACTTGCCATTGTGCTTCTTTACCATAACCACATTTGCTAGCCGTGGTCGGGTAGGCGAGCTCTTTTATTATCCCCGCTTGCGGGGAGTTTTCCAACCTCTATTTTCACCGCCGCCTCCTTTTCACCGGTGAAAATTGGCGCGCTCGTTGTATTGGCTTGAAAGTAGAGTCGACGTTAAGATGATGAAGAGCGACGTCAATTTCGACTCCTCGCATGTCCGTGACAACCCAGGCAAATGCGCTCAGATTTTCTTTGAGTAATTGTACCAAATTTTCCCTTTCAAAAGAACTCAGCCGAGCCCCAATTTTGACTTTCTGATCGGGGTATTCATTGTTGATGATTACCTCTACTAACTCATCCTCTGCTGTAAAATCAGGCTCGTCCCTGACTTGCAATGTTTCGCACTCCACTTTAACTGTCACATGTTCGGCGGCGACCCTGATCATGTCAATGTTTTCCATGTGCGGGGGTTGCTCAATCCGTGCTCTCTTGTTCCTTGTTCTCATTTCATGTATGTATGTTAGGACAACTGCAGGTTCGCTGATCGACGTTCCGATCCTGTCCCCTACATAAAACTTTGCCCGTTGATGAGGAATGGAAGTTACCATTTGAAATTGTTTCAAGGTGGGTGTCCCAATTATCATGTTATAATTGGACTGGAGATCGACTACCAGAAATGTCACCTTTTCCGTGCGAAATGGCGCGTAATCTCCCATTTGTACATCTAAGTCGATGGCCCTCTTGACCTGTATTTTGTGATTTGTGAATCCCTCAAGGGTACCATTGTGCGGCCACAGATTAGAGTCACTGAACCCTAATTCTTTAAAGCAGTTGTAGTATAAGATGTCGCGGCAAGCTCCTGTATCAACCATCACTCTGTTGACACATGCCCGATTGATGACTACTGAGATGCATAAGCACATATCCTCTGTGTTGATCGAAGTCACCAGCTCACTTCGAGTAAAGGCCAGAGGTTGCTCATTTCCACGCAAAACTATTGGCTTCTCCACATGTTTGTTGATGGAGCCGATGCGATTCTTAATCGATTGTTACCGGGAGGAGGCTCGGTTATCATTCTAATGTTCTGTCGAACCGACGAGTTTGTTGATTCCTCCTATTCGGACCACCATTATCTAGTTTGAGGTGATCATGGTGTCCGCGGGCGAGCAACTTCTCTATTGCCCGTTTAAACCGAATGCATTCATCGGTAGTATGCCCCTTATCTCGTGATAGCCGCGGTATTTGGACGCATAGCGGCGGGTATACGGTACCATCGGATATGGCTCGGGTATCTCGTCTCTTATTTCATTCAACACTTGGGAATAGGAAATTCTGAGCGGCGTGAAATGCTCTTCCTTAAATCTTTCCGGTTTCTTGATTTCCCGATCTGCCCCTCGGCGGGTATCTCTTGGCGGGCTACGCTCAGCCCTCTGTTTGCCTTTGTTGGACGAAGACGCTCCTTCGTTTCCCGCAGTCGCAATGTACTTCCTGGTCGAACTCAACATCTCTTGTAGGTTCGCTGGTGGTGACAAAGCGAAATAAGATTTCAAATACCCCGGTTTTAACCCTGTTTCGAAGCTAGTCATGACGACGTTATCTGCTATGCCCCTGGTTAGCTCGTACACTTTATAAAATCGTTCATAATAGCTGCGGGTAGCCTCATTATCGCCCTGTCGGACCTCATGCAGGTCGATGTGTGTCTTTTTAGGTCCTCCCACCGACCTAAATTCAGCTATAAATTTGTTGATCAGATCATCCCATGATAATATTGAACCGGGAGGAAGACTGCGGATCCAAGATGCCGCTCTATCTTGCATTGATACCACAAATGCTATACACCAAGCCTCGTCGCTAGAGGTACATAAACTGATTCTGCTCTGGAAAGCTGACAGCCAATCCAGTGGATCTGTGGCTCCATGGTAGTTCCATATGTCCTCCCTGATCTTGCGAGTCCCCATGTCCCTCTGTGCGAATGCGGACCTGTCTTGGATTCCTTGGTCGCCCTGGGGCTGCACCGCGGTCGTCGACCACGGGCCCCAACCGACCAAATGCTGATCTCCTATCTCCCCTTGGATGTGAGGTCGCATGGCTGCTTTCTTCCATTTCGATTTGTTGGGTTTGCACGGTTTTTGGAGGAATGAAAGTTGGCCGTAACTCGTTTGTGCGGGTTGAGGGGGTTGAATTTGCGGATAGGTTGGGGTGGTAATCCTCGGCAATCGCAATGCATTTCCCATTCGCATTTCCTCTACGTATTCCATATGTGCACCGTAGAGCTATTCTATAAGCATCTTGCTTTGTGGGGGAGCTCCCCCGCCGAAATAGCCTCTTGTTCATTATTTGGATTGGATGCTCCAACAATTCCCTTTCCTTTATTTTTCCTAACCGCCTCCTCATGTATTTCGCGGGCTTTAGCTCTTTCCCGTATGTATGCCCGCATGTCGGTTGTGAGGGCAGGGTTGACGTCTGCCCCATATGACATAACCTTGCGGCTAGCCTCTCCCCGCAACGCGCTTGTTCCACGTGTCGGGCGTTGATTGAATGGTTTAGTCGGTGTTGCTGGGTTCAAGTTTTTCCCGCCAGCCATGCTAAATAATCAAACTTTCCTTACTTGAAGATCTGAAACCGACAAAAGAGTGTATAAACCAACCTGGGTATTAAAGATGGACTCAAGCGTGAGTATGCGGTGAAATTAGTGATCTCCTTGTTGAGATGAGGAGAGCAGCGGTTTCCTGGGCTGTATTATCCCAAAAGGTCAAAGCTTCAATGACCGATGAACTGGTGATGATGATAACCTCGTCTAAAACACCGTGAAATCGTCTTTGTGGTGGAGCAAATGATCTCCAAAAGCTGAATGATGATCGGTTTCCCGGTAACGGAGCCAACTGATGTTGCGTAAAACACCAGGTTTGCGGTAACAGTGCTTATCTTGTGGATATAAGGCTGTGAGGGGTGATTTCGACGGTGAGGACACGGTGGTGTTCAAGAACAGTGGTGGTGGTTTAAATGTTTATGAAGAATCAGTGAATCTGTCGACAAATTGGCAGAGTTTCTGCTTGTAGTATATTATAGCTTAAAGCTTGAGAGATTGATCATCCTTTTCTATTACAATGTGATCCCATATTTATAGGCTAAAAAGTAAGTCGGTCTACTGTTCATTGACAAGACAACTGAGAGTACATAGCTAAGTTAACTATGTATGCATTACAAGTGTCCTAGCCAGCTGTAAAGTGTGGCCAGCTGGATTGGCCGGCTGGACATGCATGGCGAGCAGCGAGAAGTATGGTCGAACAAATGGGCTCGTCTATATTTAGCTAGAATCACATGGAGAGAATGGGTCCGGCTTCTTGTTGGCGGACACGATCCGGCTTGCGGTTAGCGGCTAGAAGAAGCTTGGCAGCAGCGGGCAGCGGGCGCAGAAGCCCATTATCTATGTTGATGGGCCAAGATTGTAGGCCCAATATGGTTGAACAGGGCCCCATTCCAATCCGGGTATATCAGAAAAGAATGCTAGAGTTGACTAGATTGGAGGAGTTTAGACTTCAAGCGTATGAGAATGCAAAGATTGACAAGGAGAGAACGAAGCGTCTACACGATAAGAAAATTCTAAACCGCACATTTCAAGTTGGAGATAAGGTGGTGGTATATAATTCACGTCTTCATCTTTTTCCTGGAAAATTGAAGTCTAGATGGTATGGACCACATGTAGTCACTAAAGTCTTCAATTCAGGTGCATGTGAAGTTAGACATGAATACTCTGGCCAGACTTTCATAGTTAATGGCCACAGGCTGAAGCATTACCTAGAGCACAAGTATAACCCTGAGTTGGAAGTCTCTACGTTGACGGATCCGAAGTATGAATAAAGGATCCCTATTAGTACAGTCGAGCTGGCGACTATAAACTCAGAATTATTTCTATAAACCTTTATTTATTGCTTTTGTTTATTTAAGTTATTTTGAGTCAATAAAGTAGCATGACAATCGCAAGGTTTTTTTCATCACATATATCTTCGGTCATCTCGCTAGAGATATATATGATTTTTTCCTTCACGATTCTCATGTGATACCCTCATAAAAGTTTTCCCGTCTTGCTTAGGCCAATAAAAGAATAAAGTGGCTTAAACTGTTTTTGCGCATTCCTCCGGTATGCACAATTACTGCCACCTTATTTTCTTATTGCCCTTCGCCTGTTACTCACAGTTTTTGGAAGTATTTTGGAAAGCAGGTGACAACTTGGAAGAGGAATGACCTAGGAGCTAATGATTCTGCTCCAGGATTCGTTTTGACTCAGCCGACATTTCCAGAGCTAAGTACCTTTTTCTTTCTTTATTATTAGTCATTGGGGACAATGTCTATAATAAGTGGGGGGTAGGCGTCTTAGCAGGGTAGCCGAAAAAGGGAATAATTTTGAAATTTAACACTGCTTTTAGCTTGCTTATTGCACGTTTTCGAGTAAGGAATCCAAGTTAAAAGGAGCCCATGTTCAATTGGAAGTAATCTATAGCATATACAATTTAGTATGGAAGAAGGAGCATATGTTATTTTGCGTGAAGTAGTAACTTATTAATTATTATTCTGTCATTGCAATCAATATTTGAGCACATAATCTGAGTGAGAAGTGTTTAAGATTAGATGATGAGTTGTTTTAACCGAGAATCATTATTTGTCTGTCTATATACTTTAACAAATTGTTGTAAGACAAGGGAAGAAACTTGAATGCCAAAAGAGGTGACCGGGACAAACGGGCTTGTGAGAGAAAGAGAAAAAAAGTGAGGAAATCTGCTAGAAAAAAATGGAAAACAGAAATGAAAAGAAAAATATATGCAATAAAGGCAGTGAGGTAAGTGAACTCATGTAAAAAGGACATGACCCTCGCATAAAGAGAAACAAACGAGGACTTAAGAGCGATGCTCAGTCCTTGAGTCCGTCCGACCCAATTAAGGTACCATGTTGTGTAACCAAGTCTGAAGGCAAGATGAGCGAGTGTATGCGCAGGTAAGTTAAGATTGTGGGGTTAATACAACTTGATTCTCCTCACGAATGCACTATCACGACTGATTCATCACACGACACATTGATGCATGATAAGTAGTGATTAATGGAAAACTTATGGATTGTGGCTTAATGTATGTTTCTGCCGGAAATCTTTATTGAATATGTGGTAGTTGATAGGGATTGCTCTTGGAGGTACATTTCCACCTTGATACTCTTCTTGCGAATGAGCAGAAGGCTAGTGGGGGGTAGTTGATGACGGTTAAAATAGTCTATCCTACGGCATCGACATTCTATCCATTATGAGCTAAAAATAGTTTTTTCGACCAATAAATATGAACCATTTAAGTTGAATAACATATGTCAGGTTCGTGAGTCAAGAAACATGCACTTAACGTTTATTTTCCTTTTTTCGATATTATTTCGTGCATTATTTGATTATTTTTAGGATACAAAATATTGGGCTAAGCATTATAGGCGAATGTGGAGTGGGCTGAACAAAAAAAATGGGCCTAGGGTATTCCAGAACCTTCCAAGTTAAGTCGGCTGAAGAAAAAGGACAAAATTGCCCTCGGTTTACCGAGGTGGGCTGTCGGTTTACCGAGCTTCCAGATCCTTCCAAAACGCATTTTCTTGGACGAGGGATATAACTAGGTGTTTCTAAGTCAGTTTAGGTACCTATAAATAAGAGGCTTCGCCTTAGAATTCAATGTACCACACAACTATTACAAGTATTATGCAATAAAAGTTCTTTGTTCTTTATTTTATTATTTTATGAGTTCTGGTCGGAGGATGACGGAGTTGCCGCCTAGGGAGAGACCCGAGATCTACGCTCGTCTTTGAGGGTATGATTTTCTGTCTTTTCCAAGATGTAGATATGTCGTTGTTTTGTTCGACTAGTATGTTTTTATTGCTTATTTAGTTTAATTATGTAATAGTTAGTTTATATTACCCCATGTGTTATAGATCTAATTCATTGGTTAAGAAATCATGAAATAGTGGTTGCGTTCTTTAGATCTGCGACGGTCTATAAAGCTAGATCTGAATACCTAGTAAATTACAAGTTCATTATAATCGGCGCCAGTTACGTTGATCGATAGATTTAATTTACATGTTAGTAGTCTGATCAACTATTTTCATGTCATCGTAAACTAGCATCAAATACAAATTGTGAAGTGCTATGTTTGGACATTATCTAGATGGACCTAGGAAAGTGCTAATCCGTGTCGACAGATGTCTAGGCGGGTTTGCGGTATTAGTTAGCGCTCAATATCGACAGCTCTAGTTCTTTATGTGTATGGGCTATTACGGACCAATTAAGGAGGGTAGCTTGCGTTTAGATTGTCTACTACCATTGTCTGTTAGGAACATTTTATTATGTTTTGATGATGGCCATACTAGCTGTTATAGCAAGCCTGAAATAAGTTAGAATTCTCTGTATAAGTCTTTACTTAGAGTCTGACATATTGTATAAGTTAAGTTAGACAAGTATTGTACTAGTTGGTAGGGTGGCAAAGTAAAACAGACATTCGGCATAGTGAAGCCAACCAAGTACATGCAGAGAAGCAATGAAGACTTAATGGTATGACTTATAACCAAGGAAGTCTGTGATGACCTTGGATAAGTCTAAGTTATGGTTCAAGTGATGAAACTTAATGTTCAAATATGGTGTACACTGATCTCACCCAAACCAATGTCAGTGAAGTACAAAGATTCTCCTTAAACCGAAGTAATGAAAGAAACGAAGAATCGGCGAGTAAACCGACTTTCGGCTAAGTGAAGGCAAAAACAAGAAGGAAGATCTAAACGGCAAAGTCAGATGGATCACTCGACCGTTCAGAGAACGGCGAAGTAATCCTTATCAGAACAGAATTGAAATATGATGAAGATTCAGTGGATCATACATTTAATGCACAATAAATAGAGGATCAATCAAGGACGGATTTTCTACTATACATTTGAAGAAAAATTAGATCACTGAGATCAAGGAGAATGTAATTAAGGGGGAATCAAGAATAAAATCAAGGATTATTCCCCTCATTAATATAGCCAACGGACGGAATTTCAAATCAAGGATACTCAAGACTATAAATAGAAGGCATTGACAGACAGATAAAAAACAACGATCAAGAAAAAGAAAACCAAGCAGAAACTCTGTCAATTTGAAAAGCCTTCTCTCTGAACTTACAAGGATTCATCTAGAGATCAACACAGACATCAGAACTACAATTTTATATTTAGCACTGAGATTGATCAATCAAGTTTGTGAATCTCATTCACAATAAACTGAAGCAACTGAATCAGAAGTCATCTGAGAAGGAGTTGTGTTTGTGATAGCTGCTGAAGGATTTGATCTCAAGGAGCAGTGAAAGAGACTGAATCACTGAAGCATTGCGGCCAAGGAGTGATAGTCTTGTAGATTGTGAAGCTTGGGAAGTCAAGGACAATCTTACTATTATATCTCGTGAAAACAATAGTGAATTCCTCCAATCATCACGGAGAAGAGTGGATTAAGGGATTACACCACCCTGAACCACTATAAGCCTTGTGTCAATTTACTTTCTGCAATTTACTTTACTGCACTCATTTAATTGCCTACGTTATACCCTATATCTGTGAAAATATAAACTGCTTTGAAACAATCTAGTAAGAAGGGACTTATCTGCAGCCCAAAAGCTTTTAATCACAAGAAAAGATTTTGAAACTCCACTATAGTCATTCACCCCCCCCCCCCCCCTCTCGACTATAGTTTTACCCTTCTCTCGGGACCAACAATTGGTATCGGAGCAGTGTTCCTAGTATCAGAACCTGTTCAGATCTAATTTCGGGTAACAAGGAGATCACATATTTTCAAAGTAGATTTCAAATCTGAGTTTTCTATTCATTCACATATAGATCTCTTATTTGTACTCATGGATTCCTCAAACTTTACGTCAAAAGTACTTGTTTTCAATGTTAACAATTTTGATGAATATAAAATAAGAATGTTGTCTCATCTTGCAGCAACTCATGAGGAGATGCTGGATGTAATTAATGATGGCCCAATCACAATCATTACTGTGGTATCCACAGGAGCAGATCAAGGGAAGGAAGTAGACAAACCCAAGAAAGATTGGACCAAGGACGACAGAAGAAGAGCAAATCTAGACTTTGTTGCCAAAGATATCATTTTGAAGACTCTAGATAGCAACATATTCATGAGAATCAAAGATTGCAAAACAACAAATGAGATATGGGACAAGCTAGCACTGATAAATGAAGGATCTGAAGCAGTCAAAGAAAACAAATTATCTGTTGCAAAACAGAAATTTCAAAATTTCAAAATGAAGGCTGGTGAATCCATTGATCAAATGGACAACAGATTCTCAAGCATCATCAGTGAACTGCAACAGCTTGGACACACATATCCTTAGAAAGAAGTATGCTTAAAGATCTTGAGAGGCTTACCTGAAAGATGGAAGATCATAACATCAGTAATCAGAGGAACCACAAACCTTGCAAACACTAACACTCTGACTCTGATGTCCCAACTCAAAGCTCATGAATTCGAACTGAACGGTGAAGATGGTGCTCCGGCAGAGACACAAAAAGCCATTGCACTGATAGCACCCCAACAAAGTAACTTTGCCGATTGTATCAGCAAAGAGACACATGAACTTAAAGAACAGGTAGCTTTATTAGTTAAACATTTTGACAGGTTTAGCAAAAAGAAGCCATTCAAAGGAAGCTCATCATCAAACAAGAGGTCAAGCTCAACCAAAGACATGAAGAAGAAAGATGATGAATACAGATGCTTCAACTGCAACAAGAAATGTCACTTCAAGGCTGATTGTCCTGAAGAAAATGATAAAGATGATGAAAAGAAGAAATACAAAGCATCTGAAAAGGGGAAAGGCAAGAAGGCACTCAAGGCTGAATCTAGCAGTGAAAAGAATGAAGAATCGTCTGGTAATGACTCAGATGACAGTGATGAAGAAGACAGCTCAGACAATGAAAAAGCATGTCTATGCCTCATGACCAAAGAATTAGATGAAGATGAAGGTGATAGCCTAGACATTGAGAAATCAAGCCTATGTCTAATGGCCAAAGAATCAGATGAAACTGAGGTAACATCTTACTCTTCATCAAATGCATCCATATCTGACACTGCACAATCTTCTATTCTCCCATTAGATCCAGCAGATCTAGTCCAAAATCTTATGACTAAATTTGATGAAATTGAGATGAATCATGAAATTCTGGAAAAAGAATGCAAGGATCTAAGAAAGGAAAATAAAAGATTAAAGAAAGAACTGGATAAAGCAAAAGCTGAACTAACAAGTAAGGAGATCTACTCAAATGATCAACAAACAGCAGAGGTTCATACATCTGTTGTTGACAAATCAGTTGAGAAAATCCCCCTACCAGTAAAGTGAAGGATGCAGGTTCTTAGATCTAAACGAGTTAGATCTGTGCACAGCGGATGGATCACGATTTATATATCACAACACATAATTAAAGGACTTAAACTACTACAAGGGGGTTAAGTTTATCTTACCAATAGTGGGAAGAGAAGCCAAGATCTTCCAATGTGTTCTCCAAACGGTGGTTGGTGGACACCGATCCTTGGATTTGAAACCTCCTTGATATGCTTTCAAGAAAAACTCCAAGTTTTTCTTCAACCAAAAAACCCAAGACAAGAAACAAATTTTTCTCTCTTTATTCTAGTGTGGGGGGGGGGCGAAATTTTGCTTCTCCCTTTTGTCTTGGAAGAACTCTCTTTATATAGGAGAGTAAATCCTTGACCTCCAAGTCTCTAATTAATTAAATAAATAATTAAAAAGAAATCACAATAAAGGATAATTCCATTTATAAAAGATTGTGATTAATCAATCAATCAATTACAAATCAATTATCTTTTATTAATTAATTATTTAACAAGTAAATAATTAATCACACAAGAAAATCAATTTTTGCCCTTTTAATAGCTAGGAGGCGCCACACACCAGGGTTTAGGCCCACAGAAAATGTCTTTTTTGTGTATTATATTATTCAGCCCAACTAAATAATATTTTGCGTATCAATTAATTAGCCCAGCCAATTAATTATTACTGAGGCCCAAAAACAGGAAAAACATCCGAATTACAGGAGCCACATCGGGGACCATGGACCTATAACCAGTAGCTCCAATAACTAATTATTCATCGAACGAATAAGTACATTAATTATTAATTCCGGATTACGCCACCATAAACCCGAAACTCGAACTCTACCAATTATAGATGTATACTTATACTCAACCCATAGAGTGAATAAGCGTCCATTGATATAATCATTACATACGGATTAACCCTCCATAGATTGTCCATTCGAGTGGGAAGTCTCCGTGAACCCGACTCGAATATCTTATCCTTATTTACCATCAACCCCCGATGATCAATTAGTACACATATCGACTAGTAGCTAATTAGTCAAATGTGAACTCCCGGGATCGATCACTTTCTTAGGGCTAACAAATAAGGGGACTGTCTCTACTTCCCGCGGAAGGAATGGATTCCATGTCCGTGAAAATCGAACTACTCACTCATCCGGAGATAGTGCCAATGAGAAGTGGCTTGGAACACATATTAAAGTGAACCGTAACTAACACATCAAACACTACCCCGGGACAAGCGGCACCACGTGATCACCTCGGGATTAAGGTTGATCCATATATGATCATCTAATGATTTAATAAGATTCCTCGATTACGGAATTATACCGAGAAATTCGATTAAATCGGTCCGTCCTATATGAATGCCATCATATATAAATGCCCCACGTAGGTACCCTCTACCGACAGTCCGGATAAGACTATCACACCCTAAGGTGTTCGGGCGCATTATTGGTGTTTTAATCAAGAGACCCTAAACTCGATTAAGTTCACTACGGACTAACGATTTAAGTATATCACCACCGACTCAATCCTCACGTGCATGCCATACACCGAGTTAAGCGGTTACATACCGATATACTTAGGGTTTGCAGCAGTGTATTATTTACAAGCACAAAGCAAGTAATAAGGTGAGTTAAAATCTGTCATCCATTGTTAAAAACAATTACACAAATTGTCTTTCGGGCACTACACCTAACATTAAGATCACAAATGAACCAGTTTACAAACCCTCAAAAAGGTTTGGATCCAGATCTGGTCTTGGCTACAACAGTCAGGATGAGAATAGAAACAATGGTGAACACAATTCTGAATCCAGGATTAACATTGAACCAAAATTCAGAAAGGGACATACATGGTTTCAACCACTCATCCTGTACCGGTGAAGTCAAAACCCAGTGCAGTAAAACAGCAGACTAAATCATCAATCCAGTCAACCAAAAGCAAGGACTTTCTGAAAGGTAAAGGAAGACTTTATCCTTCAGAGGATGATTGGAATGTTGCACCTCCAAAATACAAGAAGAAACCATTCCATGATATGCATCATGTGTTCAAGAAAAATCAATCTAGGTATGTTCCAAGACACATGAAGCAACATAAGTTTCCCACTGTATATTGGAAAGTGAAAAAAGGATGCAAATGCACTAAAAAGTAGAGAAAAGTATCAGAATAACTTCAGTAGAAATATTAGAAGTTATTCTGCCATGCCTTTTATATATATATGAAGTTGATGACTTTAACTACCTAAAAAGAATATCATTTGGATATACACTTGGAGTTGGAGGCATGACTGCTAACAGGTATGGACCCAAACAGTGTTGGGTACCTAAACTTAATTAATTTGTTTTGTAGGATGTCTGGTACATAGACAGTGGA
This sequence comes from Gentiana straminea, assembly GCA_036785695.1. Classification (NCBI taxonomy): domain Eukaryota; kingdom Viridiplantae; phylum Streptophyta; class Magnoliopsida; order Gentianales; family Gentianaceae; genus Gentiana; species Gentiana straminea. Next base: position 3,387,188 of record JAVUPR010000464.1, on the reverse strand, counting down.
TGTTCCAGACACATGACAGGAAACAAGAGATGGCTCACTGACTTCAAAGCTTTTGATGGACCCAAAGTCACATTTGGAGGCAAAAAAAACCCTGGCAAGATTAAGGGGGAAGGCACAATGCTCAAGAACAATTTGAAGATTCAAAATGTGGCATATGTCAAGGGACTTAATTTCAATCTGATGAGCATCAGTCAATTTTGTGACAAAGGATACAATGTGCACTTCAACAAGGAAGGATGCAAAGTCATTCACAACCAAACCAACACAGTAGTACTTACAGGAAGAAGAAAAGATAACATGTATGTGGTGGATTGGAAAACAGCCAAAGCAGAAACATGTTTGTTTGTCAAATACAAAAAATCAACCAGCTGGATCTGGCATAGAAGACTAAACCACCTAAATTTCAAGACCATCAACAAATTATCAAAGAACAAATTAGTTGAAGGCCTGCCTGAGATCACATTCAAGAAAGAAAGTCTATGTGATGCATGTCAGAAAGGGAAACAAATCAAAAGTTCCTTCAAGTCAAAACACTATCAATCAACAACAAGAATTCTACATCTGTTGCATATGGACTGTTTGGACCAAATCACACCGATAAGTGTAAGTGGTAAGAAATACACCCTAGTAGTGGTGGATGACTACTCAAAATACACCGGGACCATTTTTATGAACAAGAAGAAAGAGACACTCAAAAAGCTACCGTTTTGCCGAGAAGACTTCAAAATAAGAAAGAACCGAAAATTATCAAGATCGTATCGTATAGAGGCACTTGAATTTCTTAATGAAATTATCGTAACCTATTGTGAAGAAAATGGAGTATTGCATCAATTATCTGCAGCAAGGGAACCCCACAAGAAAAATGGTGTAGCGAAAGAAGATACGAAACTCTCAAAGAAGCAATCGAACAATGATTGTAGAAGCATGCCTGCCAAAGAGATTTTGGGCTGAAGCAGCAAACACAGCATGCCATACACAAAACAGATCAATTATCAACAAACATCATGGAAAGACTCCATATGAAATATGGAATGGTAGAAAACCTAATATCTCATATTTGCATATGTTTGGATCAAAATGTTTTGTTTTGAACAGGAATCAGCTGCATGCCTTTGATGAAAAGGCTGATGAAGCAATCTTTATAGGATACTCAGACACCAGCAAAGCATTCAAAGTACTCAACAAAAGAACAATGGTGATTGAAGAATCAATACATGTAGTCTTTGTTGAACCAAATACAAATGGTGAAAGTCTTCAAGAACAAGAAGAAGAAGCAGCACAAAGACAAGTCATACAACAGTACCAGCAACTATTCTGCATCACAATTTTGGAAATCAAGATGAACCACAAGTCATTACAACTGAAGAAGCACCAGAACTGGAAGCACATGCAGAACCTGAAGCTGCAGAAGCACCAAGTGAAGAACAACTTCAACCTGCCCTAAATTGGCTAAGAGATCATCCTGAAGAACAAGTTATTGGAGACATTCACACAGGGAGTGAGAACCAAGACAACCGGAGCATATGTTAACATGTTTTCTATCACAAGTGGAACCAAAGACAATAGATGATGCAATTCAAGATGCAGACGGATCACGACCATGCAAGAAGAATCTGAATGAATTTGAAAGAAATGAAGTCCGGGAACTTGTTGACGGACCGATATGGCCAACATCATTGGAACAAAATGGGTATTCAGAAACAAGATGGATGAGCAAGGAACAGTTGTTAGAAACAAAGCAAGGCTAGTTGCAAAAGGCTACTCTCAAGCAGAAGGAATAGATTATGATGAAACATTTGCACCAGTAGCAAGACTAGAAGCAATTAGACTATTCATAGCCTTTGCTGCACACAAAGACTTCAAAGTCTATCAAATGGTTGTCAAGAGTGCATTTCTGAATGGACTTTTGGAAGAAGAAGTATATGTGGAACAACCCCCTGGTTTCTAACTCAAAGGAAAAGAAGACAAAGTATACAAACTAAAGAAAGCTCTTTATGGACTTAAACAGGCACCCAGAGCCTGGTATGAAACATTATCTAAATTTTTGATCAAGAATGGATTCAATAAGGGAACTATAGATAAGACTCTATTCAAATTAAAGGAAGGAACAAGCACATTGCTAGTACAGATCTATGTTAATGACATCATCTTTGGATCAGAGGATGAAAAGCTGTGTGAGAAATTTGCAAACCTGATGAAGAGCAAATTTCAGATGAGCATGATGGGAGAACTGAATTATTTTCTTGGCCTTCAAGTAAAGCAAATGAAGGATGGAATTTTCATTAATCAAGCCAAGTATACAAAAGACTTGATACACAAGTATGGTATGGACACAAGTGGCACAGCAGATACACCAATGTGTGCAAGAGTCATTCTTGGAAAATATGAAACTGGAAAGGATGTTGATCAGAAAATATATAAAGGAATCATTGGATCCCTACTATACTTAACTACAAGCAGACCTGATATAGCATTTGCAGTAGGAGTATGTGCAAGATTCCAAGCTCAAACAAAAGAATCACATCTTCTAGCAGCCAAAAGAATAATCAAATACTTGAAAAACACTGTTAATGTTGGAATTTGGTATCCAAATGATGGAGGATTCAAGTTGATATCATATTTAGACTCTGACTATGCTGGATGCAAAATAGATAGAAAAAGCACCTCTAGAACTTGTCAAATGCTAGGTAGCAGACTAGTTTCATGGTTTAGCAAAAAGCAAAACTCCATATCTACATCAACAACTGAAGCAGAATATATAGCAGCAGGCAGTTGTTGTGCACAAGTACTTTGGATTAGACAACAGCTAAGGGATTATGGAGTGGAGGAGAAAATAATTCCAATCATGTACGATAATACAAGTGCAATATCTATTACTGAAAATCCAGTGTTGCATTCAAGAACAAAGCACATTGATGCGAGACATCATTTTATCAGAGATCATGTTGAAAAAGGGGATATCATTCTAAAATACTTATCCACTGAAGATCAATTGGCTGACATCTTCATAAAACCACTCAATCATGAAAGATTTAGCATGTTGATAACGGAGTAAGGGATGATTGAAATCGACTAAATACCAAAGAGCGGCTAACTGGAGTAATCGGCTAAGTGACTTCATTAGCTGTTTAAACCTTTGCCATTACAGGAGATGTAGCAGGTAAGACACTGGTACTCGGCAAAGTTAACTTCACTGATTGTTAGGAACAATCAAATAAAGCGGCTCAGTGAAAGAGTCACTACACCGGCTAAGTGGCCAGCCAAGGCACTTCACCGAAATAAAGATTGGAATCATGGGTAAATTAAAGTGTGAACATAATCAACGTTTATACACGTGTAGAATAAAGGAATTATGGAAGATTATTCTGCGGATTATTACACACGTGGAGATCAACTTATAATCATGGATGTAACCATATTATTATTATTTTAAAACGCCTCGATTCCCGGGCTCTATCATTACTTACCTCAATCCACTCCCCCACTTCACTCGAATATCGTGATTTACATACAGAAAATCATGCCATTATGTCATAAAATCCTTCCATATTCAAACCACGTTCACACTACCCAAATCATCCTATATAAACTACACTTAGAAATTTTCAGAAATCTTTACACTCTCTTGCAAAATTACAAGCCCTACTTTTGATTCTCTCTAAAAACTCAAAGTATTCCTCTCTAAACATCAATCCATAACAATGGCTTCATCCTCCTCAAACACCCAAGCTGGGTATGAAAAATCGATTGCCACTGGATCATTCTTCCAAGAAGAACACTACTTAAAACTATGCGGAAATGATGAAGAAGCAAAACGATTGGCAGTAGGATGCAAAACCCTAAAATTATCAACCTTTCTCAATCCTCCAATAACCGAAGTTTGCTATGAAAATCTCATCTCCTTTTAGAAATCTACAAAATACGTATCTGGGCTCCTTGCTGAAGAAGGTGACGAGTGGGAAGAAGAAAAGATTGTTGCATCCGGCAATGGCAAAGAAGTGGTAATTACAGAAAAGGTAATTCGAAAACATCTTAAACTTTCAAATAAGGGTCAAGCAAAAGTGACCTTGGTACCACAAAACTTGGATGATTTCTGGCCGACAATCGCCAAAACGGAAAACCCAGGGTCTAAGAAGGTCAATTGTGTTAGATCCGCTTTAAAGAAACCATTCAATGAGTTGCCCTAATTGGCAAAAGCATTGAAGGAAAGTTGGGAGCAAATAATGCTCTGACAGAAATCAGAATGCGGCTAATGGGAATCATCTACAACAATCTAGAGTTCAATTGGGCAAAATACTTCTTTTTAAGAATCAAAGAACAAATCCAAGGTGAAGTAAAAGCGGCCGAAAAGGGGACAACGAAGGAAAGACGAAGAAATAACAATTACGGGTGAAAAAGTCGTATGGGATTCGATTACACTATCGATGCAATGCCTCAAAGTCCCCGTTGTACAACTTCACAAATTGCATGAGTCCAATGTCATGTTTACCTATGTTAAACAACAAAAGCAAGCCGGAGGAGGGAAGAGAAAGAAAACCACAGCTCATCCCTCCGGTCAAAGAAAGAAGTAAAAGGTTCACCGCAATCTGGAAAAGACGGCCTTTGGAAAATTAATCGATGAAGAAGAAGAAGAGGATTCTGATGTTGAGGCAGAACAACAACAAGAAGAAAATGAAAGTGAGGATCAACAACCTCTAAATGAGGAAGTTACAGGAGACACTAGAGATGATGAGGAATCTCCAGAAGAACCCGCACATATGTCTGCAAACGATATTGATGATCGAATTGCAGAATATCTTGAATGGAAAGAAGGTGATTCCGTAAATCGCCTTCTAGATTCGGAACGCATGCTTGCCGAGGAGGCATGGCTCTTTAACTTTCTCGGGAATCACCACTCGGTTGGTGTACTTGATGAATCTCCTCTCCGGGACATAGTTGATGCAAAGAAAGGCAAAATCGCCCCAGATCTCTGCCGGACACAGTGATGACTCGGAAGATGGTGGAGATGGTGATGACAATACTGATCAAGATGATGGAGATGATCAGGATGACAATGATAATGATGATCATCATGCTGATGATCATGGCAAACAAGGAGAAGAGGTTACTTCTACACCGGATGCAATTGATGATAACATTCCTCTAAAAACTTTTCTACAGTCACATGAATCTAACAAGTCCACAACACCAGCGAAGACAATCACTCAACAACTATCTGCTGCAACTCCGGCTGACAACACAAACATAGTGGACACCGGCTCAGCCGCTGCCACTCTAGTCAAGGCAATCCCCAGCACAGAGCAAGGGGGAATAGCATCTCAAGCTACACCAGCATACACATCTACCCAAATTCTTGACGATTTGGATGTCAATGTAGACATGACTTAGCATCAAGACAGAGGACAGCAAACAGACCCAGAACCAGCTGACATCCAGCACAAACTCTCTCAGCTGGCCATTGGTATCTTAAATCAAACCTTTGAAAAAGCAGCTGATCTGCTGGCAGAAGAATTAGAGCAGCAAGCCATGCATCTCAGATCCATGACTTCGGCATTCAATGACAAAAGCTACTCCATTGAGCGAAAATTTGAGGCAATTGCTGAATACATTGAGGCACAGAACATTGTTGTGCAACGCCAAGGAGATCTGATGAGACAACTCAACATTAACATCACAAACAATCTTACAGGTCTCAGGCAACATATTTCTCAGGAAAATGACTCTATGGGAGTGGCATTTGGCACAAGATTCCACAGTGTCACTGAGAAACTGATCAGTCATGACAATAGGTTCACTTCCATTGAATCAAAGCTGGTTCTCTGATTGGGACGGCAGAGGCCACAAATAGCATTTTACTCCAGCAGAGGGGTGATGCTGCCAAAAAGGGGGGAAATCAGGATAAGCCTGAAGGATCAACTATTAGACCCCCAAACTTCACTGAAGAAAAAATGAGAGCAAGGGACAGAGAAATCGAATCGAAATGAAGCGAGAGGAACAAAGAAAGGAGGGCTAGAGAAGAAAGAGAAAAAGCCCTAAACGAACCCTGCATTGGATTTCCTCATCCTATGCAAAGAAGAGATGATGACAGAGACAGATCCGGCAATCAGCAAAGACTTGGATCTAGCCAGCAAAAAGGATCAGCAAGTCAACACAGACTTAGCACCAGAGGTAACACCAGCAGAGGCAGCAGCAGCTCCAGATACACTGGTGGGCACAGAAAGTACACCGGTCACAAAAGCAAAGCAGAATATGAAGCAGATGTACTGGAGCATGTAAGAGAATTTTTCAGAGTACAGGAAGGACTTTATCCTCATTTTTCACAAGATGAAGCATGGGATGATTGGCTAAGCTATCTGGATGAAAGGATGGGAACTGATATGGCCAAACTCTACAATAATGTCAAGAAAGAATTTGCACTTTTAAAACAAACCAACAGCAAACCTAGTTCAGCCATACAACTTTCTGCAAAAGGACCAGAAGGCTTGCCAATTGAACAGCAAGAAGACTTCAACTATATGGTAAAATTCTTCAATCCTATGGGAAGAATGGACAAATAGGAGTAGTGGAGTCTCTACAAAAGTCTCAAGTTTGCTGACTCATATATTGATGAAGCTAGGGAGAGACTTGAGAAGCACTTTGGAGAACCTAGGGCAAATGAGACTATGCCAGATTTCAACAGACTCTTTGACAAGAAAGTATTCAAAGGGATATCTGAATATACTGCTATGGCATACTGGAAGTGGAAGTTCCCTGAGATTGACTGGAAAGATATGAAAGAAATCCAAACCACAAAGTTCAAAAGGTACAAGGCTGAATTAAGCAAAATGTAGTTGTAACACTTGAATAAATTTTGAACTTACTACCCTTGAATGGATGAATAAAATTGTTGAGTTTTATTCTGTGAATTATTATGAAAATTTTGGCTTACTTATGTTCAGGCTTATGAGGGTTTTGGCATCATCAAAAAAGGGGAAATTGTTAGGAACATTTTATTATGTTTTGATGATGGCCATACTAGCTGTTATAGCATGCCTGAAATAAGTTAGAATTCTCTGTATAAGTCTTTACTTAGAGTCTGACATATTGTATAAGTTAAGTCAGACAAGTATTGTACTAGTTGGTAGGACGGCAAAATAAAACAGACATTCGGCATAGTGAAGCCAGCCAAGTACATACAGAGAAGCAATGAAGACTTAATGGTATGACTTATAACCAAGGAAGTCTGTGATGACCTTGGATAAGTCTAAGTTATGGTTCAAGTGATGAAACTTAATGTTCAAATATGGTGTACACTGATCTCACCCAAACCAATAATCAGTGAAGTACAAAGATTCTCCTTAAACTGAAGTAATGAAGGAAACATTGAATCGGCAGAGTAAACTGACTTTCGGCTAAGTGAAGGCAAAAATAGTGAAGGAACATCTAAACGGCAAAGTCAGATGGATCACTCGACCGTTCAGAGAACGGCAAAGCAATCCTTATCAGAACAGAATTGAAATATGATGAAGATTCAGAGGATCATGCATTTAATGCACAATCAATAGAGGATCAATCAAGGACGGATTTTCTGCTATACATTTGACGAAAAATCATATCACTGAGATCAAGGAGAATGTAATTAAAGGGGAATCAAGAATAAAATCAAGGATTATTCCTCTCATTAATATAGCCAACGGACGGAATTTCAAATCAAGGATACTCAAGGCTATAAATAGAAGGCATTGACAGACAGATAAAAACAACGATCAAGAAAAAGAAAACCAAGCAGAAACTTACAAGGATTCATCTAGAGATCAACTCAGACATCAGAACTAAAATTTTATATTTAGCACTGAGATTGATCAATCAAGTTTGTCAATCTCATTCACAATAAACTGAAGCAACTGAATCAAAAGTCATCTGAAAAGGAGTTGTGTTTGTGATAGATGTTGAAGGATTTGATCTCAAGGAGCAGTGAAAGAGACTGAATCACTGAAGCTGTTGCAACCAAGGAGTGATAGTCTTGTAGATTGTGAAGCTTGGGAAGTCAAGGACAATCTTACTATTGTATCTGTGAAAACAATAGTGAATTCCTCCAATCATCACATGAGAATAGTGGATTAAGGGATTACACCACCCTGAACCACTATAAGCCTTGTGTCAATTTACTTTCTGCAATTTGCTTTACTGCACTCATTTAATTGCCTACGTTATACCCTATATCTGTGAATGTATAAACTGCTTTGAAACAATCTAGTAAGAAGTGACTTATCCGCTGCCCAAAAGCTTTTAATCACAAGAAAAGTTTTTGAAACTCCACTATAGTCATTCACCCCCCACCCCCCCTCTGACTATAGTTTTACCCTTCTCTGGGACCAACATTGTCGGAGTAGATAGGTTTAGGAGTTGTACCTGTAGTTGAACAATGATTTCAAATTAACCAATGGGAGGACTGTTGCATGTGTGGGGGGATTAACTAATTACTCATAATTGAACTAATACATTAGAAACTCTTGTTGCTCCGTTGAACTTGCATAATCTTGCTAGTTGATTATTACCAAATTTACTACTGTCGATATTATAGTTGGTCGTAGACCATATTCATGACAAGCTCAATCTTGATAATTAAACATTCTTACGAGTCTATGTGGGATCGACCTTGACTCGCCAGTACTCTACTATGATAGACCTAGTCCTATTGCTAGTAAATACTTTGCACGCGATCACCTTACAATGGAAGTAGATAGGAGTATGAGATGCACCCGTAGCTAAAACTGAATTAAAATGTTCGATTGATTTAAGGAAATTATGTGGGGAAGTAAAAATAAGGATTAACTAGGCCAAGTTAGTACGTAGGTGGGGATGGGGAAGGAATACCATGTTTCTTTTATGTTCATTGTTGGTCAATGACCATATTTGTTCTCTTAATTACGTTGGACTCATTTATACTTGAGTTGCGTTGTCTCTGTGGGATCGACCTTGATTCGCCATTGCTATACTACGATTGACCTAGTACTCTTGCTAGTATCAAGCGACCTACACACGCGATCAATTTTTTGGCACCGTTGCTGGGGACAATGGCCAATTTTAAGAATAAATGTTTCTAACGAAAATTAAGAAGTTGTTGTTTTCTTTTGATTTTTCTTTTTGAGTCTTGAGTCATCCTGAAATAAACCTGCATTGTTTTGCTGCTAGAATAAGAAATTATGAGCCCGATTTATCTTGGCTTGCCCCCGATTTGCCGAGGGTCAGAAAATCGAATTCTGACAACCTATGTGTTTCTGTGTATTTCCCTGTTAAATTTTAGTTAGTAGGTCCGCAACAGTTGGGTCTAATCTTAACATAGGCGGGAGTTGCTAACCGTTTTCTTTGTTTTATTTTGTCTCTATCGCAGGAATCTCGGGACACTTCGGAAATTCTTTCAGTAGGAGTTGAAAAAGGCAAGACAAGTCAAACACTATGCCTCATGAAGTGTTGAATATCAAACCAATCTCCATGTATCCAAGCTCAAAGATCAGAGAGCAGTATGAAGCGGATAAGAAACGAGTGGAGGAGGAGAAAGAAGCACTTAAACATGAAGCCGAAGAGTACCTGAAAGAGTACGAAACGTATCGGCCAGGTGAGTTTCCTATTGAATTGATTGATATATCTTCTGATTACGATTCCGGTGATCCTGAAAAGGATCCCGATACTATGTTCTCCGAGCCTGAGGATTACCCGGACTCTGATACCGTAGTGAATCTAGGAGACCCCGGGATGTTTTAACTCCCGATCTCAATCGATGGTGTATCTGTAGGATTAGGACTCTGCAACTCTGGTTCGAGTTGCAGTATTCTTCCTATCTCCCTCTGTCAGGAGATTAAGGTTAAGGTAACCATGGACGAAACTCAGTCCATAACCTTTATCGATCGTACCAGAGACATGTCTGCCGGTCTGCTAAGAATTGCACAATCAAGGTAGGAGGATTCACATTCCTGATAGATTTCACAGTCTTAGACATACCGGTAGATTCTAGTGCCCCAATTCTATTAGGAAGGCCTTTCTTTGCGACCAGCCATGCGATCATGGATTATGATAATAGGGAAATTACTCTAAGGTAGAACAATGATGCAGTAACAATTAAGATCTTAGAACCCCTAGACAATAGGCCTGAAAGTTGCATGATGACCTATGGTTCTGGAGATGTTAAATCTGTGGAGATAAGAGATGAGATGTCTAGGCAACGAGAGGTTCTTGTAGAAACCTGTGAGCAGAATTTTATGAGATTATTGCTTATAGAACACGAGGAGAAGGACGACAACAAGAAGCTCACGGAAGCCCGTACTTCCATATTCCGTAGTGAAAATGTAGAGCCGAAAAGAGAGAATGTGGAGTCCTTGGACATAAAGGTTAAGTCTCAAAGCAGGGGTAGACCTAGTGCACGAGCGAAGAAAGCGAGACATGCACGGAAGAGAGCTCAGAAATTTTCTATGAAAAATCGAGAGATAGCACTCCTAGAGGATAAGGGCAAACAAGAAGGGAAGTGCATGACGGTTGGACCCTCGAGAATGCAAGTTTGGCGAGTAAAGCCCCGACCTTTGACTGAGTGAAGATCCGAAGGTAAGTCAAACTGGCGACTATAAACTCAGAACAATCTCTTGAACCCTTAGTTAGGATAAAAGTCAATAAAATTAACCGGATAAAATGACGAGCTTTTTGTCATCCTACCGCACCCTTAGGCTTGAAACCGATGGATGTTGGGAAGGTTTTTTACTCGTTGTGGATTCTAGTGAAGTAGGTTAGGATCGAGTCAAAAATAACAAAAGAAGGAGTAAGAACTAGTGATTTGAGGTCAGGATTGAGCAACAAGTTAATGTAAGGTGTGCAGGACAGGAACTAAGAAAATCCAGAGAAAATTTGACCCCGGTAAATCAACATATATCCCGGTTTACCGAGCTAGGTTTTGTCGATTTTTGCGTGCCAAATTTTAGATTAGACCCTTTGAAGAGAGTCAAATCAACTATCATTTACTATGTGATTATACCCCGTTTATAACTTGTTTTATGTGTTTCCGGAGACATTTGATTGTATTTTGATGTATTTTACACCTTCGTTATCATTTCGAGACCTAGGACGAAAATTGCGGAAATCTCATTATTTTTCAGTGTTTTAATACATTCTCGGTCACCCTAGTGTCCTGTAGGGATTACGTGTGGTATTTATTGTGATTTTGTACAGGACATAGGTGTTTGAGATGTCCAGAAGGCGATATATGAGGATTGGAACGTGTGCCCGAAGCTTAAACGTTCAACCGGATCAAAACGTGTTGGTACTACAACCATAACTTCCATTTATCTGCATTTTGATCCACCATAGATGCATTTTCTGGTCTGGACATATGCATTAAAGTTGTATACAATTGATTGAGCTTTCCAACGCATCTTGAATCACTGAAATCAGAGGTCTACAGACAAAGTTAGGGCCGATTTACTGAGGATGTGTCAGCTAGGCGCGCGCCAATGAAATGCTAGGCGCACGCCTGGCAGTTAAATTGGTCCATAAGTTTCAGTCCGTGTTTTCAGCATCCTAGGCATGCGCCTGCACTTTACTAGGTGCACGCCTAGCATTCAGAACTCATTAAACATTATAAATACCCCAATTTTGGATCTAGATTGAAAGAGCTTCTTCCCCAACTCGTTTTCTGCAACTTTTTCATCATTTTCATTAGTTTAGCTTAGTTTTTAGGTAGATTAGATTAGTTTAGTTGTAGATTGTTGTAATCCATATTCCGGAGGATCTTGGTGATAGCTTGACGCGTTATTGACGGGATTTCGTTCGAAAAATCAATTTTCTACTCGGTAATATCAATTTCCTTTCTTTTTCTTGCTTTCGATCTTGATTTTTGTAACTTTTATTGTATCCCTTTTATTTTGCTTATTATAATGAGTAGGTAATCGTTTTTAGTCGAGTTATGTGATAGTCTTCGAAATCGAACCTTAGCGTGTTCATGTGGTGTTCTTGATGTTTGACTGTTGATTCTCGATGTTACCGTAGTTCTTGAACTTATTCTTATCACGTTTGTTAAATTGGCCATTTGATAATCGTATCACACATATTGTCTTTACACATGTATTTTGCCAGCGGATATAGGAACCTGGGTTCTAGGATCACCCTGTAAAACTGACTGAGTTGTTCAGATTCGGTTTCAAGTGTGAGGTTTTGTTTCGACTTGTCGAGCGTTTCATTGATCGTAGACCGTGTGAGGTCAGTTAAATCCGGTCAGCAGACTGTTGAACCTGACATAAGAGGGTAGATTATTGAAATAATGTCTATACTCAGAGCCAGGAAACGACACCCTACATGACATCGAGAACGTTTAGGTGAATCAAGAATACCTCGGGACTTAGCTAGGGTTTGTGAGTATTAGATTGGATCATAGCTAGGCTATCTCTTTTATACAGTTTTAAATCTTTCTTTTGTGTTTATTTAGTTAGTAGAACCGGTGATCTGACAAATCACCACGTTTAATATTTGTGTTGACCTAAACTAGGAACGAGACCGACTTTGGTACTCGACCAGATTCCCTGTGGGATACGACCTTGACTCAACAATTCTAGGCTACAGTTGACCCGGTACACTGCCGGTAAGATTGGACACTTAGAAAAGGCCGATCAAGCTTTATGGCGCCGTTGCCGGGGAATCCGGTTGATATTTCGTAAGTTAGTTAAGTTGTTAGGATTAGGTCGTTTTTCTTATTTTTTCTGTATAGTTTGTTTTTATTTTGTTGTTGTTGAAGTGTCACACCAACTACTCCGGTAGTGGTAGTGACAGGATACCATGATTGTGTTCATGTTGTTTCCTTGATTGGCATATAATGAATCCATACTACAATTACGGCTCCTATCCTTACCCATCCGGATATTATAATTACGGTGCTATGGGTTACGGAACACAACCTTATTATCAGTTCAACTCATACACCGCATCATATGGAAATGAGTGGGATAGTGCCCAAGTTACTTTGATCAACAACTCGATACTCTTCCACCTCCGCCTCAAGAATCAGAGACTTACACGGAGCAAATGATCCAAGAGGAGTTTCAAGAGCTTCAAAATGGCCAGACTTTAATGCAAACAGGCATGCGGAACTTGGAGCTATCCATACAAAACTTTGCTCTTCAAGTAGATCAACTGGTCGAGAGAAAGGAGGCAGAGAGGAGAGAACGTGAAACTTTGGAAGAAGTCACCCCCGAGAAATGCTACGAAGAGGGTATGAATCCTATTATTATTGAATCATCTATTCCTTTTTCGTCTAGCATTACTGTTATACCGACAGGGATGCACCCTATTGAGTTTGTTGTTGATGTTGAGCCTAAATGTTCATACTTGGTGCTTGAGTCGTTATTATTTGGGATATGTTTTAGTTTGGGGAAAGTGAGTTTGTTGTTCTGTGCAATGGACTCATCGAACAAATCGTGGTGGTGGGGATTGAGCCCCATGTTTTTAGTATTTCATTTTCTGGGGATGCTCAATTCCTACGATTTTTGTAGGGAGAAGCAACGGTTCGCTCTCCTTTGGTATAGCTATACTTGACATAGTTCGGGGTAAAAAGTCGAGCTGAGGACTTTAAACTCATAATGTGCTTTTATTGCTTTTTCTTTCCCCTCGTGTTTCACTGTGTTTCTTTAGTGTGCAGTATTATGATACTTTGGGTAAATTTTGATGTAATATAACCCGAGGATGTGTGTTTTGGGGGGATAAGTGTGGTGATTTTGTTTTTTTTGATAGGTTGTGGTGATCCGTCTAGTTTCATATCGATATATCCATACCTGTGTATCTCGTATATTTTGTGTTGCTTGTTGATATTTGCACAGGTACCCTGGGAGGACTTTTATGGATGCCACATGATCGCACTCACGCCTTTTCCGGTTGTAAGCTAACTTTTCTACCCTTATCATTCGTGTTTCGTTTTAAGGAAGAGGGTAGTCGGTTTAGCTTCAATGCTTTGTCTTCATGTGGAACGAGTTATACTTAGTGATTGTTATTCCTTTAGTGTTAAATAAGTCGGTTATCAAAAATTTAGATGCATTTGACAATAGTTTTGATACGTTGAGCCTTAAGTATTGTTTTGTTAAACATATAGTGATTGTATGAATGCATTTCATTTGAGTTGGGATCTTGTATTGAGAATGGAATAGTTCTATCACGTTAGCATCGACTTCATGAATCACCTTGACTAGTGAACGATTATGGTAGTTCTTAATGACCCGGTTACCTAGAACTTATATTAGTAACTTCGAGCCGAAATAGAAAGGTCCTCGTGGTTATGTACATGATGACGGTTTTGGCATTTATTTTGACCCGATTAGAGCCAAAAGCTATTCTTATATGTATATCCACAGTTACCCTTCTCAGCCTTTTGTAGGGTGGCCAGACCGCCACCCAAACAAGCCTTTCGTGTTACTAACTTGTGAAAATCGATATCCCTAACATTATTTCGGTCTACATATCCTTGACTACCTTGCAATTGAGCTTGTTCGTTCCGCATATTTTTACGATGTTGTGATGTATTGTTGAGACGTAAGTAATGGTATGGAGTCATGATTTACGAGTTATTCTGAATGAGGAGTGTAACAATGTGTAGGTTCCAGTTTTGTTCGGAATTTTGATGTATATAAGAAAAGAAAAAAAACATAGTGTATGTAATTATAGTTTGTTATAAGTCCAAAAATGGACTATGGTAATTTAGTTTTGTTGAGTAGAAGAAAAGAAAGAAAAAGTTGAAGTTAGGGTCTGGATTCCGAAGTTGTAAATAGTCAAAAAGATTGAAGATGAGGTGATAGCCGAGTTTTGATTATATATCTAGGTTAAAGCTCTTTTGCACCCTCGCTTTTCTTTTTTATCGTAAATATCCATTCGTTGCCCGAACCCTAGACTAACGGTATAACCTTGTAAGTCCTGCTCGACCGTACTAGACTTTGTTTGACCTCGATTAGTGGAGATGTTTATTAAGTATAAGCCTATGGTGTAACCTTGGTACATTATACATCTATAATCTATACCGGTCGTAAGTGATGAATGTCGATGAAGCTGTACACACACACACATTCGTTTTTCAATGCAAGGTAGAAATTAAATCCTATGCATTTGTATCAATTACTTGTATTTTACCATTTCAATTCTTTTAGACTTGATGTATGATAGCAATGTTGACTACATCTTTATTTTCGAATCGCTCATCTCGAGGGCGAGCAAACGCTAAGTAAGGGGTAGTTGATGAGAGTCAAATTAACTATCATTTACTATGTGGTTATATCCCGTTTATAACTCGTTTTATGTGTTTTCAGAGACATTTGATTGTATTTTGATGTATTTTACACCTTGGTTATCATTTCGAGACCTAGGACGAAAAGTCCAGAAATCTCATTATTTTTCGATGTTTTAATACAATATCGGTCACCCTAGTGTCCTGTAGGGATTATGCGTGGTATTTGTTGTGATTTTGTACAGGACATAGGTGTTCAAGATGTCCAGAAGGCGAGATACGAGGATTGGAACGTGTGCCCGAAGCTTAAACGTTCAACCGGATCAAAACGTGTTGGTACTACAACCATATCTTCCATTGATCTGCATTTTGATCCACCTTAGAGGCATTTTCTGGGCTGGACATCTTCATGAAAGTTTTATACAATTGATTTATATTTCCAACGCATCTTTAATCACTCAAATCGGAGGTCTAGAAACAAAGTTATGGCCGATTTACTGAGAATGTGTCAGCTAGGCGCGCGCCTAAGAAATGCTTGGCGCACGCCTGGCAGTTAAATTGGTCTAGAAGTTTCAGTCCGTGTTTTCAGCATCCTAGGCTTGCGCCTGCACTTTCCTAGGCGTGCACCTGCACTTTCCTAGGCGCACGCCTAGCGTTCAGAACTCATTAAACACTATAAATACCCCCCATTTTGGATCTAGATTGATAGAGCTTCTTCCACAACTCGTTTTCTGCAACTTTTTCATCATTTTCATTAGTTTAGCTTAGTTTTTAGGTTGATTAGATTAGTTTAGTTGTAGATTTTTGTAATCCGGAGGATCTCGGTGATAGCTTGACGCGTTATTGATGGGATTTCGTTCGGAAAATCAATTTTCTACTCGGTAATAGCAATTTCCTTTCTTGTTCTTGCTTTCGATCTTGATTTCTCTAACTTTTATTGTTGATCCCTTTGCTTATTATAATGAGTAGGTAATCGTTTTTAGTCGATTTGTGTGATAGTCTTCAAAATCAAAACTTAGCTTGTTCATGTGGTGTTCTTGATGTTTGACTGTTGATTCTCGATGTTACCGTAGTTCTATAACTTATTCTTATCATGTTTGTTAAATTGGCCATTTGATAATCGTATCACACATATCGTCTTTACACATGTATTTTGCGAGAGGATACGGGAACCGGGGTTCTATGATCACCCTATAAAACCGACTGAGTTGTTCAGATTCGGTTTCGAGTGTGAGGTTTTGTATCGACTTGTCGAGTGTTTCATTGATCGTAGACCGTGTGAGGTCAGTTAAATCCGGTCAGCAGACTGTTGAACCTGACATAAGAGGGTAGATTATTGAAATAATGTCTATACTCAGAGCCAGGAAATGACACCCTACATAACATCGAGAACGTTTAGGTGAATCAAGAATACCTCGGGACTTAGCAAGGGTTTGTGAGTATTAGATTGGATCATAGCTCGGCTATCTCTTATATGGTTTTAAATCTTTCTTTTGTGTTTATTTAGTTAGTAGAACCGGTGATCTGACAAATCACCACGTTCAAAATTTTTGTTGACCTAAACTAGGAACGAGACCGACATTGGAACTCGGCCAGATTCCCTGTGGGATACGACCTTGACTCACCAATTCTAGGCTACAGTTGACCCGGTACACTGCCGGTAAGATTGGACACTTAGAAAAGGCCGATCAAGCTTTCTGGCACCGTTGCCGGGGAATCCGGTTGATATTTCGTAAGTTAGTTAAGTTGTCAGGATTAGGTCGTTTTTCTTATTTTTTTTATGTATAGTTTATTTTTATTTTGTTGTTGTTGAAGTGTCACACCAACTACTCCGGTAGTGGTAGTGACAGGATACCATGATTGTGTTCATGTTGTTTTCTTGATTGGCATATAATGAATCCATACTTCAATTACAGCTCCTATCCTTACCCATTCGGATATTATAATTACGGTTCTATGGGTTACGGAACACAACCTTATTATCAGTTCAACCCATACACCGCATCATATGGAAATGAGTGGGATAATGCCCAAGTTACTTTGATCAACAACTCGATACTCTTCCACCTCCGCCTCAAGAATCAGAGACTTACATGGAGCAAATGATCCAAGAGGAGTTTCAAGAGCTTCAAAATGGCCAGACTTTAATGCAAAGAGGCATGCGGAACTTGGAGCTATCCATACAGAACTTTGCTCTTCAAGTAGATCAACTGGTCGAGAGAAATGAGACAGAGAGGAGAGAACGTGAAACTTTGGAAGAAGTCACCCCTGAGAAATGATGCGAAGAGGGTATGAATCCTATTATTATTGAATCATCTATTCCTTTTTCGTCTAGCATTATTGCTATACCTACGGGGGTGCACCCTATTGAGTTTGTTGTTGATGTTGAGCCTAAATGTTCATACTTGGTGCTTGAGTCGTTATTAGTTGGGGTATTTTTTAGTTCGGGGAAAGTGAGTTCGTTGTTCTGTGCAATCGACTCATCGAACAAATCGTGGTGGTGGGGATTGAGCCCCGTGTTTTTAGTATTTCATTTTCTGGGGATGCTCAATTCCTACGATTTTTGTAGGGAGAAGCAACAGTTCGCTCTCCTTTGGTATAGCTATCCTTGACATAGTTCAGGGTAAAAAGTCGAGCTGAGGTCTTTAAACTCAGAATGTGCTTTTATTGCTTTTTCTTTCCCCTCGTGTTTCACTGTGTTTCTTTAGTGTGTATTATGATACTTTGGGTAAATTTTGATGTAATATAACCTAAGGATGTGTGTTTTGGGGGGGGTAAATGGTGATTTTGTTTTTTTATAAGTTGTGGCGATCCGTCTAGTTTCATATCGATATATCCATACATGTGTATCTCGTATAATTTGTGTTTCTTGTTGATATTAGCACAGGTACCCTGGGAGGACTTTTATGGATGCCACATGATCGCACTCGCGCCTTTTCCGGTTGTATGCTAACTCTTCTACCCTTATCATTCGTGTTTTGTTTTAAGGAAGAGGGTAGTCGGTTTAGCTTCAATGCTTTGTCTTCATGTGGGACGAGTTACACTTAGTGATTGTTATTCCTTTAGTGTTAAATAAGTCGGTTTTCAAAAATTTAGATGCATTTGACAATAGTTTTGATACATTGAGCCTTAAGTATTGTTTTGTTAAACATATAGTGATTGTATGAATGCATTTCATTTGAGTTGGGATCTTGTATTGAGAATGGAATAGTTCTATCACGTTAGCATCGACTTCATGAATCACCTTGACAAGTGAAACGATTATGGTAGTTCTTAATGACCCGGTTACCTAGAACTTATATTAGTAACTTCGAGCTGAAATAGAAAGGTCCTCGTGGTTCGGTACGGGATGACGGTTTTGGCATTTATTTTGACCCGATCAGAGCCAAAAGCTATCCTTATATGTATACCCACAGTTACCCTTCTCAGCCTTTGGTAGGGTGGCCAGACCGCCACCCAAACTTGCCTTTCGTGTTACTAACCTATGAAAATCGATGTCCCTAACATTATTTCGGTCTACATATCCTTGACTACCTTGCAATTGAGCTTGTTCGTTCCACATATTTTTACGATGTTGCAAAGTATTGTTGAGACGTAAGTAATGGTATGAAGTCATGATTTACGAGTTATTCAGAATGAGGAGTGTAACAATGTGTAGGTTCCAGTTTTGTTCGGAATTTTGATGTATATAAGAAAAGAAAAAAAAACATAGTGTATGTAATTATAGTTTGTTATAAGTCCAAAAATGGACTATGGTACTATAGTTTTGTTGAGTAGATGAAAAGAAAGAAAAAGTTGAAGTTAGGGTTTGGATTCCGAAGTTGTAAATTGTCAGAAAGATTGAAGACGAAGTGATAGCCGAGTTTTGAATATATATCTCGGTTAAAGCTCTTTTGCATCCTCTCTTTTCTTTTTTATCGTAAATATCCTTTCGTTTCCCGAACCCTAGCCTAACGGTATAACCTTGCAAGTCCTGCTCGACCGTACTAGACTTTGTTTGACCTCGATTAGTGGAGATGTTTATTAAGTTTAAGCCTATGGTGTAACCTTGGTAAATTATACGTCTATAATCTATACCGGTTGTAAGTGATGAATGTCGAGAAGCTATACATACACACATTCTTTTCTCAAAAAAGGTAGAACTTAAATCCTATGCAATTGTATCAATTACTTGTGTTTTACCATTTCAATTCTTTTAGACTTGATGTATGATAGCAATGTTGACACCATCTTTATTTTCGAATCACTCATTTTTGCTCGAGAGCGAGCAAACGCTAAGTAGGGGGTAGTTGATGAGAGTCAAATTGACTATCATTTACTATGTGATTATACCCCGTTTATAACTTGTTTTATGTGTTTCCGGTGACATTTGATTGTATTTTGATGTATTTTACATCTTGGTTATCATTTCGAGACCTAGGACGAAAAGTCCGGAAATCTCATTATTTTTCGGTATTTTAATACATTCTCGGTCACCCTAGTGTCCTGTAGGGATTACATGTGGTATTTGTTGAAATTTTTTACAGGACATAGGTGTTTGAGATGTCCGGAAGGCGATATACGAGATTGGAACGTGTGCCCGAAGCTTAAACGTTCAACCGGATCAAAACGTGTTGGTACTACAACCATACCATCCATCGATCTGCATTTTGATCCACCTTAAATGCATTTCCTGGGCTGGACATCTTCATGAAAGTTGTGTACAATGGATTGATCTTTCCAACGCATCTTGAATCACTCAAATCGGAGGTCTACACACAAAGTTTTGGCCGATTTACTGAGGATGTGTCAGCTAGGCGCGCGCCTAAGAAATGCAAGGCGCATGCCTGGCAGTGAAATTGGTCCAGAAGTTTCAGTTCGTGTTTTCAGCATTCTAGGCGTATGCCTACACTTTCCTAGGTGCATGCCTAGCATTCAGAACTCATTAAACACTATAAATGCCCCCATTTTCGATCTACATTGAAAGAGCTTCTTCCCCAACTCGTTTTCTGCAACTTTTTCATCATTTTCATTAGTTTAGCTTAGTTTTTAGGTAGATTAGATTAGTTTAGTTGTAGATTGTTGTAATCCGGAGGATCTCGGTGATAGCTTGATGCGTTATTGATGGGATTTCGTTTGGAAAATCAATTTTCTACTCGGTAATATCAATTTCCTTTCTTGTTCTTGCTTTCGATCTTGATTTTTGTAACTTTTATTGTTGATCCTTTTTATTTTGCTTATTATAATGAGTAGGTAATCGTTTTTAGTCGAGTTATGTGATAGTCTTTGAAATCGAACCTTAGCTTGTTCATGTGGTGTTCTTGATGTTTGACTGTTGATTCTCGATGTTACCGTAGTTCTATAACTTATTTTTATCACGTTTGTTAAATTGGCCATTTGATAATCGTATCACACGTATTGTCTTTACACATGTATTTTGCGAGAGGATACGGGAACCGGGGTTCTAGGATCACCCTGTAAAACCGACTGAGTTGTTCAGATTCGGTTTCGTGTGTGAGGTTTTGTATTTACTTGTCGAGCGTTTCATTGATCGTAGACCGTGAGGTCAGTTAAATCCAGTCAGCGGACTGTTGAACCTGACATAGGAGGGTAGATTATTGAAATTATGTCTATACTCAGAGCCAGGAAACGACACCCTACATGACATCGAGAACGTTTAGGTGAATCAAGAATACCTCAGGACTTAGCTAGGGTTTGTGAGTATTATATTGGATCATAGCTCGGCTATCTTTTTTATATAGTGTTAAGTCTTTCTTTAGTGTTTATTTAGTTAGTAGAACCAGTGATCTGACAAATCACCACGTTCAATATTTGTGTTGACCTAAACTAGGAATGAGACCGACTTTGGTACTCGACCTGATTCCCTGTGGGATACGACATTGACTCACCAATTCTAGGCTACAGTTGACCCGGTACACTGCCGGTAAGATTGGACACTTAGGAAAGGCCGATCACCCTTCGATGACACGTGATGGACACAAGTTGCATCGTTCAGTCCCCCAGTCAGCAGAAACGCCCATTTTTCCTTCTTTTCCGTCATATCCTCTTTTCCCACACTCCACCACTGCTCCACCTCCTCAATCCCATCAATCAGCCCATCAATCCCCTCACCACCATTACTCCTCCAACCTACTATCCCACCAAATCCTTCCATCTCCTATCTTTTCTCCTATTTAAACACCCCTTCACCACCATCATTCTTCATCTTCAACAATTTTCTTCTTCTTCATCATACATTTCTCCCTTTCTTTTTCTACTTCTAAAAAATTTGGCCACCACTATCATCACTGTCACCAACCATCACCACTCAAAACCATTTTCCTTCCATCTCAACACCAAAACACATTTTTAACATTTTATGTTGCTATGTGGTACTGATGTGACATCGTTGTTGTTGTAGTTCATCGTCTTCCATCATCAGCCACACAGTCCTAGAAAAAATTTAGAAAAACTAGGCAGGGTGAATCGGCAATAAGGTCCGGTAACCTGAGGGTCCATTTTCGAAACAGAATCAGTATATCAGCAGAATCTGTGTCCAGCCACTATGGGTCCAAAACGCAGCAGAACTGTTCGTCATCCAAGCGGTCATCAGGTTGTCTATGCCGATGCCAACCCTTTGATTGACAGGGTTGAGCAATTCGATTCTCTACAGAATTATGAGTCATTCAGAGGACACTGGGATGGCCGACCTGTTAATCATGAATGTGGCGTCGACTTGGGGGATTGTGGTAGTATCTTGCCTCAGGTCATGAAATTCCACGACATTCTTGATATGGCAGAAGTACCAAGCCGGTTCAATGCTACGGTGGTGCGAAAGTTCTATGCGTATCTGGCGCACAACCCAGGAGCCACATTTGCTATGGTCTGAGGGGTGAAAGTGGATTTAACTAATAAAAGGATCAATGAATACTATGGAGTGAGCAATTCACCAGTGGGCCCGGAGGAATACACATCATCCTCCAATGTTGATGATCTGGAGCGGATGCAGATAATAGCTGACTACTTTGGGGTGGAATGGAAGCGAAATCAAATGGAAGTCCCACCATCTTCCTAGAAAATGACCTATCTTGGTTGGGGTGGAATGGAAGAGAAATCAAATGTGAGTCCTACCATCTTCCTAGAAAATGACCTATCTTGGGAAAGGAAGATCCTGAACAGATTTGTCTATTCCCGCCTTCTGCCGACCAAGCACACGGTGTCTATTACTCCGAGGCGGACAAAATTGATGTTCTATCTAGAGCAGGAATCGCCAGTTAACATCGGCCTCCTGATGCATAGCCAAATGCAAGAAATTTCCATTGAATCCAAGCAAGAGAAGCTTCCTTATGGCCCAATGATAGATATGTTCGCTCTGGAGAACGAGGTTCCGGTTCTGGTTAGTGACGATGGGAAGAGCCTGAACCGAAGATCAGTTCACAATCAGTTTTAAAAGCACCCAGATGTGTGGGTCAAAGAGCTGAGAGAGAACGTACTCCGGTCCACAGAGGGCCTCGATCTCATAGGGCATTAATTGAGGAGAATGCAAGAGAGATTGCGAGCTTGCATCGCAAAATGGACAGAATGATGGACTTTTTAGGCATTCCTCCTTCGACCCCACCACCTATGACTGCCCCACATCACGGAGCATCTTCTTCCGCTGCTCCTGCCTCAAGTTCTGGACCACCTCCCGGTTTCAAGCCACAAGATGACTGGGAGGAATATTTCGATGAAGACTAGTTATTATTATTTCTTGTTGATATTTTCCATTTCTAGCATTTTTATTTTATTTTTATTTTTCCTATCTAGTAATGTTATTTTTATTAATATAATGATTTTGTCGGCTTAAATTGTTTTGGAGTTGTTACTTTTCTCTTTTACTGTCGTAATTTTCATTATACGTTTATTGTCACCCGAGTTCCGTCTCTTGTTTTGTATGAGCTAACTATAGCAGATTTCGGAGGAGTTTTATTCTACGCCCTTTGCCATTGATGATGATCTGTACTTATTCCGCTCCATGCTTACCAAGCTACGTTTCTTTTTGTTTTATATTTTCATCTTCTCGTTGGGGACAATGCTTCGTTTAAGTGGGGGTAGGAGCATCACTATTATATTCCTGAAATTGCGTGATTATCTTGATTTCTCTTGATGCATTTTTCACCACATAGAATTTTGATTCATTCTAAGTGAGAAAATTTGATATGCCCTTGTTTCACAACGCTTAGGTGAAAGTCGTGTCCACTTCTGAAGTAGTGACATATTAATCATACATTATAGTATGAACCACCCTCTTTAGCATATATGACTCAATTCTTCAGTATGTAATATAGATGAAGCATTATTCAATTTAGTCTGAAAGAATGAGCATGTGTCATGTAGCATGAAGTAGTGACTTATTAATTGTTATTGTGCCATTTGCATTCAATCTTTGAGCACGCAATCTGAGTGAGAAGTATTTAGATTAGACGAAGAGTTATCCTAGACCGGGAATCGATATTTGTCGGTGGATATACTTTAATAAAGGCAGTGTGGGAAGCAAACTCGTAGCAAAAAGGGCACGACCCTCTCATAAAAAAGAAACAAACGATGACCTAAGGGTAATACTCGGTCTCCAAGTCTGCCTGGCCCAAGTAAGGTTTCATGTTGTTTACCTAAGTTTGAAGGCAAGATGAGCGAGTGTGCACATTGGTATGTAATGATTGTGGGGTCTCTACAACTTCAATCTTTTCTTGGATGAACTATCACAAAATATTTATCACACGACATTGGTACATTGGTAGGTAATGATTAATGGGAAGTGTTGGACTTACTTTAAGTTTTAGTGACGAGTGCCAGACTATTTGTTATAGAGCAAAGGCAAAAAGATGTCTAGATCAAATGTATAGGGATATTAGAGTTTGATCTTTGTATAGGTTTGATCAAACAAGCACTGTAAAAGGTCAGCTGACATTCATCAGCAGACCTGTCTAGATTAGTAGGGTACCTGAGTCAGTAGACTAGTTTAGGAACCTGCTGAAGACTGAAGGTTGAGGGCTCAAACTCGGTTATTGAAGGCTAAGGGATCAAACTTAGTATTTAAAGTCAAGGATATGGAATCAGAATTTAGGGAAGTCTGTGATGACCTAAACTGATTGCATATACCTTGTGTACAAGGTCTAAGTTCCACAAGATAAATAGTGATTGGAACTTGGTTATGATTAAAATGGTGTAATCTAACTTAATAATAAAAAGTTAGATATAAGAGAAGTCAGCTGCAGTGTTTTATAAACACCGCAACCTTGAATCAGCTGACTGATATGTATTTCAGCAGACTTACATGCTCAGGAACCTGCTGAAAATATATTTCGATTTAATCAAAGGTTACATTGAAAGTTTACAAAGAAAATGACAGATAACAACTCTTGGTTTTGTCAACAAATCAATTGCCAAGATTAAAGGGATGTTGGAAATAAACAGAGGATTATCCAATGGATACAAGTCAAAGGGTGAACAGTCTGAAATCTGACAAAAAGTAAACTGACAGTGTCAGTACTATGTACAAAAGCAAAAAGCAAGTCAAGATGGGACAAATCTGAAACGGCTATGTTTGAATTTCAAACATAAATTACAAGGAGTCTCACCTATAAATAGAAGACCCCTAATATAGAAACAGATGATGATTTTTGAGAGAAAAACAATAGATAATCTTGAGCTTCAGATTCTTATCAAGAAGTCACTTTGTTGACCCTACTGAACTTAAAGATACTGATCCAGTAAACTTCTTCAAGTGTAATCTGTTATCAAGCTACATCAAGTTTACACACTTGAAGAATCCAAGCTGCTGATCATATCATCCCGATCAAGTCGTCGAAGGTCGAATCACTTACTTGATTCAAAATTTCTTTTATGAGAAACATGCTGAAGATAGTGAAGCATCTTTGGGTGTCAAGGACTGTTGTTTGTGGTGGAACTGGTGAAGAAGCAATCCTATCCTTCAAGGACCAGTGGAAGACTTTGGAGCAGCAATCCTACTTGTTCTAAGTGTTTAGTTTGTGAAGCCATAGTTATTGGTTAAGGACAAACAACTTAGGGATTTTTGTAACTGCTGCCTCAAGGATCTCAGTGAATTACCTCCAACATCACTGGAGAAGAGTGGACTGACAGGATTACACCACCTGGAACCACTATAAAATTTGTCTATTTACTTTCTGCACTTACATTTTGCATTTAGTATATTTGGCACATCAATTTACTGAACTAGCAACTGAATCACACACATACACTACTGAGTATCTAATACTTGGTATCATATTTTAACAACAAGTAATAAGGCTTAATTTAAATATATTCCGCTGCAAAAAATTCAGTAAAGTCAATAGTCAGCGGACTATCGAGCAATCGCGAGTGCTGTCTTTGAAGTTTCTGAGTTTGTTAACTCCAAAAGTTTTAAGTGTTGAGTTTATTCACCCCCCCCCCCTCTAAACTTAACCAAAGCCTATTCAAGGGACCAACAATTGGTATCGTAGCGATTAGCTTCGTTCAAGTAATCCTACTTTTTGTGCTTGTGAAAATACTTTGAAAACTTTTTCAAATCTCTGATTTTCAAAGCTTTGCATCATGGATAACAACCAATATGCTAGAACAATGCTGATGTGTTCTTTAGATCATTTTGTTGAGTATAAACATCGTATGCAGGCATTTCTAGCTGCAACACATGATGAGATGATGGATGTGCTGACTGATGGACCACTGGAAATTACAAAGGCAATAACTGTGGATAATCAAACTCAGTACGTTCCAAAGCCAAAAAGAGAATGGAATGCTAAAGATAGAAAAAGAGAAAATCTCAACAACATTGCTATTGATATCATTTAGAGAACCTTGGATAGCAATATGTACATGAAGGTGAAAGATTGCAAAACTGCAAAAGAACTTTGGGATAAGTTGCAATTAATATTTGAAGGCACTGATGCAATCAAGAAGAACAAAATCAGCGTGGCAAAGAAGAAGTTCCAGGAGTTCAAAATGAAACCAAATGAAAGTATTGAACAAATGGAGTCAAGATTCAATGGAATCATGGATGAACTCACCCTACTGAGTGTAAAGTATTCAAAAGAAGAAATCAATTCAAAAATTCTAGAAGCTTTACCTGCAAAAGAAGTTTGGGAAATGAAAGTGACTGCAATAGAAGAAATAAGAAGTCTACTAAAAGAGGACACCTTCAAACTGTTTTCAGATCTTAAGGCATATGAATTCAGTAAGAAACTTGTACCAGAGACAGAAAAAGAAAAACCAAAGACCACTGCATTGGCTGCTACACATCAAGAAGAAACATCAGGAGCTCTAGGTGATCTACTGGATGAGATGCAAGAGCAAATTGCCCTACTGAGCAAGAAAATTAGAATGATGAAAACAGGAAGGGGTTCTCCAAGGAATTTCACAAAGAAGTTTAGTGAAAAGAAGAAGGAAGAATCCAAGAAAGACAATGATTACTTGTGCTATCAATGCAAGAAACCAGGACACTTCAAACCTGACTGTCCTGAGCTAAAACAGAAGAAAGAACCTGATTATCTTTGCTTCAATTGCAATAAGCCTGGACATTTCAGACCTGATTTTCCAGACCTACTGAAGAGCAAAAGTCAACAAAGAAGATCAGGCAAGAAAGCTATGGTTGCTGAAGATGAATCAGGATATGAAGTAGAATCAGAAAAGGGAAACGAATATGATGATACTGCACTTGTTGCTGATATGGATGATTATGCTGTAATGGCAAATATGGATGTGTTGGTCCCTTGGAAAGCCTACCACAAGCTTAGAGGGGGGGTGAATAAACTTGTCAACAAAAACTTTCCCAAAACTGAAAGTACCCCAGGAACTGAGTTTCTAAGTAAGTCAAATTGAACTATCAAACTGATGTACAATATGACTCAGTTCAGTCTCGTTCCAACCCTTTAATCCTGTGTAGGAGTTAGCTAATTCAGTTTAGCTGATGCTATAACTGAACTAACTTGCAGCGGATAATATCAAGCCTTTTGTGCAATAGATGTGTTAATAAAAGTCTAAGTCACCTATGTATCATTTCTGTGCTAACTCAGTGTCTAATGTTTGCTGAGTGTAGTGATGAGATGATTATATAATAAATAGAGTAATCACAGTATAAATGTAAATGCATAAAGTAAATCCAAACAAGGTTTGTTTATGGAAGTTCCGGGTGGTGTAATCCCGTACGTCTCCCCTTCTCCTGTGGTGTAAGAGGTATCACTAGAATCTTGAGATAACTGTTACAAAATTCTAGCCCAATGACAGTCCTTCACGACACCCTAGTTTCACTGTCTACACATAATGAAGAAAGGTAAGATTGCTCCCTTCACTCTGCACACTGATCCTTCGGAGGTGGAATGACTTCTTCACCAGCTCAACACTAACACAAACACAGTTCACAAACTGCACCAACAGCTGTGGCAACCAAGTTGCAACCGTATGAGGAAAGATGGAGTTGATCTCCTCAAACTATGTACAGCCAACCCTTTCTCAAAAAGGTTAGGTTTAGAATTAATCAAGAGATTAATTCAGTAAGCTATCTGCTTCTTCTGGATATGGCATTGCAGCTTCAATATGCCTTCTTCCCCCTTAATGGGTTACTGGATCTTTCTTTGTAATCTTCAAGGCAATTCCATTGGCTTCCCCTTTTCTAGATATGAAATCTGATTTTCTGGATCTAGATCTTTAGATATATGCTTGTAAAGATTTTTTAGATCTGATCTCTTAAGTGGTTGCCTCTATGTATTTATAGGGGCAATGTAACGGTCAAATTAATCTTATAGCCGTTACATCTGTCGTTTAGCCAACGTTCATATGTACGACCTTTTGTCGTTTTGTTATTTTAAATTCAACAAGGCCTTAACTCAGTTTTCTACTCTTCTTTAAAACTAAGTACCTCGTATACTTGACATCTGACCTTAATTAACTAGGTCAGGGTACACCATTCAGTTTCTTCTTTTACTGGTAACTCATAATCATAGTCGTTAAGATTATTCAGCTTTACATGTTTTATAGTTCAGTTTCAGGTCACCGCAGACTTGCCTGAATCCTGACTTATAGTCATGACTTAATCAGCTTTTAACTGAGTTTACCACCTCAGTTCTTCAGTCTTCAAGATAAGCCAACCGAGTCTGTGTCCCTCAGCGAACTTATCTTCTTCAGTTTTCTTATGACTGAGTCTGATCCCTCAGTTCTTCATATGTATACTCAGTTTGCTTGTTGTGACTCAGCTGTTCGCCTAGTTCCTATCTATTACAATGCTTGTCTGAAACAACCTATACAAAGTTCAGACCCTTGATAGAACTTATACATTTTCTCTAGACCATTTCTTGCTTCTTCTTTCATTACGCACTATAACAGTTAGTTATGACTTCATCATCATGGGTTGTAAGTGATTTTACTAAATGCGTGACAAATCATCATCAAAACACAGATATTATTTCCAACAATTTCCCCATTTTTTATGATGTATCATAACCTTCCCTAAAAGCAATAATAAGAGAATAATGCAAGAAATCATAACAAATTAAAATAACAAACTAAAAACAGCTGAGTTCATTACAAAGTTATACCAAAACAAACTAAGTTACTGGGTTTATTACAATTTTTGTTTTTCCAAAGACAACATCTTTTCACCAAGAAAGATACTTCTTTTTGTTTCTAGAAGCCTTCTTTATTTTCCTTCTTCTCTCGATTCACCATCTCTGGGCTTGATATCCAAGTATTCATTGATCAACCGATTTGCTTCTTCGTTATCTTTGTTTTTGAGTTTCATCAAGATCTCTTTAATCTCCTCATCCATTAACTTCTCTTCTTCTTTTGATATAAAACCAAGTTCCTTTTCATTAGGCTTCAGGATATTTTCCCCCTCAGTTTTTGTCTTTTTGCCTTCATATGCCTTTAAATTTTCCTTCAATCTGGCACAGATTGCAATCTTCTTCCTGATGTTCAACATAGCTTTAACTGAGGCTTCTTCATCTTCCTCAGTTCTTGTTTCTACAAAGGTTTCTTCTGCAATTAGCTCTTCAATCAGATTAGCAATTGTTTCTCCATTTTGTTGAATAGCAAGAAGATCAGCATCTACTTGTTTGTCTTGTTCTTTGATCAACAGTTTGGCATAGATTTCTTCAGCTTTGTCAGTTCTTTCAGTTTTATCAGTATCAGCATCACCTTCAGTTTTATCTTCCCCTTGTTTGAAGATATGCAAAAGCTTTCTTCAAATAACTTGTGCAAGGTGATGATGTTGGAGTATTTGTTCAGACCTGAGTAATGTGATGTTCCGATAAATTCATGTAAGTTGTAGAGCTTCTGCTGTAGAGTCTGCATCAATTGCTATATCTTTCCATAATTTTTCCTTCTGTTCTTTGGTCAATTTGATGGATGATGTTCCTCTAGATTTGTCAAACCCAAAAATCTCTGTAATTAGGTCTTCAGTAACTTTGATCTGCGTACCATTGACAGTTGTGGTAAATGTGTGTGTGCCTTCTCCTTCTAGAGCTGTACTTCCAAATTCATAGAAGTCTCCAATGCTCTCCCGGACATACACTCTTCGTATTGATGTTGAATACGGTATCCAATCCTTTGATTTTCTGTATTTTTGCTGCAATAACTTTGGCTAGAGTTTGATCAGTATATTTTGCAATAAACTGATCAATAGAGATGATCATTCCAGGTTCAACATGAGTAGAAGCCATTGTTTTCTGGATTTGATTGAGAATTTGAAAATTTGGAGATTTAGAGAATAGATTCAAAATTTAAGTGTAAAGAATTATAAAAGAAAATTCTGGGTTATTTATAATTTGTAGCAAGGGTAGTTAAGAATTGAGTGGGACTCAAAACGTCTTGTCATAAATGTTTTGAGATTGCGAAAATGAGTTGAGTGGAAAAGATGTACGGTTGGGATTGAAAAAGATCACGTCTTTTCTTGACAACCGTAGCTAGACAGTAGTAAGTAGAGTAGATGCGGTGTATCTCCAGCTGTACACGTTCAGTCTTGTACTTGTACTAAATTCAAAAACTCAGTTGTAAATAAACCTCAGTTTTGTGAATCACACCTCTTAAGTTTTCAGTTAGCGATATTCTCCTGCAAAGCAGAATGAGAGATTTTCGGTACCCATATATGTTTGGGTCCTAACTGATTAGTTGTAGATGATATAAATTTATTTTTGACTTTATACTTCTCTTGATATTTTGACTGAGTAAAGTCAATTTTCGCAAATTCTTGCTGTTTTGTCCTAATTGTTTTTCGTTTGTTCAGTTTGTGGAACTGATGTGATGGTTTATTCCAGTCTTCATCAGTGGGAAATAGTCTTCCTTTCCCTTTGAATCTGTTATTCCATGAATAATCTTCATTCTTAAATTGAGACTTGAAGACTTTTCTTACTGATCTCTGATCAGTTTTACCATTTTCAGCCTTCCTGTAAAATCTGTTGGTTTGGTGCTTTTTACCAACTGATTTTTCACTTCTGTCAGTTTGTGCATTTGGCTGTGCTGAATTGTTGTCAATTCTAATAATTTTATCAATTTTCTGAGTTCCTGACTGTTGTGCAGTCATAAATTTCATTGCAACTGAACTTGGTCTGAACTTAGAAATATGTTGATTAACAAACCCTAAACCAGATCTGTCTCCAAACGGTTTTCCAGGTTTGAACTGAACACTGGGAAGTGGATCAACTGATGGTTCTATGACGTTTGTCAGTTCATCAGTTGGTCAAATTACTTTGGTTCCATTATTAGCCTTGATTAAATTGATCTCAGCATTCAATCTCGAAACTTCTACTTTCAATAACTTTTTCTCCTTTTTGACATCCTCATAATTCTTTTGAATTACCTCTAATTCCTTTATGAGTATGTCCAAGGTTTTATTGAACTTTTCATTTCTATGATTGTTCATGGCAGTGTAAGTGCTGGATGTAAATGCAATTACCTCCTGGTGTTTGATAGGTAAGCTTCTTGTTGGAGAATCATCATTAAAGACTTGCTTTCCTTTATCATTGGTACTTGCCTGTGCTGTTCCTAGCAGTATGATTTCCTCATCACTTTCACCTCCATAGCTCATGGGTAGAATCTCATCAATATCCTTGGCTTTTGCGATGGATGGATCTTCAATGATGTTTTCAGTCAATTTTTCATCTATGTATTCAGCTACTCGTAGCAACTTCTTTTCTGCTTCTTCTGAGAGATCACTTAAGGATGGAAATCCTCTGGATTCATCATCATACGCGTGAAGGTCAATATCCACATCATTACTAAAATGAGGTTCTGGATTTATATGTGAGCTTGTAGTACTGAATCTTTCAAATACTTGATCTTGAAATTCTAAAACAACATTCTGCAAATAGTCAGTCAGGGGGTTATTCAGCCAACTTCTAATTCTAGATGCATCCATAAGATGCTTTTATAAATGATACAGAAAGGGGTTTTCAACAACTGGCTTGTAAGATATTTGGATCACTTCCAAACGGAAGAACTGCTCCAATACCAATTGTTGGTCCCATAGAAAGGCTTACACAAGTTTAGAGGGGTGTGAATAAACTTGTCACCAAAAACTTTCCCAAAACTGAAAGTACCCCAAGAACTGAGTTTCTAAGTAACTCAAACTGAACTATCAAACTGATGTACAATATGACTCAGTTCAGTCTCGTTCCAACCCTTTAATCCTGTGTAGGAGTTAGCTAATTCAGTTTAGCTGATGCTATAACTGAACTAACTTGCAGCGGATAATATCAAGCCTTTTGTGCAATAGATGTGTTAATAAAAGTCTAAGTCACCTATGTATCAGTTCTGTGCTAACTCAGTGTCTAATGTTTACTGAGTGTAGTGATAAGATGATTATGCAATAAATAGAGTAATCACAATAAAAATGTAAATGCATAAAGTAAATCAACACAAGGTTTGTTTATGGAAGTTCCGGGTGGTGTAATCCCGTACGTCTCCCCTTCTCCTGTGGTGTAAGAGGTATCACTAGAATCTTGAGATAACTGTTATAAAATCCTAGCCCAATGACAGTCCTTCACGACACCCTAGTTTCACTGTCTACACATAATGAAGAAAGGTAAGATTGCTCCCTTCACTCTGCACACTGATCCTTCGGAGGTGGAATGACTCCTTCACCAGCTCACCACTAACACAAACACAGTCCACAAACTGCACCAACAGCTATGGCAACCAAGTTGCAACCGTATGAGGAAATGTGGAGTTTCACTCCTCAAACTATGCACAGCCAACCCTTTTTCACAAAGGTTAGGTGTAGAATTAATCAATAGATTAATTCAGTGAGCTGTCTGCTTCTTCTGGATATGGCGTTGCAGCTCCAAGATGCCTTCTTCCCCCTTAATGGGTTACTGGATCTTTCTTTGTAATCTTCAAGGCAATTCCATTGGCTTCCCCTTTTCTAGATATGAAATCTGATTTTCTAGATCTGGATCTTTAGATATATGCTTGTAAAGCTTTTTCAGATCTGATCTCTTAAGTGCTTGCCTCTGTGTATTTATAGGGGCAATGTAACGGTCAAATGAATCTTATAGCCATTACATCTGTCGTTTAGCCAACGTTCATATGTACGACCTTTTGTCGTTTTGTTATTTTAAATTCAACAAGGCCTTAACTCAGTTTTCTACTCTTCTTTAAAACTGAGTACCTCGTATACTTGACATCTAACCTTAATTAACTAGGTCAGGGTACACCATTCAGTTTCTTCTTTTCCTGGTAACTGATAATCTTTGTCCTTAAGATTATTCAGCTTTACATGTTCTATAGTTCAGTTTCAGGTCACCACAGACTTGCCTGAATCCTGACTTATAGTCATGACTTAATCAGCTTCTAATTGAGTTTGCCACCTCAGTTCTTCAGTCTTCAAGATAAGACAACCGAGTCTGTGTCCCTCAGTGAACTTATCTTCTTCAGTTTTCTTATGACTGAGTCTGATCCCTCAGTTCTTCATATGTATACTCAGTTTGCTTGCTATGACTCAACTGTTCCCCTAGTTCCTATCTATTACAATGCTTGTCTGAAACAACCTATACAAAGTTCAGACTCTAGATAGAACTTATACATTTTCTCTAGACCATTTCTTGCTTCTACTTTCATTACGCACTATAACAGTTAGTTATGACTTCATCATCATAAGTTGTAAGTGATTTTACTAAATACGTGACAAATCATCATCAAAACACAGATATTATTTCCAACAGGATGAAACAGAGGAGGTATACAATTCTGTATCTATAAACACTCCTGCTGAAAGTGATTGTGAATCAACTTGTGGTTCAAATCCTAAAAATTCTGACAATGAAGAAACTTTGGATGCCATCCTTAATCAACTGAGGATAATACAATCTGGTTATGAGATTGTGAAGGCTGAAAAAGAAGCTCTTCAAACAGAAGTTGAAAGGTTAAAAGCTGAATTAAGAATTCACAAAGGTAAGGAAAAAGAGTTTGGACAGAATCAACACAAGTCTGATGTACATTCAGTAGCTGTTGAATCTCCTGAACAATCTTGGTCCTCCACTGCATTCAAATCTGGAAAGCCTTATGGTGATAGAACAGGCCTTGGATTTGGAACTCAACAATCTAATAAGGGTGGATCCAGTAACGTTACTGAACCTAGTACCAGAATTGGTCCTAAGTTTGTGCCTGCACAAGATCCAACTCCCAAAAAGTTTGCTGAGGCAGTAAAGCCTACTGAGAAAACTTCAAGGAAGCAAAATCAGAAGTCAAAAAGGTCAACAGCACCTAACAAAAGGAATAAATCCAAAAGTAAGACTGATGTACCTCCTAGACCTACTGATAGCAGACCTGCTGCCAAGTCTGCTGGACCACAAAAGGGTAAAAATCAGAAATCTTCCAAGGATAAGAATCCTAAACCTAAAAATGTCAATCATTCAAGGGATACTTATCTCAGGGGGAAAGGTAGACTGTTCCCTACTGATGATGATTGGAATATTCCTGCTCCTACAGCTAGAAACAACGAGATATAACCATACTGCTAGGGTAAAACCTCGGCAATGGAATCATCAGAGGACTCAGCAGAGGACTTATATAAGACCTCAGCAGACTCCATACTATAGGGATGTTCCTAACAGACAGCAAACTAATGGTTATGCTGGTGCTTCTAACAAAAGAAATCACTCCAAATAGCATTACATACCAAAAGGCCAGAAAGCATATGTGAAAACTACACAACCAAATGTTAGACCTTATGGATGTGTAGAGTACATGTATGAACAAAAGTATGATACCTTTCAAAGAAGACCTTATGGAAACTTGCCAAGGGTCATGCTTACCACTGACCATCATGGACCCAAACATTTTTGGGTACCTAAAATATATTAACTTTGTTTTGTAGGGTGTCTGGTACTTTGACAGTGGATGTTCCAGACATATGACAAAGAATAAGCACTGTTTGTCAAACTATATGGCAAAGGATGGTCCAAGAGTGAATTTTGGCAACAAGAATACACCAGGATACACAAGAGGTTATGGCACACTTGTGAGAAATGGATTAACAATTGGGAATGTTGCATTTGTGGAAGGACCGGACTACAACCTGCGAGCACTTTGGACAGGTTTTGTGACATGGGTTACAAGGTCACTTTTGACAAAGGCACTGTATTGTCATTAGTGAAAGAGGTGATCAAATTGTGTTGGCTGGAAGAAGAAAAAAAAACATGTATGTTGTGGATTGGTCTACTGTTGTTCCAGAAACATGCCTGATTGTGCATACCAAGTCAGAACTTAATTGGTTATGGCATAAGAAGTTAAATCATCTAAATTTTGATGATATCAATCAGTTGGTGAAGAAGAAACTGGTGATCGGTTTACCTGAGATCACATTCAAAAAGGATGCTATATGTGATGCCTATCAGCAAGGTAAACAGACAAAATCAAGCTTCAAATCAAAGACTAGGAAATCAACAAAAAGAGTTTTGGAGCTGATGCACATGGATCTATTTGGACCGGTAACACCAACAAGTGTAACAGGAAAAAAGTACACTTTAGTAGTTGTGGATGATTATTCAAGATACACTTGGGTAGTATTCATGAACAAGAAAAGTGAAACACTTCAAAAGATGCCTGAACTTTTGAAGAGATTGCAAAATGAGAAATGTTTGACAGTAGTAAAGATCAGATCAGAAAAGGGTACTGAATTTCTCAATAAAGTTATAAAAGAATACTGTGAGCAGAATGGTGTGCTACATCAACTAGCTGCTGCTGGTACACCTCAACAAAATGGGGTTGCTGAAAGAAGAAACAGAACTTTAAAAGAAGCAAGAAGAACTATGATTTGTGAAGCATTATTACCTGAAAGATATTGGGCTGAAGCAGTCAATACAGCATGCTATACACAAAACAGGACCTAAGTAAACAAGAAGCTGCTGAAGACACCTTATGAAATTTGGAATGGAACGAAACCTAATATATCTTATTTCCATCCATTTGGAAGAAAATGTTTTATTTTAAATCATAAGGAGCAATTGAAGACCTTCCAACCTAAATCAGATGAAGGAATCTTCTTGGGATATTCTTCTGTCAGCAAGGCATTCAGGGTACTGAACAAAAGGACACTGAAACATGAAGAAACAATACATGTTGTATTTGATGAACCTAAATTCACTGGAATGGATGATGAAGCTTCAGAACCTGCTGAGAATCAACAAGTCACTGATCCAGAATGAGTTTATGTTTTGGAAAGGATAAATGAGTTAAAGGTTTCTGACTCTGCCCCTGTTCAACACCCTGCTGGTAACACTACTGATGCAACAACTGAGGCAGTTCAATTGGATCTGCTGAACCCCTTGCTGAAGCAACAGCAGACCCTACTGAAGATGATGTTCATGAGAATCAATCTAACCAAAATCCACAATGGTTAAGGGATCACCCTGCTGAGCAAGTTATTGGCTTTTTTTTAAAACAACTTTATTTTATTAATGGAAGAAATAAACTGCTACAAAAAAAATTCCATATCCCGGCCCGCCCCAAGTTTGCGTGATAGAATGCATAGCATGGCCTCCTTAAATCCTGCGTGTGGCAAACCCAGTGTAGGAAAATCCATCACACAGGGAAGAGTACTCGCTCTATGCATTCCCAAAAAAACCTAAACTCCAAAAATATGTACAATAGTGGAAATCATAAGTAAAAGAATGGCGTCTGTGTGTCTCGAATCTTGTAGGAGTGAAATGTGACTCGATCGCTGATTATACATCCGAAAGTATAATACATCCCAGTCGTCGTCATTCATAGACCGTTTCATCCACTTGAGAGTATGTAACGTCCAGTTCCGATCCTGAGCATTGGCTACAACCATCACGTAGGGCAAAACATCACAAAGCAATAAAAGAGGGAGCACCATTGTAATCCACGAAAGGAACAAAAACACCTGAATTGCACCCCTATCAGAGTGGTAGGGGTGCTTCCAAGGCTCAATGCACTCCATAGATCCAGTCCCGTTGAAAGGAGGCATATCAAAAGACTCTGTCCACATCACCAGCACGCAGGATAAGTGGAAAATACCAAGCACAATCCAATGAGTAAAGTAGATAAAGAACAAAAACACCTGGTTTGCACCCCAACCAGGACTAGAGGGGTGCATCCATGTAAGCAGAGTGAGTGGTATGTAAGCATTTTGACTCCCAGAGTGCCTTCCTTGTCTGCAATCTGTCAATCTGTAAACACTGTGTAACACAGTACAAAGTAGAATCGTAACAAAAATGGGAGAGTAAATGAGGGGAACAACACGACCTGGTTTGCACTCTTCACAAGTGAAGAGTGCTTCCTGATGTCTGAGTGACATGTCGGATATGAGGTGGTCCATGTAGATTATCGTGAATAAGCTGCAAAATATGTGGTGGGACATCCCTCTGTGCTGAGCAAGTTATTGGCAATATACAGCAAGGTGTAAGGACTAAAAGACAATTAGAAGCAATGTTTACATGTTTTCTATCTCAAATGGAACCTAAAGTTGTTGAAGAAGAAATATCAGATCCAGATTGGATAATTGCTATGAAAGAAGAACTAAATGAATTTGAAAGAAATCAAGTTTGGACACTAGTGGAAAGGCCTAATCATGCAAATATAATTGGTACAAAATGGGTATACAGAAACAAATTGGATGAATCTAGTACCATTGTAAGAAATAAGGCCAGACTAGTAGCAAAAGGCTATTCTCAAGCAGAATGAATAGATTTTGATGAGACATATGCACCTGTTGCAAGATTGGAAGCTATAAGATTATTCTTGGCATATGCTGCCTACAAGAACTTCAAAGTATACCAAATGGATGTCAAGAGTGCCTTTTTGAATGGTATTCTGGAAGAGGAGGTCTATGTTCAACAACCTCCTGGTTTTGAAGTTAAAGATCAAGAAGATAAAGTGTATAGACTCAACAAAGCACTTTATGGTTTGAAACAAGCACCAAGAGCATAGTATGAGACCCTATCTCAATTCTTGGTGGACAATGGTTTTACCAAAGGTACCATTGACAAGACTCTTTTCAGAATCAATAAAGGAGACAGCACCCTGCTAGTACAGATTTATGTTGATGACATAATTTTTGGTTCTGAAAATGAATTACTATGTGAGAAGTTATCTAATCTAATGAAAAGTAAATTTCAAATGAGTATGATGGGAGAAATGAACTACTTTTTGGGATTACAAGTCAAACAAATGAAAGATGGAATCTTCATTAATCAAACCAAGTATACCAAGGAGCTGCTGAAGAAATTTGGTATGGAAAGTAGCACCAAAGTATCAACTCCTATGAGTACAAACATAAGATTGGATGAAGACAAAGAAGGCAAAGATGTTGATCAGACTTTATACAGGAGGATGATAGGCAGTCTGCTTTACCTTACTGCCAGCAGACCTGATATTTCCTTTGTTGTAGGTGTTTGTGCAAGATTTCAATCAAAACCTAGAGAAAGTCATTTAGCTGCAGTCAAAAGAGTTCTCAAGTATCTAAAAGAGACTTCGGATTTAGGAATTTGGTATTCAAAAGATGGAAGCTTCAAGGTTATATCCTACTCAGATTCTGATTATGCTGGATGCAAGATTGATAGAAAAAGCACCACAGGAACTTGTCAGTTGATGGGAAATAGACTGGTTTCCTGGTTTAGCAAGAAACAGAATTCAATATCAACTTCCACTGCTGAAGCTGAATATATTGTTGCTGGAAGCTGCTTTGTGCACAAATACTTTGGTTAAGACAACAGTTAAGGGATTATAGGATTGAAAAAAGAGAAATTCCTATAATGTGTGACAACACAAATGCAATTGCAAACACAGAAAATCCTATTTTGCACTCAAGAACCAAGCATATTGATGTAAGACATCATTTTATAAGAGATCATGTTGAAAAGAAAGATATGTTGGTTCTTTACATCCCTACTGAAGATCAACTTGCTGATATCTTCACTAAACCATTGGATAGTGAAAGATTTGCTAAGTTAAGGACTGAACTTGGAATTATAAAAGTTGACTGATACACCTATGATCAGCAATGTACTGGAATTCATCAAGGGGGTTAGTCTTTGCTATGTTGGGTGAGCTCACTTAGCAGATTAGTCATTGGTATCAACAATTCCATGTACTTATTTATATTTGGACAATTGAGCAAATGAAGTTGCCAAGGGTATTGGTCCTTTTCCTGTTGGGTGAGCTCACTTGACAGATCAGTCATTGGTATTAAACTTCATTTTGTATTATCAATTAGACAAAACATGAAGAATTGAAAATCAGCAGAGTTACATTGTCGGCGAGTACCGCCGAGGGACTCCCTTATCGCCAGTTCTTGAGCCAAGTCCACTGATGGCAAAGGCTGCTGAGACATACGTTACACAGTCAAACTTTAAAAAGTCAAAAAGCAAAAGACCGGGATATTTATTCTATCTTTATAACCGTAGTTACACGATCTGACGGTTACAACTCTTTATGGATAAGTTATGGGCCATGTGTCAAGATCTCATTCATTCCAAATTTAATCGTGGTTAATGCTACAGTGCATTATCTGACAGTTTCTACCCACTACTCTCTTCTATATATACAGACATATACACAGAGGATCCTTACACACTTCAGATTGATTTTCTCTGCATATATACCATGTGAACACAGATTTGAAAGCTATCTTCTTCATCTTATTCATCAATAATGGCAGATAAGGATGATATTCACATTGGAACAAGCCAAAGTGTTAGAGGCTTTGTTGTTGATGCTAACAAAACTGAGTTGGCTATCAATATTGGTAGAAGAATCAAAAGATACGAAGGATTGGAAGATGTACTCAATATAAGACTGGAAAGAATATCTTACATGAATGTTGTTAATTTCTGGAGAAACATTGTGATAAGAGAAGGTAGAGAGGCATTTACTACAACAATGAATGGCCAGGAAATTGAAGTTTCCTCAAACCTGCTGAGGGAAGCTATTGGTTTTGCACATGTACATGATGCTCCAACTAATCATGTTGGTCCCTGGGAAAGGCTAACACAAGTTTAGAGGGGGGGTGAATAAACTTGTCCCTAAAACTGGATTTTAAACAATTTAAGGTTCAGTTATAACTTGTGTGGAGTTAAGCTGACAAAGCTGAGATTAAGTCAAACTGACTTAAGCTGAAACTGAGTCAACCGGCAGCGGATATTATTTTAGCCTTTTTCTTGATCTTGTTATTCTTTTACGAAAGCTGAGTGCTGTGAGCTGAATTCTGATGAATGTCAGTTGTGAACTATGAGGTGTATAACAATCAAATATCAAAATGCTGTATGTAAATGCTGAATGAATAAATAAATGCGTAAAGTAAATAAGGCGGATGTTATAGAGGTTCCAGGTGGTGTAATCATGTCAGTCCTCTCTTCCCCTGTGGTGCGGAGGAAAATTCCACTAGACTTCTTGAGGTGAACTGTTACAAAATGTCCTAAACAATAGTCCTTGGCTAATCCCTAGCGTCACTATCTAAACAGTTGTAGAACAGGTAGAATTGCTGCTCTTCAAATGCTTGAACCATTGGTCCTTAGAGGGTAGGATTGCCTCTTCACCAGCTACCACCACAAACA
Source organism: Gentiana straminea (assembly GCA_036785695.1). Taxonomy (NCBI): domain Eukaryota; kingdom Viridiplantae; phylum Streptophyta; class Magnoliopsida; order Gentianales; family Gentianaceae; genus Gentiana; species Gentiana straminea. The sequence continues at coordinate 3,346,922 of JAVUPR010000464.1, read as the reverse complement.
CAGTCTACCCGACTGCTTGTCACAATTGTCCTTGGCGAAACATTCCCGGTTTGCTTCACAGTCTAAAACCTTTGATGTAGAATCAAAGTTGGGCTGAGAATCAATAAATTGATTCTTGTTTGTGGTTCTTCAAAGTGTTGGATTCTTGATAAATTCTTTGTAGCTTGAACACTTGAAGAAATACAAGATATGATCTTTTTATAGTTCATGGATGATAGCAATTCGAATAGAATAGACTAATGCACAAAATTGCTCGTTGATTCTTGTATATTCTATATATTCTCTCCTCATTTTTTGGGTGCAAAGTCTTCTATTTATAGTGTGAGGTCCAACGTTCATCTGGATTAAATTCGAATTGTATCAACATCTCTTTTGTAACGGCTGTATTTTCTGACCGCTCTGCTGTGTCAGTAACTCATCCAATGAAATTGCTTCCTTCACAACGTTTGACTGTACTTTCAGTTTGTTGGATGGCTGACATATAAAACTGAGTTTCCTTATCAGTTTTATACTGAGTTTTTCACTTGTCAGTTTCCTAACTGACTTGGAGCATTAACTGAAATTTTACTCTTCTTCAAATATCAGTACTCCAGTTTTCATCTGATTATCATTGACTTAATCAGAGTACACCATAACATATTATCATCTAAGAATTCATTGTCCTTATGATTCTTAGGTCTTCATACAAGATCTATAAAGTCAGTTCAGGTCACCACAATCTTGCACGAAGTCTAACTTTACGATCTCGACTTGTAATCTTCATAACTGAGTTTGAACCCTCAGTTCTTCGATCTTCTAGATAAGTCAACCGAGTCTATAACTCTCAGCGAACTTACCTTCTTCAGTTCCATGTAGGTGTATTCTGAGTCGGTTGCTTGTCTTGATGATTTCCGAGTTTTCTAAATGATTTCCGGTTTTCGGTTTACGACACACTAACTATTACGGTGCTTGTCGATGTAACCTATACAAATATCGGACTCTAGTAAAACTTATACATTCGATTCTAGACATCTTTTAGCTTTTCACTATAACAGCTGGCTTCAGCACTTCATCAATGGGGTTAAGATAATACTTTAAACAAATAAGATGAATTATCATCAAAACATAAATTTTATTTCCAACAATTTACCCCTTTTTGATGATGCCAAAACTCTCCCTAAAAGAAAAGCTTAAAGATCAAAACAATGTAAAACTGGAAAACTGGTTTTCATTAGAATGAGCAAAAACTGGATAAGTACAATTTTGTTCAAATAACTGTGATTAAAGACTAAGCTTCTTCTTAGCTTTTTGCATGACTGAGTCATATTTCCTTGCTTTGTCATACAATCGAAAATCTTCTTCTAGCTTGGAGTCTTCCTTTGAGAAGGTCTTGTTGTAGTCAACTTGACTACCTTCTTTCCATCTTTTCCATTGAATTATCTTGGGTAAGTCTGATTCTTTCAAGTAGTAATTTTCAAATTCTACTAGATCAGCTTTCATCTGTTCAGTCTTGTCTTTAATCTTCAGTTTATCATCAATCCTCTGATTCTTCTTATATTGTGCCATTTTCTGCTTTGAGAATAAATCAGATAAAAAGTAGTTCAGGGATTCTTCAGTTGTCTTGTCCATGTATTTGCCTTTGATAGGATTGTAATCTTTAATAAACTGCGTCCATAGATCCTTTGTAAGAGTAACTCTTCGTCTCCGGAGTTGACTATATTTTTCAATAAGTTGATCATCGATTAACTCTTTCTTCAAAAATTTAGGATCGATCTGTATCTTTGTAATTCTTCTTCAAGTCGCTTCATTTCTCCAAGTAACTTCGACTTTTCTTCTTCACTTCCCCTTTTTTGCATCATATAACGATCTACCAGGGCATGGGTTGCTTTTTGATCTTCGAGATTTGTCGGCCGAGAAGCAAGTACTTCTTTAAGCCGAGTTTCTAACCCGTAGATATCTTGATTCATATGCCAATGAGCACGAGCATGAGTTTCCCTATCTACGCGGTTCGGTCTTCGAGTTGTTGTTTGAGTAACACAATTTCGAAGCGAACTTGAACTTGATTTGTGGATCAACTCTAATCTTGCATGAACCGAAACATCGGTTCTAGTTCTATAATCAAGGTATCCGAGAGATGTTTGATAAAAGGCTATTTTGTGTATCTCTCTGACTGAGTACAATTTTCAAGTTTTCATGAACTTTTGCCAATTCATCCTTTGTGAGGATGTCAGAAGGATCATATGTAGCTTCTATTTGATCCTTAATCTGAGTATTATCATCAGTAATTATTAGTTGCCGATTATCAATTCCATCGGTACAACTTGCGATTGTCGATTGTCGATCTCCAACGGCAATTCTTCTTGCTTTGTGGTACGAGTTTGCGCTGCTAGAGGTTGAGGTTGAGTTTTTGTTTGCAAAACTGTAGTCTCATCCGCATCTTTTCTTGACTTATCATGGTCATCATCATCCTTTTTCTTTGAACTGTCTTTAGATAATGTGTCTGATCCTCTTATTTTTGCTAGTTCAGTAAATCTTTTGAAACAGTTGTCAAGAAATTCTGAAATAGGAAACAGAGAGTAAAGGTCTCTAACTTCCAATTTCTCCAAGAGTAATTTCTCTTCATTCGTAAGCGATATCTCGAACATCTTCTGGTTGAAGTTTCATTTTCATCAGCTTGATGATTTTGTCAGCTTCGAAGACTTGTGCTGATTGCTAAACTGATTGCTGCTGTAACTGAGAAGTATGGTCAGTAGTGACATTTTCTTGTGTACCTTCAGTAGTCAGTTGATGTTGTTGTTCCCCTTCAGTTGGTACTTTTTCACTTGAGATTTCTGGGTACAAACATCTTACAACTGATCTTGCTTCTGTTGATTCAGCTTTTCGCTTGGTCCCTTTGTGTACAGCTTCTGGATGAGACACAGTTTTCTGGCTTGCTTCAGGTTGGGAAGTTGTTTCTGCGATTTCCTTTGAAGTTGCATTTTTCCTTGCTTGCTTCCCTTCCTTAATTCTTTCTAAGTAAAACGAATGATTCCACTAAGAGTCTTCTTCGGTCGGAATGCGCCATCGATTACTTGTCCTTCGACTTGAGCTCTTTTCACATCGTCTAATTCGGCTAAATGTTGTTTCTTGAACTGATTTACAACATAGGCTGCCCAATTGAATTCTATTCCGTCCCAGATTATATTCATGAGATAGATATTCTCTTCTGATAGTATATTAACTCCTTTGGATTTCCCAATGACGTGTTTGCTGAGCCATCTGCTGAGGTTTCCAAATTCTGGCTTGATTTTGTCTACATGAATACCTGGTTCGATTGGTTCTGTAGAAAAGGTAAGCATCTCAAGAAAAGCTTCTCTTTTCAATGGTAGAGTGGCTAAATCTGTTGAAGTTGTTGTTGTATTTGCGAAGCCAAAGAGCGACCTCATGACTCTTTCATTGAGAACGATGCGATCTCCACGTACTGTAGTTATCAAGGAGTCTCTTACTAATCGCATATTTTGCCAAAATTGCAAAATGCCTTCCACATCAAATTTTTCTTTGAACTGAACTTCTAAGATGTTCCTCAATCCGGGTAGTTTCTCGATTTTATCACGTACCCAGCTGGCTAACAGAGTGTTTTGACACATACCTTCATACATTTCAAGTGTTAGTTCATCCAGCTCTATGATCAATCGTTTTTCTTTCGAACTATCTGAGGTGGCCATATTTGAGTGTGAACACAAAAATTTGATTTTGAGAGAAAGGGTTGCGAAGAGTCTGTTTTACTTTCTGGAAAGAGATTAATAGTTTGAATTTCGAACGAAGATAATGTGAATGGAGGTTGAATAAATAGGTAGGGTATTCTGGCGGTTGAGTGGTACACCTTTTCAAATTCCATGATGGTTTTGGTAACCGATGCTTGTACTGTTCTGACAATCGTGGGGTGTACACGCGAAATTCTGACAAAAAGAACTGAGGTAATTTAATGCGACATAACTGCTGAGGATTTTACCATATCAACCTTTGACTAAAATTGACTGGAATGAAAACTGATGCTGAGGTCAGTTCTAGAGATAATTCAGTTCCATCAAATTTTCAGTTTCAGTTAATTAGTTTGAGATTGTTGATGTCAATGACTAGTCTGTTAAGTGAGCGCACCCAACATAACAAAGATTAATCCCCTTGACGAATCTCTGGCTTAACTGATTTAGCTGACTTTGATTATTCCCAACTCAGTTCTTAATTTGGCAAATCTTTCTTTGTCCAATGGCTTTGTAAAGATATCTGCCAACTGATCTTAAGTAGGTACATAAAGAACTGTTATATCCTTCTTCTCTGCATGATCTCTTATAAAGTGGTGACGTACATCAATGTGCTTTGTCCTTGAGTGTAAAATTGGATTATCAGTCATTGCAATTGCACTGGTGTTATCACACATTATGGGAATTGTTCCTTCTTCTATCCCATAGTCTCTTAATTGTTGTCTAATCCATAAAACTTGAGCACAACAACTTCCAGCTGCGATATATTCAGCTTCAACCGTAGAAGTCGAGATTGAGTTTTGCTTCTTGCTAAACCATGACACAAGTCTATTTCCTAGTAACTGACATGTGTCTGATGTGCTTTTTCTGTCCACTTTGCATCCAGCATAATCTGAATCTGAATAAGAAATCAGCTTGAATTCTCCTTCTTTTGAATACCAAATTCCAACTCCGTCTGTGTCTTTTAGATATTTCAAAGTTCTTTTCACAACTGTGAGATGACTTTCCTTTGGTTTTGACTGAAATCTTGCACATACACCGACAGTAAAAGATATATCTGGCCTACTTGCTGTAAGATAAAGTAAGCTTCCAATCATCCTTCGTAAAGTGTTTGATCAACATCTTTGCCTTCTTTGTCTTCATCAAGCCTGATGTTGGTTCCCATTGGTGTAGAAATTCCAGTAGATTTCTCCATACCAAACTTTTTGATAAGTTCTCTTGTATATTTGGTTTGGTGAATAAAAATTCCATCATCTAACTGTTTAACTTGCAATCCTAGGAAATAATTTAATTCTCCCATCATACTCATCTGAAATTTGCTCTTCATCAAACTTGCAAATTTCTCACATAACTGTTCATTTTCTGATCCAAAAATGATATCATCAACATAAATTTGAACAAGCAGAGTATCTTCTCCAGTCTTCATCCTGAATAATGTTTTGTCGATTGTTCCTTTGATAAATCCATTATCCACTAGAAACTAAGATAGAGTTTCATACCAAGCTCTTGGTGCTTGTTTAAGTCCATAAAGAGCTTTCCTTAGTCTGAAAACTTTGTATGCTTGATCTTTGATTTCAAATCCGGGTGGTTGTTGAACATAAACTTCTTCTTCAAGAATTCCATTCTGGAATGCGCTTTTAACATCCATCTGATAAACTTTGAATTTCTTGTGAGCTGTAAAGGCAAGAAATAAACTGATTGCTTCTAATCTTGCAACTGGTGCATAAGTTTCATCAAAGTCTATGCCTTCTGCTTGAGAGTATCCTTTGGCTACAAGTCTAGCTTTGTTTCTGATCATATTTCCATCTTCATCAAGTTTGTTTCTGAAAACCCATTTGGTTCCAATGATATTGTGTTGGACTTATTTCTTAGTTTTGATGATGAGTGCCATACTAGCTGTTATAGTGCAAAGGCAAAAAGATGTCTAGATCAAATGTATAGGTTTATTAGAGTTTGATTCATAAACAGGTTTGATCAAACAAGCACTGTAAAGGCCTGTTTGGTTGATATCACAGACCGGTCTAGGTCGATAGGGTAGATAGGTCGGTAGACTAGTCTTGAACCTGCCGAAGGCGAAGACGAAGGGCCGAGGGTTCAAACTCGGTAAATGAAGGCTAAGGGATCAAACTTAGTATTTAAAGTCAAGGATATGGAATCGAATTTAGGCAAGTCTGTGATGACCTAAACGATTACATATACCTTGTGTAGAAGGTCTAAGTTCCATAAGTTGGATGATGTTTGGAACTTGGTTATAATTGAAATGGTGTAATCTAACTTCACAAATAAAAGTTAGATAAAAGAAATCAGCTGCATTACATTTTATACACGAAATTGTCGTTCACGGATGATAGGTACTTCGATGAGATCGATGAACCTGCTGATATTATACCTCGATTAATTCAAGATTATTGGAAGATTACATGGATAAGGACAGCCAACTACCTCTGACTTATCAAGGAAATCAAAGGCTGAGATTAAAAAGACGTTGGGATAATTTATATTTTTATCCATTGGATACAAGTCAAAGGGGTGGACAAGCACCTTGTCAAAAGGAATTCGACGGTGTCGATCCTATGAATAGTGACAGACTGCAAATCAGATGGGACAAAAACAAGGAACGGTCACATTTGAATTTCAAATACAAGTCACATGCATTCCTACCTATAAATAGAGGACTTTCAACTCAGAAAAACATGATGAATTTTGGATAAACTTTAAGTGATAACTCTGAGCTGAAAAACACCCTGCTGAACTTACTGAGCATAAAGCTGCTGATCTAGAGAATTTCTTCAAGTGCATTCTGTATTCAAGCTACATCAAGATTACACACTTGAAGACTGCAAGCTGCTGATTACATCATCCTAATCAAGCTGCTGTAACTGAATCATTTACTTGATTCAATCTTTATTTTATAAAGAACCTGCGAAGACAAGTGAAGCATCCGTTGGGTGTGAAAGATTGTTCTTTGTGGTGGAGGTGGTGAAGAGGCAATCCTACCCTTCAAGGACCGAGTGGAAGACTCGGGAGCGACAATCCTACTGTTCCCGGTTTTCGGTTGTGAAGCCATAGTTATTGGTGAAGGACAAACAACTTAGGAATCTTTGTAACAGCTACATCAAAGATCTCTAGTGAATTTCCTCCAACATCACAGGAGAAGAGTGGACTGACAGGATTACGCCACCTGGAACCACTATAAAATTTGCCTACTTACTTTTAGCATTTAATTTCTGCACTTAGTTTATCCTACATATCAACCTACTGAATCTAGCAACTAAAATCACACACTTGCACTGCTGAGTATCTAATACTTAGTATCATATTTAACAACAAGTATTAAGGCTTAATTTTGATATAATTCTGCTGCACAAATTCAGCAAACTCAACTATCGATAGACTACATTTTTATCGGCGAGCTACGAAGTCTCGCAGAGACTCTGAAGTATCGTGGACTTGCCGAAGTTGCGAAATTTGTTAACTCCAAAGTTTTAAGTGTTAAGTTTATTCACCCCCCCCCCCCCCCTCTAAAACTTAACCAAAGCCTTTTCAAGGGACCAACATATTGACATGAACTGGTCTATCTACCAATTCCCAAACTTGATTTCTCTCGAATTCATTGACTCTTCTTGCATAGCTAATATCCAATCTGGATCTTTCAAAGCTTCTTCAATTTCTTTAGGTTGTGATTGAGATAGAAAGCATGCAATCATAGCATCTAGGTGATGTCTTGTTCGAACTCCATCCTGTGTATCACCAATAACTTGTTCTTCAGGGTGATCTTTCATCCAATGATGTGTGTGAGTTTGTATCAACTGATTTGTATTTAGTTCAAATGATTCTTCAAAAACTGGTTCTTGAACTTGTTCAACTGAATCTGAGTGAAGTTGTTCAGGTTGTTGAGCAATTGGAAACTGAGACTGATCTTGATCTGAACATTCTGCAATTTGTATTCTTCCAATGTCAAATGAAAGTGGTTCTGGCGTGACTGGTAACTGAGACTGAGAAACTGGTTCTTGTCGGTCTTCAGTTGTTTCACCAAGGAAGTTAGGTTCATCAAATACTACATGTATTGATTCTTCATGCTTGAGTGTCCTTTTATTTAATACTCAAAAAGCTTTGCTGACACTTGAATATCCTAGAAAAATTCCTTCATCAGCTTTGGGCTGAAAACCGTGAAGTTGATCTTTTCCATTAATGTGTATGAAACATTTGCTTCCAAAAGCATGAAAGTATGAAACATTTGGTTTTCTTCCATTCCAAATTTCATAAGGAGTCTTCTCATGTCTCTTGTTCATCAGAGCTCTGTTCTGAGTGTAACAAGCTGTGTTAACTGCTTCTGCCCAATATCTTTCCGGTAGTTTAGCTTCACAAATCATAGTCCTTCCTGCTTCTTTGAGTGTTATGTTTCTTCTTTTAGCTACACCATTCTGTTGAGGTGTTCCAGTGGCAGCAAGTTGATGTAAAACACCATTTTCTTCACAATATTCAATAATCACACAGTTGAGGAATTCAGTTCCTTTATCTGATCTTATCTTCACAACTGAAACTCCCTTCTGATTCTGAAGTCTCTTGAGTAATTCTGTAAGCCTTTGCTTGGTTTCACTTTTCTTGGTTAGAAAGATTACCCAAGTGTATCTTGAAAAATCATCTACTACCACCAATTTATACTTCTTTCCACTGATACTAATTGGTGTAATAGGTCCAAATAAATCCATGTGTAGCAATTTTAGATGTCTGGTTGTTGAATGCTGAGATTTGGTCTTGAAACTTGCCTTTGTTTGTTTTCCTTGTTGACATGCGTCACACAAACTGTCCTTTTTGTATGAGATCTCTGGTAGTCCAATGACTAGCTGCTTCTTAACAAGTGTGTTGATGTCATCAAAGTTAAGGTGACTCGCTTGTGCCATAGCCAACCGATCTCTGATTTGGTATGCACACGTAAACAAGATTCAGCAACGGCAGTTGTCCAATCTACTACATACATGTTTTCTTTTCTTCTTCCGGCTAGAACAACTTGATAAGGCCGATTCACCGATGACAACGCAGAATTCTTTGTCAAAAGTAACTTTGTATCCCATATCACAAAATTGATTTGGTCTTTGAGTAGATTGTAGTGTAGTCCTTCTACATAAGATACATTCTTGATTGTAAGTCCATTTCTGATTAAGGTCCCATAACCTCTGGTGTAACCAGGTTTATCTTTACTTCCAAAATTGACTTTTGGTCCATCCTTTGCAATAAAATTACTGAGACAGTCCTTGCTCTTAGTTATGTGTCTAGAGCAACCACTGTCAAAGTACCAAATATCCTCATTTGGATCTTCCATGTGTGCCATTAAAGCTGTGTCATCTGATAGTCTTTCAGTACCAGCTTCATAATCTGATTCATCTCCAGCAAGGAGTGCTCTTCTACCAACTCTTCTTGGTGGAGTCTTTTGGGTCAGTTCTGGACATTCAGCTTTATAATGTCCTGGCTTCTTGCAGTTGAAACAGAGATATTCATCGTCTTTTCTTTTCTCAGGAGTCCTTTTGATGAACTTTTGAGTGACTGGGTGTCCACTCATCATACTTCGAATTCTGTTCATCATTAGAGCCATTTGTTCTTCCATCTCATCCAATTCATGAAGATTGCTAGATGAGTTTTCTTGAATGTCATTTGATGCTGCTGCAAGTGTTGTGGTCTTTGGTTCTTCTAGAGCTTTGATTATTGCAGCTGTGCTTGTGAAATCTTCACTGAATTCATAAGCTTTCAAATCTGAAAAGATCTTGAATGAATCCTCTACAACAAGTCTTCTTGATTCTTCCATGGCAGTGACCTTCATTTTCCAGCACATTGGTAATGCCTTCAAGATTCTTGTATTGATAACTTTCTTTGAATATTCAATCTTGAGTAGATCTAGTTCATCCATGATAGCACTGAATCTTGTCTCCATTTGGTCAATGGTTTCTCCAGATTTCATCTTGAAATTCTCAAACTTTTGTTTTGCAACAGAAATTTTATTTTCCTTGATTGAATCTGTTCCTTCACAAACTAACTGAAGTTTGTCCCACATTTCCTTGGCAGTTGTGCATTCTTTCACCTTCAAGTACATGTTGCTTGTCAAGAGTTCTGAGGATAAAGTCCATCGCAACATTGTTGAGATTATTTCGCTTGCGATCATCACTAGTCCATTCGGCTTTGGGCTTTGGAACACGAATTTGTCTTTCACCTTCAGTTTGCATGTAGGTGATCTGGATTGGTCCTTCGGTGAGTACATCCATCATTTCATCATGAGTAGCTGCTAGAAAAGCCTGCATACGACGTTTATATTCGTCAAATCTGTCCATGTTGCACATAAGCATTTGTCTCGCATATTGGTTGGTATCCATTGTGAGTGAGTGAAGACTGATAGTAGATTAAAAAAACTGAGCTTTCAAATAAGAGCAACTAGATATAGAGCAAATGATATCTTGTTAAAGAAACACTGCTCCGATACCAATTGTTGGTCCCTTGGAAAGGCTAACACAAGTTTAGAGGGGGGTGAATAAACTTGTCCCTAAAACTAGATTTTAAACAATTTAAGGTTCAGTTATAACTTGTGTGGAGTTAAGCTGACAAAGCTGAGATTAAGTCAAACTAAATTAAGCTGAAACTAAGTCAACCGGTAGCGGATATTATTTTAGCCTTTTTCTTGATCTTGTTATTCTTTTACGAAAGCTGAGTGCTGTGAGCTGAATTCTGATGAATGTCAGTTATGAACTATGAGGTGTATAACAATCAAATATCAAAATGCTGTAAGTAAATGCTGGATGAATAAATAAATGCGTAAAGTAAATAAGGCGGATGTTATAGAGGTTCCAGGTGGTGTAATCCTGTCAGTCCTCTCTTCCCCTGTGGTGCGGAGGAAAATTCCACTAGAACTTCTTGAGGTGAACTGTTACAAAAAGTCCTAAACAATAGTCCTTGGCTAATCCCTAGCGTCACTATCTAAACAGTTGTAGAACAGGTAGAATTGCTTCTCTTCAAATGCTTGAACCACTGGTCCTTAGAGGGTAGGATTGCCTTTTCACCAGCTACCACCACAAACACAGTCTACCCGACTGCTTGTCACAACTGTCCTTGGCGAAACCTTCATGGTTTGCTTCACAGTCTAAAACCTTTGATGTAGAATCAAAGTTGGGCTGAGAATCAATAAATTGATTCTTGTTTGTGGTTCTTCAAAGTGTTGGATTCTTGATAAATTCTTTGTAGCTTGAACACTTGAAGAAATACTAGATATGATCTTTTTATAGTTCAGGGATGATAGCAATTCGAATAGAATAGACTAATGCACAAAATTGCTCGTTGATTCTTGTATATTCTATATATTCTCTCCTTTTTTTTTGGTGCAAAGTCTTCTATTTATAGTGTGAGGTCCAACGTTCATCTGGCTTCAATTCGAATTGTATCAACGTCTCTTTTGTAACAGCTATATTTTCTGACCGTTCTGCTGTGTCAGAAACTCATCCAATGAAATTGCTTCCTTCACAACGTTCGACTGTACTTTCAGTTTGTTGGATGGCTGACATATAAAACTAAGTTTCCTTATCAGTTTTACACTGAGTTTTTCACTTGTCAGTTTCCTAACTGACTTGGAGCATTAATTGAAATTTTACTCTTCTTCAAATATCAGTACTCCAGTTTTCATCTGATTATCATTGACTTAATCAGAGTACACCATAACTTATTATCATCTAAGAATTCATTGTCCTTATGATTCTTAGGTCTTCATACAAGATCTATAAAGTCAGTTCAGGTCACCACAATCTTGCCTGAAGTCTAACTTTACAGTCTCGACTTGTAATCTTCATAACTGAGTTTGAACCCTCAGTTCTTCGATCTTCTAGAAAAGTCAACCGAGTCTGTAACTCTCAGCGAACTTACCTTCTTCAGTTCCATGTAGGTGTATTCTGAGTCAGTTTGCTTGTCTTGATGATTTCCAGTTTTCTAAATGATTTCCAAGTTTTCGGTTTACGACACACTAACTATTACAGTGCTTGTCTGATTTAACCTATACAAATATCAGACTATAGTAAAACTTATACATTCAGTTCTAGACATCTTTTAGTTTTTCACTATAACAGCTGGCTTCAGCACTTCATCAATGGGGTTAAGATAATACTTTAAACAAATAAGATGAATTATCATCAAAACATAAATTTTATTTCCAAAAATTTCCCCCTTTTGATGATGCCAAAACTCTCCCTAAAAGAAAAGCTTAAAGATCAAAACAATGTAAAACAATGTAAAACTGGAAAACTGGTTTTCATTAGAATTAGCAAAAACTGGATAAGTACAATTTTGTTCAAATAACTGTGATTAAAGACTAAGCTTCTTCTTAGCTTTTTGCATGACTGAGTCATATTTCCTTGCTTTGTCATACAATCGAAAATCTTCTTCTAGCTTGGAGTCTTCCTTTGAGAAGGTCTTGTTGTAGTCAACTTGACTACCTTCTTTCCATCTTTTCCATTGAATTAGCTTGGGTAAGTCTGATTCTTTCAAGTAGTAATTTTCAAATTCTACTAGATCAGCTTTCATCTGTTCAGTCTTGTCTTTAATCTTCGCTTTATCATCAATCCTCTGATTCTTCTTATATTGTGACATTTTCTGCTTTGAGAATAAATCAGATAAAAAGTAGTTCAGGGATTCTTCAGTTGTCTTGTCCCTGTATTTGCCTTTGATAGGATTGTAATCTTTGATAAACTGCGTCCACAGATCCTTTTGTAAGAGTAACTCTTTTGTCTCCAGGTTGACTATATTTTTCAATAAGTTGATCATCAGTTAACTCTTTCTTCAAAAATTTAGGATCTGATCTGTATCTTTGTAATTCTTCTTCAAGTCGCTTCATTTCTCCAAGTAACTTCAGCTTTTCTTCTTCAGTCTTCCCCTTTTTGGCATCATATAACTGATCTACCAGGGCATGGGTTGCTTTTTGATCTTCTGAGATTTGTCGCTGAGAAGCAAGTACTTCTTTAAGTTTGAGTTTCTAACCCGTAGATATCTTGATTCATATGCCAATGAGCACGAGCATGAGTTTCCCTATCTACTTGTGGTTGAGTCTTCGGGTTGTTGTTTGAGTAACACAATTTCGGAAGCAGAACTTGAACTTGATTTGTGGATCAACTCTAATCTTGGAGTACAACCTGCTGAGTAAGATAATAGAAAAAAACATCTTAGGACTCAGTGGAAGCCTTGATACATTATCAGGACCCAAGATTGAACTATTAATCATCATCTGCAAAAGCATGAAGTTTGATTGGGCTGGATTCTTTGTCCATTATATGAAGAAAGTGATAATGATGGAGATGATGGTGCTGGTGGTGGGCAGGTCAAGCAAGTTGTTAAATCTGCTGCACCCAAGAAAGTTGCTGAGAAGAGGAAGACTGCTGACACCAGAAAAATCACAGAGATGTTACAGCCTAGGAAAACAAGGAAACGAGACGAAGAAAGATCGCCGAGTCTACGAGGGTCCAGTTGAAATTGAAGTTACTGACCCTGCTGAAATTACAAGGAAAAGGAAAGCTGCTGAAGTTGAATCAGAGCAACTTTCCAAGAGAATGAAGGAAATTGCTAAGAAAAAGAAGCATGGAAAAGGCAAGGAACTGAGGGTCCTTGAAGAACAAAGGGAAGAAGAAGAACAAGAGGCTATTGAAGTTGAACCTCTAAAAATTGTTATGCCTACTGAAACTGGAGAGGTTGTTGTTGAGCAACCTGCTGAGCCTACTGAAGAACCACGGCGGACTGCGAGTCCGCACTGCTTGTGGATATTGATATAACTGTACATGACCCTGTAAATTCTGCAATAGTTTAGGGGGAAGAGCAGTCTCCTGCTAACCCTGCTGATGAGCATGTAAGTCAGGGGGAACCAAGTGTTGAGCAGATGGAGGTGGTAGGTACAAACATACAACCAGAAGAACCTGCTGACCTAGAAGCATCTGTTGAGGAGACTCTAAATCTACTTGTTGAGTCGTTTGGAGGACGACAAGTTAAACAAGCTGAAGCAAAAAATGCCAACTATGCCATTTGAAAGAAAGGAAAAGAAAAAGAAGGAAGGATATGTTGATCCTACACTCCTGCTGGTTGTTGATTATTTCCAATGGAAGTTTGGATTTTACAAGAGACAAAAGTCAGCTGCTGAGCCTATGATAGACTTTGAGGAGTGGGATTTTGAAAAGTTATGAGTGGAAAATTTACTTGACTTGGTTGATACCTCCCTGTTGGAAATGAGATTAATGGAAATTATTGAAAAAGAGAAGGGAGAAGAAGGTATTATGTTCAAGACTCCTAAGGATGGACCAGATAGTGATGATTCATCATCTTCTGCTTCTGATGATGGTCATCCCCCACATCAAGGAGAAGCCAGTGGAACTGCTATGACAAATGAACCAAGTGTAGAACAGTCCACTGATGCTGGCAAGTCTGCTGAGGGCCAGTAGACTAGTCAAATGGATGAGGATCTGGAAGATCTCACCATAGATGATTTGGAGGCCTTAATCAACGATGGGATAAACCTTGGAGGCAACAGGATGGTTGGCACATCTGATGCATTCAAGGTTGTGGAGGATGATATGAATCCTGAGGATCAGCAGACTGAAGATTTGGATGAAGAAAGAGTTATTGAATATAGTGAGCCTAATGTTAGTTCTGAAGATTCAGTTCAATATCAAGAATGGATTGATACTCAGGGCACTATCTCTAAATCTGCTGAGGATCTACAAAAGATTGCTGATGCTGGAGGAATTCTGGAGGAAAACAATGGCAACTTTTCCTTTCATATGTGTGGAAGAGAGAGTCCTAATCACTGAGGAACAGACAGTGATTGGACAAAGATTGGATATGGTAATGGGTGTGGAAGAATCACCATTACACGTTGAGGAGGTTCAGGCTACTGAGGTTCAAACAGCACCTGAACAAAGGTCGGAACTGGTGGTACAGGTTGCTGAGGACCAAACAGCACCTGGACAAAGTTTGGAACTGACAATGGGTTTGGAGGAAACCCCCGCTTTGGTTGAAGAACAGGCTGCTGTAGTAGAGCCTACTGGAGTAAAGGCCACTGAAAGGAAAGATAGTCAGCAGACTGTTGTTATTAATGAGGATGAACAGCTGATGGACTATGACTTCAGTGATGAGGAGTTTCAAATGCCTGAGGAAGAAATTATTGCTGCTGAACCTCAACAGGCATATGTACCAATTTTTGAGGAACCTGCACAAGATCCAATTATGGAGGATATTCTTGGTGCTATGATTGAAGAAGGTCCTGCCCCTGCTGGAAGGGACATGAGTAGGGCCATGGTTGTCAGCAGACAGAGGGCACAATACAATGTTGAAGAGCCTGTTGATGAAGCTGCTGGACATATGGCTGGAGGAATGGCTGGTGGGGTACCAGCACAAGTATTGGATGAGTTGAGGGCTGTCAGAAGTGACATTACAAGGTTAAGATATCAACTTGACAGGCAAGAGCAAAGGTTTGAAAATTTGGTGAATCTAGTGGAAAATAGAGGAAGAACTACTGAAACAGTTGCTTCCAACATCACTTCCACTCAATATGCTTTGGCTGACCTTGCTCTAGATGTGAAAGGAATTAGACAAGGCAATACAATGAAGGAGAAGTTCTTGAAAGAACAGTTTTCCTCCATCCAACAGAAACTTGATAAACTTGCTGAAGCACCCAAGCCTGTTGTGGCTGAACCTGCTGGAACACTTCACCCTGCTGGATTGGATCCTAAGTTTACTGAGAGGTTCAATCTACTGGAGCAGACAATGCAAGGAAGGATCACTACAGTTGACACTAGAACAGAGATAATGGAGGGTCAACTGAACAACTTGGTGATCACACAAGAGAGTGTTCATGGCCTGCTGTCCCATTTTGTTGATGATGTCAATAAGGGGGAAGAGAGCCAAACAAAGTAGCAAAAGAGGTCGCTAGGATCTTTGCACAAAAGAGATGGGAGGTCGACACCAATGCATTTAGAGAACCCGCACTGCGTACTTCCACTGACTGATGATCTTTTCAAGGAGTACAAGAAGCTTTATTATAACAAGAGAAGACCTTACCATGACAAGGGATTCCATGAGGGACTAAATTCCTTTTTGGGGCTTAAGTTTTCGGAAGAAAGAGTAAAAGCCTTAAGATCTTCACACAGAGGTGAAAGAGGTGGAAGAGGTGGTAGAGGTGGAAGGAGTCAACCTACTACATCAGCAAGAGATTCACTAGATGAGTTTAAACAGTTATATATGCGTTTGGGTTTTAGAGTACACCAAATCAATCTTACTCTACCTGAGGCATGGAAATGGTGGAAGGAAGTGAATCCCCATATTGATTTTTCCCTTATTTAAAATCAGTGGATGAGAGAAATGGTAAGAGATATAAGGGAATATCAAGAACAGCAAGAGAAGGAAAGACAGGAAAGGGAAAGAAGAAACTAGATCAGCATACTTACACTTGCATTTTATTTTTGCTGAATCTAGATTGTAATATCTTTTGAACAAACTGATTATAATAAGAAATGACTGAGTTTGTTCTGTTTTTCTTTCTCTTTTTGCTTTGCTGTAAGGAGGGTATTGGCATCATCACCAAAAAAGGGGAAATTGTTGGACTTATTTTAAGTTTTAATGATGAGTGCCAGACTAGCTGTTAAAGAGCAAAGGCAAAAAGATGTCTAGATCAAATGTATAGGGTTATTAGAGTTTGATCATTGTATAGGTTTGATCAAACAACCACTATAAAAGGTCGCTGACATTCATCAGCAGACCTGTCTAGATCAGTAGGGTACCTGAGTCAGTAGACTAGTTTAGGAACCTGCTGAAGACGAAGGGCCGAGGGCTCAAACTCGCTTATTGAAGGCTAAGGGATCAAACTTAGTATTTAAAGTCAAGGATATGGAATCAGAATTTAGGAAAGTCTGTGATGACCTAAACTGATTGCAAATACCTTGTGTACAAGGTCTAAGTTCCACAAGATAAATGGTGATTGGAACTTGGTTATGATTAAAATGGTGTAATCTAACTTAATAATAAAAAGTTAGATATAAGAGAAAGTCACGCAGTGTGTTTTATAAACACAAGAACCTTGAATCGGTACCGATCGATATGTATTTCAGCAGACATACATGCTCATGAACCTGCTGAAAATATATTTCGATTTAATCAAAGGTTACATTGGAAGTTTACAAAGAAAATGACATATAACAACTCTTGGTTTTGTCAACAAATCAATGGCCAAGATTAAAAGGACGTTGGAAATAAACAGAGGTTTATCCAATGGATACAAGTCAATGGGTGAACAGTCTGAAATTTGATAAAAAGTAAACTGATAGTGTCAGTACTATGTACAGAGGCAGAAAGCAAGTCAAGATGGGATAAATCTGAAATGGCTATGTTTGAATTTAAAACATAAATTACATGGAGTATCACCTATAAATAGAAGACCCCTAATACAGAAACAGATAATGATTTTTGAGAGAAAAACAACAGATAATCTTGAGCTTCATATTCTTATCAAGAAGTCACCATGCTGACCCTACTGAACTTAAAGCTACTGATCCAATAAACTTCTTCAAGTGTAATCTGTTATCAAGCTACATCAAGTTTACACACTTGAAGAATCCAAGCTGCTGATCATATCATCCTGATCAAGCTGCTGAAGGCTGAATCACTTACTTGATAGCATCTTTGGGTGTCAAGGACTGTTGTTTGTGGTGGAACTGGTGAAGAGGCAATCCTACCCTTCAAGGACCAGTGGAAGACTTTGGAGCAGAAATCCTACCTGTTCCAAGTGTTCAGTTTGTGAAACCATAGTTATTGGTGAAGGACAAACAACTTAGGGATTTTTGTAACTGCTACCTCAAAGATCTCTAGTGAATTACCTCCAACATCATAGGAGAAGAGTGGACTGACAGGATTACACCACCTAGAACCACTATAAAATATGCATATTTACTTTCTGCACTTACATTTTGCATTTAGTATATTTAGCACATCAATCTACTGAACTAGCAACTGAATCACACACATAAACTACTGAGTATCTAATACTTGGTATCATATTTTAACAACAAGTAATAAGGCTTAATTTAAATATATTCCGCTGCAACAAATTCAGTAAAGTCAATAGTCGGCGGACTATCGAGCAATCGACGGTTCGTCGAAGTTTCTGAGTTTGTTAACTCCAAAAGTTTTAAGTGTTAAGTTTATTCACCCCCCCCCCCCCCTCTAAACTTAACCAAAGCCTTTCAAGGGACCAACAGGAAGCTTATAGAATGATGTGTGATATGTGTTTTGCCCGAAATACTTGTTAATATAATGTAATTATGTATGCGTCACTGTTGCTTGAGAGTCATTGCACACACACATTGGTTTATGCCATGAATATTGTTTAATGTGCAACTGATGGATATGAGTGGCATGATCTTTATCCTAGCTATGTGAGGCATTGTTTCCTTTTCACTTTTTGCTCGGGATGATCGAAAGCTAAGTGGGGGGTAGTTGATAACGCTCTAAATACTACCATTAATTATACCTTTATTTACCCTGATTGTGCTCAATATGAGATAGATAGGCTCGTTATCCTATGGAATATGTGTTAAATTCTATGTGCATGATTCTAGGTTTACGATTCTGCATCTGTGTTATTATCCAATAGATTTGGTATTGTTTGGTCTTGTTTTATACACTTTTCAAGATGTATCAAAATCGGGGATAGCTAAGGATGGATCCAGCCTGAAAGTAAGACATTGGGCCAAGAGAATGAAGTCCAGGAGGAAATGTGCCAGAAAAGGGATGAAGCGGGCCGGTTTACCAAAACCCAGGTCCGGTTTACCGAGGACTTGGAGGATACGAAACTGGAGTCTGTCACTTCTACTAGGTCGGTTAGGGTTTATGTGAGTCTTAAGTCAGCTATAATGCCTATATAAAGCTGCAGAATTCAATTGTAACATAGGCAATACAATACAATACATCTTTTTATATATATTTGATGCAATAAAGTTCCTTTAAAGCTTTTGGTGATTTATTTTATGGTTTCCTCCCCTCCACGCCATCTCTAGCTTGAGTGGATCAAGCTTGATCTCCATAACCGAAGGTATGAAGCTTTGAACATTCATTTATGTCTTTATTATGGTAGATCTACTTGTATTTACGTGTTATAGTTAATCTGAAAGTTTAACAACTCCATAATTTACTTGAATTAATCAGACCAAAGCAATGTAGATTCTAGAATAGGAACCACCGCCCCCTGTAAACCGGCGGTCTATACCGGTTTACCGAGGCAATATTTAGAAACCCTAATCTGCAGATTCTGCGTCAGCTACGTTGATCGACATATTTAATTTAGATGTTAGTAGCCTGATCAATTATTTGCATGTCATCATAAATTAACACAAAAGACTCGCAAGGTGAAGTGTTAGTTAGGACATTGTCTTGATGGATCCCTAGGAACGTGCTAGTCATTGTCGATAGCTGCTTAGGGAGGTTTTCGGTCTTGTGCCGACATCTCTAGTTCTTACTGCGTATGAACTAATACAACCAACGAAGGAGGTTAGTTGCGTATAGATTGTATGTTGTCCTTACAATGGAAGTAGATAGGAGTAGGGGATGCACCAGTAGCTAAAACTGAATTAAAACGTTCGATTGATTTAAGGAAATTATGTGGCGAAGTAAACATAAAGATTAACTAGGCCAAGTTAGTAGGTAGGTGGGGATGAGGAAGGAATACCATGTTTCTTTTATGTTTATTGTTGGTCAATGACCATCTTTGTTCTCTTAATTACGTTGGACTCGTTTAAACTTGAGTTGTGTTGTCTCTGTGGGATTGACCTTGATTTGCATATGCTATACTATGATTGACCTAGTACTCTTGCTAGTATCAAGCGACTTACACGCGCAATCATGTTTACCTGACGATAAAAGAGAAAAAGAAAGAAAAATGGTTATCATATATATATGCTATTTCTTTCTCTTTGTCAAGAGGGAAGCAAACTCGGAGCGTAAGACGCACGACCCTCGCACAATAAATAGACCGATAAACGCAAACCTTTGAGTAGTACTCGGTTCCTGGTCCGTCTTGCCCAGTTGACTTCACCTATGCAATAAAAATCTAAATCCAAAGAAAACATGGCATAAGGATCGAACATTCTCGAGACTACTAGCTATATTATAAGTTGGATTGATATGAGTCTATCTACACTACTGTGTTCTGAAGGTTATTGCACACACACACCGGTTCGTGAATTGAAAATTGTTTAGTGCATTGCTTATGGATATGAGTCTGCATGGTTCTTATATCGGTTTTGTGACACTTAGCTGTTTTTAATTGACTTGTATATTAGTCCGGGGTTCATTTGCTTTTGCCTTTTTGTTCGGGACGACCAAAAGCTAAGTGGGGGTAGTTGATCACGTTGAAACTAGTACTATAAATCATGCCTTTATTTGCCCCAAATTATGCTCAATTGATAAATGATAGTCAGATTATTGCATGAAATGTATGTCAATTGCCTATTGTCGGTTCCTTGATAGTTAATTCTGCATCTTTGTATTTTATCCCGATATTTGGTAGTATTCGACCTCGTTTTACATGATTTTCAGGAGTACCATATTATGGATCTGAAGAGGAGTGAGTCCGTATTATAGAAAAGACATTAGGATGAAGTCAATAAAGTCTGTATGAAGTCTAATAGGCCAAAAAGGGGAGAAAATAGGCCCAAAGCAGCGGAAGCCCTAGCCGCAGCCGCGAAGCCTTGGGCAACATGAAAATAGAAGAGGTCTAATTTGTATTAAGTCGGTTAGGGTTAGATCAACTAGGTTGGTTTTATAGCTCTATATAAAGGTTGTCCCAGTCTATTTTAATATAACTCTCATATACTTGAATCTACCATAATTATTATATATTTTCTATGAAATGAAGAGTTCTTGATTTTCTTTTGAGTGCGTTTGCTTGGTTATCTTCTCTAATCCATCAACTAGCTTCAGTTGATCAAACTAGATCCGCCATCGAAAAAGGTATGAAGCTTTGAACGTTCCTATATACTTTTATCATGGTAGATTATGTTAGATTAATATTTTGTAATTAATCTGCATGTCTAAACTGTTGAAATAGTGTCCTAAACCCAATTGGGTTGGACCGGATCCGACCGGGTCAGATTATTGCTACTATTTCTTTATGTTTATACATATGATAAATGGCTTTTTGTTATTATATATTTGTTCATTTAACGGACCAAGTATGATATTGTATATATATGATAACATCCCTAGCGTCAAACTATGAAAGTGAAACCATGATAGTGATTATGGTTGATGAGGTCTCGACTCACTTTAAAAGGTTTGATACTTAAATGTCTTTAGTCTCATGTGCTATTAAATGGGACATTAATAGTACGATTAGATTAACTCGTATTAGATGTCTTCTATCTTATGAAGATAGGGATAGATTTCGTCTATCGAAGTGTAGAGACACATGGACTATACGTGGACGTGTATTAGAGAATGCGTATATTATACTGACCCATTTACTTTATTAAATGTAGCACAATGTGGCGGTTGTGTAATTATCCTAAGACCGGAGTCTTCATGACATCACGGTGTTGATTGTCATACTTTGACATTATTGAGGTTTCTCTTAGCCATGGGGCGATCATGCTGTAGTGATTGGGTGTGATACTGAAGCATGCGTAGGATTCATGTCGCTCGTCCGGAAATCGCGTATCCTAATAGTAGGAGTAAATATCCGAAAGGGCCTTCTTATAAGGAATGTCTAACTCTCGTGAATCTTTGCAAAGTAGGAGTAAATGAGTTGCTTCAAGAGAGCATGATATCTAGATTATAAGATACGGTTGTTAATGTATTGACACTCGAGATACGACCGTACGGATATTATTACAGCGATAGGATTCTCTTTACAAGGTAACCGTTTTACATGAAAGGTAGTAGTCATTGCATTTGACTCTTCCGAAGATTGAGGGTCATGCGTATTGCTAGACGCTATCCATGATCGTTAGGTATGAAGGGTATTTTAGTAAATTCACTTTGTGCTTACGGCCAACATATTCGGAAGCCTATCAGGTCATACACATAAGGACATCTAGACGGATTAAAATGCGGTTATGGAGATAACCAAATAAGGAAAGTTTATCTCGACTATAAAGTGTTATAGTGGTGAATTAATATGGTGGTGAATTAATATGGTGGTATTTATTTATTATGAATAAATTAAATACAAGATATTAATTATGTTGATTAATTTAATATACATATTTTAATGTATATGGGGCGAAATATGTATGCGTATATGATACACATGTATTTTGTGAATTAATTAATCATAGTGTTATATTAATTAATAAAGAATATTCCGGAAGCCAATTAATGGCTATATAGGTCGAAATATACGTATATATGATATACATGGATTTTGTAAATTAATTAATAGTATTATCATATATTAATATTAGATAATAATGTGTAAAGATTTACACACATGTGTAAATTGGTTTATGGTAATATAATAAAGATATATTCAACATTAGATATTGGAAATATATATCTTGGAAATATTTAATATAAGATATTGTTTATTTAATGAGATAAATCTAGAATATATTTTTTCCTTATTTTACTATTAAAATATTTTCTTTCTCCCCACTCCACGCAAGAAGCTTCTCCCAATCAGTTTGGGGGCATAGGGGCGCAGACACCATCTATATAAGAGGTGGGTGTCTAACTCTTTTGTACATCACAATTACAAGAGTTAATAATTCTTCTGAAAAAAAGAGAGCTTCCTAGAGAGAGTTTAGAAAAAGAAAAAAGGTCGGTCTAGCAACCGGGTTTTTCTAGTAGCAATCCAATGGTCCATTCCGGCGGTTCGTTCGTGTGGATCAACGATAGAGGCCAAACACTTAGGCGGCTTCGTGTAGAAACTACAACGGTAGATAAAGCGACGATCTATTTTAGATCATACAAGGTATATTCTATGTCTACTTCTTTTATGCTTGTTGTTTAAACGAAGTCGATCCAGGTAAAATAAAATAAATTTTAAATTCTGTTGCGCTTCCGCGTATATTTCCTAACATAAACGAACTGTAATTAACCCTAGTTAACCAGAACAGAACGATGTAATTCAAGAATTAGGAACCACCGCCGCGGTACACCTTTTAGGTCACCCTAATCTGAAGATTCGGCGTCAGCTACGTTGATCGACAGGTTTAATTCATAGTAGGTTAGATCTGGCCAATATGATTATTGTACATCGTAAGTTAACATGAAGGATGATAAAGTGAAATGTTAGTTAGGACATAGTCTGGATCAATCCCTAGGAACGTGCTAGTCAATCCACAATAGCTGCTTAGGGAGGTTCCGGTCTTGAGCCAGCACTTTCTCATTATGAATATACAAACCAAAACTGTGAAAACCCAGAAATATACATACCCAATTGAGATGTGATATGATTTCATCACAATGTCTAAGCACACGATTTATTGCGTGTGAGTTAATACAACTAACGAAAGAGGTTAACTGCACATAGACGTCTACTATCCTTTGAATGGAAGTAGCCAAGATTGAGAGATTGCACCCGTAGCTTAAAACCGAATTAGAACACGTTCTGGTTGGACTAGGTAATTACGAGGAAAAGTACACACAAGGATTAATTACACCAAGTTAGGAGATCGGTGAGGAGGGATACACAAATTACTTTTAAGTTCTTATGTTGGTCTAGGGACCACTATTTGCCTTCTTGAGTAGATTTATGAATTATTATATGTGTTGCATCGTCTCTAAGGGATCGACCTTGACTCGCCTCTACTATGCTACGATTGACCTAGTACTCTTGCTAGTATTTTGTGAGTATTGGTGGCTTACACGCGGATCACTTACTCTAGTTCATGACCGTGGTACGTCGACACTATAAGAGCACATACAATGGCTCATTTATTGACAATGTAATATTTACTTTTTGTCAAAAAAAAAACATTGTTTCTTTCTCTTCCAGCTTGCAATGATCTAATTATTCACATTCAAAATGTTCCCGATGGCATTGTGGTGATGGGTGTGCCACTTCCTTGTGCACTACATGCTTTCTCTCACTTCTTTAATAATTAATCATAATCCTCTTCTTCCTCCAAATTTACGTTATTCTTTTTTCTCAGCTACTTCATCTACATCCATCTTCCTCCGGAAAAAAAAGAACAAAGTCATTACAATTGAAATTTGTGACAAAGGAAACAATTGAAAAAGAGAATGTAACAAGTTATATTATTAAGTCAATCCACAGATCCAGTTTTGTAAACTTAGGTGGTTGTATTTTCTTTGCCCATTTTCTTCTAATTTCATTTTTTTTTTGCTTGAAGATAAAATACAGGAATTTGTTTTTTCCGGAAGTATGGCATTCATTAAATGGATTTGATTTGTTACTCATGTAATTGTTTGTGGAGTTTTGTTAAATATATTTTTAATTTCTCTACAATATGATTTTAACCTTTGTACTTTGCTAATTAACGGATGATTTAGTGGGAAATATGTGGTTTACTTTTATTTTGAAGATAAATATATAGTTATTTGTTTATAAGGACTGTTTTTTTTAACTTAATTAGGCATTTAAGACACACTTTAAAAACCAGTAGCTATAAGGGGTGGTCACTGCATCGAGGTGGTCAATGCATCGCGGTGGTCAATGCATCGCGGCATTGCATCGCGGTGGTCAATGCATCGGTGTGGTCAATGCATCGCGGTGGTCAATGCATCGGGGTGGTCAATGCATCGCGATGGTCAATGCATCGCGGTGGTCAATGCGTCACGGTGGTCATTACATCCGGATGGTCACTACATCGGGGTGGTCACTTCATTGGGGTGGTCACTACATCACGGTGGTCACTGTATCGCGATGGTCACTGCATCGTGGTGGTCAATGAATCGGGGTGGTCACTGCATCGGAGTGGTCACTACATCGCGGTGGTGAATGCATCGCCATGGCCAATGTATCGTGGGTGGTCAATGCATCGCGGTGATCACTGCATCACGGTGTTCAATGCATCACGGTGTATCTGCATCACGTTGTCACCCTATCGTGTCGACGAAAATATATGAATTATAGTGAAAGAATTACGATGATCGGAGTTTAATATCAAAAGATATAACTTTTTGAAATATTGAGTAAGAGAGAAAAAATAACAAAAAAAAATTACTTTTCGGCGTCCAGAAAAAAAAAACACCTCGGCGTCTGTTCTCCATAAAATAAAATAAAAATAATAATATGTTGCTTTTTTTTTATAGGTAGCGTTGTTGCTCTCTTTTTTTTAAATTTTTCTTCATTAAGGGTATTCTAGTCTATCTATCTAATTTGTGTCATTATAAACAATGAAATGTTTAGCATGTCCTATTTATCTAATTAAGTATATTTTGTGTCCTTTTTGGACCCTTAGCGCTAAATAATATGTGATTCTTCGTGTAACCATTGTGGAGGCCATAATGGATATGAATATAGTTTTTGTGCCACATAGGATTTTCTACAGTTTTTTTGGACAGAATCACAATGGAAGAGACATTGATCATTGTTGTTGCTCTAACGTCTTCAAGAAAAAAAAAAGTTGACACTATAACCACCGTGTTCAAGTTCTTTAGCCGTACATATTTTATCAGCGGTTCGATTCTCTTATGAGGCGTCATGTTGAAAAAACTTTCGGCCAGACCTTACCCTGAGTAAGAGTCAGACGCTGCAGGCACGACTCGGACCGAACTCTTGATTAGTCGGACCAGTTGGTTCTGGATACCGGGGTTTAAAGGAAAAAAAAAACGATAGGCAACATCTCCGGTTCATGGAAATTACAAAAATGCTAAACTCTCATTGCAAGCCAAAAAAAAAAATCAATGAAAACAATAGAATGAAAGATTAAAACACAAATATTCGAGTGATTTCCAGGTAACGTAGCATAGTCACCTGGAAGATTGAGAAAAGACCCGCGTTACTTTCTTTTGGTTTTGATATTACTGCATCAATTTCATATGCTCGACCGAATCTATAGATATGGAGACAGGAAGACAATCTTTGGCGTCGGTGAAGAAGATTTCGCCGAAAAATGATTGATTATTGTATGGAAAGGGAAGAAATCGGGCAGACGACTTCGTAGACGTTTTTTTATTTTTATGCACGACAATACGTCGAAACATTAGTCTCATGCCTTACGAAAACAAAATAAATTAAAATAACGGTGTCGTTTTTCATTAGACAGGCATTTTAAACCGGGGGCGTTTAGTTAAATGAACTTGTCAACCAAAGTTCTAGCATCAATAAGCTTCTTATATAAATTATGACATCCATAAGTTTGGAATATAAAAGGGATGTGAAAAACCAAAAATGCCCTTCATGGCTTCTTGATTTGGGGCGATTCCTAACCCTAAATCGAATTAAATCATTCCGACCAGCCAAATAACCCCCCACACCCCCATAAATTAAGGCGGGTAAATTATCCCACCCAAATTTTCGTGCCAAATCCAGCCCCCCTCTTCCTATTTCCCCCTTCACATAACACATCTATGCTCCGTCCCTTTTTCGTTCTTGTCCGAGCTATTTTATTGTCCGAGCAGCTCCGACCCTCTCTTCTTCTTCTTCGACCATCATTGTCCGAGCTGGGTGGCGAATTGGCTGTGTGTAACACCCCGATTTTTGTCATTTTGGATATAAAGGACATTATAGGCATTTCCAAATAATTTTTTTTAGATATTTTCTCTTTTTATTTTCAACTATTTAGTGGTATATGTTATATTCATACTATTGATTAAGCTGTGGAAAGTTTGAAGTTTTTTTTTTTTCAAAGTCGGAATGATTTCATTGTGACATTATTATTTTATATTAAAAGTGATATTATTATTATTATTATTATTATTATTATTATTATTATTATTTAGCCGACTCCAATTTCACACAAATTAGAGTAGATAATGGTTGGAAGAACTTGGTACATGTCATGCATTAAGATAGTTCTATTCCCATTTGCAAATCAATGAAAGTAACGGAAGTAATTATTTAGGCATTATCTCAGCTTGGGAACAAATATTTATTATTCATTATTATCTTCATATATGTCCTTTAATATGCATCTCTTCCACTTCCCATGGATCACTAGTATAAATAGAGTGGATTCAAGTCTCATATCTTCACATTTTCTACCGTGTAAATGATAATTACACTCACCGACTAGAAATGAAAATGCTAAGCTCAATATTCCTTTATATCATCACTTACAATGGTATGAATCGTGTAGCCAACACCACCATTAGATGCCATTCCATAATTCCCACAAATGTAATAACAATTCAATTCAAAACCCATTCTTGTTATTTGTACAAAGCCACACGACCCATTTACAAACCAGATTATACCAATTTATTCATCTCTGTATCACCATACCACTTCTTATCACCACATATTAAGCCTTCAATGTTTCTTTTCCGTCATTGAAGCCTTCAATTTGTTTATTTGTTAAACTACCAGTTACAAGGTTTCAGTTCAAACCATGCTCAATATATAGCTTTCTTCCTCCACCAACGTCACCGCCGTTTATCTGTCGGAATGACAATAGCCCACCTCTATGAAAGCCATGAATGCCGTTCTTCATCAACATAATTTAGTATTTTGGGTAGACAGAGAGAGATCTTGATAGCCATGGGTTTTGGAACAAAGAGATGAATGTTGTGCTAGGAAGACCAAAAGAAAATAAGACGGGGACATTAAAACAAACCGTAAAGGAGAAGTTTAGGTGAATGGATTTTTGACGGGGAAATATAGGCATGAAACTTGTAATGTGGCATGACAAAGGTAAGCTGCAAGGAATTGTATATAATAGAATCAGAGAGGAATGGAGATTTGGTGATGCGAGATTTCATTTTTGTTTGGGGTGGATATATCATGTACAGAGCTTTGAAACGAGAAGGAAAGTTGGATATGTAACTACATATTATATTTTGTTGCCGCACCGTAGGTGAGTATTTTATTTTGATATAAAGCCAAAAGTGTGTTTTATATTATTTTCAAATATTTTGTGTATATATACGAATGAGCTTTTAAACTCGTAAGCGATTTTCAAATGATTTCTTTAAAATTAAACAACTTGATTTGAGCTAGTGCACATTTTTATAAATAAATAAAACTGATACTTGGAATTGACGGATAATACTTGTTCGCTCGCTCGTGGCACGAAAGTGTCAAAGCTCTGGTGGCTAGGGGGATCAGAGTTACTGCTCTAGGAGAACGGCTAGTCACCGGTCTCGGGGCCTCTTGACACGAAGTCTTTCCGACATTAGCTAGAGTGCTCGCTCGTAATAGCGGGCACGGTACCTTTTTCCCGAAGATTCATGCTACAGCCGGGAAAGCAAGGGCTGACGGTTGGTGCGTAGGTCCTAGGGCATGGACAGGGTTGGCTGGAGCCGTGTAGGAGGTTTGCACGGTGAAGGTTGATTCTTTTCCCTGACAATCGGCCAGAGTTGTCAGGCATGGCTAGTTCTCGTGGAGTGCGGTTGAAATCCATATGGTAAAAAGGTGTTAGGGCGGTACTTGACTCATCGGCTCGGCCAAAGCTGGTGCTTGTAAAATAAACTCGACATGTTTCTCCTTAATGCTCGTGCACTATAAAACTTTTAAAATTGACTTATTATTATTTTTTTGCTGTCTTTTAGTTTTATTTTTCAAGAATTATTTACTAACTCGTTTTGCAAGATTAATAAAGGTTTCCGCTACAAATTTATATATATATATCTATATGTATATGTATATATACATATTTATCTATATATATATATATATATATATATATATATATATATATATATATATATATATATATATATACACTTGCACACGTGGCTCATACTGGCCTTTTTTTGCTGACGCCTCGTTTTTCTTTGTTTTGTTTTTCTTTTACAAATATATGTACAGGTTTTTTTTTATCAAGGAAAAGGAGAAATGGTAGACGATGATTGATCGAGGTTCGAAGATAAAGGAAATTAATATTTCGGATGGTACCCCGATTTATTTTCAAAGAGCTATTGTAATTTTATGTGTTGTAATCTTTTAATGGAATTAGTTAGTAATTTATGTAAACTTGATTTGTGGTAATATTGTAATGAAGTTCGTTATTGAAGTATTGTCAAATCATTAATGGATTTAGAAAATAACTTTGGGATTTTAGTTTTGTTATTGAAGTCGCGGCGAGAGCTTCGCAACCCCTCCTAGAATGGCCCCAGTGGACCTAGGGGTCGGGAGTAGGGTATTACACTGTGGGTGGTAATCGAAACCCTTTCTTGGCTGTCCATATCGGTATTTGAATGTAAATTAAGTTAATACCATTCATTTGTTAGTTTAAACAATTGTGGGATTAGCTTAACCATGTGTTTACCTTTAGTTAATGGCTATTTGAGCTGAATTGAATTGAAAATGGGGTGACCCCAATTGAAAATGGCTATTTGATCTGAATTCAATTGGTTATATGTTGAATTAGTGATTTGTGTAGTTTATTACCCGGTATGACTATCTATATCTATCTATTTGGTTATATTTTCTAGCTGTATTTCTAGGTGAATTGTAATCGTATTAAAAGCTTGATTATAGTGTGACACGAGTTTAAACTTGTTAATGGCTATTTGATCTGAATTGAATTGAAAATGGGGCGACCCCAATTGAAAATGGCTATTTGATCTGAATTCAATTGGTTATATGTTGAATTGGTGATTTGTGTAGTTATTACCCTGTATGACTATCTATATCTATCAATTTGGTTATATTTTCTAGCTGCATTTCCAGGTGAATGGTAATCGTATTAAAAGCTTGATTATAGTGTGACACAAGTTTAAACTTGTTAATGGCTATTTCAACTGAATTGAAATTGATTTGTGCTTTAAATTGAATGCAATATAGCATTTGTGTATGTGTTCTTGAATATATTGGGACACAAGTTTAAACTTGCTAATTGCTATTTGAACTGAATTGAAGTTGATATACAATGTGATATTGTTTTGTAATCATTGTATTGTAATTATTGTATTGAATAAAACAGGATCTCGGTGAAGCGTGATGGAAGATACTGTTTGTATTTTTATATTTACCCGGTAGAGGTTGAAAGAAACGGCAATGGTGTATGGTCTTGGAAGTATGTAGGATGTGAATCCGAAGAAGTCCCGACGATTTTGAGTATCAAAAAAACTTTACATTTGAAGAATTGTATGACATGGTGAAAAATGAGTTGGAAATCGATTCAACATTGTATGGTTTTGAGATGAAATACATGGTCCCCATTAGTAAAGCTAGACCGATGGTGCTTAATTGCTAAGCTTGTGACTCGGTTTATATCTGTTTGTAATTAAAAGGAATATTCTTTATTAATATCTTTGAAGAAAAAGGAAAATGAAATAGAAAATGAAAAGGAAATAGAAAAGGAAAAGGAAAAGGAAAACTATACCGAGGTTTATGAAAGTCAAGAAACATGTGAACTAGTATATGTGTCGGAAAGTCAAGAAACGTGTGTTGAAATGGATGTTAATGAAGAGATGTATGTTGATGGTGTTTATGAAGAGAAGAGATGTGTTGAAATGAATGGTAATGAAGAGACAGATGTTGATGTTGTTGGGAATGGGATGAAAGAGACATGTGTTGAAATGAATGTTAATGAAGAAATAGATGTTGATGTTGTTGGGAGTGGGATGAAAGAGACATGTGTTGAATTGAATGTTAATGAAGAGACAGATGTTGATGTTGTTGGGAATGGGATGAAAAAGCTGTTGGATGTAAGAAGAGAAAGCATAGAGACATGTGTAGAAGGTTATACATTTGAACACGGGGAGTGATGATATGGACATGAATGATCTACTTCAAGACTCTTTATTGTTGAATTTGGGTGAAGATGTTTATTTAGAAGAATCATGTCAGAGAATTAGCATGAATGGGGCAGATGAAATGTCAAATGAGAATTTTGATGGCCTTATTGTGCGAAACGAGAATTTTGATGCCTTGAATGCACTCCCAACTGTGGTTGACGTGCAAAGAATTGAAGGTTTTAGCCGTGATGTAGGTGATCTGGTAGATGATCCTTTAGTGTGCATTCCCGAACATGGTTGGCGTGCAAAGAATTGAAGGTTTTAGCCATGATGTAGGTGATCTTGTAGATGACCCTTTAGTGTGCATTCCCAAACATGAAGACTTTCGCGTGAATGATCAGTTTAAATGCAAAATGTTATTGGTATTCAAAGTTGAGAAGTTGGCTACGAAGTACAAGTTTGAATTCAAAATGCAAACTTCCAACAAAAGCGTTTATTTAGTTTTATGTGAAGCCGCCGGATGCAAATGGCGTTTGCGAGGAACGAAACTTGAAGCATCTTCTGACCGATTTGTAGTGGTAAAGTATGCAAATAAGCATAGCTGCCGACCTATTGTTCCTCAAAAAGATCATAGACATGCTACGCACAAGCTAATTGGCACATACTTTGCCACGAGGTTTAAAGATGTCAATCGTATTAAAGCCTCAATGGACTTGATGAATGATTTCCAACAAGATTTTGGATATGATGTAAGTTATTGCTGTTAGATGAAGTGCCTGAAAGACAATTGTTGCTTGTCCTTACGGGCAAGTGGGAGATTGTTGGGAGTAGCGCCCGAAAGACAATTTATGTAATTGTTTTTATAATTAATAAATGACAGATTATTATATCTTATTATTTGCTTTGTGCTTATAAGAAATACACTACTGAAAACCCCAAGTTGTATCATATGTAGCCATATAACTTAGTGTGTGTCACACGTGAGGATTAAGTTTATGGTGATACACTTGAACTGTAAGTCGGTGAACTTAATCAAAGTATGGGGTCTATTGATTAAACCACCATTAATGAGCCCAGAACACTTTATGGTGTGGCCGTCTTATCTGGATTGTCGATATTGTATATCTAAGTAGGGCATTTATATATGATGTAGTCATATAGGACTGGACCGATTTAATCTGCTCATATAATTCCGTGATTGAGAAATCTTATTAAATTACAACATGATCATATATGGATTAACCTTAATCCTGAAGTGATTGCAGACTCCTGCTTGTTTCAAGATAGGGTTTGATGTGTTCGTTAATGATTGCTAAGAGGCGCGGTCCGAATCACTTTCACGTTGGCACTATTTTGGAATGAGTGAGGGGTGTGTGTCTCATAGATATGGAATCCATTCCTTCCTGCGAGAATAAGAAAGACAATCCCCTTATTTGTTAATCCTAGAAAAACTGATCGATCCGCGGAATTCATATTGGTTATGAACTAATTGATCACTAGTTGGTTAATGGTAAATAAGGATAAGATGTAATTAAGAAGGTTTACGGAAACATTCCCGCTTCAATACGGATAGTCTATGGAGTGTTAGTCTATATGTAATGATTATATCAATAGACACTTATTAACTCGATATTTTGAGAATAAGTTATATCTATAATCTATAGAGTTCAGTTTTGGATTTATGATGGCATAATTCTGGAATTAATAAGTTGAATAAAAATGTTCTATTCGATAAATGTTTTATTCAATTTATTGTAGCTACTGGTTATAGGTCCATGGTCCCGGGTTAGCTCCTAACACGCGAGTGTATTCTCGTATTTCGGAACCTCAAGAATAAATTAAATAGTTGGTCTATTTAATGAATATGCGGATATTATTCATTTGCTAAATAATATGTAATATAGAAAAGACATTTTCTATTATTTCAATTGGCATTAAAAAATGGCGCCACTTTTTTTTTATTTTGGGAAAAGAAATTTTCTCCTAATTAATTATAATGTGGATAATATAATTATTTATGTGTTAAATAATTATAAATAAGAAATTAGTTTTCTTATTGGATAAATAGGAAATTCGTTTTCCTAATGGATAAATGTTTTATTTTTCCTTAAAGGAAAAGATAAATATATGTGTATAAGATAAACTCTCAAACTATTTGGTTAGTAGCCTATATAAAGAGAGTTTCTCCCAACACAAAATAGATTGAATCCAACGCCATTTGTGATGAAAAACCAACGCCAGTTTTAAATTTTAAAAAAAGAGAGAAATTTTGTTTTCTTGTCTTAGTAATTGGGAAGAAGAAAAACTAGGTTTTTCTTGAAGGCATATTCGAGGAGGTTCGAATGCGGGATCGATGTCCACCAGTCGTCGCTTGGAAATACAATCTGGAAGATCACGGCATCTCGATTCGGTTGGGTAATCTCGTAACCTTTCTTTAAGGTGTTAATTAATCGTTTATTAGTTAATTAGATCGCAAAATTCATGCTGCCGCTATAGATCTTGATCTAATCAAGATCTAGATGAATCTATGTGGGTTCTGACTCGACTCGATTCATTAGAATCGGGTTTTTGGGTCGGATTAATATTCCGGCAACTCCAACATGTGGTATCGGAGCCACGGTTAAAACTGAATTTGGTCGATTAATTAATTATGAACGGATTGATTAATTAGGAGTGGAATTTCATTAGAATTGTATATTGCATTTTTTATATTTTTTTTGTAAATATATTGCGTGGTTAATGAGATGGATTGGGGTTGGTATTGTTTACCCGTTAGATCTGTTGTAAACCCGTTTTTCGGGTATAGGAAATTATGTAATTTGTTATATTTAATTTCCGGTTGACGATGTCGAAAATATCATCTTACTTTTAGCGGTGTTTGTATGGTGGATATCAGGCTGTAAAAGTGTATTAAGGTGGTGTTTGCCGGTAGTGCTCGGCGATGCTAGAGAATTCCGGCGGTGGTGCTTTTATAAGAGAAGAGAAAGGGGATGATTTGGCTTTGCCATCTGTTTTATATATTTGTTCTCCCTCATTAAAACGGGTTACATGCTCCCCTATTTATAGAGGAGCCACCGACAAAAGTCGGTTTATTTACAAATGAGGACACATAGTACATAATAGATATTTAGCTACAGTAGCGGGCTCATAGCGGTGCCGATAGGTTGCACTTCTGATGGCCTCGCTGATCCTTGTATCCTTTATATCATTGTCTCCCCGAACTTGAGGTAGTTCTTCCTCTAAATATTATGGTCTAGGTCGCTGGCGGACCCGTTTATCGAATGAGATCGCGTGTCGGCCCCCTAATCCCTTTTGTCGTCGTATAGGGTTGAGGGCTTGGAAAGGATCCGAAGGCTCGCGGGCAGTAATGTCCGGTGGCCTCATCCAATAATGTCGGTGGCCGGTCTAACCCGAATAAGATCCGCGGACCGAAATACGATTTAGGCACATCAATGGCCCCCTACTCCATGCCTTAATCATTTTCTTGAAATGTTAGGCGGGGAGTAAAGTCTGTTTGCGGATCTGTTGCCTTGAAATACTGTGATGGCTCGCTATTGTGGCGGATCGCCTGTTAGCTTTGCCTAAGTGCCGTACTCAGAGTAGGTCTTTTCGTGGCTTGCGTGTAGTTGATGAACCTCGCCTCTTGTGGCTTGTGCCACGAATTGATTCTGACTATGTGGTTTTTGCGTCGTGAATCGATTTAGCTTTTGGTGGCTTGAGAGCTTTTAGTCTTGTAGAGGGCTAGCTCGAGGATGAATTCCAAAATATGATGCCGACCTAGAGGTCGGTCTTACAAAGTGCTCGCTCAAAAGCGAGTTCCAAATATGATGCCGAGCGTAGGTCGGTCTTATAAAATGCTCGCTCGAGGGCGAGTTTCAAATATGATGCCAAGCTTAGGTCGGTCTTATAAAATGCTCGCTCGAGGGTGAGTTCCAAATATGATGCCGAGCTTAGGTCGGTCTTATAAAATGCTTGCTCGAGGGCGAGTTCCAAATATAATGCCGAGCTGGGGTCGGACTTACAAAGTTTGGCATATGAAGCCTTAGTCTTGGCATTGGTAGCCTGTTTATGCCTCGCTATTAAGCGGACGGACTTATGGTGCCGCACTATTAAGCGGACGGACTTATAGGACAGCGCTATTAAGAGGACGATCATTTAAGTTGTTCTGGTCTTAGGCGACCTTGCCGTTTAGTCCGGCTACTTAGGACCGCACTATCAAGCGGATGGCCTCGAAGCGATTTTGGGTCTTTGGCGACCTCGCCGTTTTGTCCGGCCTTACTTAGGACCACGCTATCAAGCGGACGGCCTCAAAGCGATTTAGGGTCATAGGCGACCTCACCGTTTTGTCCGGCCTTACTTAGGACCGCGCTATAAAGCGGACGGCCTCGAAGCGTTTGGCTTATAGCCTGTTTGTGCCGCGCTATTAAGCGGATGGACTTTTGTTGAAGAGGAAATCCATGTTGATGGCGAGCTTGTAGTAGACCTGGCCAAATGGATGAACCGGACCGGACCGGAACCGCCGGTTTTAAACAGTACCGGTTTGGGCCGGTTTGATGAACCGGCGGTTTGGCGAATCGGCGGTTGGGGGTAAAAAACCGGCGGTTGCCGGTTTGTGCCGGTTCACGGTTTACCCGGTTTGCTCCCAGTTTAGATCACGGTTCCGGCCACGGTTTTAAAATTTCATAATTTTTTTTTCATTTTCATATAATACTTATTATTTTCACTACAATAACAAATTATTATTCTTTTCACTATAATTACTAAAGGGAATGTAATATATATTTTTTTTATAAATAGTTTTCTATTCGGTTTTAAAAATAATATTAATATTGTGTTATTTTATTTATATGTAAATAATGTTATTTTGAAAAATTGTGTTATTTTTTCAACGCTTGTACCAGTAATTCGGTACGTATCTTTTATATGTAATCGTGTCGGAGGCACAACACATATAAAAAAATCAAAGCTTATTGTTTATTTTTTAGTCTTTTATAGTTTGTTGTAACGGTTTTTATAGTTTTTTTTTTTTAAAGTCTTTTATAGTTTTTTTTATAAGTTTTTTGAGTCGATTTACGTATACGTTGATTATAAATGTTGTTTTATTAAACTTTACGTGAGATATATTGTGTTTTTTTTTCTTATATGCAAATTGTGTTTTTTTTTCAACGCTTCTACCGTTAATTCGGTTGCCTACATATTTTTTATATATAATCGTGTCGGAGGCACAACACATATAAAAAAATCAAAGCGAACGTAGTTCTTATTGGTTATTTTTTAGTCTTTTATCTTATTGTTTCTTTATTAGTCTTTTATAGTCTTCTTATATGTTTTTATAGTATTTAAAGGTTTTTTAAATGTTTATTTTATTGTAGCCTTTTATAGTATATATATGTGTTTGTATTTTATAGTTTCATTCAATTTTTTAGGTTTGTATATGGTTTTTTTGGGTGTTTTTATAGTTTCTTATAGTTTTTTTTTAGTTTTGTGTAATGTTGTTATGTTTTGTTATAGGTTTTTATTGTTTTTTGTATTCTTTATAGTTTTTTTTTAAATGTTTGTTTTATTGTAGTCTTTTATAGTATTCTTATGTGTCTGTATTATATAGGTTCATATAATTTTTTAGGTTTGTATATGGTTTTTATGGTTTTTTTAATAGTTTTCTATTGTTTTTTTAAGTGTAAAGTATTAGGTATTTTTTAGTTATTTTTAATAGGTTTTTATAGTTTCTATCGGGGTTTTTTTTTATGGTTTTTTTAATAGTTTTCTATAGTTTTTTTTTTAGTTTTTAGTAGTAGGTTTTTTATAGTTATTTTTAGTTTTCTATATTTTTAGTTATTTTTAATAGGTTTTTTTTTAGTTTTTTTTTTAAGTTTTTAGTTTGTAACAAATATATAAGTAAGATATACATTGCGTACCTTTAATCGATATCGGTATTTCGAGCGCTTGTTCTTCCTGAAGTTTCAGTGTCACCGCCTTCAAACTGTGACTCCTCATCTTCTGACTCAATGTCTTGCACCCTCTTCTCGGCTCGTACCCAATCTTGACAAAGCATTTGCTTCTCTAAAGTGGTGGGATGAAGCGAACATCTTTTATTGGTAAGCACATATCCTGCCATGCTGAAAGTTTGTTCAACAGTGACGGTCGAAACATGGCAACTTAAAAACTCGACCGCCATCATTGCTAGAACTGGAAATTCTTTAACATGTCTCTTCCACCACTTCAATAAGTCGGACTCGAAATCATAGGTCTCGGTTTCACAGCCTTCAAATGTTGTGTTTAGAAATTTAGATATCTCTGTACGTTGATCGGATGACGATGTCGCTCCCTTCTGACGTTTTGAATTCATTTTATCCAGAACTTTTTGAAGTCCCCGCAGGACACCTGCAGGGTTAGTAGAAGAACTTGCGGATGGATTGGGAACCGCGTCGTTTCTCAATCCATACATACTCTCATATTCAACATACAAAGCGTTTAATAAATTTTCTAGTCTAACTACTTCAACTGTAAAATCTACCGGGGGCACATTATGATTAACAGACAAAGCATCATAGTAAGCATCTAACATGTTAGACACACCTACTAGTCTTATACGAGGGTCGAGCATAGAAGAAATGAGATAAGTGTCAGGAATATACAACATGTATTTATTCCATTTCTCCTTCATCGACACTAAACATTGAAATAATTCTGCGTCGTGTTCCATGGTTTCAAACTCGGCAGTTATTTCTACACAAGCAGGCAAGACTAAATGTGTTGTGGGTTGAAAACATTTTGAAAAAAATACTGTAAATTTTTTGAATATTTCAAAAACATCCATCAGTTTCTTGCATGAAGTCCAAATAGAGGGATACAAACGATACTCGCCCGGACAATGTTCACTTAAAAATTCACAAAAGGTATTTTTAATTTTGTTTGCTTTTTTCCAAAGATCATGAGTCGTGTTCCACCTATGCGGTACATCTTGCGGCAGTTTGACTTGGCGATGACCTTTCCCTTTAAGAAATTTATACCACTTACTAACAAGAATATTTCTACCTATGTTTGGGGATAATTTTGCATCATTAAACAAAAACAATTTATAAACCCTAACCTATATGCAAAACTAACTCCTAACCGGCCGAATACCGGGTAATTGCTAGCAAAACGGAATAAGTAAGGGGTCGATCCACAGGGAATTGGGTTGTTGAACCTAGTTTTATTAATTCCTTTCAATTGTTACTTATGAAAACAAATAAACGAAAGAACAAACATATAAAACAGATGAAATAAATCTAAGCTATAACAAATAATAGAGAAACAAAACATAAAACAAAGATACATGGAATCAAACAATATACAAACCAAGTGATTTCAATCCAAGTTCATCTCATGATTTTAATTCAATATTGTGGTTTCACCTTTACACGAGATACGAACTCCTAATTCCTTAGTGAATCCGTTTCTCAAGCTATGAATTCTTAATCCCTTAGTGAATTCAATTATCGATCTCTCCTCTCTCGAATGTTAGACCAATTTCATACGAAACGAAGGTGTAGATTCAAGTTAACTCTCGTATTTTAGAATCTAGCAACCTAGATAATTAATCAATTAATTTGTCACGAATTAACGATTAAGGATCCTATCTTTCTATGGTGATCTAGCCTAACAATGATTCTCATCAACGTTAGACAACAATTAGCAACCAATCTCTCGATCTAGTCACACAATAGCATCATAAATCATAGAAAGATACAAAACAAATCAAAGATCATAAGAATAAACAAAGGATTGAATAAATTAGAAGATAAACTCACATAGTTTGGTACAATGGACGATCTCCATGAATCAACAACAAAAATAAAAGCATCCTAATCTAACCCGGATCACCCGAGCACAAGGCTCGGGTGATCGGCCTTGAAAGCCTCAGAAGTGCGGCTGCTGTGTGTGTTTGGTGTATGAAAATCTGATTATTATTAGGGTTGGGGCGCAACTGTTTAAATAGGAAAATAAGTCGGCTATGCCTAAGTCGGCCGTGGATGCCCGTCCAGAGTGTTGGACGCCCGTCCACTCTGCTTGAAATCTTCGAATCGGGCCTTGTCATGATCAGACGCCCGTCCTTCTTTAAATTGGACGCTCGTCCAGCAAATCCATCAACACTCTGAATCAAGCTCTTCAGCCTGGACGCCCGTCCACTGGATCAAACGCTCGTCCACTCTGGACGCCAGTTCAAGATTCTGGACGCCAGTCCAGGATCGACTTAATCTTGATTTTTCCATACTTATCTCTTCTTCTTCGATCCAAATCATCATTATCTCTTCTATCATTAATGTAATTCGACTATTATCTCTTTTTGATCATCATTTGAGCATCAAACATGTACCTATAACACATTAAAACATCGCAAAACGTAATATCATCCAAATAATCATAAAATCAAGATTAAAACACCAAAATTAACCTATTTTGCGAATAACTCATTAAAAACCTCACTTACTCAATAATTCCATTAAACACTCGTTTCTTATGCAAATTATACAAATATGAGGGAAATTATCATAAAATATATCAATATAAATCGTATAAATTCACCCTTAACAACTCCCCCACACTTAGCTTTTGCTCGTCCCGAGCAAAACAAAACGAAAACCAAGGCTCGGAAAAAGATAGACATCTCAGACAATATAGCATAGATCCAATAAATCAGAAGTTCACCACTGTGTGTGTGCCTAGCCATAGAAAACTTCCACTAAATCCAAACTTGAGAAACTCAAAGCAAAACTAGCTAATACCCCCTCGTAGACTAGCAATAAATGAGACTCATAAGATGTACCCTACAAACGTAAAATATCCCGAAAAGAATGATCGAATATATCTAGGGCCTTTCTGAAATACTCAGAGGATAATCCCTACAGCATATCTATCAGTTTCTACTGGGGATAGTTAGAAGATAACTACGGTTCCTACCAACTTTCCATAGTACCATTTACTAAATTTTCTTTATGATTAACTTAATTCCACATATATAGCATATGCCCTCATTTCCAGCAATAGGATGTTTCGTGATAACACCCTAGCTGGACTACTATCATCAGGCAGTCGGGAGCTATTGAACCTCATAGTGGTATAGGACATTTCGTGATAATGCCCTACCGCACTCAAATCATTGGCAGCTACATCCGACATACACATATTTTATTCATATTATTCATCATAGATTGGTGTACAAACCTTAAGATATATCCCTCCTATCACATTCAAACCTTCAGATATTCACAGTATATCATACTCCGGATCTAAATACAAACTATCATAAATCTCAAGATATATACGTAGCACTAAGCACATGACTTATAAGATAACAAAAAATCACTAATCAAAAGGGGTACAACTTTATAAATTAGCTCATCGTTCACTATGGCTCGTGAAAAATAGATCTCGGGTGAAACAACTAACTTATCAAACATATGATATATAGCTTGGATGACTATAAAAATAACGAACATTGAATTGAATTGCCTACTCGGGACAAAACAAAAAAACAAAAATGTCGGAAAATTTTTAAAAATTCTAGCTCATTTTGCTCATTTTGCATAGAAACATAACGAATTAAGCAAATGTATAGATACATATCAAATCATTCCCTCCCCCACACTTAAATATCAACATGTCCGCATGTTGTGCAGAATTAAAGAAAAGATAAAGGACTTAGCTGATTGTAGTTCGAAGGTTGCAATTCTGGAAGTGGTCCGGAATCAGATCCAGAAATGCGTGAAGAAATCAGTAGACTGTGGACCATCCACCGGAAAACTGGCTTCATCTAAAAGCTCACAATTGCTATCGCAAATATCCTGCACACTTGAAAAACAAAACAAAACGTACCTCGGGGAATAGGGGGAAAATATATCATATTGTGCAGAAGAGTTTGATATAAGCACAGGATATAATCGCTCAGATGGAAAAATCACCACACGGGGAAAACATAGGACACCTAAGCGTCAAATAAGCCACAGAAGCTTAAAATACAAATATGGACCACATGTGCATACAGAAATATCAAACTCCAAATGAAAGTGTAAATGCGTCTTAAGGCTTACATGATGATGATAGAGGACACTACAGAGTAGCAGGGCTAGGTGCACTAAAAAGATAAATAAAAATAAAAAGAAAAAAAAACAGAATAAAATACAATGCAACTAAATGATATGCAACTATACTAAAAAGGCAAAACGAAAATAAAGAAAAATGCTAGCCCAACTAATTCTATAGATATCGCCCTAATCTAAGCACGGTCAAGAATATAAACGTCTACTAAATAACGCCACAGAAGCGTAACAAAATTCAATTATGCAAAGCCACAGAAGCTTTCCATGTGAAGTGTAGACGTGCATTTAACAACCCTAACACCCTAGATAGACGACAAAAGGAACAGCATAAGTCAAATTTGGAATCACGTCTAGCTAGGTGAATTACTCAACATGGATTGCAATAGATGGAAAGAAAACCATAACGGTGAAAGAACAGGACATCTACGCATATGCAAAGGCTACAGAGGCTCACATTAAAACATCCATATCAATTAATGAAGCATGTATATAAAAATTAATCAATTATTTAACATGGATTAGTAGATGGAAAGATGTAAACATGCAAGTTCAGAACATCTACGTAAAAATAATTAGGCACAGAAGCTCGTATGAAAATATCCACGTCAAATAAAGCATTAAAAATCAAGTCAAGAAAAATTTGAACCTGAACGTGCGTTCCTTCTTTCAAACGGGCGTTCGCCTGGAACTTATGAACTGGACGGGCGTCTGGATTAAACCGGACGCTCGTCTAGTTGCCCTGAACTGCCATTCAACAATTCAGCCGCGCGTTCACCTGCGTGTTATGTCCTGGAAGAGCGTTCGCTTACCTTGAACGCCCGTTCAAACATCGAATTTGCAACAGAAACGCAGGAAAAACACAGCAAACCCTAAATAGCTTAAAAGATCATCAATTCGAAACAAACTAGAACATACATCATACATCACAGCACCGCAGCCCCATCAAATTATAGCACAGAGGGTTAGATTAGATTACATACAAACATATAATTCACGTTTCATAAATTGAGTAAAAAGGTTTTGCACATTCTTAACCCAATGGTTATCGAAACACGGCAAAATAAAAAACCTCAATTTATTCAACGGTACTTTTTTTATTGAAAAAAAAAATAGATCGTAACAAAATAGAAAAATTAACTCAATTAGATTCAACAAAAACACCGATTCCCCGGCAACGGCGCCATTTTGTTTGGGGATAATTTTGCATCATTAAACAAAAACAATTTATAAACCCTAACCTATATGCAAAACTAACTCCTAACCGGCCGAATACCGGGTAATTGCTAGCAAAGCGGAATAAGTAAGGGGTCGATCCACAGGGAATTGGGTTGTTGAACCTAGTTTTATTAATTCCTTTCAATTGTTACTTATGAAAACAAATAAACGAAAGAACAAACATATAAAACAGATGAAATAAATCTAAGCTATAACAAATAATAGAGAAACAAAACATAAAACAAAGATACATGGAATCAAACAATATACAAACCAAGTGATTTCAATCCAAGTTCATCTCATGATTTTAATTCAATATTGTGGTTTCACCTTTACACGAGATACGAACTCCTAATTCCTTAGTGAAACCGTTTCTCAAGCTATGAATTCCTAATCCGTTAATGAATTCAATTATCGATCTCTCCTCTCTCGAATGTTGAGACCAATTTCATACGAAACAAAGGTGTAGATTCAAGTTAACTCTCGTATTTTAGAATCTAGCAACCTAGATAATTAATCAATTAATTTGTCACGAATTAACGATTAAGGATCCTATCTTTCTATGGTGATCTAGCCTAACAATGATTCTCATCAACGTTAGACAACAATTAGCAACCAATCTCTCGATCTAGTCACACAATAGCATCATAAATCATAGAAAGATACAAAACAAATCAAAGATCATAAGAATAAACAAAGGATTGAATAAATTAGAAGATAAACTCACATAGTTTGGTACAATGGACGATCTCCATGAATCAACATCGAAAATAAAAGCATCCTAATCTAACCCGGATCACCCGAGCACAAGGCTCGGGTGATCGGCCTTGAAAGCCTCAGAAGTGCGGCTGCTGTGTGTGTTTGGTGTATGAAAATCTGATTATTATTAGGGTTGGGGCGCAACTGTTTAAATAGGAAAATAAGTCGGCTATGCCTAAGTTGGCCGTGGACGCCCGTCCAGAGTGTTGGACGCCCGTCCACTCTGCTTGAAATCTTCGAATCGGGCCTTGTCATGATCAGACGCCCGTCCTTCTTTAAATTGGACGCTCGTCCAGCAAATCCATCAACACTCTGAATCAAGCTCTTCAGCCTGGACGCCCGTCCACTGGATCAAACGCTCGTCCACTCTGGACGCCGGTTCAAGATTACGGACGCCGACTCCGGGATCGACTTAATCTTGATTTTTCCATACTTATCTCTTCTTCTTCGATCCAAATCATCATTATCTCTTCTATCATTAATGTAATTCGACTATTATCTCTTTTTGATCATCATTTGAGCATCAAACATGTACCTATAACACATTAAAACATCGCAAAACGTAATATCATCCAAATAATCATAAAATCAAGATTAAAACACCAAAATTAACCTATTTTGCGAATAACTCATTAAAAACCTCACTTACTCAATAATTCCATTAAACACTCGTTTCTTATGCAAATTATACAAATATGAGGGAAATTATCATAAAATATATCAATATAAATCGTATAAATTCACCCTTAACAACCTAAAATATGTAAAATCGCAGTTTTTATCGCATTAATATTATGGTCAAAAACTTTTAGACCATCCTTTACACATAAATTAAAAATATGACATAAACATCTAACATGAAAAAATTGACCGTTACAAAGAGGTTCACAATATCGGGATAAGTCGGGAAAAGAAGCAGTGTTGTTTGAAGCATTGTCAAACGCAATAGAAAAAACTTTACCTTTTAAATCGTATTCCTGAAAAATATCAACTAATAAAGATGCAATGTTAGAAGCAGTATGAGTATCGTTAAATAAACGAAAAGCAAGTAACCTTTTTTGGATAATCCAAGTGTTGTCAATCCAGTGACCCGACACGCCCAAATAAAAATTGTTCGTCCTCCTATCCTTTCAAATATCGGCACATACACATATTCGGAATTTATTTTTCTTCAAACTTTCTATAATAATATTTTGTCGTTTAATTAATTTATTTTTGAAATCCCTAGTAACCGTTGCACGAGGGATACGAGTAAAAGCCGGCTGCAAAGCC
Organism: Gentiana straminea; assembly: GCA_036785695.1. NCBI lineage: Eukaryota > Viridiplantae > Streptophyta > Magnoliopsida > Gentianales > Gentianaceae > Gentiana > Gentiana straminea. The sequence continues at coordinate 3,303,067 of JAVUPR010000464.1, read as the reverse complement.
CCTTGTACGTAACTTTCGAAAATAGGATTCTCAAGAAAGCTAAAAGGAAGACCCATCCCCGCAATAAGATCCGTGGTTAGATCTCTACAGTTATCACGAGTGTAAATAAAGAGTGGATTAGTGTTACCTCCGCTGGAGCTCGGCATGTTTAGCTGGGCTTGAGACGCGATGTCTTCCAATTTTTCCGGTGTTTAGTTAAAATGTGACCCCGCATCGTTCCGTAACCACCGGCATGTTTAAATTGGTATTTTTTGCCACAGAAATTGCACACCCCGAAGAAATACTTTCCGGGGTTAGCTAATGCTATTTCATCAGTCCGAGGAACCTTTGTGAAAAATTCCGTAAAAATTCTCGATTTTAACTTTTATTCTTGTGCTTTGGATCGGGTACTTTCACCACCATCTAAATCGACTGACTCGGGAGTAGAGTAGGATCAGCACTAGCACCACGCCGACTCCCACCACGTCCTTGTCTAGGACGGGAAGCATTCGGAAATACATCATGATCATCATCAACGTCGTCTTCATCATTATCTTCACCTTCGTTAAGGTTGATGTTAAAATTTCCGGGTTGAGACATTATACCGTCGTAATGACTATCAAAATCATCTTGATTGTAACCTGAAGGTGTGTCGAACTGAGAAATCGAAATGTGATTACCGGTGACAGGGTCTGTATAATATTGGGGTCTATAGCCACCAGCAAGATCATCCGATTCCGGCACAACTGTGTCATCACGGAAAGTAATATTTCGATTGCCTTGTGTTGATGCACATCTTCTTGACATTGTAAAAAATCTAAATTATATATAACGGTTATAAAAAAAATTAAGTAAAGTAAATTTGATTTAAATCTAAATTACATATAATGGTTATAAAAAAAAATTAATTTAACTAACCAATGTTACTTATAACTAAAACCGAATTAAAATAACGATTAAATCAGAACAACTTCAAATTTCGGTCTAGTAAAGTAAATTTGATTATAAAATTGAATTTTTTTTTACACTAGTAAAAAAATTAGTTGAATAAAATACAAAACCAAATTTACTTATAACTAAAACCGTATTGAAGTAACGATTAAATCAGAACAACTTCAAAAATCGGTATCGTAAAGTAAATTTGATTGTTGTTTTTAACAACTAAACAAACTTGATAATCAAAGAAATGAGTAGAAGATGTAAGAATTGAGATGTAGAGATTGGTGTAGGATTTTTGAAATGAAATGAGGTAGTATTTATAGGAATTTTTTTGAGGTGTTTAGGAGAAAAAAAATGAGCCGTTGCAAATTCTAGCCGTTGGGCCGGTTTCGGTTCCGGTTCCAGTTCCAAAAATCTCAAACCGGCCACCAACCGGCCAACCGGCGGTTCCACAAACCAGCGGTTGACCAAACCGGCTGTTTGCCAAACCGGCGGTTCCGGTTCCAACCGGCGGTCCCGGTTTCATTTGGCCAGGTCTAGCTTGTGGCAGAGAGCTTGTAATAAGAGAGCTTGTAATAAATGAGCTCGCTGATATGGAGCTTGTAGTAAATGAGCTCGCTGATAAAGAGCTTGTAATAAATGAGCTCGGCGATATGGAGCTTGTAGTAAATGAGCTCAGCTCACCGATAAGGAGCTTGTAATAAATAAGCTCGGCGATATAGAGCTTGTAGTAAATGAGCTCATTGATATGGAGCTTGTAATAAATGTTTACTTTGTTTTTTGGTAATGATTTTCCCAAAGTATATTTTGAGCTCGTGCCTTTACTTTTGTTCGAAATATTTCATCTTTTTTGAGTCCTCTATTTGCGTCCGACGTATCTATATATATATATATATATATATATATATATATATATATATATATGTGTGGCCCCCTTGTTTTTGGCGAGTCGAGGAAATTAAAGCATCGAACTTGGTAAAAATAATTGAGCAAAAAGCCTTACTTGTTTCTGTTGAGCTCGATGACTGAATCGAAAAATTCCAATGTGCAGCCCCTTGTTTTAAGCAAGGTCGTTGCGGGCTTGGTTGAAATAAATGTCGAATTCGGGTCATTCTCGTCTATTTGAAAATTTCCACCTCCAGCCCCCTATTTCAGACAAGATTGGGGGCGTTTTGCGGCGAGCTTGTGTGAAATAGATGTCGAGATTAAAAACTCGGTGCCCGTTTTGAAAATTTCAATAGCGCCCCCTTGTTTTGGACAAGATTAAGATCACGAGTAACTTGTCTTGAGAGCTTGTAGAGTTCGTTGAGGGCTCGTATTTGGCGAGCTTGAGAGCTTGAGTTTGGGGAACCCCCTGTGGCTCCGTTTCCCCAAGTTTTACCGGATAGTGCACAATTCTCCACTTCCACCATGTCCTCGGAGAGTGTAGAATTCTCCACCTCTTCGTCATTCAAAACTCCAATTTTAGGAGCATTTTCAACCGTTCCCGTAACATTGATATCGACAACCCTTGCAGCACCCGAAACTGAGCCATCTTATGATAGTTCATCACTGAGAAAATCATCATCTCTGCTCCAACACATTTGGGCGATTGGAACTGTTTGCTTCATCGTCGAATCATTAGCATCATCAACAATTGGTTAACCACGATAGACCTAGACACAACATGCTCTTTCACAAAATTGCTTTCTTCAAGAATTTCATTATCTGGGCCAGCCAGAAAAGGTCTGTCTGACCCTGATGCTGTTGAGGTAGCAAAAAGGGACCTTTTGAGCTGTCTGTGTTGCTGAAATAACCATTGATGTGTGAATCCATAAGCAAAAGGGCTTCTGCTATTTATTCATGTCGACTATTGAAAGAATTCAAACTTTAACAAATACAGGAGGAATGAGTAGTATGTGAATCATTAAACCCACATTTATACTCATCAATTTCACCATTTCCAGTGAAATGACCCTCATTATCGCAGCTTTCCGAAAAGGCGTACCGGAATTGGCATTGAATATGAAGTGTTCGACGAACATGGCTGAACGAAAACACTTCATTGCACATGCTCTGCTGCGGTGGATACAAAAAGATTGTTACTTCCTCCTCTATAAAGCTCGGCGGCGGATTCAACTCCAAACCTTGATTATATCAGCTTACTTCATCTTCTTCTACTAAAATTGCCCTTCAAACGATCTGGGATTAAAACAACGCCAGAAAACTTTGATCCCTCTCTTTTTCTTTATTTATGGAAATCTTGTAGATCTAGATGAAGATCTATGAGATCTGGATGTAGATCTTGGTTTAGGGTCGGCCGGAAAACCAAAAATGGGTGGTTCTAGGCCGCCGGAAAAGCTCGGATCTGACCGGAAAAATGACAAAAATATCGATATCCCGGTAACGGAGCCAACTGATGATGTCGAAAATATCATCTTGTTTTTAACGGTGTTTGTATGGTGGATATCTGGTTATAAAAGTGTATTAAAGTGGTGTTTACCGGTGGTGCTCGGCGCTGCTAGAGAATTCCGGCGGTGGTGCTTTATAATAGAAGAGAAATGGGACAATTTGGCTTTGCCATCTGTTTTATATATTTGTTCTCCCTCGTTCAAATGGGTTACATGCTCTCCTATTTATAGGGGAGCCACCGACTAAAGTCGGTTTATTTACAAACGAAACACATAGTACATAATAGATAAGCTATACTAGCAGGCTAGTAGCGGAGCCGATAGGTTGCGTTCCTGATGGCCTCGTTGATCCATGTATCCTTTATATCATTGTCTCGCCGAACTTGAGGTAGTTCTTCCTCTAAATATTATGGTCGAGGTCGCTGGCGGACCCGTTTATCTAATGAGATCGCGTGTCGGCCCCCTAATTCCTTTTGTCGTCGCATAGGGTTGAGGGCTTGGAAAGGATCCGAAGGCTTGCGGTCCTAATTTGGCCCGAGAGCTCGCGGGCAGTAATGGTCGGTGGCCTCATCTACTAATGTCGGTGGCCGGTCAGACCCGAATAAGGATCCACGGACCGAAGTACCATTTAGGCACATCACCGGTAAAGTTAGAATTTCTTTTCGTCGATGTTGTTGCTGTTGCGATGTCAGCATGACATCAGCTCTGTCACATAAATAAATAAATAAATAAAAATAAGCAGCATGAGAGAGGGTCGAACCTGCGACCAGCAGGTTGGAAGACAGGGCGCAGACCAACTGGGATACAAAGCGGATTGTTGAATGAATCATTCGGCAGATATATATACCGAAGCAGATTCTGTTTTTTCTTTTACAGATGATTAGTAAATCCATTAAATTGGGTTTAGTTTTTTTTCTTTCTATATTAGAGATATTAGATACTGGGGTACCAACGGCCCATCTCAGTGGTTTATTTTTTCGCATTTATTTTCTTGGATGATTATTTATGTGATATAACCATGTCATGTATCATATTCAAGGATTCCACTCTTAGCATATGCATACATGTAGATAATTAATTTTGGCATTAATTAGGCATTTATTAACGCGTAATTAGTTTAGATTAATTTTAATAATTAATTAAATTAATTGAACAAACGAAATTTTATCTGGATATAAAATTCACATGATAAAAATAAAATTTACTGGTAAATTTGGTTTTAAGATTTTAAATCCTTCGGGGATTTAATTATGTAGTGTCTACATAAAAGAGATTTTAATAATCGAAAAAATTGGAAAATCGTGAAAAGTTGGATATTAACTAGACGGTATTTGGAACCGATAAGTTGGTGATTGTTTTTTATGATTTACTGTTTTCGGATTATTGGAAAAATTCTGATATCCTAAATTTTTATCATGACAAGATTAGGACTTTAAAATTATTTAGTGAATTTTAAATTGTGTGGTGTCTACACAAGAATTTTTTTTCGGAAAATTAGAAAATCGTGAATATAGTGTCACTAGTTAGACGGTATTTGGAACCGATAAACTAGTGGGAGCTTTAAATTTTGTGATTTATTATTTTTTGAATTATTGGGAAATTCATGAGTCCTAATGTATTAGGAGTATAAAATTATTGGTGAATTTTAATTGTGTAGTGTCTACACAAAGAATTTATAAATTCGAGAAATTGGAAAGTCGTGAATAAGTGACACTAGTTAGACGGTATTTAGAACCGATGAACTAGTGGGGGGATTAATTTTTTAAATATTCATGATTTGTTGTTTTCGGATTATTAATTCTGAAAATCCTAATAAGACTACCTATTTTTCAAAATAACGAGTGGGAGCGGGGAAGGTGACAACCGACCCCACGGCCTCTACTGTTGACACAAACACCGTGAGAGAATGGTGACGCCTCGTGCCGCTTTGATTTCGGCCCACTTAGGATTTTGGGTACTCGTCGGGTCACTGACCTACCCTTCGGCGGCATACTCGGGGTCTACCTTTAAGATCTGAAACAGTATGTCACACTCACAAGGATATTGTAGGAAATATCTTGGCTAAAAAAGGAAGGTAATCAACAATTAAATAGAGATGACAGATTCTTGGTTAATTGTTGAGACAGATTGTCTCAATTTAATCGTCACCTCTTTGACCTACCCTTCGGCGGCACTGAAGTGTGAGATTAAATCCTTGAAATGGTAGGATAAAATGCATGCATGACAACACGTTTATAATTCCTAAAATCATTATTTATTGTGGTGTATGATTTGATTTATATTTCTGTCATAATTTAATTTTGCACTACATATCATCTCAAGGTATTTAAACTGCTAAACATATTATATTGACTGATAGCGACTTCGTAGAAAAAGAAAAATAATGAGAACGTTGAACTCATTAATTGAATGCAATTAATTTTCGGCAGAGGATTCTCCTCTTGAGCCTTCAAACTTAAGTGACATTGATGAGTATGTCACTGCTGTCACTCGTGTTGAATGAGAGATAAAACAAAATTAGTTCAAAGATGACGAGAATGATTTGGTATCAATCTCACTAAGACATCCCACAGTTCACGAGTAGTTGCTACTCAAATAAACGGCTAGTTAACAACCATCTCCTTTAAAAAAAAGCCGAGAATGGGAAGGTAAATGTCTACAAGTGTAAGTCATCTAAACTAAATAAGTTAAAGGCTAAACCGAAACATTAATAAAAGAAAGCATAGCATAATGAAAGTGATTTCGGATTACTAACCTATGAATCCTTAGAGACTTTCTTAACCGCGATTATGACCCGGAAGCTAAGTTCTTTTGTAAGAACAAGGTAGCTAGGCATTAATGATTAAAGAGTAGAGAACGGGCAGTTATTTCAGACTGAGTTAGTGGGAGTGATATAAGGAAAGAAATTTCGGGTTTTAATCCTTGAATATCGCAGAAGTTTAATTTCTGTTTTCAGATTCGTTGGAACAAATGGATTCACTTTCACATCGATAATATAGTTGCCTTAAAGAAAGTGAATGTGACATTTGTATACGATTCTAAACTCGGACTTTTGTCTGATAAAGTCAGAACCACTAGGTAATGCTGAAAAGGTATATGTAACTCATCATAAACTATTAAGACAAATGGTTTTTGTTAAGGGTGATTTTATACGTTTTATAAGGATATATTTTATGTCAATTTCCCCCATATCTGGATGTTTTTCATAGAAATCGAGCTTTATATTGAAATATTGAGCAAATGAGTTTTAGAAGTATTAAAGTGCAAAATCGAGCTAACTATGTGATTTTATTGGATAAATATCTTTAGATGTAAGTTGTTACATTTTGCATGTTTTTATCGTGATGTAGGTACGCTTGCATGAGGTGGAACGAGCTTGAATGGTGTTCATTTGAAGATCTAAATGCAAGTAGAAGAAGAAGAAGAAGATTGGAGCTCAAGTTTGAAGTTGAAGTGAAGATGGTGGACGAACGTCCAAGGACTTGAACGAGCGTTCCACATGAAGTTTGGGTGGACGGACGTCTGAAATACTGGACGGGCATCCAAGAGAAGCTGTTCGATACAGGATGTGCAGATTTTTATTAGACGAGCGTTCACCTCCGTCCAGAAGAATGGACAAGCGTCCAAAGGAGTGGACGGGCGTCCTTAAACCGACATCAGCACAGCCGACTTAAACATCTATAAATAGCAGCGCGGATTTCAACCCTAAAGATATATTAGAGAAAATCATTAGAGAAAAACCCTAGGCGGCCCCAGCCCCTTTGGGGAGGCTGGGGTTGCGGATTAGTTAGGTTTTTGTTTTCGTTTTCTGTTCTTGTTCGACTCCATGGTGCTGTCCTGAAGCTGTGAACTTGGAGCACCATGGGAGATTTTCCAAAGGCGTTTTTATTCTTTCTTTGGATGATTTTGTGAGTGTTTTAATTAAAGCTTGTTTCTTTCCTTTGATTATTTGTTATGCAACGCATATCGAGAGATTGTTGTTATTGATGTTTACCGTATGACGAGAGTCGGTGTAAACCTTAGATCACCATAGGAAAGATGGGATTTTTAACCTTGACAAAACGAGAGTTGATAGGTTAGATTTCTAGGTTGCTAGATTGAGAGATCTTACACCTTGTTTTGATAGCGTTAATCTTATAGATCGAGAGATGAGAGATTGATAGGCGAATTATCTACGAGAGTAGGAATTCATACTTATGAGAGGTGAACCACATCTTTAATTAGATCATCATGAGATAATCCGAGAGGAGAATAAGGGTTGCGGGATGGTGGATCATGGTTTGTTCGATGTTGATTTGCTTCAGTCATTATCATGATTCGTTAGTTTTATCGTTTTTCTTAGTTGTAGCTTTATTTATTTATGTTTTTCGCAACGATCTTTCCTGGCTTTGGACTGACAATCCTCTGTCCAGTTTATCTTTTCGTTTTGTTATTTTAGGTTTTAGTAATAATGGTATCAATCTTAGGAAAATTAATGAACTAGATACCCCGATTCCCTGAGATCGACTCCGGTATCAACCTCTTTACTACGATCCTTGCACTTGAGGTATATCGGATTTATAAATATTATTACTTGTTTATTTGCATTAGATAAATCCGTGACAAGTTTTCATATAAAGATAAAGGATTCTTCAGCATCTGTTAATTACTGCATATATCCTAAAGATAAGATATGAAGACTGGCTAAGGGTGATTCCTATCTCCCAGTCTAAGAACATCATCTCAAAGAAAAAATGACTAAGTAACCTTTCAATTGGGAATGGGTAATAGAGCTAAAGAAGTATCATGGCTTGTTCATAGTGACCTTCGGGGTCTTATGAAGGATACAAGCTAGTGGGAGCTTTTGAATAATAGACATTTTGTCTGACGACTACTCGAAACGCCGATTAGTTTATCTGAATATTTGGAGGAATCTCTGATATTACCAGAGAAGCGAGTATTCCATGCTTAGATATTGGCTATAACATAGTTTTGGCACTAATGCTCGGCCTCCCTCCGAGTGAACGATTTCACGGAAAGGATAAACCATGTATTGCATTGCATATTTATTGATGGGCTACATTACATTGCTTAACTTAATTAAGATATTGGTTGCAAAATAACGGTTCACATGTTATGTGATACCGAGAAGTCTATGTTGGAATAGTGTCCTAAACCCAATCGGGTTGGACCGGATCCGACCGGGTCGGATCATTTCTACTATTTCTTTATGTTTATACATATATTAAATGGCTTCTCTGTTGTAAAATATATGTTCTTCTAAAGAACCAATTATGAATTGTTATATGATAACGTCCTTAGTATTAAACTATGATAGAGAAACCATGATAAGCGATTATGGTTGATGAGATCTCTAATCACTTTAATAAGTTTGATACTTAAATGTCTCTAGGCTGATGTACTATTAAACAGGGCATTGATAGTATGAACAGGCTAGCACGTATTAGATGTCTTCGTCTTTAAGGGCGGGGATAGATCTCGTCTATTGAAGTGTAGAGACACTTGGACCGTACGTGGACGTGTATTAGAGAATGCGTACGTTAGGGATCGACCCACTTACACGGATAAGTGTCACACTATGTGGCGGTTGTGTAATTATCCTTAAGACCGGAGTCTTCATGGCATCACGGTGTGGATTGTCATGCTTTGACACTATTGAGGTTTCCCCTAGCCACGGGGCGATCATGCGGTAGTGATTGGGTATGATACTGAAGCATGCGGAGTATACATGATTGGTCGTCCGGGAATCGCGTATCCTATGTTTGGGATCGAATATCCGAAATGGCCTTCTTATAAGGAATGTCTAGCTCTCGTGAATCTTTGCAAAGTGGGAGTAAACGAGTTACTTCGAGAGAGCATGATATCCAGATTATAAGATACGGTCGTTAATGTTTGACACTCGACGTACGACCGTATGAATATTATTACAGCGATAGGATTGTAAGTTACACGGTAACTGTTTCACATGAAAGGTAGTAGTCATTGCATTTGACTCTTCCGATGATTGGGGGTCACGGTGTGTTGCTAGACGCTATCCCGTGATCGTTAGGCATGAAGGGCATTTTCGTAATTTGCACTTTGTGTCTACGGCCATTATATTCGGAAGCCTATCGGGTCACACACATAAGAACATCTAGCCGGATTAAAATGTGGTTATAGATGATAACTAAATAAGGAAAGTTTATCTCGTACTATAAAGGTTATAGTGGTAAATTAATATGGTGGTATTTATTTATTATGAATAAATTAAATACAAGATATTAATAATATTATGTTAATTAAAGAATTTTCTGGATGCCAAAATATTGGCTAAAGGTGGCGCAATTTTGGGATGTATATGATACACTTGGATTGTGCAATTTATATGATACACTTGGATTGTGCAATTTATATGATACACTTGGATTGTGCAATTTATATGATACACTTGGCTTTATATATATCCAATATGTGGCGTTGAAATTTGTGTGCATGTCACACGTGAATGCCAAGTTGACTTTTGAATATTTGGATATTAATAGATTTATATGTGTTATATATATGTGATATATACACATGTGTAAATTGATTTATGGTAATAAAATAAATGTAGTCAATATTAGATACTTTCTGATCGTGCCGATAGTATTATAGTAGCTTTCAAGGCGGTGTTTAAGAATGCGCACCATGGGCATTGCATGTATCACATGCAAAAGAATGTGAAGAGTAAATATCGGAAACGTAAAGCGGGAACGCTCTTTCAAAAAGCTACGGAGGCCTATACCGAAGCAGATTTTAAATTGCATTTCGACATTTTATGTAGTAAATGTCCTAAAGCTGATGAATATTTGAAATTAAGCAGAAGAATTTATGTGGGTTAGAGCTCAATTTAAGAGATTACGTTACAACATAATGACCACAAACCATGCCAAGTCATTGAATGGTAGATTAAAGCGTGCTCGGGAATTTTCAATTGTTGGGTTGATTGAGCATATCCGGGAGATGTTACAGGACTAGTTTGCTATGGGAAATGTGTTAGGAAATCTATGCGGGAACGCAGCGGAATTTAAAATTTTACTTCTTTTTAACCATGATCGACTTCGTTTAAGCAATAAACAAATAAGCTAGTAGACGGTGGTTACCTTGGTTGATCTAAAAGATCGACACTTTGACCGTCTAAGGAGAGTAGTTCTGCATAGAGCCACCCAAGTGTTCGGCCTCTACCGCCAGTCCACACGAACATCCCGCCGGAATCCCATCATGGAGTGCTATTAGAAAACTCCGGTTGCTAGACCGGCCCATTTCCCCTCTCTCCAACTCTCTATAGGATGCTCTCTATTTTACACAAGAACTATTAATTCTTGGAATTATGTTGTACAAAAGAGTTTGACACCCACCTCTTATTTATAGTGAGAGGGGTGCCCCATCTAGGTGTGGAGGAGAAGAAAACATTTTTCCAATAAAATAAGGAAAATATAATTGATTGATTTATCTCATTTAATTTAATATCCTATATTAAATATTTCCAAGATATTGTCAATATCTTATATTGAATATCTTTATCTTATTACCATAAATCTATTTTCAAAAACAATTAATATCCAATATTAATTATTATGGTAATCTTATTAATTAAATTGCACAAACCAAATGTATCCTATACACAAAAGATGGCGCCAATTTATTAGCCAAACTCATGTGTTTTCCACATATATATATATAATATATGTTTATTTAATTAATATAATACTATGATTAATTAATTTACAAAATACATGTATATCATATATATATATATATATATATATTTTGAAATTATATGTATCAATATACATATTTAATTAATCTACATAATTAATATATTGTATTATATTTATTCATAATAAATAAATACCATCATATTAATTTACCACTATAACCTTTATAGTACGAGATAAACTTTCCTTATTTGGTTATCATCTATAACCACATTTTAATCCGGCTAGATGTTCATATGTGTGTGACCCGATAGGTTCCGAATATGTTGGCCATAGACACAAAGTATAAATTACGAAAATGCCCTTCATGCCTAACGATCACGGGATAGTGTCTAGCAACACACCGTGACCCCCAATCATCGGAAGAGTCAAATGTAATGACTACTACCTTTCATGTGAAACAGTTACCGTGTAACTTACAATCCTATCGCTGTAATAATATCCATACGATCGTATCTCGAGTGTCGATACATTAACGATCGTATCTTATAATATGGATATCATGCTCTCTCGAAGTAACTCATTTACTCCTACTTTGCAAAGATTCACGAGAGCTAAACATTCCTTATAAGAAGGCCATTACGGATATTCGATCCCAATCATAGGATACGCGATTCCTGGACGACCAAACATGTATACTCCGCATGCTTCAGTATCACACTCAATCACTACCGCATGATCGCCCCGTGGCTAAGGGAAACCTCAATAGTGTCAAAGCATGACAATCCACACCGTGATGCCATGAAGACTCCGGTCCTAAGGATAATTACACAATTGTCACATAGTGTGACACTTAACGGTGTAAGTGGGTCAGTCTAACGTACGCATTCTCTAATACACGTCCACGTATAGTCCAAGTGTCTCTACACTTCGATAGACGAGATCTATCCCTGCCCTAAAGACAGAAGACATCTAATACGTGCTAGTCTGTTCGTACTATCAATGTCATGTTTAATAGTACATCAGCCTAGAGACATTTAAGTATCAAACTTATTAAAGTGATTAGAGATCTCATCAACCAAAATCGCCAATCATGGTTTCTCTATCACAGTTTCATACTAAGGACGTTATCATATAACAATTCATAATTGGTTCTTTAAAAGAACATATATATGACAACAGAAAAGCCATTTAATGTATGTATAAACATAAAGAAATAGTAGAAATGATCCGACCCGATCGGATCCGGTCCAACCCGATTGGGTTTAGGACACTATTTCAAAAAAATGAAGCATCTACAAAATGCGATTCTGCTCTTACTCCAAAAATTGAAAATTATGTGAACGAGAACTTCGAGTTAGCAAAACGATTTGAAGTTAAACCACTTTCCACGGATAAGTATGATGTTCGTGACAGGGATGGTGTTTTTTCCTACATCGTTGAGTTGGATCTCATGGAGTGTAAATGTAAGAAATTCTAGTTGGATAGGTATTAATACGTGCATGTAGCTGTTGTGTTGAAGCATACAGGGAAGCGAGCCTTCAAGTATTGCACTTGGTATTATAGCGCCGATTGTTGGAGGCTAGCTTATTCCAAATGTGTGTATCCACTTCGAAATGAAGATGAATGTGAGTATCCCGATGATGTGCTTAACGATAAGGTTTTGCCACCGAAGAAGCCAAAGAGACAATGTGGACGGCCATCAAAAAAGAGGAAACGCTCGAGCGGGGACGGAAAAAGGAAGTATAGGTGTAGCAAATGCACTAGCAATGGTCATTACGCTTCCACTTGTAAGAGTTTAATTGGTGGAGAAATGCCCGTCAACGATACTCCTACTTTGCCATGATAATTGTATGTATTGTATGTATTAATATTTATTGTTCTTTTTTATTCAGACATGTTACATTGCATTAAGCTTTGTTACCTTTTTTTTGACAATGTTACAGGAAGGTGATGGGTATTCTTGACGATATGTGCTACGAGATAAATTGATGATTTGGTTGTATCATCGAAGATTTCAAGATACATATTGTGGATGCTTGTATTAATGTTGATGAACATGATGAGATGTTTACTTTTTGTGGCTATTTAAACATTGAAGATGATTGGTTGATGTTTAAAGTTCGAAGATGTAAATGATGTTGTATTTTGAATAATGGAAAGTGATGTGTTGGTTGTTCTCATTTGTTTGATTGGTTGTATTTTGAATAATAGAAAATTGATGTGTTGGTGTTTAAATTTTGAAGATGTAAATGATGTTGAAGGGAAGATTTTTGAGTGTCATGAATGTGGTGTTTTCCTTCCCATTAATTATTGGGATTGTATTGCAAAACATTGTCATCCTACAAACACCTCTAAACTTGTGTCACCCCTGAAAATAGGTTTAAACTTGTGCCGCCTCTTGAAACAAGTTTAAACATGTGTCGCACTATAAACAAGATTAAATAAATAAAATTCCCTGAAAGTTAATACGATTACCATTCACCTAACCATTACCTAATAAAACCAAATCCAGAGTATAGAAAAATACAGAAACATAATCCAAGAACTTAAGTATTTATTTCGTAAGATGAAATACGAAATAAAAGGTTAGACAAGTGATAGTCAATAATAAAAGTTTCTTTGGAGAGCAATCGTTCCCTAGCCTGATCTTCTCAAGCAATGTCTCCAAACGAGCAATCATTTCACTGTCCCGACCTTTTAGTAATTCAGTGACGCTGATCTCAACTTGTTCAATTTTTTTGGCATCAGTGTCTCGCATGCACTTTATCATTTCAATATCATTTTGAAGGACACTGATTGTGTATTCATGTTTTTCTATTTTCTTCATCAAGTTAACATAGGTAACTGTGGAAATATTATATTACATTGTTGATATTACATTGTTGTAATTATAAATTGTTACATTGTAACATGTTACTTATGTATCACGAGACATATTAATTGTATTGAATAAAAAATTAATATGTCCTAAAGTCATAAAGTAACTCTAGTTTGTCCTATTATGTAATAGCCGACTCTATCATTTAATACTAGCCGGCTCTAGTAACTTTTACTTTACTAGCTAGGACCTTACATGCTTGTATCTATTTATACCCTTTCTTCAAACATGAATAAACAAATTGAAGTTTACTCAAGTATTATTACTTTCTCAAACTCTCTTCATGGTATCAGAGCCTTAAAATCCTGAATCCGCTGCAAAATCTCCCTAACCTACTGGAACATCTAATCTCATATCAAGAATGTCTTCGTTATCTGAAGCTTCCTCACCCTCAGTAGAGTCTCAGCTGCCTCAGCAGACTAGGGTCACTGAAAACCAGTCATTTACAAATCACAGACTTGATGGCAACAACTACCTGTTGTGGTCAAGATCTATGAAAATGTATATCTCAGGCCAGAGAAAGATGGGATACTTGTCAGGCTCCAAACCCGCACCTGCTGAAACTGACCCCAAGTTTGAAGCATGGGATACAGAAAATAACCAAGTCATAACCATCCTCATGAGGTCAATGACAAAAGAGATCAGTGAGAACTTCATGATGTATGATACTGCAAAGGAAATCTGGGACAATGCCAGAGACATTTACTCAAAAAAGGACAATACATCTGAGGTCTATGATCTTGAAGCTCAAATCCAAAATTACAGGCAAGGGGATCTGTCTGTAACTCAGTACTTCAACCAACTATCTAAGGCATGGCAACACCTAGATATGTTGGAAATTCACCCATGGAAGGATGTAGAGGATGCTGCCTTATATAAGAATATCATTGAGAAGAAGAGGATATTCAAGTTCCTTACAGGACTGAACTCATCCCTTGATGATGTTAGAGGTAGAGTTCTTGCTACTAAACCTCTCCCCAGTCTCAAATCTGTGTTTGCTGAAGTCAAACATGAGGAAAGCAGGAGGAAAGTAATGCTGCAAAGCAACCCTGCTGATCACCCTACTGATAGCTCAGCAATGTTGGTGGTCAGGAAGCCTACTGAGGTTACTGAGATTTACAGGAACCCTACTGAGAAGGCGGGAAAATTGTTCTGTGACCACTGCAAACGCACAAATCACACCAAGGACACTTGCTGGAAACTACATAGTAAGCCTAACTCTTTTAAACCCTTCAAACCAACCAGGGAGAGTCAGGGCAGGCATGTCAGTGAAGAAGGAAACAAAGATACCAGGTTGGATGCTCAGTTTGCTGCCTTCAAAGCCTTCATTGCTCAACAAAAGGAAGGTAGTTCTATCACTGACATAGCTACTCATGCTAAAACAGGTATATTCCACTCACCTCTCAGTAATGATACTTGGATTGTTGATTCTGGGGCCTCATCCCATATGACTGGTAACAAGAGTCTCATATCTCAGTTTAGGCCCTGTCATCAAACCCACAATATTAGGATTGCTGATGGATCTATTTCATGTGCACAAGGTTTTGGAAATGTTAAACTTATTGATAAGATATACCTTCAGGATGTCCTATTTGTTCCAAAATTAGACTGTAACCTTATATCTGTCAGTAGACTCACTAAAGACCTAAATTGGACAGTATTGTTTAATGACAATCAATGTATTTTCCAGGATCTTTCTTCACAGGAAGTGATTGGAAGAGCTAAAGCCTGCTCAGGACTGTTTATGGTAAACCCTGTTGAAGACAAAAGATTGAAGATTGAAACTGCCTCAGCAGCCTGCACCCAAACCTTAGACAATATCATGTTATGGCATTATAGACTAGGTCATCCAAGTTTTGGTTATTTAAAGTCTTTATTTCCTAAATTTTTTAAAGAATGTAACCTCAGTGACCTTCAATGTGATATTTGTCAGTTTGCTAAACTTACTAAGTCTGTGTATACTAAATTACCTTACTTGCCTTCCACACCTTTCACTCTAATACATAGTGATGTATGGGGTCCTTCAAGAGTTAAAAGTATAACAGGGAAGAGGTGGTTTGTCACCTTCATAGATGACCACACCAGGATCACATGGCTGTTTCTGATGAAAGATAAATCTGAAGTTGGAACCATCTTCCAAGAATTCTATAATATGGTAACCACTCAATTCGACACTAAGATTAAAATCTTAAAAACAGATAATGCCCATGGAATACTATGAGTCCAACCTCAGCACCTTCCTGAATGATAAGGGGATTATTCACACCAATAGCTGTGTAGAGACACCTCAGCAAAATGGGGTTGCTGAGAGGAAGAGCAGGCACTTACTGGAGATGGCTAGATCGGTCATGTTCACCACACATGTGCCTAAATATATGTGGGGTGAAGCTATATTAATCGCCACATACCCGATCAACAGGTTACCCAGCAGAGTGTTAGAATTCAAGACTCCCATTCAAACCCTGCTGACAACTCATCCATGTCCTCACCTCGTTGCTGACTTGCCTCCAAAGATCTTTAGATGTACTGTGTTTGTCTACATTCATGCCCAACACAGAAGCAAACTTGATCCCAAAGCTCTTCCTAGGCTATGCCAAAGACAGGAAAGGTTACAAGTGTTATTCTCCCACTGACAAAAGATTTTACAATTCTATGGATGTAAAATTCTTTGAAAGAACTCCATACCGCAAAGAAACCTGCGAGACAAATCACATATGACAACCTTATTGAAATTGAGATCACTCCAATCCCTCAACTCGCTCCTCGGCGGACTCCCGATACTCATCGGCCCTCGCACCTCGGCGATTCCCCGAACCTCGGCGGCCTATTGAGCCCCGCATCCCACGAACCTCGGCGGCCTGCCGAGCCTACCGAACCTTAGCGATCTCGAACCTGCGAAGCTCGGCGGCCTCCTGAGCCTACTAACCCTGCTCATCCTATCGATATTGATGACAGACCCATTGCTGTCCGGAAGGGAAAGAGATCATGCACTAATCACTCTATTCATACGTATGTGTCTTATGATCACTTGTCACCTTCTTTTGCTATGTTTACACAGGACTTGGATACTCACTCTATTCCTAAGAATATACAGGAAGCTCTCCAACATGATAAGTGGAAGGCAGCTGTCAAAACTGAAATGACTGCTCTCCTTGACAACCATACTTGGGACCTCACCACTCTCCCACATGGAAAGAAGACATCAGCTGTAAATGGCTGTTCACTATCAAGTACAATGCTGATGGTACTATTGACAAATACAAAGCTAGACTGGTTGCAAGGGGATTCACTCAAACATATGGACTTGACTACAAAGAGACCTTTGCACCCGTGGCAAAGCTAAACACCTTGTCGAGTGGTACCGATCTCACTTGTCGTCCAACTTGATCGGCCTCTCCACCAATTGGATATCAAGAATGCTTTCCTAAATGGTGACCTTACCGAGGAAGTCTATATGAATGTACCTCCCGGTTTTGCCAACACCCACACTTAAGGGAAAGTTTGCAAATTGAGGAAATCTCTATATGGCCTAAAGCAATCCCCTAGAGCCTGGTTTGGAAAACTTACTACTGTGGTTAAAGCTGCTGGATATCATCAATACAACTCAGATAACACCATGTTTATCAAAACAACCAACCAGAAAAGATCCATTCTTATTGTCTATGTGGATGATATCATCCTTACTAGTGATGACCCTGCTGAGCTCCAACAATTGAAGACCCTGCTGGCCAAAGTATTTCAAGTTAAAGATTTGGGCTCCCTCAAGTACTTTCTTGGTATGGAAATAGCAAGAAACAACCAGTATATCTCGTCTCACAGAGGGAAGTATATACTAGACTGCTAAAGCGAAACCGGCATGCTAGGCCGCAAACCGGCTATCTCTCCAGTAGACCCCAGTAATCCACTAGTACATGGTAATGTTGCTCTAAGTAAGGAACAATATCAGAGACTTGTAGGGAAACTCAACTATCTCTCTCATACAAGACCTGATATTGCATATGGAGTTAGCCTTGTCGGTCGGTTCATGCATTGCCCTACCGAGCACCATTGGGATGCGATCTACGAATACTTAGATACTTGAAGTCCACTCCCCGGCCGGGGCCTACACTTCACTAAGTCTACCGACGGATCGGTGAAGGTCTATACGATGCGACGGGGGTGGTTGCCACATAGACAGAAGATCTACCACAGTTATTGCTCATATGTATGGGGTAATCTTGTCACTTGGAGAAGCAAAAAACAACCTACTGTCTCTAGAAGCAGTGCTGAAGCTGAACTCAGGGCACTGGTTTTGGGCATTTGTGAAGCATTATGGCTGAAAAGAGTCCTTATTGACCTTCAGCAGACCCCTCAGCAACCTGTCATACTTTGCTGTGACAATAATTCAGCTTTATGCATGGCAGAGGATCCATCCATCATGATAAAACCAAACATGTGGATATTGACGACATTTCCTTAAAGAGAAGATTGATGCCAAGATCATTCAACTTCGATGTTCCCTCAAACAGACCAAAATGCTGATATTCTCACCAAGGCAATTCCACCGCTTATGTTCAGCAGACTGAGTAGCAAACTTGGCTGTATTGACATATACAACCCAGTTTGAGGAGGGGTGTGGAAATATTATATTACATTGTTGATATTACATTGTTGTAATTATAAATTGTTACATTGTAACATGTTACTTATGTATCAAAAGACATATTAATTGTATTGAATAAACAATTAATATGTCCTAAAGTCATATAGTAACTCTAGTTTGTCCTATTATGTAATAGCCGACTCTATCATTTAATACTAGCCGGCTCTAGTAATTAACTTTTACTTTACTAGCTAGGACCTTACATGCTTGTATCTATTTATACCCTTTCTTCAAACATGAATAAACAAGTTGAAGTTTACTCAAGTATTATTACTTTCTCAAACTCTCTCCAGTAACTTGTTCACCTGGACTAGTAGATGAAGATACCTTGCCATGGGGCCCAATAGATGCAGACACCTTGCCATGTGGTCCGGTAGATGAAGACACCTTGCCATATGGCCCAGTAGATGCATGCACCTTGTCATGTCACTTGAAAAAGTCACATATGTATTCTGCCTGCAAAATAAGAAATTCCAATTATTATACAAACATTATTCCCTAAAAAAAATGGAAATGCAGCTGGAAAATATAACCAAATAGATAGTCATACCGGGAAATACCTGCAACCGTAGAACAGTCTCCCTGGGTTAGCATATGTGTCGGATTTCACCAATATTGTAGGAATACCACATTTGCATAACAATGTACTTTCATGAGATAGCGCAGATTCATTTACTTTGCTAGAACAACTGGAAATCAGAGAAGTATTCATGTTTTGCTTCAGGTTCGGTCTAGAGATTGCAGGAACTATAAAAAGGGGAAAAATATTATGAGAACGTAAGATTATCTCAATTTCACCAATGAATACAAAGAATACATTTCATAGTAAAATGCATAAACCTAAATGATCGGGTTCCCTAAATGATTCCTGATTTTTCCATTTACTAATACTGACACATACATCAACAAAAGTACTTCTAAAAAGCAGGATTGCAATACAAATGAAGCGATTAAAGGTAGACTTACAAATATTAGACCAAAATATTAATAAACCACCAATAACTAGAATATCCTCACAAGAGGGCAATCTAAGAGTGAATTTGACTGCTTCTTCAATTCAAAACGGCACAAGGACTTAGAAAGTCAAGTTATACTGACACATACCTCAACAAAAGTACTTCTAAGAGAGAAAGTTATAATACAAACGAAAAGATTATATCAAAATAACCAATCACCAAATCACCCTAACGAGAATATGTTCACAATATGGCAATCTATGTAAACATACTATTGACATTAAGTGAAGTAACTAAATTTGACTGCTTCTTCGTTTCAAAACAACATAATGAAATAAAAAAACTACATGAGGGCATACATACAAGGAATATTCAAATATGATCCACAAACAATTTCCCCATTATGATACGTGAGTATTCACCCTGGAGGAAATAGATCATATGTAGAAATTAGCCTATATTTCACCAAAATTTAGCGCAAATGGACAAAAATTTAGGGAATAACTTTGGAAGAAAAACTAAAAACAAAAGAGCAGAGTAACTCACCAAAATTAGCTCTGTTAAGTCGTTGATGTCTCTATTAATTCGCCCAATATGTTAGAAATTAGCTCAAATTCACAAAAATGTAACAAAATTATGGGAAAACTAAGTTACCTCGGATAGCCGTTTTGTTAAATGATAGCATTAATCATTATTAAATTGTAGAGTGTGAATTTTTGGTTGCTTTAATGGAGATTTTGAAGGTTGAATGATGAAGAACAAACGAGGGAAAGACATCAAAGAAATGGGGGGTGTAGTTGGGTTGGGTTAGGGAATGGATGCATTATGGAAAATTTGATTCAAATAATTTCAAAATTTTAAAATTTTGGAGGATTCATAGCGGGGAAAGCAATTATTTGGTAGCAAATTGAAAGTGGGAGCAGCATTTTGGCTTATGGGGCGGGAATTGACGATGATGTTAAGATGGCGGGAAACGAAAATTTTGATGATACGAAACCAAACGAATGGAGGGGGACGGGGACGGAGGAGTTCCGGTCACATAAATTATAGAAATAAAATAGAAAATTAAAAAAAAAAATAGTCTAGTTAATACATAAGCTTGCTACTAAATAATAGTTAATACGGTACATCTTACTACTAAATAAATAATTAAAAAATTAAAAAAAGAAAAATATTAGTTAATACATTGTACTACTAAATTATTGTTATAACGGATTCATGATCCATTGCTCGATAATCTCATCACTGCCATAAGCCCCTACACCAGCTTGTTCTGCTATGCCGGTGATGAATGTCCTGTAAGGAAGTCCGACTTCACGTGTACTATTGGTCACTCTTCTAATTTCAGAAAACATTATGTCAGCAACATCAATAGGTGAATTAGTCACTATAGTATGAATGAGGCGAAGCTGATGAGATGAGACAGTGTATTACTGTCGAGGTGGCAATAACCTAAACTGGACAAAACGACGCCAATATTCGCTTTCACCGGTCATGCGGGTAAACGGCAACGCCAGCTCATTGTAATCATGATCTAGAATCCAAACTACTCTCGGGCAAACGTAAGTCGATGCAGCAAGAAGGGCACTATCATCATCTACATACTCAACATCGAGAGGATATTGAGGTAAATTAAGATAGTCGTTGAGAAAACTATGACTATAATCCACACGACTCCACGTACGATTGCGTAAATGTCATCAAGCCTAAGAGAAGCACTACAATAAAATTCATGAACAACATCGACATTAACACGAACACGGTGCTGAGCTAACCTTTGCAACCTCGATTGACCAACCGGCGATGAACGCGTCTCATTGCGTCTGCATTTTGACCAAAAAAAGTCATGAATTGTTCTTCTGGATGGACGTGTCGTATTTCCCAGTTCACCACAAACATTCTTACCACGAACAAGTACTCAAAACGATTAGGAGGATCATGACTGAACACACCATCAACTATGTAATACTAAATTCCTTCATAGTCATGATAACGATGAATGTGGCTGGAGTCGGGGACTAACTGATGTTGCCTCCGTCGTGGCATTTTTTAAGTGGATTTTTTTGGGACTTTTTTTGTTTTATGTTTGGGTGTAAAATTCTCTTGGTGTATGATTCCCTTTATATAGGCAAGTTTCAAATGGACCTGTATCTCATGTTACTGCAGGGGTAACATGTGTATCATACTCATTAGGAACACTGATGTGAGACATACTCATGTAAGATACCATAAACGTACTTCTGATTCAATTAGGACCACTGATGAGTGACATACTCACGTTAGATATCATAAACATACTTCCGGTTCAATTAGGACCACTGATGTGTGACATACATACGTAAGATACCATAAACGGACTCTTAATACAACTCGTACTACTTATGTGTGACATACTCACGTTAGATATCATAAACGTACTTCCAATTCAATTAAGACCACTGATGTGTGACATGCTCAAGTAAGATACCATAAACGTACTTCTGATTCGATTAGGACCACTGATGTGTGACATACTCACGTTAGATACCATAAACATACTTTTGATTCGATTAGGACCACTTACGTGTGACATACTCACGTTAGATATCATAAACGTACTTTCGATTCAATTAGGACCACTGATGTGTGACATACTCACGTAAGATACCATAAACATACTTTCGATTCGATTAGGACCACTGATGTGTGACATACACACGTAAGATACCATAAACGGACTCTTAATACAACTAGTACTACTTATGTGTGTCATACTAACGTTAGATATCGTAAACGTATTTCCGATTCAATTAAGACCAGTGATGTGTGACATACTCACGTAAGATACCATAAACGTACTTCTGATTCGATTAGGACCACTTACGTGTGACATACTCACGTTAGATATCATAAACGTACTTCCGATTCAATTAGGATCACTGATGTGTGACATACACACGTAAGATACCATAAACGGACCCTTAATACAACTAGTATGTGACATACTCACGTTAGATATCATAAACATACTTTTGATTCAATTAGGACCACTGACGTGTGACATACTCACCTTAGATACCATAAACATATTTCCGATTCAATTATAACTACTTACCTGTGACGTACTCACGTAGGATATCATAAACGGAACATTTGTGTAGATGAAATATGCCCTTTACCCAGTTATTATATAAATATAAAAAAGAAAAAAAAAACAAAATTCATTTCGGCTCCCCATGAATCCCAAACGATACTACTACTACTTCTACCCTTGCTTAATAATATGAAATGAAGGGGGAATGTACACGGCCAACTATGGCACAATCTTCAACACTTGACCGACATTCCACTGTCCCCTGCCCAGCTGATTCTGTCCTCTTTTGTCCTCTTTTTAACTGTGATTGTCACGCCTCTTTTTAACTGTGATTCTCACGCATTGCATGCATATGTGACGTTTTCTCTCTTTTTCTTTTGGAATGGAATATATTTCTTATTTTGTCTTCTTCTTTTCATACAATCGATTGATTTGCTTCCCCTTCATTTTCTTCTTCTTTACTTTCTCTATTATTATTATATTATAATTATAATATTATTGTTTCCTATATTTTCCTGGTTTATTGATTTCTTCTTCTTTTATTAAATTTATTTTTTGTTTCACCTTTCTTCTTTTTATTTTATTGAAAAAAAACTTATTTATTTATCCTATTACATAAGGTATGAATGGCCTTGATAATATATAAACTCATAATTGTTATTTTCCAGTTCTAACACCTTTAAACTTTACTTTGGGGATGTAAAAGGGCTTTTTAATATTATTAAATGACATGATTTAATGGGGATGTAAATTTTAATATTGTAAAACAATAATTTTGTCATTCAACTCATGTAAGATATTAGACACTAATCATTTAATTTTTTTAATCATGTGAATACCTCGTTTGTATGATTTCAAAATTTATTAATCATTTAATTTTCTAAATCTGTGTGAATACACCGATTATTTCCAACATTTTCTTAATTCATATTAATCATCTCTGATACGCATATCCTGAAGATTTTATTTGATTATCTCCCCTGAAGATTTTACTTTGATTATCTCCCCATTTCCCAATATTTCCCATATATATATATATATATATATATATATATATATATATATATATATATATATATATATATATATATATATATATATATATATATATACACAATTTTATTTTGATTATCTCCTCATTTCCCAAGTTTGTAAAAACCATACGATTCAAAAAAATAAAAAACGGGATATTGTAAGTAGCTTAAACTCGTGATGAAGATTGACACAAGCTTAAACTTGGGTAGGTAGGCAATATTTTTCAAACAAAAGATACGATTCTCAAAAAAAAAAAAAAAAAAAAAGGGATATTGTAAGTAGCTTAAACTCGTGATGAAGATTGACAAAGGCTTAAACTTGGGTAGGTAGGAAATTTTTTTTTCGAACAAAAGAAATTAAATAAATAGATAGAATAAACACGAACATAAAAAAACACCAGTTTCAGGACATCAACATAAAAAAAATCAAACTAAAAACAACAAAGTTTCAGACATGAACATTGACAAAAAACAAAGTTCCTCAAACAACAACAAAGTTTCTTAAAAAATAACATATAATGCGGTATGTAGGCAATCTTTTTCACCGACGACTCGTTCCAAACCTGGACAACTTGATTGATCTTCCTC
Source organism: Gentiana straminea (assembly GCA_036785695.1). Taxonomy (NCBI): domain Eukaryota; kingdom Viridiplantae; phylum Streptophyta; class Magnoliopsida; order Gentianales; family Gentianaceae; genus Gentiana; species Gentiana straminea. The sequence continues at coordinate 3,278,909 of JAVUPR010000464.1, read as the reverse complement.
TTGTAGGTCTTCATTGTCTCTTTCACATTTTCCAGCTCACAATCTCTTGATTCTACCTCCTCAACTAGCTTCATGTTGATGATTTCCGTCTCAAGAAAAAGTTCCCATCTCTGTGATAGCATGTCTTGTCTTAGTTCCTACAGTTGGTGCATGAATTTATTCCTCGTCCGTTTCTTCTCTTCCTTCAGTTGTTGCCTGAATACAATCCTCATCTGTTGCCTCTTTTCCTCCAGTACTTTCATGAATTCGTTCCTCTCCATGGCCATCCTTTTTCATTGATTTACTTTCTGATTTAGATTGTGATTTACGGTAGTTATAATCTCTGTATTTATCTAAGCATATATAAAGGGCTGGGTTGAATGTAGCATTACAAACTAGCAATTAAATGGATGCGGCCCGTGGCTTTTCAATAAGTAATAGTTACGTTATACTAGTAGTTATCGAAACCTTCCCTACAATTAAGGCGACCTTGGTAGTTGAAAATCATTCAAACGCTTCATATTCCCAATATTGAAATCAAATCCAGAACCGCTTTGTATTCACATTTTCTAAATCAAAACCAGAAGCCTTTTATTGTAATAAAAAAATCCATTTAAAAACCCTTCGTATAATTTTGTTGAAGAAATACATATAATTAATTAATTAATTAATCCATTCGAAACCCTTCAATTATATCACAACCCAATCAACTATGATTTTATTTGATTCTATCGTGATTATTCAATTTAACTATTGAATCTTTACTTATCCTATTATATCTATCAAAATCAAATATTGTATCGTGATTATTCGATTTAAGTCTCTATGCCACGTTTTTAAACATGAATCTTATCACTATTTTTTTAAATGTCAATTAAACGTGTGTAAACAATTATATGGTTTTATCACAAGTTACATATGGTTTAAACTTGATTCTGTAACAATTGTAGGGTTTATATCCTGATAAGGGTTTAAACTTATTATAGGGTTTAAACTTGATAATCAACTCCGAAGCTAAGGAAGAAATGAAGTACAATTACATAAACAACCAGAATTCTCAATGTTGAAGATACTAAATGTTGGCTATTATTCCATCATCTTGCCGTTTATTTGAATAACACACCTTAGTAGTTATGCCGAAATTCTTTAAGGCAAGGATATCATCAACAAGAAATCTACCATCTTCATTCTTAGATCCACGGCAATAACCCTAACAATAGAGAAAGAGTCAGATTCCACAACAACCTGAAGACACCATAGTCCTTAGCAATCCACAAAGCTTCTTTGATAGCCATCAATTCCCCTTGAAAGATGGAGTTTCTTCCCATAGAGCTCATGAATCCTTTAATCCATCTTCCATTACTGTCTCTGTAGACCCCACCAACAGCCACCTTGCCCTCACCATTCTCGTCAAACTTCATGCAGCTGGAATGAATGTTAACCTTAATCCAACCCTCAACAGGAGGTTCCCAAGCAATCCAATGAGGCTCCTTCACAACAAGTTAACACTTATTAGAACAACCCATGTTAATAAACTTTGAGAACAACCAAAAGAAAATGGATTTTAAAGAAGGCAGTATTTAAACCACTAACTTTAAGCGAATTAGATTATGTTTAAATTTCAAATGATTACAATTCAGAATCAAAGGATGATGATCAGAATGGAATTTAGGGAGATGGGTCACCTCATACTGATGAAACACGAGTCTCCATTCTACATTAGCCATAAATATATCAATCCTCCAAGTAAAGGCAGGTCCAGAGTAGCCCAAATCTATCAAGCTACAATTGCTAACATTCAAGTTGAAGTTAGCAATCCTAGAAAGATTATTCCAAAGATCAGCTTGTTCGTCTTTCTCAAAGATGTGTGCATGAATAACATTAGGATATGCTACATAACAGTTAATATCCAGCAAATCCGAATTCAAAAGGATCCAAATATCTCCAAAAGAGATTGTATGGAACCTATAAACCAATCTTGGCAATGACTTTAAGGGCTTTCTTGGCCTGGACTTTGTTTCAAAAAGGACTACCACTTCAGGTCTGTGATTAAGAAGCGGCTCTTTGATGTGTCTTCTGAATTCTTTAGAGCTAGCACCTCTGCAATTGCAAGTGAGGATCTTTATAATACCAGTGTGAGGAGAAAAGGATCTTCTCAAAAGAAGAAAAATTACTATGAATCATTTTTTCCAAGATTTTCAACTTGGGATCCTTCAGCCTTATTAATGATAGACTAACATTCCATATCTACATCATCTTCTTCCATTCTATGGCTATTGATCAGTCCTTCACAATATGCACATATTCCAACATCACACAAGACTCCACCTCCCCAACAAGATGTATATCTGAGTTTAGTTTGGTCTTGTGCTATAAAATTCTTTCTAGTCCCTTCAATAAGGATAAATGGACGATTTTTATTAAAACTCCCTTGTTGCTTTGTTTGAGGTTTAAAAGTGACTTGTCTCTACTCTTGATATTGAAAAATGTTGGATAAACGAGTCATGTTGTCGTGTTACCAGCTGGAGGATTCCTGGCCTAAAAAAGCAAACCTAAAAGGGCAAAAAGCTAATACCTAGAAAATGCTATTATGAAAAAAAAAAAAAAAAAAGGAAACCCAAGATACTAACTGTTGGTTATTATCACATCATCAAACCTTTTAAGATAGTTATACAACGATCTTGTTTCTTCTTTTGCTTTTTCACTAATTGCAAACCCTAATAAATTATAGCAATTTGCATGCAACAACTATAGGTATGGCGAACTACGTACATTATTATAAGAAGAAAAATTACTACGAATAGGAAAAAAGATTCATGGCCTACACCAAAACATTACCCTTGTTATGTGGGTATTTTAGGAATTTGATGAAGAACCATTTGGTCTAATTAATTAGTTATGCAACGATCTCGTTTTTCCTTCAGTTTTGTTATGAATTGCAAACCCCCCTCGTTTTTCTTCTATTTTTTTTATTAATTTCAAACCCACTCGATTCTTCTTCCAGTTTTTATTCATCGTAAATCCCCTCGTCTCTTATTCTACTTTTTTTATTAATTGCAAACCCTAATAAATTACTGTCATTTGCATGCAACAACTACATCTCAGGGACGAGGAACTACGTACATAATATCATTCAAACAAGCAATAAAAAATGGACGGATAATATTATAAATTATTTCAAGTTCATAACAAAATTTTATAACATAATAATATTATAAAAAAAAAAAACAAATTCGTAAATAAAGTGGGGTTTGGATGGGGGGGGATTACAAGCTATGTTGATTACAGGGTCTATGGTCCGAGAACTTTTTATTATTGTATTAGTAGTAGTGTATAACATACTCTCTATTTTTCTTGAACAAAAGACCTTATATCCTAGAGTTTGTTTTCGCTCGAACCCCAAATCCCACTCCATTTTTTTATTTTTTTTCCGGATTTTTTTTAGGGGCCAAAGAAACATTATTGTTCCCCGGTCCGAGAACTCATAACATACTCTCTTATTGGGAGAGTTTGGCATCCCCAACTCCATGCGAAATAAACATTATTGCACGAATGGCATCATGCACATGTACATGCACATCCCACTGCAATTTTGTAAGCATCATTGCACAGTCGTATCGAATCGTTGATTTTCTTTTTGACTATTTTGATGTTGTCATTGATATACGCCACTTCAACGTACATGGCTTCCGTCTCCCGTGTCATCCTTATTTTCAGTTGATCAATTTCATAATGACATTCATGTCTTTGGGCGTCCAATTTTCTTTGCAATTCTTCAATCTGGTTTCTTAAATCTGCACTCTCGTTACTATGCTTATCCATTTTCTTCTTCTACTTTTCTGATTTTTTTCTGATAGGAATTGTACGCATGTTGTTATACTACTATTTATAGCCCCATTTTATCTTTTTTAAAGGTGGTGGCGTCTCTTCGATTTACCCTACCATGAGACCCTTCAGATTCGTATCTCTTCGATTTACCCTAGCATGAGACCCTTCAGATTCATATTTACTTCGATTTACAAATTTATCTAACTCATATTTACTTTTTTTTTCAAATTAATCAATTTTCCAACAACTTTTATTGTATACAGGGTTTAATTCCAATTCTTACCCGCAACATCTCAAACTTGTATAATTGACCGAAACAATCTTGAACTTGTGTAACGTTAAACATAATAAATGAATACTTACTACTCAAACTTGTGTCATTTACCGAAACAATCTTGAACTTGTGTAACGTTAAACATAATAAATGAATTCATTATGAATTGTATAATTCTGTCGTATTCACTGTATCAAGTTCTTCATTTCATGGGTCAAATATTCTAAAAAATCATCATGTATAATGTTAAGCATCAACTTTACGCTGGAGCGTATCCAATAAAGCACACATTCTTTTGTTCTCTTCAACAATTTTTACCAATTCTTCACACATTCCTTGTTCTCTTCACTCACAGTAATTTTTACCAATTCTTTTAACTTTTCCTAATCAATGTTACACGTTGATTGCTTAGTTGCATTGTCATAAGTAGTTTCATCATCTTCAACTTCATCTTCCCGGAGCATCACAAAATAAGCTTTTTCCTTTTCAACTTCGGATGGAACCAACTTTCAAATTGCATCCATCTGCATTATCTACTACTCATAAATAATGTGAAAGATGCATGTACATACCAAACTTAAGATACAAATTAAACATCACTACCTCTCTCGAATCAAGAAAAATTTCAACTAGTGCAGAGTTGACCCTTTTTGCCATTCCCACCTTCATCATCCTTGGGAGAGCATTCTCGTCAACAATCTCTGAAAACTTCCTTAAAGAAGGAATCTCTTCAAGTGCCCAAACCTACGATGCATTTACATACAAGTGATTGACCAAACATAACCAAAAACTTTAACAAGCTATATATATATATATATATATATATATTATGAATTAAAACATCGGATCTGGCTTTTGCATACCTTCAAAGCATGCGGGAAACCATAGAAAGTATATACGACCGGGACCTTTTTGAAAACATCTCTTAGGTCCCTACTCAAAACATGGACAGTGGTTTCATAAGAATCATTTCCCCATGGATACTTATTGGAAGCATCCAAATCATCAACCAACTGAAAAATCCACCAATCCACCGCACGTTTCTCTTCTGATGCCCACACAACGTAACCCCAACTTGTAACGGTCTACAACATTCTTAGTGCTATTAAACTTTTGCCACACATGCTTCCTATACACTGACGCAAGGTTTTTAAAATACTTCTTAACTAATTTAGACTCTTTTCCTACACCTTTATTGACATTGCTATCACCGCCAACCAAAAAACCAATAACAAGCGCAAATTCTTCTACACTGAATCGTATCTTTTTGGCTCCCACTTTGAACCAAACAACATCTCGATTTACAGGGTTCGCCAACCTCTTATCAACTGATGTACTTCTGGTTGTCTTGCAGATCCTTCAAATTGATTAAATGTCCAAAACAAGATTGTTCCAACTTTGCTTTGTGCTTGGTGTCAAGCTTTTGATAAACTTTATTTGCTCTACCAATTTGACATTGGTTTGCAATTTCACATGTTGCAATCCTATCTTGTGCGCTAAGTGCATAAACCAACGCCATTTTTCAACCAATTTTCTATAACCAACAAAAAATAAACAAAAGGTATCAATCAAATTAATGAACAAATAAATTTGAATATAGTTGAAGCAAATAAGAAATTTCAATTCAATGCCAAAAATTAATAACACATCACCACCATTGTTTAAGCTAACAAATCATTCAACACCACAAAATTTAACTAATCGCACCCACAATCATACATGCTCATACCAATAAGCGTGATTTATAACCCATAAAATCGTACATTTTGCAAATTTGCTCGAAGCTTCCGGTCAGCTTCTTCTAGTTCCTGTTCTTGGCCGATCAGCTTCCTCAACTACCGGTGAGTGTTGGAGAATAGGGAATGTTGAAGAATTTTGATGATCGAGGTTCGAATCTGTGTTACTCCTTCGATATGAGAGGTGAAGTTGGAGCGGTGATTTTGTGTTGTCTTCGGAGAGTAAATGTTTTTTAGTCAATCGAAGAGTAAATGTTGGGTGGATGAAATAGATGAAGGTTGGGGATTAATGGGAAAAATAGAGAATTGCTCAAGGAATTGAAGATTTTCGAGGGGGATATTTCTGTCTTTGCATTGTTTTATTAGGTTTTTCGGCTTTTTCATTTTTTTTAAATAGATTTTGTGTCATTTCTGTCTTTGCACTGTTTTATAAGGTTTTTCTTGTTTTATAAGGTTTTTCTGCTTCTTCATTTTTTTTAATAGATTTTGTGTCAAAGCTCGTTTTTACAAAGACAAATTCCCGGAAGCTTAAACGTGTCATTCTCCTTTTTAAACCGGCGAGTTAGATAGGTGATCGGAGCAGGCGAAGAAAGAATGCCGTTAGGGAAGTATTACTGCGATTATTGCGACAAGGACTTCCAGGACACACCCACCGCCCGGAAGCGCCACCTCCAAGGCGCTCTTCACCAGAGGGCAAAAGCTCTCTGGTACGACTCCTTCCGATGTCTGTTTTTTCTTCCCATTTTTCTTCTATCTAACACTTGCTTCAATTCATTCTTTGATATACTACTTTCGCGTCATTTTTCATCAGCTTTTTTTTTTTTTTGTTGGCAGATGCAAATCAGGTTCCTGATCCTGAACTTTTGGGGAAAAAGGGCTTGTGCAATCGGTTTGTCCGGACGGTACTTGCCTATATTTCTAGGAAATTTATTTTGGGAACGGCTTGTGAATATTATTACATTCTAATTGATTTCCTGACCCTCACCCTTTGATTGCTTGGGTTGGATATGTCCTTATGGTTTAACATTATTCTTGCAAGGGTTCATGCCCATATGGACATTCTTGCAAATACTATCATCCCAAGATGAATGTTGAGAATCAGAATGTCCAAAGAATCTCAGGTATTTTCTTTTTACTGAGGCACCCTTTTCCTGGAATGATCTCTTATATACAATGGATTGAGTTTCTCATAAAGCTGTTGTAAACCTGTCACTGGTTCTAATGTTACATTTCTTATAATGGCTAACCGATATATCAACATTGGTTTTAGTTGAAAAAATTGGCCTAATTAACTTATTGTTGGTGTGTTTCTGCTAGTGGTGATGTGTGTTTGCCTGAATGTTGATTGATACAGCCGTATGCTTATAGTTGTTATCTTTTCTAGTTTCTACTTTATGATATATGTTCTTTGACTCTGAGAATATCTTTTGCCTTTCTAGAAGACAAATGTAACGGGATTTCCGTGTTTTGCACATTATCTGTCTATGGAGTCCTATCCTGTTCACATTTATTGTAAGTCACGGATCTTTTGGAGCACCCCAGTATTAGGTCATTTGTTGACTAGAGGAATAATGGTCTTACAAAAGATGTAATCTCATTCAGAGAGTGAGGTAGGCGAGGAGTACTTATTATGAAGAAATTATGCAAGTATTTACTGGAAGTAGTGCAGTGGTTCAGCAGACTTTGCTTTTCTAATTCTTCCCCTTTTTGTTGGATCTCAATCTTTAAACAAGAATAGTGGCTATGAACATATTCATGTAGAGCAGAGCGACTATGCATACGCCAATAAGTATATAAACTTTTGTATATAAGTAGTTGGCTTGCCGTTGGTGCCTGAAAGCATGAAGCCACCTGGCAAATAAGTATACAGCGCTCCTTAGATAAGAACAAAGAGTCTCACTGTCTCTTCTGCCATACAATCTGTAGGCCGGGGGGAGGGGGGAGGGGGGGAGGGGGAGGGTTGGTTGGGGTAAGAGGGATGTGTTGAGTTATATGCCATCAAGACATGTTTATGGAGTTGTTGAAAGTCTGTATGCATCATCCAACTCTCTTTCTTTGGTAGATAAGGAACTGTTTTATAGGGCGTAAAATGTCACCCAGTCTGCATTATTTGTATGTTGATTTCTTGTTCAGGGACATTGAATAGTGTTCATTCACAAAATCTTGCTCTTCCAGGGAGAGAGGGAAATCAGCAAGTTTCTTTTTCAGGCACGTTTTATTGTTCCCAGTCCCACCAGCTGAAAGTGTTCTTATGACAAAAATGGGTTCTCATCAAGTTTATTATTTGTTGTTACAGCAACCCACTTTATGGGTGAGGACATGGGGAACTCATGGGGCAATCTACCTCCATCCTTAAGGCCCCCTCCAGAGGGTGGATATCCTCCACTACCTTTTCTTGACTGGGGATAGGTCTGTTCCTCTGCTATATCTGTCTTATTCTTGAATCGGAAGGATGACAGTTGCAAGCACATATAATATGTGAAATTTATTTTCTACCTCTATGTAATGCTAGATAAACCAAGTGCCCTAAATGTGTAGACGAATTGGGTAGTTTGTTTTAACGATTTTCGTCAGCATTGTATCTCATTATAGCACCTCATTACAAAAAGCATGCAAACTTGCGGTTATGCATATACTGATCTTTAATATTTATTAGCATATTGTGATGAACGCGGATGGGCTTGGGCACCCACTGTTTGATCGCGGATGGGCTTGCGCACCCACTGTGTTAAATAAAGTTAAATTAAAAAAGGGAAATCTCAGTTTGTTAACTGCTCTATCATCACATGCCCTTATATTGCATCTTCAACCTTTAGGAATATTTTGCATGTGGAAGTGTTGAATAGTAGGAGAAAAAAAGAAGATTCAATCTCAAGATAACTGCTGCGTGTATATATATTTTGTTATGAAGTAAGCGTATGGATAATGTTTAGTTTCTTTTGTTGTGTTTCAACATGGTGAAAAATAAAAGGCAAAACTCACAAACAAAATGCACATGGCTGCCAAGATGAGTATATCAATATTTATACTCGAGTTACTTAGATTCCTTGCTGTTGCCAACTGATCCAATACGTAAGAGCCATCTGGAAGCCTTTGGCATTTGCAGTTCATTTCACAATCCTTTGTGTTGCAGTAGAAACTAATTGAAGTCAGAGCACTCAAAGCATATTGGAAAGGGTTGCTCCAGTACATCCACCTGTAGAACTTGATGTCAGAAAGAACAACGACTACACCAGAAGCTGACACCCATAGAGATGTTACAATCGAGACGAAAAATGCTGCTAAGATTGGCATTGGTGCTAGGAAAGTGACCATCATTCCAAAATAAGTCAGGCATATGGTGAACACAAAGAGCACAAACCAATAATACAGAAACTCTGTTAGCGATCTTGTTGCAATTCCTGCTAAGCCATTTCCAATTCCTGCCATAACTAGACATGCAAAAAAGAAACATGGAATCTCACCTACAACCCAAGATATAGGATAGAAAACTGGAAGATACATTCTTGCTCTTCTTTCTCTCAGACCAGTCTATCTGTGCCAATCTGTGGGATGACATTGTTAGCTGAGATCACTCCAATCAGAATGACTTGCATGTATATGTATAGAGATCTTGATGTGACACCAAACAGATCTTTGTATTCTATCTGGAAGTATAAGGAACCCATTAAGAAACCAATCAACATACACACTGTAAGTCTACCGTATGTATATTGCACATTCCCCCAGAAGAATCTTTGTGTTCTTAAGAGAACTAAAGCCGCTTGACGAGTGTATGGTGCTAGGTATGTGAAATATAGATCTTTCTGTTCTCTACCATTGTATAGATTCTTTATGGTGCTGATCTTTTTGTTGATCTGCTCATGAAGGGAACTGACTTTATATGTTTTTGCAAAGTTTAGGGATAGCATTCCCTGACTTTTAATTCCTTGGCCAAGAAGTTCCATCACAAAGCTGATAGGATTTTCTCCAATAAGATGCTTTGGGGACCTGGGAAGCGATGAGAAGTAACTGATGAGATCTGTACAGTTTGCTCCTGTGGGCCCAAAATATGCTTGTTCTCCTGCTCTTGTTAGAATCAGAGTATGGTCAAAGAATACAAGAGAACGGACATTAGGATGTGTTAGGGTAGCTATAATGTTCATCCCTGAAGCTGACAATTGTGAGAATATTTAAGATATTCAAAATCCCTATGCTATCTAGGCCATATATTGGTTCTTCTAGGAAGAGCATACTTGGGTTTGCAGCAAGTTCAACTGCAATTGTCATTTTCTTGGCAATCTCGAAAGTTTTACCTGTTGCATCGCGAAGGGAACCGACAAGTTGATTTGCATACGCCAATAGATCAAGTTTGGCTAGAATCAGCTCAACATGGACACGGCGGCCTCTGGAATCAATTTCTTTTTTTAAGTCGAAGTGCAGCGCTGAATTGGAGAGATTCACTGACAGATAGGAAGGGCTGGTGTGCATCAAGTTTCTCAGCATAGCCTATTAGTTGGAGGAAAGTATCTCCAGGTTTCATTCCATTTGCCCTAATATCACCGTGTAAATCAGAACTTATAGGTACCCTTCCAGCCAAGCATTTTAGTAGTGTGGACTTGGTTGCCTGTGATCCACCTAATACGGCTAGCATGTTCCCGGGGTTACAGTAGCCGGTTATATAATTGAAAATAGTTGTAGTTTCATTTGTTTCCTCGTTGAACCTATCATATGAAAAAAGAAATGTTTGTGAAGTCGTAAATAGGCGTGTATTCGATAAAGATAGATGATATGGACAAAATCAACAATATTTCTGCAGATTTTGTGAACCCTTTGTTTTATGGTAGAATAGTTGGATTTATGGCTAGCATGTTCCCGGGGTTACGGTAGCCGGTGATATAATTGAAAATAGTTGTTGTTTCATTTGTTTCCTCGTTGAACCTATCATATGAAAAAAGAAATGTTTGTGAAGTCGTAAATAGGCGTGTATTTGATAAAGATAGATGGTATGGACAAAATCAACAATATTTCTGCAGATTTTGTGAACCCTTTGTTTTATGGTAGAATAGTTGGATTTAAGGTGGAAGTCAAACGACTGATTACATAACTTACATGTTGAATGATAGATCTTCAAATACCAGCGACACTGGCTCTACTGAAAGTCTCAATCCACATTGTCCCATATCAATATGAAAATCTTCCATCCATCTGTCAAGTCTTCCCTCGCCTCTAGTTCTGTAAGGACTTGAGGCAAGATTTTCCTCTCTGACGCCTGTTTTCTCACTATCACCTGTGTTTGCACTTAACTTATAAACATTGCCCTCCTGACTAACAACTGACGATGTGTCACTCTCGTCCCGGCTGAAATTTCTTATTGTTGGGCTGCTTTTGAGATGTGGCAGGGATCGATTTGTGCTTGGGAATTCTAGTGTTTTGAGGCCTAATAGAACCATCATGATCACAAGTAGTGTCCATCCAACTACTATGACATAGGGAAGATAAGGTCTCAAGGAATCTTGGTAGAGCTCATTGAACACCAAATAGGCTTTCCCTACCGTCATTGATGGGAGCTGGTCACAGAAAGGAAGATGGCCTTGATGCTTGGAGCATTGATCAGAATAATTCTGAAATTGAAGCCTGCAATATGATACATTGGCCCAGTGAATTGGGTTTATGTAAGTAAACCATTTCCAGTAGGTCGGAATTTTTTATGGATAGATCACAAAACCGCTAAATAGCAGGAGAATTGATACCAGTAGACCTGAAAGATTAAGCAAAAAAACATTATATGGTGAAAGAAATCTTCGTTAATGTTACTCAGGGAACCTTTCATTCAACTTGATAAGCTTATAAATAACGAGTGGGTATGCCTTGTTTGGGGTAATTGAATCACAGTACAGTGGACAATTTCCAGTTATCCTTCTTAGTTTGCTTACAGAAAGAAGTATGTTCTTTGTTTCATTTTTTTCATGGATTCGGGACGGAAAAACAACCTTTATAGGATTATAAGGTAGATTATGGTAGACATAAATGTCCCGCCCTTCCCCATACCCCGGATAGGCTGGAACCTGGATGCTTTTGTACATCGAACTGCTCTTTATTCTTTCAGCAAAGACACGTGTTTATGACCTTGAATCTTGATATTCCCATGTTGACATATTTATTGACATAAATTATTTGATCCAAGTAACTGTTCTCATGCGTAATTTAGAAAGTCCTTGTTTTGTGTGGTGAATCTGGTATACCTGCAAGAGCATTCCCGACTTCTGGCAATGAAGAGATGACACTAAGAAAGAAGAACACCGAAGAATCAAAATATGCCACTAAAAATAGTAGAAACAGGTACTCAAAGAAACCTGCCACACTCCCAGTCATTCCCACCAAGAAAAAGATGCAGATAGTATATACTGTAGCCTGCAATATAACACTCTGTGGTGAGATCTAGTTGTTCATTGATATTACTCTATGCAACATAATGAGTTGGAGTACGTACTTCTACCAGGGTCTGTGGAATATTGACTATGGCATGGGCAGCTACGTATGAAGAAGTTCGAAAGAAATTTTGTGCCTTATGCTTGTAGAAGATAGGTCGTTGAAGCATATATAACAGGAGTTGTACCAAGTTTAGGAGCATTATACTCATTGTTGATACAAACCCTAGTGCTCTGATTGAGTTCATTTTCCGTGGGTCATATTGACCTCCTAGTTGGTAAAATAGAGTTCCTGTAAACAACCCAAGTACAGTTGCCTGCCAATCAAAATGCAACTCAATTTTGTTAGACATGCTGCACAACTTAATTGATTACATTTATTTGGTATTTTTGACAAGAGACTAGTTTGACCTGTAGTAGCCGTAGTACCAGCAGAACACGGAGTCTCTTAGTGATTTTCTTTTGCCGATCTACTAAAGTTTTTGTAGATTTCCACCATGTCTGTGAGAAAGTCCTTTGAGATTCCTTCCATTTATGTAAATTGCCTTCCTCCTGCATGAAAATACATTTTTATTTTCTATTCTAGAGCTTTTCTTGTGTTTCATTTGGGAGTTCCCTTCACTTTCCATAGCTTACGCATTGGTTTCTTTCCTTCTCTTTGTTCTGTCATGCGTGTTCTTTTAGGCAAGTGACTAAGTTTACCTTTTCCTCAGAGCGTTCCACTTGAATCCGTATTTGCCCCTCGGTCTTCTTTAAGGTAGAGTAAGCACGAGACACATGCTCATGCTTGGCCCTTTGAGATCCCAGGGCAAGGTACCTTTTCCTCAGAGCGTTCCACTTGAATCCGTATTTGCCCCTCGGTCTTCTTTAAGGTAGAGTAAGCACGAGACACATGCTCATGCTTGGCCCTTTGAGATCCCAGGGCAAGGTAGATTGATTCTTCACGGTTGATGGACATTGCTGTTACCACATCTCCAACCTGAACTTTCCCTGTGCTTTCAATTCCTCCTGAATTAGAAACTTTGGTGGAGATCTTGGTTATTTCCAATTCTGCAGCCAAACATATAATCTCATCTCAGGCTTTCTTATATTATTTCCAGAACTCATTTATATTCAGTGTTGGCAGGCATGTTTTTACCTGTCTCCGTTCTTGGCTCGGCTATCCTTGAAGGATTGTAACTGGATGACGGTGTTCTAATAGAAAGGCCTAGACCAGGCTCGCTTTCCACCCAGTATGTGTGCTTCACTTGATCACCTTTGACAATCCTGATAATGTCTTTGTAATGGTCTGATGCCCTGTAGCATTTTATTAATTCGTCTATGGACAAATTACTTGCTCCTGGTGCCCTGTATTGGGAACCAAATCCGGCTACTATATCTTCCAGAAATTCTGCAGATTCCACATAAGTTGGCTTTGTGTATCTGCAAATTTTGAATGTGGCGGCATTTTACTTTTAAATAGAGCTATGAATCACCCCTTGGAAGTGTGCATATTGTATCACATTTTATTTAGTATTTATATTGAATATGAGCATCACTTACCCGAGTTTGTAGAAGTAAGGAATCACAACTTAGCGAGGCCCTTGGAATATTACTTGACCACTGCCAAGAAGTATAATCCTATCAAAGAGATAAAAAATCTCTTGTGATATTTGTGTGCGTGACATAATTGCAGATGATTGTTGAATCCTGCTAACTGTCCGTATGGTATTCACCAGGTGGTACGTGACTGCTGTATCAGATCCTGAAAGTGGTTGATCATAGAGCATCACTGGATATGTCCCCAGAGCTAATGCAGCTATTGTCAGCTTCTGGTTGTCGATATCTGATATGGATTCTCCAGCAAGTTTGTCTTCAATGCTTTTCAAGTCTAAAATTTCCAATATGTATTCCAAGAATGGATCTTGCCCCTCTACCAGTGCCTGTGCATAGAATTTTCTCATTTGCGGGGTGAAGTTCTCTGGACGTAGTGTTTGACTGGCAATCCCTTGCAAACTCCAGAGTCTCTTTGACTTTTAGAAATGGAATGTGTCTGCCATTTTTAAAGAGTACTATAAATGAGTCACTGTTTGTTTAATGGATGTTTCAAGATTTCTACTGCTTAAATTATTTCTTATTTATGCTTATTATTATTATAATAGATGCATTCGAGGCGGCTTGACGTGATATATGTTGCAGATAATCATACTTGTCAAGCTGGCCACAGATGTAAGCGATTATTCTGCTGAGATTAACTTCAGCTGCATGCTTGTTGTTGTACATTACCACTCCATCCAGTTGTGCATTCTTGGTTTCCGCTCTTCCTGCTAGTACTTTTAGTAGAGTGCTCTTTCCACAGCCTGCAGCGTCAGGTTAGTAATCTGTCAGAATCCAATTTCATTTCTCTTTTGGAGATTAGTTTTGTTTTCATGAAATACATACTAAAAGAATTTTCATGAATGAGTAAAAATGTCATACCTGGAGGACCGAGTAAAAGTGTCATTGATCCAGGCATAATATAACCATCAATACCCTTGAGTATGTCTTGCCACACATAATCCTCCTCTCTGAGTAATTTTTTAAAGAATTTTTTACGGGAATTTCTTCTTCAAAAATTCAAATTTCTTTCTGATTAATGGCTGGTTCCACTGCAACTAGTGCAACCACTGATTCTTCTATTACTGAAAATCCTATAAATTTTGGTGAGCTTCAAAACATTCATGCTGCTTACAAGCTGAATGGGAAAAACTATCTGAAATGGTCACAATTTGTCAGAACCTTCTTGAAAGGTACAGGCAAACTGAGCCATCTTTTAGGGACTGGTCCAGCAAGGGATGATCCCAGGTTTGATAGCTGGGATGAAAAGGACTCAATGGTGATGTCATGGCTCTGGAATTCTATGACTCCAGAAATCAGTGACCCCTACATGTTTCTTGAAACAACTAAGGAAATCTCGGGACACGACCAGCGACCATACTCCAAGGTGAATGATGCTGCTCAAATCTATGAGATAAGAGCAAAGATTCAAAACACCAAACAAGGTAACAAATCCATCACTGAGTATTCCAATCTTCTGCAAGGTATGTGGCAAGAACTTGATCATTATCAGTGCATTCAAATGAAAGATAAAGATGATGCTGCCACCTTGAGAAGGATGATGGGGTTGTGTAAAACATCCCACAAATTTATTTCCAAATGTTTCGTATTCGTTGCTAGGAACTTTAAACTTCCTCGAGTACTGTACGTCATAAAACCGGATTACCTGCATCAATGAAGAAATAAGTCAAGCTTGCTGTTGAAACTACTAATGGATTTTTACTTTCTTGCACATTTGGTCACAATTGAATTTATAAACAGGCGTATCTACTCGTAATTTGATACACCAAGTAATAAGCAAGAACATTTCTCTCTTGTTCTCCTATTTCTTGTACCTGATGAGGAATGGGAGGAGTGACTTGTGCAACATTTCTGAGATAAGTGACAAAGCCATCTTTCATCAAGTATTCCATTCCCAGTAGCTCTATGCTCTTCTTTGTCGTCCCCGATGCTTCATCATCATCATCATTGCTTAAATTATTCGCCTTTGAATCTCTTGTAAAAACCGTTGTCTTTATTTCATCTCTTAATCCATGCTTCTTCATGGCCTCGTACATGTTGATAGCGATCGACTTTGCAGTTTTTGGTGACGCCGTCTCTATCTTCCTTCTGATATCCGGTGTTGTGTTTCCCGAGTACTGGAATGGCATCATCATGCTCATGCTCATGCTCGTGCTCGATCTCGAGGCCGCCTCGTGAATATCCGCCACGCTAACAAAAGAGGTTATGTTGCTGCTGCATGACAATCGTTGTGAAGACGAGAATGAAAGCGATTCTTCTTTTTCAAATGATTCTTGGTTTCCTGCTGGACACCACCGTGTTGAGTTATTATGTGGTGAGGCTTGAGGAGTATTTTTTGGCATTTTTTGTTTTGATGTTCCCCGGTATATGTTGGCTTCAACTTTCGGGCCAAGTTGCTGTATATATACAACTTTAAGCTTTAAATAATTATATACTCCTACTCCTCCGTCCCGTTTTATTTGTCGTTTTCTTTTTGGTTTCTCCCAAAATAAGTGTCCAATTTGTGCATTAATTATCAAATTTATTCAAATGCCCTTCTCTCTACATTATTTACAATAAAAACTGTGTAGCATTAAATGCTTCAACAAGTCTTTGAATACTACCTCCGTCCTATAAAAAGTGTCCATTTTTTATGGTGCATACAAATTAAGAAAATAATTAATGTGTTGTATTTTAACTTTAAGTGCTAATAGACATGTATGCCCTCATCAGATAATAAATGTTCTTTTGGAATATGAAATGAATAGGTAAACATTAAATGTTATTTGGAAAAATTACATTAAATGATGTATTGGTATTCTAAATGGATACATTTTATGGGACAATAAATTTTTTAAAAATTAGACATTTTTTATAGGACGGAGGTAGTAGTTGATTTGACCTTCTTTTGTGTTTGTTTCCAAATATAGGACTGTTCCCCTAAAAAATAAAATATTACGACTGTTAATTAAGTCTGTCCTTGAAGTAGATAGTACCTACCCATAAATATGGGAGTAAACTTTATCAAATAATTAGTGCTAAAGGGCGGCGAGCTCAGAATGTGAAACGCAGCTAGCGATTTGCGGGATAAATGCCAAATGGAGAGAAGCATGCTTCATATACTCTTTCATGAGACGCCTAAAATAATATTCGGCTCCGACCTTAAATTTTAACAGGGACATCCATATACTCATTGATATTTTATTATTATTGTTATTATCATCATCATCATTATTATTATTATTTTACTCTTCGGGAGGCTCTTTTTGTTGTCCAAAAAGACGAGTGATAACTGAGAAATTGTATTTTCAGGTAACACCTCTTATTTCATATCAGGTCAGGTCAGACCTGGAATTTTTTTTTAAGTCGCCCGTGCAATTATTACAAAAGAGCCCGTGTAAATTGGCACGGGCCCGTTGAAAATTCCCACGCCCTGGTGCAAATCCCCCTGTTGCATTCCCCACACGCCCGTTGCATTTTTTGTAACAATTGCACGAGCGACCTAGAAATAAATTTCAGGTCTGATCCGACCTGACATGAAATAAGAGGTGTTAAAGTGACCTGAAAATACAATTTCTCGTGATAACTCTACTTGAACTCGTCTTTTTCTACTTTTTTTTTTTGGGGTACATAACGAGGTCCGACGACTTGGGGAAGGGGAAATTAAGAGGATTACTCCCGATGTAAATAAAGCTCACGAAAATCTTCCTCCAGCAAGGTCTAAGCTGAGCTGGGGGCCTCCTCCATACTCGATTGACACACCAAAGGATCTCTGATGTCCTAGTCTTGCCTGAGCCAATCATAGTGCAGATGACCCCTATAATTGCTAGGCTCTTCTCATGCTTGCTTCGACTGTTGATGGCTAATACCGCATCGATCAAGAGAAGTAGCCTTAATTTGGTGGCTTTGATGAGCTTAATTGAACTTGTGGCTTTGATGATCGAGCTTGCTGTTTTCTCCTCAGACTTAATTTGGTTTTTCATAATGAGCCCTCATATGCCCCCCTCCAAGAGCTTTACCGGATTCAAATGTTTTCGGACAGTGACAACATTTATGCATCTGCTTCAGGTTCTTCTTGAGAAATTAGAATCAATGTATTTGCTGCCATATACTCTTCTGTTGAATGTCCCCTCCGTGGCACCATGTCCATGTCCAGGTAAGAGAGCACCTTTTTTGATTCAAATGTAAGAGAGAACCTGGAGCTGGAAGTTGAGGTTTTTACCATTATGTTTCTTGCATGAGAAAATTATAAGCATATTTAAATTAAGAAAATTGGCTAAAAAAGGAAGTCATATACCACTACTGCTAGTATCGTGCGTGCGGTGTGTACGAACCCTTACAATATTTCTAGTAGACGAAAACTACTTTGAAAAATAAAGGATAACTACGAACTACTGCTAAATTACAAGAAAAAAATATATGTCAATGCTATCTTGCTTCCATCGTGACGGTTAAGACATTTTCAGAAACTTGATTTGGTCTGTCCAATACATAATCGGTTGTCTTTGCTTCAGGTAAAAGAAATCTAGACGTTTTCTTTCCCGTAAAAAAAACCGTTTGCTTTGGACTTGGTAGATCTGCATTTTCATTATTAAGCATGTAGATAACATCTGACATGGATGGTCTGTCATATGCGTTTTCTTGCACTTATAAAAGACCAATTTGAATGGCTGTAAGTAATTATTTTACATCAAAAGATTCACCGAGTGCTTTGTCCTTCAACTCTAATGATGCATGTCATTTCCATAGCTCCCATGCCTAAACATTATACAACAATCACATTAAATATTTTTCTCAAATATCTTGATTGATAACTTTTACATAAGTTGTAGGGAAGATTTTCAAACAAACTTACGTATCCCAGAAGGTTGAGTTGTCCGTCACTGTCAGGATTATAGAAGCTTGAATTCTTCTTACCACTTATGATCTCAAGGATTAACACCTAATAAATGAATACACTAGACTTGGTTAAAAAGTTCCTTCCATGGCATACTCAGGAGCCATGTGTTCGCTGCACATGAAACTTCAAAATTATTTTGTTTCTTTCAAACATTTTTGCTCAAACATTAAGTAGATTTTTTCTTTAAATTAAGTGGATAAAAAAGATGAGTGATTCCAGTTTCAGTGTTTAAAAGTTACAGAAAACTTACTATGTTCCCACAACTCTATTTGTCACTCCTTCCGTCTCATCCTGCTTGACAATTCTGGCCAATCTAAAATCTACGATCTTCGGATTCATATTTTCATCCAACAGATTACTTGCTTTCAGATCTCTAGTGTATTACTTCCATTTTTTTTTTTTTTTTTTTTTTGAAACTCAGTAATTTTATTAAAAGAAAAACTGAAGTTTACATGGCCAACCCCTGACCTCACCACCAAGAAAAATTGCGTCATCAATACATGTTCATCACCTCCTTAAAACCTTAGTCCGGAAAACCCTTGTGGGAAAACCCGGGTGCTAAGGAAAGAGTGTGATCCCCCATGTATTGGTATGAAAACTAAAGCAAAGAACAGTAGGTATCAAAACCAAACAAAAACAAAAACTAATGACTGTCTGTATAAGTGTGCTCTCAGCTGCAAGGTCCACCAGGCAATGATCCATATCCTTCTAGGGCAACTTATGTTCCAGTTCTGGCACCTACAAGAGGGGTCAAGAAGCTGCAGCATCCAGTTTTCAGGAAAATTAAACCACAAAATCCAAAAAGAGAGAAACAACCTGTTTGCACCCCTCAGCTCAGTGAAGGGTGCTTCCAAGGTTGCTTTGCCTTGCCTTATAGGCTCACTTCTATCACAGATAAGATCCTCAAGCCTGCAACACATAATAACTCCACAAAGTAGCAGCAGCAAAAACTTCAAGAACCAGAAAGGACAGAGATGAAAAATGGTAGAAAACCACCTGCTTGCACCCTTCATCACAATGAAGGGTGTTTCCAAAGGAGTCCAGCTGCATATATTCATCTGATTGTAGTTCTGATAATTGGGATTTGAAGATTATCCCTCTTTATTAACTTTCCAAGCTCAGCATCAAGGTGTGCATCTATGATCCCAGAATTTTGAGTAGTGCTGCCAATTTTTGCAAGATAATCAGCAGGGGCATTAGCTTCCCTGTAAATATGCTGGATCTGATATCTTTGGATAGAGACAAGATGTTGTATAATCTCCACATCCTGTTGATATTTCCAAGGGACCTGGTACTTGCCTTTAATCATATGCTCTAAGGATTGAGAATCAGTCTCAATAGTAACATCCTGAAGCTGTAGTTGGATACATAATTTAATACCAGAAAGCATGGCAGAGATTTCAGCTTGCATATTAGTGTCAATACCATAAGCTTCATAACCAGCTTTGAGAACCTGACCAAGATGATTCCTAATAATGAATCCCCCACCTGCAATACCTGGGTTGCCAATGGAAGACCCGTCTGTATTAAGTTTATAGCTGTAAGCCTGAGGGAGATGCCACTGGACTGGTATATGAGAAATTGAGATTTTGTGAGTGAAATGTTTGAGAATGCCAGCTTGAACCAGGACATCATCTTGATCATTAGACCTTATAATTTGCATATTACCACATATCAAGTGCAGATTATCCAGAATAGCAAAGATGATGGCATTATTATCAATCAGAGTGTCCTCAAAATACAGCTTATTTCTAGTTTTCCAAATTTCCCAACAGATCAAGCAGGGTAATAAAGGGAAGATTTTACATATAGCACCCTTTAGCTGTGGATTGAACCATTTGAGAAGATTTTGATGCAAGGTAAAAGAACCATGACCCCACTGTAAGATGCTTTGAAAGTGTCTCCAAATCTGTTGTGTTTTTTCACAGCTCCAAAACACATGCTCCATAGTTTCTTCTTCATGACAGAACATACATTTAAAAGGGGTATTACTTTCATTTAAGAGTATTTATGAAGGTAAAACAATCATTGTGCAACGCCTTCAATAATGTTGAATCGTATGTGCCAATCTATTTTTTTTTTCTTTTTTATCTTCAGCTGTCAAAATAATTGTTGGATGACATTAAAAAGAATTAAGTGATAAAAATGAAGGGAAGGATGTTTTCATCTACAAAATTTCCCAATTAACATGACAATGAAAGATGAAACGAGTAGGAATCCAATAAGAAAGAAATTCAAGCTTCTTGATCTGGTTGCCCTAGTAAAGATGATAAGATCATCAACATACAGAGAGTGAGTACTAGGAGTAACCAGTTGGTGTAGGATAAATATTTGCTACAGGGGTCATAATCTTCTTGATCCTCTAGATATTGCTTCAGCTACCAAGATAAACAGATAAGGTGAAAGGGGATCCCCTTGCTTGATACCTCTAGATGAGGGAAAGAAACCAACAGGAGATCCATTCAGAATTATTGAAAACAACTTCCATAAAGGTTATTCATGACCAATTATAGGGGCTTCCCTAGCTATTAAAGAAATTATAGTAAATCCAACAGATCTGGGCGCGCAGCCTTGTTCCATAGAAAAAGTCTTGAACATCATTGAACACATCAACCTGAATAATATGCCAACATACACCACTTTTACATGTACACCACACAAATTGACTTTCTGAAAGTGGATCCTTGAGTTAAGAATCGACTTAAACAGTCGAATGTGAGAATCAATATTCAAAAAGTCAATTATTGGCTCAGGAATCGATTTTCAGAAGATCGATGCAGGGTAGTTTTGATGCGGTGTACCGGTAGAATCGTTAGGGTGAAAATAAATGCTTGATTAAGTATAACATGTTTATTTTATATCGAATCGTTACCGAATTTGGCATCAACCGTGAGATAGTATCAAATGATGGGGGATATTGATCATTGAAGACATTCATTTGCATCATATTCTCTTAACATATTTTGAATACGAATTTTAACAATTTAAAGAATATGTATCCAAGATGAAATTTATCAGATTCTCTATTTTACATAATCCGGTAATTATAAAAGAAAATTTACAAAATCTGTGTTAATGCGATAGATATACATATTATCAGTTTTAAATACAAATTTTAATAATTTAAAGAATCTATATCTAAGATAAAATTCTTCAGATTCTCTATTTTACATAATCCGATAGAGATTAAAGAAAATTTACAGGATTTCTGTATTAATGTGATAGATGTAAAGTAAATTTTACGAAATATGTATTGTACATTAAAAAAAAAAAAAAGAATAAAATATCTGCTGCATGTGTTGTCTTTTCTTGATTTGAAATTAAAATCGCTAAAATACCGATTTTAAATGATACGGTTCCTTAAAAAAAAAAAAAAAATGATTTACGGTATCCATCGCATGTATTCTTATCCTGAATGATGAAAAATGGAGCACATAAAGGGAATTACTAAGTGAGTCTGCTAATTCAGTTACAAATATATAATGTATAATTTGTTATCACACCAAGAATGTATAATTTACTAATTGATCAGTGGCCCACACAGAGATAAATGGAATTATCACACTGAAGTGTACATATCCCTCTTTAATAGTACTATACTATGTATCATCCAATTTTAATGTTTTAAACTGTAATAAGAAAACTGGATTTCCAGAGTAAACTAAAATCACTTCAACTCCAAACTGCAAGCAACAACAAAATTATGAAGAAAAAAGAAAAGAAAAGAAAAAAATGCAACTCTTTTGAATGCTGATATGTTTTTGAAATGAAATTACCTCCCCAAAAAGGGGAAAATACATCAAACACACTGGTGGGTGCATCATTTAGCAACCAAGAAAAACAAGCTGTTTATTATTTGAATCATCACCAAAGTGAGAACAGTCCGGTCTGTTCTCGAGTCTCTCGGGCGACATAAACACGCAATACGCATCAACAAAAGATGCAATGAACCCTCCCCCTCCCCCTCCCCCCTCCCCCCTCCCCCCTCCCTTAATAGTAGGGGATAGCGTTCGAGACTTTAATACAGAGAGCCGAGTACCTCTAATAACGATGCAGCAAACTGCATTTGCGTCTCCTCATCTATAGTGAAGAAGAGAGGCACATGTACAAACAGTGATTTCAATCCGTTCTGTTCCGCAAAACGCAAAGAATGATAGTAGACATAGTTGCAGACAAAACGGCCAGCATCATCAGAAGTCATCACTTCAAATCCCATTTTTGCCAAGGACTTTGTGATCTCTTCAACAGGTAGGGATGTCTTGCCACGAAAAAAGAAACACATAATAAGCTAACAAATAACGATCCCGAACCAATAAAGCACACAAAAAAGAAATGCAGATATGTAAAAGCAATATTCATTACTATATCCAAGTAGGGAGGAAAGAGGGATTTCAGTATTTATTCCATTCTGTTATGCACCTTAAGTCATGACGAGATTTTTGACATGGAAATCCCGTAACTTGAACAGAAGGAAACGAGTTATAAAGGAAAATGTCATTTCCATATACTCCCCAAGTTAAATGCAACATCAGGGATTTACAGATTCTGAAAATGTGCCTCTTTTATAAAACATCACACAAACAGCATTTACCTCTCGTGCTCGTGAAATCCCTCCATCAGCAGGGATTATAGGTACTTTCTGGGAAAAGAAAATTTCAGTCAGATGAAAAAAAAAAAAAAAGGGATTTTTTTTGAAATAAATGTACACCTAAGCGCAAAGAAAATGTTTGACAGTGAAACTAACTTGAGGCTTCCACCCCATCTCGTCAGGGCAGCGGAAAGTAGCTTCATTAACAGCTTGACTCTCTATCGCGAACCTTGTTGCACCACTATTAACTCCGAAATGAACCTGCACTTTCACAATCAAGCAGAGACAACAGTTGAAATGTGTGTAGGCTATCAATCTAGTAAAAGAGACATAGCTAAAGATGAATATTGAGAGCTCACTATATACGAGATGAAAAACACTCGCCCTCCAAACCATCAAGCTTAAATTATATGGCAAACTTGTGTAGTGTGTTTATAAGGAGGACTAAAATGAGAAAAGCTTGATCTGCCTATACTAGTAGCATCTCACCTTAGGAAATACATAGGAAGCCAAGTAAACATGTAAAAGCCCCAGGGCAGTTTTTTCAATCCCATAAAAGGAAACTTGTCATTAAGATTACACCAACATATTCAAACGAATAATTGAAATTCAATCAACTAACCCAAATGATCCTTCTGGAATTTGATGAGCCCTTGTCGTCTTTGCTTAAAGAAGATTGCAGTGTCTGATATAAATGGGAAATTGCTCCCTGCCCTGCAGTCTCCAGAATGGTGCAGCTGCCCAAGATCACACCTTTTTGCAAACCATTTTTCTTTACATAATCTTTCAGATTACTGATAATCGTCTCGGTTGGATTCTCTGCAACTCCATGAAATTTCTTGAAACCAGTCACATGGATTGTTACTGTGGGAATCCCTTCAGACCCCATTGATTGATCAACCCCACCTCCTTTGAATTTATCAAATCAGAGGCAACACCTTTTGCAAATTCAAGATTCCTGCATAAAAAATGCAAATAAAAATCAACAAATCACATGATCTAAAACCAGAAACAACCCAGTGTCAGTAAACAGTAGCACAATCACTTGGACTAACACTCGGAAATTACTGCTTACATCACTAAAATTTCATTTGAGAATTCAGATGATAAAAGTCTTTCCATAGAAACATAAGATAAAGGGGAGAAGAAAAAACAAACAAAAATACATATCCTCATATATAGGATAGGAGAAGATCGGTCACAGAATTCATCAAGGAATATATGGAAATAAACAATAACAGAAAAAAAAAAAAACCTCTCTTTCAAATTCCATAACGAGAAGCAAAATCTAATATCTATCAAATATACAACACCCCAACATGAAACGAGAAGAAAACCCATCAAATCACAGCCTAATTTCGAAACTTCTGATGCCAAACTCACCAAAGAACCAACATTAAAACTAAAACCCACGTGTAATTCCACTGAAAAGTGAATTAATGGATCATCCAAAAACCAGAAATCTTACCTCAAACAAAGAAAATTTGATGATGACAGCATGCACCAATTAAAGAAAGTGAACACATAGTATTAAAGATGAGAGGATTATTATTATTATTTTTACTTATATAATACTACTATGATTACCTGAGGGCATAAAACAAAAGGAGCCAAGAAAAAGAATATAAATGGTTCAACAACCAATCTTATCTCCACAAAGAGTCGCTACAATTTTATTTTTTTTAAAACTAATGTAGATGGACAAGTGGAAATTAGCCTGTCTCGCTTATTAATAATAATAATATTGCTTGAATGCTAAATTTATAGAGATTCCTTTGAGATTAGAAAAAGGAGAAGGAAATTAGCAGTGGAAGGTCGCTTTCATGGCCGAAGAACCCTACAAAATGGAGACGAGAGCCTTCGTACTCACTCACGTTCATTTTACATAAGCCACAAATGTAGATGGTTAAATATTCATATCAATCTTCTGCCCAAAAACCGAAAAACAAAAAATAAAAAAATTATTCATATCAATGGTATTCAATTTTTTTTTTTTTTTGTTTTGTTGAGAATGAATGGTATTCAATTTGATCATGTCATTTATATGGGAACAATCAATGAACATCATTATTATTATAAAAAAATTGGTGAAGATAAACATTATTAAAGGGCTATTATTTACGCTACAGCCCCTATACCACTAAACATTGTCCTCCATTTGTCATTATATTACATTATTTTCATATTAAAGTCGATTTTTTTTAATCATTAATCGATTATATGTGCATCATTTTCATATTCAACTCGATTCTAGAACTAATGATCGATTTTCTATAGAGATTATTTAGGAATGCAGCATCTTGGCAATAAAATCGATTTTGGCGTGATCGATTTTACTATGGTGCACACGTAGCGTAATACATCGGTAGAATTGTGATGATGCTAATAAATACCTTTAATTTTTTTTTAGGGTCGTAACAAATTTAAAGGCCCATTATTAAATCTCTGGAAAAATATCCCAAAAAAATTCTCTAAGAAATAAAAATTCACCTTTGAAAGGAGACCGAATTTGTGCTTCGGAGCATAGGGTTTTGGTTTTAGTTAGGCGAATTTGAATCTAATTCAATATTTAATTCACACAACTATTTTATTTAATATTATTTTATTAATTCTATTATTTGATTATTATTTTTCTCACCAATAATTTCACCATCGAAATGGGCGTTATATGGTTAAGTCGGGATATTTCATAACCCTGAGCTTGCGTGGAGGGCTGTATTCGGAGGCTAATGGCTTTTCTTCTGCTGGGCCGGATAGAGTGTGGCGCGCTGTTTGGCGGGTGGCTGTTCCCCCACGAGTTTAGCACTTTCTCTGTAGGTGTTTACATGGATGCTTGCCAATTAGGGAGAATCTCCTTAAGCGGCAGCTCGGGGATGGAGTTTGTTTGGCATGTGGCTGGGAACGGGAGACTATGCGCCATGTCTTGTTTGACTGTGACTGTGCTAAGGAAATATGAGGGGGCCTCTTCGTTCGGGGATCAGTTGGTTCGGCAGTCGTCTGGGATTCGGGAGTTTTTTGGGAGCCTACAAGAGCGTCTATCGGTGGAGGAGATGTCTGACTTTTGCATGCTCTTGTGGAACCTTTGGAAGGCGCGTTGTAGTGCTGTGCTTGAGGGTACGCCAGGAATGCCCCTCGTGCTGTATCAGCATTTTAATGGCGACATTGAAGAATAGGCAAGTGATGAGTGGTGCTGTTGGTGGGCCGGAGGGAGTCTCTCACCCGATTGTTTGGACCCCGCCGCCCTCGGGGACTTGGAAATGTAACACGGATGCTTCGGTGGCGGATACAGGCTCGAGTGTTGGGCTGATTTACAGAGATTCTGTGGGATCTATAGTGGCGGCATTCTCCTTCCATATTGACCCAGGTGATACTCCGGAATTGCTGGAGATGCGTGCAATTCTCTTGGCTCTTGCAGAGGCAGCCCGACTGTGCTTACCCTCTATGATCTTTGAGAATGACTGCTTATCTTGGCTTCAGGCTTTACCTCATCTGTCGGAGGATCTTTCGGTTCTAGGTTGTCTAGCTCGAGATGGTCTTGTAGCTTCGACGACTTTTGCATCCTGTCATTTTACTTTTGTTAAACGTATTGGCAATATCCCGACGCATCTTTTTACTAGACATGGTGTAGGGACTGAGGGGATTATTTCTTGGGGAACTCAGCCCCCTTCTGATGTAATCCCTGCCGCGTTGGCGGATATGCCTTAATAAAATTTGTTCGTTCCCCTCAAAAAATAAATAAAATAATTAATCAATTTACTTTAGGGGAAGGGGCCACAAGGACAAAAAAAATAATAAATGTGTCTGGAAGGACAAAAGTAACATTTCCATGATTATAAAGGACAAAAATCACAATTGTTACTTTAAAATTGTTACTTCATGTGTTAATGTTACTTTGTGTTTCACAATTATTACTTCATATTTACTCTATTCCATATTTGTTACTTCATAATTGTTACTTTTGTCCTTATTAAATTACAGTTTCCTTCTATCCCGATTTTTTTGATAATTTTGTCCTTCAAGAAAAAAATCTATTTACTTTATCTATCACTATACTATTTAACTATTATTTTATCAATATAATACTAATCAAAATTTCTTTCATCAATTTCTCTTATAAATTTTGTCTTCATTTATATAAATTTCAATACAAGATTTTATTTTATTAAATTTTTTTTTTTGAGGGGCTATTTTATTTTTTTTTTATTTTTGAAGAATTCAATACAAGATTTCAACTTTAATTATAATTATTACTTCACATTATTATTTTACTTTAATTTTAATGAATCCATTCTATTCCAACCGGAGTTGAATCAAAACAAAATCTAGAGGTCCTACCGGGGGGGGAATTCTATCATGGGGACTCCGGTGTAGTAGTAAAAATTCCCACGTGTTCGCTTATGAACACATGTTTTTATTCGAAATAAATAAGTGAGAATGAAAATTAAAAATATGTGGTCCAAAACAGGCCACACAGAGACTCCCTACCCAGGAGTCCCTAGGATAGAACTTCCCCTACCGGGGGCAATTTATCGTCACTTTTTCGCCCACTTGTTCACTGTTTATTGGTTCTTTCGTTGTCAATGACACAATGATTTGAGACAACAGAGCAATTTTTTTATTTACTTTTCCGGATAGGAATACAGCAAAGCATTTTAAATTTTGGATAATGCTTTTGAAAAAAAAAATAAATAAATAGATCTGCTAGCACGGTAAATAAAGGTGTTTTATTTGCACCATAAAATGATGTTTTGCAATTTTATCGGTATGGAGAGGCATTTGCATTGCGTATTCTAGACTTTGGAGAGGTGTGACACTTACAGATGCGTTAATAATAAAATGATGTTTTGCAGATTGCTGATTTATTGATTTTTTTTTCACGTTTAAAACAAGTAGTTGGATTGTCCTTGGACTACCCAAGTGTGGATGTTATTGATACGGTCAATGGTCACACACTTTGGCACAAGCGTACGGATATATGGATAGCTTCTAAAGAGTGGAATTATACTTGGAGGGAAGCGGTAAATGGCATCGATCCGGCGAAATAAATTAATTCATGACTCAACAAAGGTGGCAAGGCCTCCGCCTTGTTTTGTATCCCTTTACGATTAGCCCCAAATGGTTATATGTCGTATTGTTTTTGTCTTTCACCGTGGTGCACGCTTTAAAAAAAAAAAAAAAAAAGTAGTTGTTGGATCCATGAATTTTGAAACTTTTTTTCTACCCCTATTGATGGATCCATGAATTTTGAAACTTTTTTTCTACCCCTATTGATGATAAGTCTAAATTGATCGTGACATAAACTAATCAGTTACACATGAAGTGTGACAATTAACACATTTCATTTAAACGACGTCAATTTTAGTTTTTGATAACAAATTGTATAGTCGGAATTTGTTCACGGTACAAATGTATTGTTAGTGCACTATTCAGTTACACAGTGTACATGAGGGGTTCATGTTCCAATTTGATGGTACGTACGTTAATCGGAAACAAAAAGCATGGTATTAAACCAGTAGTGAGGAAAGTGATCTCAATCACTTCTCAAAGATTTGATGTGAAGAACAAAAGGGAAACTAGGGTTTTGCACAGAAGAATTAAACGGGTGTTTTCATTGATATTATTATCTGTCTATTTACAATATTCGATGTACTTTCCCATTTATACTATGTACAAATAGAAACCCAAAACTACTTAATACATACGGGGAAGGTATAATACTACAGTCTACAGCTACACTATACAGTACAAATTCAACACCCCCCTCAAGAGGGACTTGAGGAGCAGTATATATCCTTCATGTGAAAGTATTGTAGCAATGAATGGAAAATAGGGCCATCTAATGGCTTTGTAAGGATATCGGCCAGCTGATGTAGTGTAGTGACGGGAACAAGCTTCACAAGGCCATCTTGGACTCTTTCATGTATACGATGACAATCTATCTCGATATGTTTCGTCCTTTCGTGAAAAACCGGATTATGTGCCAAATGTATTGCACTAGCATTGTCACAGTGCAAGGAAATTGGCAGGTGTGCCAAAATCAGCACCTAGAAAACACAGCCATTGAAGCTCACGCAATGCCATAGCTAAAGCTCTATACTCCGCCTCTATAGAATTACGTGAAACAGTGCTCTGTTTTTTTATCTCCATGAGACTAGGGCATTCCCAATTAACATACAATACCCGGTTATACTACGTCGGGTGTCCTTACAAGCACCCCAGTCCGAATCCGTGTAGCCAGGTAAAACATGAGCATTATGGGCAGAATAGTAAAGTCCCTTACCAGGTGCGGACTTAATGTAATGAAGTACCTGTTGTGCAGCATGGAAGTGATGAACCGTGGGTGCATCCAAGAACTGACTTAATTGTTGAGTGACGTAAGAAATGTCCGGACGTGTAATGGTGAGGTAGAGAAGCTTTCCCACTAGCTTACGATAGACTGTATTGTCACTCAAAAGGTCTAAATCACCATGGTATAAAGACTTCTTGGACTTTATAGGTGTATTTGCTAGCTTACAGTCCAGTATGTCAAAAGACTCCAATAGGCCAAGAGCATATTTCCTTTGTGAAATCATAATTCCTGAACTGGATCTGGATATTTCAAGTCCAAGAAAGTACTTTAAAGTACCCAGGTCTTTGATTTTGAACAGCTTGTGCAGGTGGTCTTTGATTTTGGTAATAAGGGGCATATGATTGCCAGCCAACACAATGTCGTCTACGTATACCAAGGCAATCAGAAACTTGTCCCCTGAGTGTTTTATGAACATGCTATGATCATGTTTGGATTGTGTATATCCCAAATTTTGAAGTGCCATAGCGAGGTTATGATTCCCCTGTTTTAACCCGTAAATAGACTTTTTCAACCGACAAACCTGATTAGGGCGAGCTGTTTGTACCCCCGGTGGCAGATGCATGTAGACCTCCTCGTCAAGGTCACCATAGAGAAACGCGTTGTTTACATCCAATTGGTGAGTGAACTAGCAAAGGCTAAACACCCTAAGAATCTTAAACTTTTTACTTCAGGTGTCTTATTGTGTAGTAATTGAAAAGGTGTGGAACCATCTAAGACTGGTGTGGGAGTGAGATTGATCAACCTTACAGCATGCTAGACACAATGCCCTCAATAGGAAACTGGCAACCTGGCTTGAAAAAGGAGGGACCTAGCGACATTCAGGATGTGCTCGTGTTTTCTCTCTACCACTCCATTTTGCTGTGGAGTGAATGCACAGCTTTCCTGATGCGAAATCCCTTTCTCCCTATAAAATTCCTCACACCTAAACTCAGCCC
The DNA here is from genome assembly GCA_036785695.1 of Gentiana straminea. Taxonomy (NCBI): domain Eukaryota; kingdom Viridiplantae; phylum Streptophyta; class Magnoliopsida; order Gentianales; family Gentianaceae; genus Gentiana; species Gentiana straminea. The sequence continues at coordinate 3,248,335 of JAVUPR010000464.1, read as the reverse complement.
CATTGTCGGTTCTTAAATTTTTTACCATTTTTCCAAACCGTGTTGACACATATGCAATAAAACTCTGAATCAAAGACCTTACTTCACATTTTGTCTTAACCAAGAAAACCCATGTATAGCGACTAAAATCATCAACAACTGTCATAAAGTAATAATGTCTATATGGACCCCACAGATCCATATGGACCAAATCAAAGAAAGACTCTACTGTACTTGTGCTCAAAGAGAAAGGTAACCTTTTCATTCTAGCATGTGGACATATGTGACAAATGCTATCCAAACTAGGAACTATTACTTCATCATGACTTTGCTTTAGTGAAACCATCCTCTAGTGAGACATGTGACCCAACCTCAGGTTCCCAAGCAAGTCTTTATTCAGAGCTGCCTCAAGAGTGCTTGTTTTGTTGCTGCAAAATTCTCAGATGTATTATTCCTTCTTCTACTGATGACTTCAGTCTTTAAAACATAGAGTCCTCTTTCCTTTTTAGCTATACCAATCCTCTGCCCAATGGTCCTGTCCTTCACATAGCATACACCATCCACAAACATCACACAGAGTTGTGTATCACCAGTCAGTTTACTTAGAGAAATCAAGTTGCACTGAAACTCAGGTACACATAAGACCTTATTCAATACCAGATTATCACTTATCCTTACTATGCCTATGTGTGACACTTTTACAGTTACACCAGTTGGTAGACTCACTGTGATCCCCTCAATTTTTTGTATACTCTTCAAACATGCTAACAGTATTAGCAACATGATCCGTTGCTCCTGAATCTACAATCCAGGAATTAGTACATTTACCTTGCACTTCCTTGTCTGTCTGCCTGAAATGAATGTCATAGTCCTGGCCTGATTCACCAAATGATCTCTTTATGGTTTCTCATCAAAACTCATCTTATCCAAGAACTTGGTCAGCTTCTGAAGTTGCTGCACAGTCAGTCCTAGTCCTCGCCTAGAACCTTTTACATGTTCAGTTCCTTGATACAATTCAATTTCTTCAGTGTCATCACTTCTTTCTGCAAGATTAATCCTCTTCTTTGATTTCCAACCCTATGGAAATCCATTTTTCTTGTTACAATCATCTATGGTGTGGCCATTATACCCACAATAACTACATTGAACCTTCTTATAACTTCCTGTCTTTTGGTTTCCTTCCCACCTATACTGCCCTTGGTCATTATTGAACTCTGAACCAGCTCTATTAGCAAAAATTGCAGGTTGTGTATTCTGAGGATGTGCAATAGCATACTCCAACTGCCTCTCATACTGAATGCTCATAGAAAAAGCTTCACTGAAGTCTGGTAAAGGCTTCATTAGTAGGATTTGAGACTTCACAGGGGCAAATGCTTCACTCAGACTTTTTGCAAACCTTATCACATACTCTGACTCCAAATATTTCACAAAGGTCGGAATAACATTGCAAGTACACTTAACAGGACGACTGCAACTAGGGATAGGTTTCAATATCATGATCTCGTCCTAGACAGTCTTCTAGGCAACAAAATACTCGGTAATGGTCTGATTACGTACCTTGCCTTATTTGATTAATTTCTTCCATTACGTTTGAAAGACGAAATGCACCCATATTCGAATACCTGCGGTGAAGATCATCCCAAATCTCCTTTGCGCTGTTCATCCAGATGATACTTCTTTGTATCGCCGGTGAAACTGACTTTGTTATCCAAGCCATAACCGTGGTGTCACATTGCTTCCATCGATTCATCATTCTTTCATCTTCTACAGACTTCGGTATTGCAACATTCACAAAACCTAATTTGTTTTTCATTATCAACGCCATTTTCATCGATCTGCTCCAGGAATGGAAATTTCTTCCAATCAAGAGCGGATCCACCAGAGCGAGGTTAGGATTTTCATTCGGATGGATATAATACGGACTCGGTGCTTCAATCTCTGCTAGAATCACTCTTGCCTCTCATTCGCCATTACATATCTGAATTGTAATCGGAAAAAAACAACAACAAGGAGAACGATTTAAGGAAAAGGAAACAAGACGAAAAAAACGATTGGATCTTCTAAATCCTCTCTGATACTATGAGGAAAGTGATCTCAATCACTTCTCAAAGATCTGATGCGAAAAACAAAAAGGAAACTGGAGTTTTCCACAGAAGAAATAAACGGGTGTTTTCATTGATATTATTATCTGTCTATTTACAATATTCTATGTACTTTCCTATTTATACTATGTACAAATAGAAACCCAAAACTAATTAATACATACGGGGAAGGTATATAATACTACAGCTACACTATACAGTAGAAAGTATACTACTATATATTCAACAAGTAGTATACAAATGCAGAACGTTAGTGTGGGAATTTACATTATTTGGTGTACAGAATTTTTCTTTAATAGAAGATGAAAGTGACGCCTAAAAGAGTGTGGGAACATTAGTGTTTTTGCTTTGGTGTAAGTTATCCGTACGGTATAACCTCGATAAATGAATATCCGATATTCGATGAATAAATAACCTCGTCAAATAAATAATTTTCTCCGGTCCCGATTTAGGCAAATGAGCTAAATGAATATATGATAAATAAATAATATCGTCAAATAAATAATTTTCTCCGGTCCTAAGGGTATTTATTTATCGATTTTATACACTATATAGGTAAAATTATGGCATCTATATCTGGATATCTTAAACAAGATTATCCTCTTAGATGGGCTTTTAAGCCCAATTAGACTTTCTTAATCTCACAGGTAAAAAGGCTCTTTATGAACTCCTTACTCAATCCTAAATCATATTAATTCATATTCATATTATTTTATTCATTATTTATCTCATAAATGATCCATGACAAATATATTGAATGAAAATTCTTTTTTCAATTAATATACTTAAATACTTTTTTTTTTGAGGGGAATATACTTAAATACTTAGAATTAGAAGAAACACATTTTTTCCTTTATATTATTTATCATATAAATGATCTTTGTCTCAATCCGGGAAATATGACTTTTCCCTCTTTTTTTTTTCCTCATAGTGCATCCACTTTGATTTACGAGAGACAAGCCAAGGACCATTGACCTATAGACTGAAGCTTCACTGATTCGAGCGACCAACCAAACTCTTTAGTTGAATCACCCACCTCATTAATCTTGGAGTCATATCACCATAGAACTGAGAATAAACTCTTCCGGAATATATGACATATGTACACTACTATGCATATGGTTATCGAGTGCTTACTGATATGACCGTTACCTATTGATAACCTTCCACAAACAGTTCGTATATGGAGCAAGGCATTTTCCGTAAAACCTCTCCATAACATACCATTAATTCACTAGTGATCGACATTTATGATTATATCAAAGATCCGGATGATTGATCAGTTCCGGAATTAACAACTAAGGGAATCGTATTTCTACTTCTTCTTTCAAGGAAAGAGTGGAATCCATCTTTGTGACTTATATTCCAGGCTATTGATCCTTGAGTGATGCCAAAAAGGCCGGAATTAAGGAATGCACCGCTAGGCTATTCATACCGCCAAAACAGACACCACCCTTGAAAAGACATTAGTTTTCCAATGATCAAATAATGAATATAATTTATATGACCTTGAATAACTCTTATGAAAAGAGTAAATATCCTTCGTTCTCTATATCTTGTCGTATGACCTTGATATGTGTAAATAATTATTCCATGGCAGGTTGGTAGGAGACTTGACTTGGAATGTCATATTGGATAACGCTTATCCATTTTATCAATATAACATTTGTGGGAAAATATCAACCACTCATTCTAGTGAACTTGAACACTTGGATCTCTAAAAATAAAGTTTTCTTTTTCAAATCAGTCATTTGGATAGCCAATACTTAATTCCATATAACATTCATGCACTACTCCCAATGTGTGCAATGTTATCTACTTCAACCCCACTTTTCCACCAATTATATGCTTGTCACACAAGCCTCATTAATATCTTGGTCAAATCCATACAATATGATCATATCTAGTCTATGGTTCCGTGGCCTAGAGGTTTTCTTCAATCCATAAATGATCTTAGAAACTTGCAGATTTTCTGATATTGGACCAGGTTCAAAAATCCACTTTGGTGTAAGGAAATCTACCGGGTATGCGCAGCGGAATACGATAATTTTTGATTTTCAAAATCCAGGGAACAACTTCATAGAACAATTAGGAAAATTAAAATAAGCAGACAAAGATTCATACCATAATGGTCCAATGGATCGTCGGTTCGCCTGATGGTTGATGAATCAAGCACGGAGTCGCCCAAGTGTTCGGAATATAACGGTAATTCACACGAACTACCACCGGAATCCTCAAAGGGCTGCTACTCGGAAATATCGACTTATAGGTCACCTTTTAGTCTTCCCGAAATCTCCCTCTCTAGAAGCTCTTTCTAAAATTACTTGTGAATTTCTAGTATTGTTGTAAACGATATAGCTTGGCACCTAGGGGGCTTGAGATTAACTTCTTGACTTAAAGTAGGGAATAAGAAACTCTTATCCTAATAAAATAAGGATATAAGATTTTAATTAGATAATATTTTAATTAATAAATTATGCTTTTAATTAATATCCAATATTAATTTATAATATTAATATCATTTATTCATAATAAATAATATAAATATTAATTATACTAAAACATATTGTAGCTGTTGAAATTGATAAATTGAAGAACACAAGAGAAAATAAAATGTGAAATTCTTATTGATATAATGAACAAGTTAATTACAATGTTACTGATCATGAAGTATTTATAGTGTATACTTCAGTACAACGGTTACATTCTCTTGTAACAGAATGTAAGTTACAACAGAATATAGTATGCTGAAAACTAAGTTAATTGAGTTGAGTCTGTGTCGATTGGATCTTTATTTAGCTGAGCTCAGTCTGTGTCAGCTGAATCCTAGCCACTTGAGCTCAGCTGAGTATATGACACATCTTCTTGCTTCCAACATTCCCATATATTGTAATTTGTAACCCCTCTCAAGCTCAGAATGGTAAGTGAGTCAACTTGCACATCCTCTTGCATCCAACATTCCCTTATGCATTGGAACTTGGTGGGAAAATCTTGGAAATGCCTAGCTTATCAAACAAATAGCAGAATGCAGGTTCATGCAAGGCTTTAGTTAGGATGTCAGCAAGTTGTTCTTTGGTGTGGACATGCATAAGTCTGATCAAGCCTGACTTGACCTTATCTCTTACAACATGACAATCAATCTCAATGTGTTTTGTTCTATCATGAAACACATGATGCGAGCAATGTGGAGAGCACTGGCATTATCAGAGAACAAAAACAGCAGGAAGTTGAACTAGAATATGCAAATCCTTCAAAATGTAGATAATCTAGAGTATCTCAAAAGTTGCATTAGTCATTGACCTATATTCAGCCTCAGAAGAAATTCTGGCAATATTTGTCAGTTTTTTTAGCCTTCCAAGATGATGCGGTGGTAAATATCACGGGTGCGGCTTTCGTGTAAGGATATCTAGATCAGTATTTACGCGTGTAATTGTGTATAGTTCAAGAAAGAACTATGAATGTTAGCAAGAACAATATGCATGTATGAGAGAGAGTGTTTGTCGACAAATTGGCAGAGGTTGACTGCTTCTTTCAATTAATGGTTGATCCATTTTTGAAAAGGGGTAGTGCCGCTATTTATAGGGCTTACATAGTCGGTTACAAGATAAATATAAAATACAATATTTAATTTACATGTCCGCGAGTCGAGCTCATTCCATATGAGTTTGACTTATACCTCGACTCGGGTTGATTCTCCGTGACCTAACTAGATTGTCTGTGAGCGGGCTTTGTATTGAGGGGTGAGCTGGTCGACTCTTAATGCTTTGTCTCGCCTAGTTCATGGCGTATGAAGACTGTTGATACCCTTTGCCTAATCGACAACAAATGTCGTGATGGCATAAGATGGGCTTAAACATACTCGGCCCTACTCGTATTACTATAATGCGAGTTGATTGGACCAAGGACCCTATTCGTGATGGGTTGACCCAACAAGAATTTGTGGGAGCGTTTACGGGTTTGGCATATCAATGGCCCCTTACTTCCTGAGTTCATCATTGCTTAGATGAGAATCATGGAGTATTAGATAATGATGTCTTGCCTTAGTAGTAGCACATTTACGGCGTAGACGCGACTGGCTACAAAGTACCGCACGTTGAAGCATACGGTCCCAATGCCATTTGCTTTCGATGGTATTTCGCCATGCGCTTTCGATGGTCTTTATCGGCACGTTTATGCGTAGACGCGACAGGCCGAAAGGTTCTGTGCGTTGAAGCTTACAGATCCGGAGTCTTGCACCTGGACGACGTACTCGATTTTCCTAGCTTGTGTCGGTCTTAGCGGTACGTTTATGGCGTAGACGCGATTGGCTGCGAGATGCCGCGCGTTTAAGCGTACGGACTTAGTGTCGAACTTGTGCCGGTCTTATTGTGCCGAGTTGATCGGTCTTATTGTGCCGAGTTCATCGGTCTTATTGTGCCGAGTTAATCGGTCTTTGAAAGCTGAGATGAGACGAGATCCGATTTTCTTTAAGCGAGATCAAACTGATGTTGCAACCTTTATAGCGTTTTAATCCAATCGCCGTATTTACATGATTATCAATACTTGCTTGAAACCGTTTAAAATTGCCAGAGCTGAGTTTCAGCTTACTGACATTTATGCTTAGTAGGGCATCATACATCAGACATCCTATGTCAGCACACATGAACATAATGGTATTGTTGAAAGGAAACATCAGCATTTGCTGAATGTTGCCAGAAGTCTGAGGTTCAAGAGTAATTTATCCATTGATTATTGGGGTTTTTGCCTTTTACATTCTGTAAAATTAATTAATGTCACACCTACCCCAGTGCTGAAGGAAAGCACCTTACACGAGGTGCTTTAGGGCACTAAACCAGATTATTTTGTGTTTAAAGTTTTTGGATGCTTAGTTTTTTCTTGTACACTTCAGCATTACAGAACATAATTTGATTCCAGATGTAGGACATGTGTCTATCTTGGAAACTCAAATAACTCCAAGGGTGCAATTCTCTTGTACATCACCAACAAAGACATCTTTGTTTCTAGAAATACTTAATTCCATGAGACTTATTTTCTAATATTTCAACAGGTATTAGGCTGGGCTAGATATCTTGTTGATATGCCAGTACCATTACCAGTTATGGACTGTTTTGATGATCTACTGCATGAGTCAGCAGACCAGCCAGACATTAGGTCAACTATAGCTGAGGCATGTAATCAAGAGCATGCTCCTGTTAACCAGGCACCTGAACCCACACAATTGAGAAGAACCACAAGGATAAGGAAATCACCAACCTTTTATCAATGTGGTGCTCATACAGTTCACCAGACCCCACACCTGCTGAGTGGGGTAATGAATCTGGAAAAATATTCAACAGAATATACCAGATTCATTAACGCTATTGATTGTATTAAAGAACCTAAGACCTACAATCAAGCTATCAAGCATTATGAGAATGGAAAGACGCAATGCAAAAAGAGATTGAAGCTCTACAAAAACTCATACATGGGAAGTAGTTGATCTGCCCCAGGCAAGAAACCCATTGGGTGAAAATGGGTACACAAAATTAAATACAATCATGATGATTCAATGGAGAGTTACAAGGACATACTAGTAGCAAAAGGATACACTCATACATATGGCATTGATTATCAAGAAAGTTTTTCCCCTGCTTTCAAAATTACTACAACCAGGACTTTACTTGTAGCTACAATAGCCAATAATTGGCCTTTCCATCAGATGGATGTTAACACTCCTTTCCTACATGGAAATCTTCATTAATAAGTATACATGCAGCTGCCCCCAGGCTGTGCAGCAACCAAACCAAATCAAGTTTGCAGACTAACTAAATCATTGTATGGACTAAAGCAAACCAACAAACAATGGAATTGCAAGTAAATTGAATCTTTGGAAGCCCAAGGATTTATTCTGTCCAAAAATGACCACAGTTTATTCAACAATGGGACAAGACAATATTTTATGGTTTTGCTGGTATATATAGATGACAACATAGTAGCAAGTCCGAGTGAGCAATTGATTCAGCAAGTCAATGATGCTCTACATCAGCAGTTCACCATTAAAGACCTTGCAAAATTGAGATATTTCCTAGGTATTGAGACTTCCAAAACTCCTGTAGGCATTTTGATTTCTCAAAGAAATTACACACTTAACCTCCTAGAAGTAAATGAATTTTTAGGGGCTAAGCATGCTAAGACACCTATGGGTCCAAGAAGACTTTACCGCATGGTGATCCACCACTTTTAGAAGATAATACTGCATATAGATCCTTAGTGGGTAAACTTATCTACCTTATTTTTACCAGGCTAGACATAGCCTTTGCAGTTTAACAACTAAGTCAATTTCTAAACACCCCTACTAAAAATCACATGAAAGCAGCACATAGACTGCTAAGGTATTTGAAGGCCAATCCAGACCAAGGAATCTTGTTTCCTGCAAAAAATAACCATGTTCTGAAAGGTTTTACAGACAGTGACTGGGCTGGTTGCCCTGAAACAAGAAAAATCGGTATCAGGCTATATGATGTTACTAGGAGATGCTCCCATCTCTTGGAAGGACAAGAAACAAACAACTATAGAAAGAAGTTCATCAGAGGTTGAGTACAGGGCTATGGCAAATGCACTTTGTGAACTCCAATGGTTAATTTACATACTATAAGATTTGCAGGTTTCTGTTCATATACCTACTGTGCTATTCTATGACAATGCAAGTGCCATGCACATTCCTCATAATCATGTATTCCATGAAAGAACAAAACAAATTGAGATTGACTGTCATGTTGTGAGAGAAAAAGTTAAATCTAGACTTGTAAAACTTCTTCAAGTCAACACAAAAGAACAAATAGCTGACATTCTCACTAAAGCCTTAGATGCACCTATTTTCTCTTATCTGCTAGACAAGTTGGGAATTTCAAAGATATTTCGGAGTTCCAGTAGCTGAAGGGAATGCTCAGTGTAAGCTGTTCATGTACCACTCTTAGCTTAAGGGGGTGTTACCGTATAAGGGCTGAAGGGAATGCTGAGTGCAGTCTGCTGATTAACTCAGCAGACCACATGAAGACTCAACAGACTGCTGAGTAGCTTAGTAAAGAAAACGGTTAATCAGTTACAGTTTGTTGAAACTGTTTGTAACTTACTCATAACTGATCCATAAGGTGTATGAAGCTATAAAAACCCCATGATCAGTAGCATTTTAAGTTAACTCGTTGATTTAAATTCATTAATGATGATTCCGCAATTTTCTTTACTTTCTGTTTGTAATTCGACAAACTTCAACAATCCAATGTATATTCTTCGTCTACACTTTTATGTTTATTGTTTAAACGAATTCGGTCCTGGATTTGGAAATCAATTTTTGAATTCCGCTGCGTAAACTAGTTGATTTCCTAACAGATTATTCACTGCATTGATTTGGTTGATAGCACATCCTGCATGCCCAATAGAATCATCAGAACTCAGCAGAACTCAACATAGCCATCAACTTCTCTAGCTCTTATGTAGTAAGATTTGGAAACCCTGATCCATCAGACCTGTTGTGGGTTTGATCCTCTTCTGTTGTTTGTAACTTACTCTTAACTAATCCATAAGGTGTATGAAGCTATAAAAACCCCATGATCAGTAGCATTGTAACTTAACTCATTGATTTAAATTCATTAATGATCATTCCACAATTTTCTTTACTTTCTATTTGTAATTCGACAAACTTCAACAATCCAAGGTATATTCTTCGTCTACCACTTTTATGTTTATTGTTTAAATGAATTCGGGCCTGGATTTGGAAATCAAATTTTAAATTCCGCTGCGTAAAGTAGTGGATTTCCTAACAGATTGTTCACTGCATTGATTTGGTTGATAGCACATCCTGCATGCCCAATGGAATCATCCAAACTCAACAGAGCCATCAACTTCTCTAGCTCTTATGTAGTAAGATTTGGAAACACTGATCCATCAGACCTGTTGTGGGTTTGATCCTCTTCTACTGAATGATCCATATCTGCCTGATCTACTAGATTATCTTTCTCTGACTTGAATCCAGGTGGATAGACATGCTTCTTTTAGCAACTCTTTTCTTTATGGACATTGAATCCGCATAAATTGCATTGACCTTTCTTAGATTTCCTGGCCTTAGAATTATGTATAGGCACAAAAATTAGTCTACTGACTGCTTGATTCTGGCCCTGTCCATTCTTGTGTGCCATCAAGATTATAGAATCTTGACTTTTATCCTTGTTTGCCACATATATCTTTTGCCTCTAAAACTTTATAGCCATTGCATAGGTATCATGAATCTCAGGAAATGGTACCATCGGCATTGCTTGAGACACCATTGGCTCAAACTCATCCCTGAGACCTTTCAAGAATTTCATCATATGTGTTGGTCCCTTGAAAAGGCTTTGGTTAAGTTTAGAGGGGGGGGGGGGAATAAAATTAACACTTAAAACTTTTGGAGTTAACAAACTCAGCAAGGTCAGTAGCCTGCTGACTGCTCAGTAGTCTGCTGACAGTAGAAATAACTGAATTTATTGCAGCGGAATATATACAAATTAAGCCTTATTACTTGTTGTTAGAAATATGATACTAAGTATTAGATACTCAGTAGTGTAAGTGTGTGATTCAGTTGCTAGTTTCAGTAAGTTGATATTATCAGTATACTAAATACAGAAATTAAATGCAGAAAGTAAGTAGGCAGATTTTATAGTGGTTCCAGGTGGTGTAATCCTGTTAGTCCACCCTTCTCCTGTGATGTTGGGGGAAATTCACTAGAGATCTTTGAGGTTGCAGTTACAAAAATCCCTAAGTTGTCTGTCTTTCACCAATAACTATGGCTTCGCAAACTGAATATTTGAAACAGGTAGAATTGCTGCTCCAAAGTATTCCACTGGTCCTTGAAGGGTAGGATTGCCTCTTCACCAGCTCCACCACAAACAACAGTCCTTGACACCCAAAGATGCTTCACTGTCTTCAGTAGGTTTCTTGTAAAAGAAAGTTTGAATCACGTAAGAGATTCAGCTTTCAGCAGCTTGATCAGGATGAAATGATCAGCAGCTTGGAATCTTCAAGTGTATGAACTTGATAGCAGATTACACTTGAAGAATTTTCTGGATCAGTAGTTTTAAGTTCAGTAATGTTAGCAGGGTGATTTCTTGATAAGAATCTGATAGCTCAAAGTAGATTGTTATTTTTCATCACTTGTATCTGAATCAGGAGTCCTCTATTTATAGGTAGGAGTCCTGTGACTTATGTTTGAAATTCAAACATAGACGTTTCAGATTTGTCCCTATTCTGACTTGCATTCTGTCCCTGTACATAGTACGACACTGCCAGTTTAATTTTTGACAGTTTCCAGTCTGTCCACCCTTTGACTTGTGTCCATTGGTTAATCCTCTGAATTCTTCCAACGTTCTTTTAATCTTGGCCACTGATTTGTTGACAATATCAAGACCTGTAATCTGTCCTTATCCTTGTAATCTTCCAATGTAACCTTTGATTAAATCGAAATTTACATTCTGCAGATACCTGTGTATATCCGTCTACTGATGTTCATATCAGTCAGCTGTCTTAAGTTTGCTGTGTTTTAAAAATAATTCAGCTGACTTCTTCTTATCTAACTTTTGATTGTAAAGTTAGAGTACACCAATTTGAACATAACCAAGTTCCAATCATCACTCAACTTATGGAACTTAGACCTTGTACACAAGGTATATGTAATCAGTTTAGGTCATCACAGACTTCCCTAAATTCTGATTACATATCCTTGACTTTAATTACTAAGTTTGATCCCTTAGCCTTCAATAACTGAGTTTGAACCCTCAGCCTTCAGTCTTCAACAGGTCTTTAACTAGTCTACTGACCTAGTTACCTTACTGACCTAGACAGGTCAGCTGATAAAGTCAGCTGACCTAGTTACAATGCTTGTTTGATCAAACCTATACAAAAATCAAACTCTAATAAACCTATACATTTGATCTAGACATCTTTTTGCCTTTGCTCTATAACAACTATTCTGGCACTCATCATTAAAACTTAAAATAAGTCCAACAATATGTTCCGGCTCCATGTGATCCACCAGAGTGTTTATGGCATTACAATGCCACTGTGGATCACATGAACATATATGCACTGGCCTAATGGTCTTAATTTCTTCCCACAAAACCATCTATTTGGTGAAATAATAATTCACAGAATTAGTCCATTGCTTTAAGACATGCATCTCTTCAAGAAGATCGGAATGTCTCAATGCATCTATATTTGTAAACCTATCAGCATGATTTTTCCATACTTCTTGTGCATTCTTGAAATACATCAAACTCCGTGAAATAATATTTTCTATAGAATTCAATATCCAAGACCTTACCATTGTGTAATACTGCCTCCAGGTCTGGAAATCTGTTGAACTTGTGTTTGGCCTCTTAATTGTGCCATCTATAAAACCATACTTATTCTTGGTGATCAACACCATTTCCATGGATATCTTCCAAAGGTTGTAATTATTGCCATTCATCAGTGGCTGCACCAACACCATATAAGGATTCTCATTAGGATGAACATAGAAAGGACTAGAAGGGCTCAACTCTTGCTTCTTTGCTGCCATGGCCGTCAAGAACATTAAACTCACACTAGAAAAAAAAAGAGAAACTGATCACAGAATGATCAAGAACTCAGAATTAACACAGAATTCTCTCAAGAATTTGTGCAACCCACAAGAAAGATGAAGAAAACTTTCAAGTTTCTCCTCAAAACAGAGTAAAAACATTGAAAATAAATGAAAACTCTCAACTTTCACGCTTTGATACCATGTTGAAGTTGTGAAAAAGAAGAACACAATAAAATAAAATGCGGAAGTATTATTACTCAAGAATAATGAATGAGTTGTGTTCTGATGTATGTCAACCAGATGATGTATTTTGCGATATTTTAATCCAATTTCTTAAGTTTTTAAGTGACATTTTCATATCAATTATAATAAATATTGTGATAATACGTTTTATTTTTGTAAATAGTAGATATAATAAAATCTTACCATTTTGACATATTTTGAGGCTTATCAGCCTATTTTTATTATCAGAATTACCCGTGGTTTTTCTTGTTTTTGTTTTATTACAAATACCACGTGGTAAAACTTTTGGGGTCGTGACATAAAGCTCGATGGATACGGAAAAATAATTATCGGAACAAATTTTATAAAAACTCCGTTACACCCCCTTAGATTTGACAAGAACCGGCGCAGACCGGAAGAATCCTGGTCTACGCCGGAATATATCAAGATTTGGCAAGATATGGCAAATATTGGAGCATTTATGGCGTATTTATTGGACTGACAAGTTAGTTGAGCCGGTCTACACCGGGAATTACCGGTTTAAACCGGGAATGGGCCTCTTCAATCATTCTCCCCATCTACAATTCATATTCAGAGCCATATGTATATATATATATCATCAAGAAGGAAACGAAAAACAAGGAGGAGAATAACTTCCACTTCTACTATTGCTCTTTTTCTTGCAGGCATCATCCCTAAAAGGCTCTTAAAGCCAAAATATTTTAGTACCATATATTTTCATCACAAAAATCATCCTAGAATGCTAGTTTAATTTCTTGGTGTAATTTACGTGGAAGAAGCTCAACAACTTGGTGCAATCTCCATTGATGATCACCAGAGGAAGAAGCAAGCTTGCCGTTGCAATCTTATAAGTCGTAATCGGTAACATAATATTCTAGTTTTATTTTGTATTGATAATCTGATTATTATGAATGCCACATTAAATATGTTAGTATTCGTAGTAATGAGTGGCTAGTCTTGTAACTAGCCAAGGCATGTAATTGAACTATTTTGATCTCTTCTGGTTGATTGGATGATGATTATGTATTGTATATTTTAATTTTGATTGTGTTGAAGCTATTTCTACTTAAATTGATTGGTAGCTCGTGTTGGAGTAATTAACCAATATTAGCACACACACACTTAATTGATACCGAACGGAGATATTAGGTGTGAGAACGAGGTAGAAAATCTGGAAGGTAAAGTTGACCGTTACTGGAGTTTAATTTCTTATCCGGGGAATGACTAGTCGTACTCGTGAGTTTATCATGTCAAATCATTAGGTTTAGGACTCTTAAACCAAGGAGGAGGCATAGAACAATTTCGTACACTCGTATGAGGGGAAATTGGTAGAATAGGAGTATGCCGTTTCACACAGTTAAGTACCCTTAATAGGCCGATTGATCACATCTATGAAACAAAAAGAGACTGTTGTTCAATGAAATTGTCTTGGTTAGTATCTTTAGTATTAATCGTTAAATTTATTAGAGGCGTAAAACTATCACTTTTATGTTAAAACTACGACTTAGATCAAGATAATAATAGCTAATTGGTGTTTAACCACACTTTGAATTACATCATGTTTTCTGAGGAGACGACCTTGATTCACTAGACTAGACTATAATTTGACCCGGTACACTGCCGGTTAGATTGGATACCCAGTTTTTAGTACACATCAAGTTTTTGGCGCCATTGCCGGGGACATCACCAATTTATTGTCTTATTGGTTACTACTTATATTAGTTCAAAATTCTTGAGGATAATTCAACACTTTTCTTAATCTCATTTCTATTTTTGTTTCTTTGGTACTTACTTCTCGGGTAAGTAGCCACGTGTTATTTTATTGTTTTCGTGTTATTTCTATCCTTTAGTTGATGACCCGAAGCGGTAAGGCCCCACTCACTCCATACAAGCCTGACATAAATAGTTACGAAAGGCAATTAAGAGTAGAGAATAGACGCGGTCAAGCCAGCCAAGGACATCTTGGTGAAGAATCTTCCCAGGGATCATCAAATCAAAGGACAAATATGGCCGAAGCCAGTGATGAAACACCACCTGAACAAGGGCTTGCTCATGCCCAAGGTCATGGACAAAATCCCAACAATCCTAATCCACCATTACAAAACCTCCCTCCGCAACCAATTCCCAATAATCAAAACCCCAACAATCGGAATAACCAAAACCGAAACCAAAATAATCGTAATAACCCACCAAACCCAAGACCCATTTGTGATCAAACCTTGAGAAGGAATGAGACCAACAATCCAATTCGTTTACCCAATGATGGAGCAAATAACTTTGAAATAAAATCCCATCTTTTTGGTTTGATTGACACAAGAGCTCAATTTCTTGGTGAGGATGACGAAGACCCGCATCATCACTTATATCTTTTTGCAGAATTGTGTAACACGGCCAAAAGTTAGGGTGCTCATAGAGAATTGACAAGGATGTCAATGTTTCCCTTTTCTCTAAAAGGAAGGGCAAGAGATTGGTTCATGTCTCTCCCTCATCATTCGTTGACAAGTTGGGAAGACATTCAAAATGAATTTTTAAAACAATATTTTACTCCGGGAAGGAATTGGGAATTGAAGGTTGAAATTGCTAATTTTAGACAAGGATCCGAGGAAACACTTGGGAGTGCTTGGGAAAGGTTTAAGAAATTTTTAAGAGCTTGTCCCGATCATGGTTACTCTCTTGATATGCAAATTCAACTCTTCTGTCGAAAATTGAGAAAAGACTCACGTGCGGATGTTGATCACGTATGTGGTGGTTCTTTAATGATGAGTGAAGCACAAGTTGTGTATGATGCTATCGAAAAGATTTCTAAGAACAATAGAATGTGAGAAACTGGTTCTAGCACAAGAAAAGTAGCATTTGTAGGAGAATCGACGTCAAACGCAGAAGTTCTAGCACACTTGGAAAATTTGAGTAGGAAGTTCGATGGCTTACAAGCAAGCAAAAGTCTAAGCTCGGAAGGCAATGTATCAAGTGAATATTCAACCCATGACAATGTGTCATTAGGAATGGAAGAATCTGAAGGATATTCAAGGGAAGAAGTGAGTTTTATGCAACAGCATAGGAATTTGAATAACGCTTACTCAAACTCATTCAATGCCATTAGAGGAGACCACCCTACTTTTTGTTGGTCTGAGAACCCAAATAAGCAAGGACAACCACCATATCCCACTCAGTACAAGAGCTCGTACAATGAAAATGCTCAAAACCAAGGTTACCAAGGAAATACCTTGAGCTAAAACCACCAATCACCACCCAGATCATACCCACAACACACCACTCAAAGTATACCAGTCACCCAAAGTTCAACTCCACCCGTAGAAGGAGTTGACAAATAGGAAAAATTAAAGGAAAATATGATGGGTGTGGTGTCTACTCAAGCTCAGAATATGGAAACCATGATGACTTCTATAGGCACAGTTACTAAGGACATGAGTACGTTAAAAACATCTATGAGTGGACATGACACGAGGATGAGAACCATAGAAGCATCTGTGCGAAATATGGAAGATCACTTGAGTAGAGAAGGAGAACGAAAGAACAGTAGACCTCCGGGAGGATTACCAAGTAATACCGAAAGAAACCTGAGAGAGGTAAATGCAGTGATTACCTGAAGTGGAAGGGTATGTGGAAGTAATGAAGTAGAGAACTCCGGAAACAATGAAGTAGAAGATGATTTGGATGATAAATTCGAAAAAGAGCTGGAACACAAGGACGAACCATAGTTCAGTAGAGAAGAAGAAGAAATTATCGAGAATTTCTTGAGACGTCATAGACACGTTGAAGCAGAAAGCGAAGATGAGGAATGGATCAAGGTCCCGAGAATACTGAAAAATCCAAAAGCTAGTGATTTGCAGACCTTATTTAATGAACATGTTAGAGAGGACAATGTAGCTGATGATACGGTCCAAGTGGGGAGTAGCAGCACTCAAAAACCAGCAGGTCTGGAAAAAGATACAACCCACACTGGACATGGTATGGTTCACACAGAACGTGAGAAACAAAATTCAGGGCACATTTAGAAGAATGTAGTGCAGGATCATGACACATGGCGACTACCAACTGCTCAAACATTCAAGGAAGCGGCACCGTCTTCACCAGAGGAGAAAGGTAAGGGAAGTATGACTTCGAACCCTAAAATTATTGATCTTGAATCTTTACCTTACCCACCTAGAGAGCAAATTAAAAAGTTGAAAACGGATAAGAAGTATGCACGATTTCTTGACACATTTCATCACCTTAATGTCAATATCCCTGTTATTGAAGCACTAATCAATATGCCCACATATGGAAAGTTTCTCAAGGACATCCTCTTGAACAAAAAATGTTTAGAAGAGTATGAGAACATCTGCCTTAATGAAGAATGCTCCGCAGTATTGCAGCACAAGCTCCCGCCTAAACTAAAACCCCGGTAGTTTTACCATCCCATGTGAGATTGGGGGATTTTTGTTTAAAAAGGTGCTCTATGATCTCGGTGCAAGCATTAATCTCATGTCTTACGAGGATTATAAGAAACTAGGCATAGGAGAGCTCAAAAACACTGAGATGACCCTCCAGATGGCAGATAGGTCTATTAAACATCCTAATGGAGTCATCGAAGACGTGTTGGTCAAGATAGATAAGTTTTACTTCCCAGTTGACTTTGTAGTTATGGAAATGGAAGAAGGGTTTTCAGCACCCCTCATTCTTGGTCGTCCATTCCTAGCTACGGGAAGAACCCTTATCGATGTTCAAAAAGGTGATTTAATCTTAAGAGTCAATGAAGATGAAGTCACCTTTAATATCTTCAAAGCTATGAAACATCCATACAAAGCCCAAGAGTCATGTTCATTCATAGATACTATATCTTCTATTTGTATGGATCATAATAAATTACAAGTTTTTGAAGATAAGCTCGAAGAATGTTTGGCTTTATCTATCTATGAAGAAGACAAGAATGACCAGGAAATGGAAGAAGTAATTTTTCACCTGGACACATGAGGTTCTTTCGTAAGACAACCATGGCATCGTTATTTGGAATTAGAACTGGATGGCCTAGTATTGAAACCTTCGGTGGAAGAGCCACCAAGGAATCTGGAGTTGAAACCTCTTCCTTCGAATGTTAAATATGCCTTTCTTGAAGCTGATAATTTACTTCCGGTTATTATTTCATCATCACTAACCAGTTTGCAGGAAGACCAATTGTTGAGAATGTTGAGGCAATATAAGAAAGCGTTTGGATGGACAGTGGTAGATATTCAAGGAATAAGTCCTGAGATTTATGTACACAAAATCATTTTGAATGAAGGAGCTAAGCCATGTATCCAGCCACAACGCCGCCTCAACCCGAACATGCAAAAAGTGGTCAAGAAAGAGGTTATTAAACTATTAGAGATGGGGATAATTTTTCCCATATCAGATAGTGAATGGGTAAGTCCCACCCAAGTAGTACCAAAGAAGGGTGGTTTCACGGTAAAGGAAAATGACAAACTTGAATGGATTCCGACAAGAGAGGTCACAAGATATCGAATGTGCATTGATTTTCACAAACTGAATGAGCACACCAAGAAAGACCATCATCCGCTTCCGTTCATAGTACAGATGTTGGAACGGTTGAGTGGACATAAATTCTATTGTTTCTTGGATGGTTATTCAGGCTATTTGCAGATATTTATTGCGGCAGGGGATAGAGAGAAAACGACGTTTACTTGTCCATATGGAACCTTTGCATACAAAAGAATGCCGTTTGGATTGTGTAATGCACCAGTCACGTTTCAGCGATGTATGATGGCAATATTTTCTGACATGGTAGAAAAGTTTTTGGAAATATTTATGGACGATTTCGGCATTTTTGGAGACTCTTTCGGAGAATGTCTCTCACACTTAGAACGTGTTTTACAACGTTGTGAAGACACAAACTTAGTTCTAAACTGGGAGAAGTGTCTTCTAATGGTGTCAGACGGTATTGTTTTAGGTCATAGAATTTCTGAAGAAGGTATCGAGGTAGACAAAGCAAAGATCGAAGTGATTGAAAAGTTACCTCCACCAGTAAATCTGAAAACTCTGAGAGGATTTCTTGGACACGCAGGTTTCTATAGGCGGTTTATCGTTGATTTTCATGAATAGCAAAACCTCTCAGTCAATTGATTGAGAAAGAAGTGCCGTTCAATTTTGATGATGAATGTATGAAAGCATTTAGGACTCTGAAGGCACGGTTGACAATTGCACCAGTGCTGGTAGCACCGGATTGGAACTTACCATTTGAACTTATGTGTGATGCAAGCGATCTGGCGGTTGGAGCTGTTCTAGGTCAACGCCATGACAAAGTTCTTAAGGCAATCTATTATGCATCCCACACATTAAACGCAGCTCAACTTAACTATGCCACAACAGAAAAGGAGCTACTCGCCATATTTTTTGCGTTGGACAAATTTCGATCTTATCTCGTTGGTTCTAAAGTCATTGTTTATACCGATCACGCCGCATTAAAATACTTGTTAAGCAAGAAGGATGCAAAACCACGTCTACTCAGATGGATTCTCTTACTTCAAGAGTTCGACATTGAGATCAAAGATAAAAAGGGTAGTGAGAATGTGGTTCCAGGTCATTTGAGTCGTATGGAATTTGCTGAAGAAGAAGGAAGGAGACAAGAGATTAAGGATTCATTTCCGGATGAACAACTCCTCATGATAGATGCTCCCCCCAACAATGCAACTCATTAAAGCTGGTAATAAACCAAAGGAGAGCTCACCATGTTCGGTAATATCATTTATTATTTTACTTGTGAGTATGTTCCGTCTCATTGGACATGGCAACAGAAAAAAAAGTTCTTTTATGATTTGAAATTTTATTATTGGGAAAAACCAGACCTTTTTCGAAGGTGTTCAGACGGCATAATTAGAAAATGCGTGCCCAATAATGAGATTTTGAGTATCTTATCCATTTGCCATGATCGTGAGGCTGACGGACACCATGGAGGGTGGAAAACCGCCTACAAAGTATTGCAATGTGGTTTTTACTGGCCCACACTGTATAAAGACGTACACCACTATGCACAATCTTGTGAGTCATGTCAAAAATGGGGAAATGTTTCTAAAAAACATGAGATGCCTCTCCAACATATATTGTAGTGTGAATTGTTTGATGTTTGGGCATTGATTTTATGGGCCCTTTCCCTACATCTTTTGGTAAGAAATTCATCTTAGTAATGGTCGATTATGTATCTAAATGGGTCGAAGCCCAAGCTCTTCCAACTAATGATACCATAGTAGTGCTAAAATTCCTTAAAAAGAATATCTTTACGAGATTTGGCACTCCTAGGGCTATCATTAGTGACAGAGGGTCACATTTTTGTCACCGACCATTTACCAAGTTGATTGAGAAATATGGTGTAAAACACAAGCTTGGTACGCCGTACCATCCACAAACTAGTGGACAAGTCGAGGTATCTAATAGAGAGGTAAAAACAATCATTGAAAAAACTGTCGATTCCAATCGTAAAAATTGGGCGGAAAAATTAGATGATGCACTTTGGGCATATAGGACAGCCTTTAAAACACCAATTGGTTGTTCTCCTTATAGACTAGTTTTTGGCAAGTCTTGTCATCTTCCGGTTGAGTTGAAACATCGTGCCTTTTGGGCTATTAAATTTCTTAACTTCGATCCTAAGGCCGTTGGTGACCATCGATTACTCCAACTCACGGAACTTGAGGAGTTTCGCCTTGATGCTTATGAGAACGCTCGAATCTACTAGGAACGCACGAAGTCTTTCCATGATAAGAGAATCTTTCATCGTGAGTTCCATGTGGGTGATCGAGTGCTCTTATACAACTCACGTTTAAAATTGTTTCCAGGTAAGCTTAAGTCTAGGTGGACAGGTCCATTTTTGGTAACTAAAGTACATGCATCTGGAGCTGTGGAATTGATAGATGGAAAGATGACCTTCGTAGCAAATGGCCATAGAGTGAAGATTTTCGTGGAAGAAGAAGGAATCCCTCCGACTCGAGAGGTGATGTTCCTTGTTGACCCCCAAACCAATTAAGGTCGGAAATAGTCTAGCTATAGACTATAAATATAGCAGTCATGGGTACTATCCTTCTGATTACTTAAGCATTTATTTCCGGTTGGTTTATATACTTAATTGCTACGTGCTTCGGTGAATAGTTGATAGAAGTATCCCCTTTTGATGTAGAATACTGATCAATTATCATTTTGGTGTTTTAAAATTTGTCAAAAAATAAAAATAAATAAATAAATATATATAAAATGATAATAATAACTAAGTAATGGGTTGTATAAAATAATAATTAAAAAAATAATAGTTAATAAATGAATAGTAGTAATAATGTTATAAAACCCGTTCAAAACTCAATGCCGGCGTAAGCCGTGTATATACCGGTCTACGCCGGAATTTAAAATCCTAAGGAAACCCTCCCAATGCATGGTCTGTGCCGATAATTACTGGTTTGCACCGATATATTCAGATTTTCAAAATCAGAATCATTTTCTTCTCTCTCCCCCTCATAACTTTCTCCCCCCCCCCCCCTCAATAATCGGCCATCTTCTCCTCTTCCCCAATTTTCCTCTCCATTTTACCTCTTCATCTTCTTCATTCATTCATCCCCCACAATCTATCTCCTTACAAAACACATATCTTCCTCCCAAATTCCTTTTAATTCACTTAATCACCAAGAAAGCACACCATTCTATTTTGCTCCCGGATAGGCGGCTCAAAATTTTTTCCGGTAAAGCACCATAAATTCCGGCCACCCGTCTTTTCTAAGACAAAATCAACACAAAAACAAGGTATAAAATTTGATCTCTTATTTTATAAATTCTTAATATAGGTTTGTCTTGCTTTTTGATTGAAAAATCGTAATTTTAATTTTGAAATTTTATCTTATTTATACCACCCTCGTAGATGGCCGAATCGTCAAAACCTCGTAGAAAGAACACCGGAAAAAACGAAAGACCACTACATCAATTGTCATAGTTCCAGTCCATGAACCTAGACCTCTCACCGGCGAGGAGGCGGCGGTTCTTTTCAAAGAACCGCTACTTCAGCCGCTATCACAGCCTATGAAAATTATTTTAGAAATTGTGGTCTTCTCCTAGAACGTGGTATAGATTTCGAGTCCCTTGGTGTTGAGTTTCGTGAAATTTTTGAACGTCGGAATTGGCTACGGATTGCCGAGCCTCGCACTGAGATTATCAATGCCACGATGGTGGTTGAATTTATTCTGTACTTTCTACCATGAACCAATAGCAGATGGGCTATTAACTTCAGTATCAATTCGTGGCACTACTGTCCCTTTTACCCCTGAGACCATCAATGCTTTTTATAGCATCCCAGACATACCTCGTGATATTTTGAAGTCTGGAACCTTAATCAAGTTGGTATGATGCAAATTCGAGCTTTTGAGGCTCAACGTGCTTTTGATCCATCCGCCACTTGGGTAGAAAAATGATTTAGTTTTGGAGGGTGTATTAAGGATATTCGAGCCTTGCAACATTTTCTAGGGCATAATGTGAGCCCTTCACGACATCTTAGTGCCTACAACTATCCTAATTCTTGTATAGCTTGGGTAATAGTTAAAAACATACCAGTTGATTTATGAAGAATTATCTTTACCAGAGCTAGAGACTTCGCCTCCAACCGACCTAAGAGTGGAAAAATGCCATTTCCAAATCTAATTTCTGCACTTTGTAGCCAAGCTCCGGTCACCGTTCTTCAAGCTGATAGACTTGTGTCACCAGATTCACCACTCATCGGTCCCCGTCTGGCCAATATACCTGTTGGTCGCATTGATTATGATAATCCTACACCATCTCGAGGTTCACTTCCTCAGTCAACCCCAGCTTCTGTTCCACCTGCTTTTCCCTTTTCTACCATGTTTCCTATCCAAAACCATACTCAGGAGGCTCGGTTTGACCTCATAGAATCTACTTTAGCTACCATTCAGGGTGGTCAAGCCACTCATGATGCTAATATGATCTTAGGTTTTGAGCGACTTCGGGAATTGGCTGATGATATACGCGTTGGTATCCGAGGTCAGCGCGCTTTTATAAGGTCTTTAAACCCAGCTTATGAATAGATTTCTGATAACCTTGCTAATTGTCAAGAAGTTCCACATACCTTGCCCACCTGGGTCTCTCAGGCACCCACTCATACCTCCCACCAATCTTTTCCTAGGTCTACTTTATCCCCTGGTGGTATGGCTGGTGTTGTGTCTTCAGGTGCAAGAACTACTGCTGCAACCTTTTCTTTTGGGTTCGGTGTTCCGTCTTCACTCTCTGCTATCACTACCGGCTTAGGTAGCATGGGTTTAGAGGGATCAGTGGTTATGTCCACTAGTGCTGCTGGTGCTCGTTTAGATGCTTTGGCATCGGCCGCCGCAATCTCAGATCCATTCCAATTCTTAAGCAACCTGAATCTGGCACATTTTCAAGGAACAGGTCTTGTACAACCGATGAATTTTGCACCAACGGGCACGATGGCTATGCATGGTGCTGATCTTCAAGGGCCTATTCAGGAATTCAGGGTGGAAGACTCAGAGACGGATTCGGACTATTGAAAAAAAATTTATCAAAATAATCTTTGTATTATTAAAACTGTGGTGTACGGTTCCCTTTTAATTTTAGTTTGTTTGAACCTACGTCGGGTTGATATTTTGGTTTGTTGAATCGGTTTGAAATATTTTGTGGTACGGTTAATTTTTCTTTTTGCTGCACTCTTGGGGTAGTGCATAATTTATCTATTATATACTCTTTGTATTGTATAATTTTGCACCCCTATGTGTTATTTTGGTGATTTTGGCTCAGCAACATGTTGTGTGCTCTATGTACGTGAAATGGTGATTACCGGTTTGCGCCGGAATCTCCAGTTGTCCTCCTTTTTGTCGTGTAGTCTGGTCTACGCCGAAATCACCGGTTTGCGCCAGCCTATGCAACTACACACCGACCTGACGCCCCTATTTTTTTGAAATCATCGCTTTGGTTCCCTAGGCGTTCAGAGAATTATTCCCAAACCCGGTTTGCACCAAAAAAATTACCGGTCTGTGCCGGATGTACTAATTTTGGCCGACCAGAGATTACTAAATCACATACCAAATTCTATTTATAGCACTATATCCCAACTTCACACTCTGCACCAACTTTTCCTCTCTAATATATTTTCTTTCTCTTTATAAGCCATGGCTTCACCTTCTACTCCACCCATTTCACCCCCTGGTTCTCCAAATTCTGTGATTTCACAACCAGACATCCACTACACTACTCCACATATTCTTGATTACGTGACCGAAACGGCACGTGATCGATTCTTCTCAAACTTTTGTCACTCTCCTATCCTAATCAAAAAGGGCTTGAACATGAGCAAGGTTAAGGAGTAGGGACGAAATTCGTGTCATGTGGGGTGGGTGGGAACATATTGTTTGTGCACCCCGTGGACGAACTAATATCACTATGGTCCGTAAATTTTACGCTGTTCTTTCTGAAACTCCATCGATTGACGCAACCACTGCTGTACATATTTGGGGTGTAGCTGTTCATTTCACTCCGTCCGTCATCAATCAAGACTTTTCCATTCCCCAAGAGCAAGCTGCTCCACACCATCACTACGAGGAAGTTTGGCGTTTGGACACCATTAACGGCCTAATTGTCAAATGCACTGAAGCATCTCAAGTTTTGTTTTGCTGGGCAAGATCGTGATCGCGATTTGTCAGCTTATGCCTTGTCATCCGAACTGCGTGCATGGAAACATTTTATTAACTCTCGCGTTTTTCCTACCAATAATTTCTCCGAGGTTAGTGATGATGATCTACTGTTGCTCTATGCCATTTCTGTTGGCGCGGTTATTGACTAGGGTATCCTTATCCATCGCGTTGCTATCAACTTTGCTTTGTCCCGTCAAAATTCTGCCAACCTCTGCCATTTTAATGGCTCATTTCCCGTCTTTGCAATCATTTTGCAGGTGTTCCGGTGATTTGCACCGATGAAGACTTCTCCTACCGTCGTTCCCAAACTGCGTTGCTACCAGTTGACATTCCTGGTGGTTCTTCCTCTGTTGAAACTAGGGACACTAATTAAGTTGTGATGGTTGTTCCGATGGTCTGGTTGGTTTGGTTGGTCTAATTTCATGTTGGTTTGGTCATTTCAGTTCTTTTCTTGTTGGGTTGTTGTTTTTCAATTTTGTAAGATAACAATAATTTCATCACATCTTCCGTCTCCATGTGATCCACCAGAGTGTTTATGGCATTACAATGCCACTGTGGATCACATGAACATATATACACTGGCCTAATAGTCTTAATTTATTCCCACAAATTAACCATCAATTTGGTGAAATACTAATTCACAGAATTAGTCCATTGCTTTAAGACATGCATCTCTTCAAGAAGATCGGAATGTCTCAATGCATCTATATTTGTAAACCTATCGGCATGATTTTTCCATACTTCTTGTGCATTCTTGAAATACATCAAACTCCGTGAAATAATATTTTCTATAGAATTCAATATCCAAGACCTTACCATTGTGTAATACTGCCTCCAGGTCTGGAAATCTGTTGAACTTGTGTTTGGCCTCTTAATTGTGCCATCTATAAAACCATACTTATTCTTGGTGATCAACACCATTTCCATGGATATCTTCCAAAGGTTGTAATTATTGCCATTCATCAGTGGCTGCACCAACACCATAAAAGGATTCTCATTTGGATGAACATAGAAAGGACTAGAAGGGCTCAACTCTTGCTTCTTTGCTGCCATGGCCTTCAAGAACATTAAACTCACACTGAAAAGAAAAAAAACAGAAACTGATCAGAAAATGATCAAGAACTCAGAATTAACACAGAATTCTCTCAAGAATTTGTGCAACCCACAAGAAAGATGAAGAAAACTTTCAAGTTTCTCCTCAAAAGCGAGTAAAAACGCAGAAAATAAATGAAAACTCTCAACTTTCACGCTTTGATACCATGTTGAAGTTGTGAAAAAGAAGAACACAATAAAATAAAATGCAGAAGTATTATTACTCAAGAATAAAGAATGAGTTGTGTTACTGATGTTTGTCAACCAGATGATGTATTTTGCTATATTTTAATCCAATTTCTTAAGTTTTTAAGTGACGTTTTCATATCAATTATAATAAATATTGTGATAATTCATTTTATTTTTGTAAATAGTAGATATAATAAAATCTTACCATTTTGACATATTTTGAGTCTTATCAGCCTATTTTTATTATTAGAATTACCCGTGGTTTTTCTTGTTTTTGTTTTATTACAGATACCACGTGGTAAAACTTTTGGGGTCGTGACATAAAGCTCGATGGATACGGAAAAATAAATATCGGAACAAATTTTATAAAAATTCCGTTACACCCCTGAGATTTGACAAGAACCAATGCAGACCGGAAGAATCCCGGTCTATGCCGGAATATATCAAGATTTGGCAAGATTTGGCAAATATTGGAGCATTTATGGCGTATTTATTGGACTGACAAGTTAGTTGAGCAGGTCTACACCGGGAATTACCGGTTTAAACTGGGAATGGGCCCCTTCAATCATTCTCCCATCTACTATTCATATTCAGAGTCATATGTATATATATATCATCAAGAAGGAAACGAAAAACAAGGAGGAGAATAACTTCCACTTCTACAATTTCTCTTTTCCTTGTAGGCATCATCCCTAAAAGGCTCTTAAAGCCAAAATATTTTAGTACCATATTAGCTATTTTCATCACAAAAATCATCCAAGAATGCTAGTTTAATTTCTTGGTGTAATTTACGTGGAAGAAGCTCAACAACTTGGTGCAATCTCCATTGATGATCACCAGTGGAAGAAGCAAGCTTGCCGTTGCAATCTTATCAGTTGTAATCGGTAACATAATATTCTAGTTTTATTTTGTTGATAATCTAATTATTATGAATGCCACATTAAATATGTTAGTATTCGTAGTACTGAGTGGCTAGTCTTGTAACTAGCCAAGGCATGTAATTGAACTATTTTGATCTCTTCTGGTTGATTGGATGATGATTATGTATTGTATATTTTAATTTCGATTGTGTTGAAGCTATTTCTACTTAAATTGATTGTTAGCTCGTGTTGGAGTAATTAACCAATATTAGCACACACACACACACACACTTAATTGATACCGAACGGAGATATTAGGTGTGAGAACGAGGTAGAAAAACCGGAAGGTAAAGTTGACCGTTACTGGAGTTCAATTTCTTATCCGGGGAATGACTATTCGTACTCGTGAGTTTATCATGTCAAATCATTAGGTTTAGGAGTCTTAAACCAAGGAGGAGGCATAGAACAATTTCGTACACTCGTATGAGGGGAAATTGTTAGAATAGAAGTATGCCGTTTCATACAGTTAAGTACCCTTAATAGGCCGATTGATCACATCTATGAAACTAAAAGAGACTGTTGCTCAATGAAATTGTCTTGGTTAGTATCTTTAGTATTAATCGTTAAATTTATTAGAGGCGTAAAACTATCACTTTTATGTTAAAACTGCGACTTAGATCAACATAATAATAGCTAATTGGTGTTTAACCACACTTTGAATTACATCGTGTTCCCTGAGGAGACGACCTTGATTCACTAGACTAGACTACAATTTGACCTGGTACACTGCTGGTTAGATTGGATACCCAGTTTTTAGTACACATCAGTTACAATGCTGCTGATAATAGGGTATTTATAGCATCATACACCACATGAATTAGTTAAAAGAAGTTACGAATGAGTTACAACAGAATTAACAGTTTCTACACTATTCAGCTAAACATACTGCTCAGGTGTTTGCAATGTAGTCAGTTGAGGTGACTTGTTCAGTAGGTATGATGTACAGAGCTGATCAACTGCACATCCTCTTGTATATGAGCTGTCTTTTCCTACTACACTGTAACATATATTCTAACCAAGGCCTTGGATGCATCCTTTTTTTGTTATTTGCTAGATAAGCTAGGCATTTCCAAAAATGTCCATCCAAGTTCAGTGGATAAAGGAGTGTTGGAGCAAGCAGGATGTGTAAGTTGATTCCATCACCACTTCAGCTTGAGAAGGTGTTACAATATATGGATAAATGAGTATTGGATACTAGAGGATGTGCACACACTCAAAATCCAGAACAGTCATTTGAGAGGATTCGAATGTGCTGATATTCTGAGTTGAAGAATTCAGCTGAGCCGATAGACTTCAGTTGAGCTGAGTAGATAGACTTCAGCAGAGTGTAAGAATGCAAAGCTAAGTTGAAGTCCACTTAGACAGTTTTCTGTTATAACCATTTTGTAACTTCTATTAACTTGTTTAATGAGAAATATCATCTATAAATACTTCATAATCAGCTCCATTGAACCTCAACTTGTTCTCTTCATTGATTAATGAGAATTATATATATATATATATATATATATATATATATATATATATTGATATATATATATATATTGAGAGCCATATTTTATTTTATCTTGTGTTTTTAATTTCATTAATTTCAACTATTGTCCCTTTCTAGGGTGAACTCTTTTCTCCAGAAAGTGCCAGTCTTAAAGACAAACACCTTTTGATCTACTGGGTTGTAAAAGTGGTTTCATCTGTTTCCA
This sequence comes from Gentiana straminea, assembly GCA_036785695.1. Lineage (NCBI taxonomy): Eukaryota > Viridiplantae > Streptophyta > Magnoliopsida > Gentianales > Gentianaceae > Gentiana > Gentiana straminea. The sequence continues at coordinate 3,219,853 of JAVUPR010000464.1, read as the reverse complement.
ATGATAGCCCACAAACAGACATTGGTTAGATTACGCCTCAAGCTTGTCGGCCATCACGTGCTTCACATAAGCAGGACATCCTAAGGTTTTTTCTTTACCTACTTCGTATGGCGTGGTGTCAACCATCTTAGATGGAGCTCGGTAAAGAGTATTGGATGCTGTTTCGAGAGCACACCCCTAAAACTATTTTGAGAGAGTTGCATAATTCATCTTGGACCGTACAATATTTAATAGAGTACGATTCTCCCTACGAGGCACATCGTTCATTTGAGGCGTCTCCAAAGGAGTCCATTAAGGAAGAATCCATTCAGAGTTAACGTAATAATTCTTTTTTGAAGGGATTTATTTAAGGGCAAGGGTCCAAAAGGACACATATTAGACTTAATTAGGCAAATAGGACACACTTAACTTTTCATTGGTTATAAGGACATAAAATAAGTACACGGACCAATCTACCCTTGAGTAATAAATACTAAAGCCGTCGTTGAAATCTCGGCACTATAAAGCAGCGCTCCAAGTTGTTGTGTCTTTTCTTTGTTTTTTTATTTTCTGGATGCTAAATTTTTTATTTTTTTATTTTCGGGATGCTAAATTTTTTATCCCGGTGACCACCGCGATGCATTGATCACCCCGTTGCAATCACCACCGCGATGCATTTGCCACCGTGATGTAGTGACCACTGGGATGCATTGACCACCCCGATGCATTGAGCACCGCGACGCATCGACCACCGCGACGCATTGACCACCGCGATGTAATGACCCCCTGGTGCATTGACCACCGCGACACATTGACCACCGATATACAGTGACCACCCCGATGCATTGACCACCGCGACGTATTGACAACCGCGATGCCGTGACCACCGTGATGCATTGACCACCGCGATGCAGTGACCACCCCGAGGCACTGACCACCGTGATGCACTGACCACCGCGACGCATTGACCACCGCGACGCATTGACCACCGTGATGTAGTGACCACCACGATGCTCGGACCACTGTGATGCAGTGACCACTGCGATGCACTGACTACCGCGATGTAGTGACCACCCCGATGCACTGAATACTGCGATGCACTGACCACCCCGATTCACTGACCACTGCGACGCAGTGACCATCGTGATGCACTGACCACCGTGATGCACTGACCACCGTGATCTACTGAACACCACGATGCACTGACCACCGCGATACCACTGCGACGCAGTGACCATCACGATGCACAGACCACCACGATACCACCGCGACACAGTGACTATCGTGATGCAGTGACCACCGTGATGCAGTGACCACCGCGATATACTGACCACGCCGATGAAGTGACCACCTCCGAAGCATTGACCACCGTGATGGTGTGACCACCCTCGAAGCATTGATCACCGTGATGCAGTGAGCACTCCCGATGCATTGACCGCCGTGATGCATTGACCACCGTGATTCATTGACCACTGCGATGCATTGGCCGCTGCGATGTAGTGACCCCCGCGATGTATTGACCATCAAGATGCAGTGACCCCCGAAATGCATTGACCATCGGGATGTAGTGACCATCGTGATGCAGAGATATTTGATGATGCGACACCATGATGAAGCGACACAGCGATGACATTTGATACAAAACTATAGTACTCGAGTAACTCACCATAATTCATATTTTTGATACAAAACTCCGATCATTGTTATTTTTCACCATAATTAATAAAAATCGACACGATGCAGTGACACCGTGATGTATTGACCACCACGATGCAGTGACCACCCTCAATGCATTGACCACCGTGATGCATTGACCACCCCGATGCAGTGACCCCATGATTCATTGACCACCCCGATGTAGTGACCCCGTGATGCATTGACCACCACGTTGTTGTGACCACCCCGATGCATTGACCACCTCGATCCAGTGACCACCGCGATGCACCGACCATCGGGATGCATTGACCACCGCGGCAGTGACCACCGCGATGCAGTGACCATCGGGGTGCAGTGACAATTGATGATGTGACACCGCGAAGAAGTGTACTTCCAATTCAAAGATCTAGAAAGATGACATTAAGGAATATATAATCTTCTTGAATACGTATTTTCCATAAAGATGAAGTGACATATGAAGATGAAGTGACATTTGACGATGTAGTGACATGTGAAGATGAAGTGACATTTGACGATGCAGTGACATTTGAAGAAATAACTACATTTAAAAACACAGTGACATGTTTCACCATATTTCAAACGGTAATATCTTTTGATCTAAAAATACGATCATCTTAATTTTTTCTATATAATTCATATTATTTAAAAATGTAGTGACGATTGATGATGTTTCATCTTATTTTTCTATCGAAAAGTAAGATCATCTTATTTTTCTATCGAAAAGTAAGATCATCTTATTTTTTCTATATAATTCATATTTTTCGGCCACTTTATTCTAATATATGATTTTATATTTTTTTTCGACTTCTGAAAATCAAAATTATTTTCACAAAAATCGACTCGATGAAATGACTTCGCGATGAAGTGACACCGCAATGTAGTGATACCTCCAAATCAAAGATCTAGGAATATGACTTAATTTTAGAAAATCGATTTCTTTTCTTCATTAAAAATCGACTTCAAACAGCTATATCATTTGATATAAAACTGCGATCAACATAATTCTTTCACCCTAATTCATATTTTTTCATCCTCTTTATTATGATATCTCATTTTATGAAGTGACACCGTATGCAGTGACACTCAATGACACCAACTTGTTATGAAGTGACACCTAATTACAACAACATTTTATGAAGTGACGCCCTTGCTAGGAGTAGTAGCACCGATCGAGACACTCGATCTTCACACAACGGAAGCTTATGCGATACGAGACATAACTAATTAATCCTACGAGAAGGTTAAAGATTTACCTTTTCGGAGAGGAAGAGATAATCGACCAAAAGAGAGAAGCCATGATCTTCCGGATTGTATCTCCAAGCGACGACTGGTGGACGTCGATCCTCGCCATAGAACCTCCTCGAATATGCACAAGAAAAATCCTAGATTTTTCTCCTCTTAATGACTAAGGCAAGAAACTATTTTTCTTCCTTTTAATTTATTTGTGGCGCAATTTGTTATTATATTGTGTTGGGAGGAACTCTCTTTATATAGGAAAATAACTAGTCAAGAGAGTTATCCTTTTCACACCACAAAAACCTATTCCCATAAGGAAAAGATATTTTTGCTACAGAATAAGAGATAATTCACAAAAAATCAATCTCTTAATTTTTCCATAAATTATCCAACAAATAGATAATTAATTAATTACACATGTGACATAATCTAGAAAATTTTCTTTTCCCAAATTTATCCACATGAGGCGCCATTTTAGAGTCATTATTAATAGAAAATGTTTTTTCTATTTTACATATTATTTACCAAATAAATAATATTGCATATTCATTTAGCCGACCAACTATTTAATTTATTCTCGAGGTTTCATAAAACGAGAAAATACTCGCGTGTTAGGAGCCAACCCGGGGACCATGGACCTATAACCAGTAGCTCCAATAAATTAAATAAAATATTCATCGAACAAAATATTTCTACTTAATTCAATTATTCCAGAATTACGCCACCATAAATCCGAAACTGAACTCTATCGATTATAGATATAACTTATTCTCAAAACGTCGAGTCGAGTCGATAATTGTCCATTGATATAATCATTTCATATAAACTAACCCTCCATAGACTATCTGTACTGAAGTAGGATTATTTCCGTAAACCTTCTTCACTAGATCTTATCCTCATTTACCATTAACTCACTAGTGATCAATTAGTTCATAACCAATACGAACTCCCGGGATCGATCAGATTCTAGGATCAAAAAATAAGGGGATTGTCTTTCTACTTCCCACAGGAAGGAATGGATTCCATATCTATGAGGCACACACTTCTCACTCATTCCAGAATAGTGCCAACGTGAAAGTGATTCGGACCGCGCCTCTTAGCGATCCTTAACGAACACATCAAACCCTATCCTGAAACTAGTAGGAGTATGCAATCACTTCAGGATTAAGGTTAATCCATATATGATCATCTTGTGATTTAATAATATTTCTCAATCACGGAATTATATGAGAAACTCAGATTAAATCGGTCCAGTCCTATATGACTCTCATCATATATAAATGCCCCACTTAGACAACCAATGTCGACGGTCCGGATAAGATGGTCACACCATAAAGTGTTCTGGGCGCATTAATGGTGGTTTAATCAATAGACCCCATACTTTGATTAACTTCACCACGGACTTACAGTTCAAGTGTATCACCATAAACTTAATCCTCATGTGTGACACACACTAAGTTATATGGCTACATATGATACGACTTGGGGTTTTTAGTAGTGTATTACTTACAAGCACGAAGCAAAGTAATAAGATGAGAATAAATCTGTCATTTATAAATTCTAAAAACAATTACATAAAGTGTCTTTCGGGCGCTACTTCCAACAATCTCCCACTTGCCCATAAGGACAAGCAACAATTGTCTTTCAGGCACACTATATCTAACAATCTCCCACTTGCCCGTAAAGACAAGCAATGATTGTTTTTAGAGCACCACACCCTTATTCTTTCTATCCACAACATTCTCCCACTTGCTATAAAGCAGATGAGACATATCTCCCAATTTCATACCCTCCAAGCTCTCATCAGTGACAATAGATGCCACGCAACTTGGTAAACTGATCAGCAGGTTGTCAGTTTCGAGGTGATCTTTTAGGACCGAAACGTCGACTCTCTGCACGGTCTATCTGAGCAGTTGGTACTTTCTCTCAATATGCTTTTGACCTTTTGTGACTGTGATCATTTGCATGAGCTACCTCTCAACTATTTTCACAGTAAACAGGTATCGGCTCATCGAGACGTGGAATTACTTCCCGATCCAACAAAGAACTTCTCAAGCCATACTGCCTCTTTAGCTGCTCCGAAAGCTACTATATATTCGACTAACATAGTCAAATTGGCAATGCTGGATTGCTCCAGACTGTAGCTCCATCACTATAAGCAAACACTGAGCCTGAGATCGATTCACGATCATCCTTAATCCGACAAAAAATCCAAATCAGTGTAGTCAACGACACTCAGGTTCGCACCCGAATGGACAAGCATACGATTCCTCATTCTCTCAAGATACTTGAGGATGCACTATACTGCTTTCAACGTCCGAATCCAAGACTCGACTTTTATTGACTTTTAATAACCTGGCTTTCTCTATCCAAAAGAGAATCTATCCCATTTTCTCTATATCCGAAGACTGAGAGAATTATTCCATGAGAGGTTTGGTAGGAAACCCCTCGTTGAATGTTGCATTCGAAAATGCATTATCATCTTTAACCAATAAGATGGATGGGATATTTCCAACAACTTGTTCTCATGAATTCGACCGAATCAAAATTTAAGAATATAGTCCACTTCTCTAATTCAGAGAATCTTGGCTTGTCAGTTTCTGACTTCAGATAACACACTCAAGTTGTTCCCAACCGTTGCAGTGTAATCTTTTATAAGCACTAACGTCTACTACTTTACCAATATTGATTTTCTGGTGTACAAAAGACTCATCAATATTCTGGTCAAGCCCACACATTTCAAAACATGTGAATTTTAATGACCTGAAGGTTTACTTTAATCCACCAATGGATATAAGCATAGGCAGTCAATCTGCCATTATCTTTAAGCTAAAACCCTTCTGTTCCGAATGAATTCAAGCTCCTTTGTATGGAAAGAAAGTTTCAGGGCATCACCCCTGTTAGTCTTTCAGCTTTTCATGGAGTTAAGCAAGGCTGAGTGGTGAGAAAGTTTCAGGGCATCACCCCTATTGAACTGTCTACTTCTCAGGGAATTACACCTAGACCACTTGGCTTTGCTTAGAAAGTTAAACTTTCCCATTCATTCGACTCTTTTCCATGTAGATCCAATTACTCCTACTGGGCCTGAGACACTCAGGTGGTTCTACAAGAGTATGAACAGAACTGGAGTACCAAAACTCCATATACAGGTTTATGGCTTTAAACCAACCTCCTATTGTCAGAATCTTATACAGTCTTCCCTAAATGACCATAGGTTATCAATCACCCCCAGTAGACTGTAAAGTCTGCATGATCACAGCGGGTCAATGGTTAAACCATACTCCCACTGCATTTGGGTGTATTGGTATTCTGATCTAGTTCAGTAGTATTAATCAGTGTAATCCCCAACAACCAATGTTGGATGTGGTTTGATTAAATCAGATAGTAACTCCTTGAGGTCTAGGTTGTTATTTAAACATCCTTTCAGAAAGGCTGTGACAGTACAACCGTTACTTTCCAACCTTCACTCATTGTATTAAGATATTTCACGATCAGTCACCATCTGAACGTGTATGCAAAATCTCCAGTCCTACCTTCAAGCACCAAGTGTTAAATGCCTCTATTTTCGGAAGTGGAGTAAACTTAGTTCACTCCTTATCCATAAATTCATAAGCATTTTCTAGGTAGACTTCTCGGTATTACATTATAATGTATACCGTTATTTTGCAACTAAAATCTTAATTGAGTTAAGCAGTGTAGTGTAGCATATCAATAACTATATAAGACAATACATGGTTTATCCTTTCAGTGAAATCGTTTAACCTGGAGGTAGGCCAAGCATCAGTGCCAAAACTATGCTATAGCCTATTTCTGAGCATGGAATACTCGTTTCTCTGGTAATATCAGAGATTCCTCCAAATATCTAGATAAACTAATCAGCGTTTTGAGTAGTCGTCAGACATAGTGTCAGCCACTCAAAAGCTCACTAGCTTGTATCCTTCATAAGAACCCGAAGGTCAATATGAACAAGTTGTGATACTTCTTCAGCTCTATTACCCTTTCTAAATTGAAAGGTTACTTAGTCATTTTTCCTTTGAGATAGTGTTCTTAGACTGGGAGATAGGAATCACCCTTGGCCAGTCTTCAGATCTTATCTTCAGGATATATGCACTAATTAATAGATGCTGAAGAATCGTTCATCTAAATACGGAAGTCATTTGTCTTAATAGTTTATGTTGTGTTACATATACCTTTTCAGCATTACTTAGTGGTTTTGACTTTATCAGACAAAAGTCTGAGTCTCAGAATCGTATACAGATGTCATATTCACTTTCTTTAAGGCAAACATATTATCGATTTGAGAGTGAATCCATTCGTTCCAACGAATCAAAAACATAAATTAAATTTCTGCGATATTCAAGGATTAAAATCCGAATTTTTTTTTCTTATATCACTCCCACTATCTTAGCTGAAATAACGGCCCGTTGTCTGCTCTTCATCATGAATGCCCAGCTACCTTGTTCGTACAAAAGAACTTTAGCTTCTGAGTCAAATTACTCGGTTAAGAAAGTCTCTAAGGATTCATAGGTTAGTCATCCGAAATCACTTTCCTTATCCTTTACTTTCTTTGATTAATATTTCGGTTTAGCCTTTAACTTATTTAGTTTAAATGACTTATTCTTGTAGACATTTACCTTCCCATTCTTGGCTTTCTTTCAAGGAAATGGCCGTGAACTAGCAGTTCATTTGAGTAGACACTACTCGTAAACTATGGGATGTCTGATGAGTTGATACCAAATCATTCTCGTCATCTTTGAACTAATTTTGTTTTGTCTCCCATTCAACACAAATGACAGTAGTGACATACTTATCAATGTCACTTAAGTTTGTAGACTCAAGAGGAACATCCTCTTCCGAAAAAATTAATTTGCATTCTCAATTTATGAGTTCAACATTCTTTTTACTTTTCCACTTTTACGAAGTCATCATCAATCAATTTATCATGTTTAGCAGTTTAGATAACATGAGATGATATGCAGTTGTAAAAATAAATCATGACAGAATTATAAATCAAATCATACACCACAACAAATAAGAAATTTTAGGAATAATAAACGTGATGTCATGCATGCAGTTTATCCTACCATTCCAAGGATTTAATCTCACACCTACAGTGCCGCCGACGGGTAGGTCAAAGAGGTGACGATTAAATTGAGACAATCTCTGTCAACAATTAACTGAGAATCAGACATCCCGATTTAATTGTTGATTACCTTCATTTTTCAGCCAAGATATTTCCAAAAAATACCCTTTAGAATGTGACCTACTGTTTCAGATTTTTAAGTAGACCCCGAGTATGCCGCCGAAAGGTAGGTCGTGACCCGACGAGTACTCAAAATCCTATCCTTTCGGAAACCAAGCCTTGAATTTTGATAGCGGTGAAGGCCATCCGAAGGGGGCCGAAATCAAAGCGGCACGAGGCGTCACCATTCTCTCACGGTGCTTGTGTTAATAGTAGAGGCCGAGGGGTCGGTTGTCACCTTCCCCGCTCCCACTCGTTATTTTGAAAATTAGGTAGTCTTTTAGGATTTTCAGAATTTATTAACAATCCGAAAAACAATAAATCATGAATATTTAAATTAATCCTCCCACTAGTTCATTGGTTTCAAATACCGTCTAATTAGTGTCACTTATTCACGATTTTCCAATTTTATGGATAAAAATTCCTCGTGTAGACGCTACACAATTAGAATTCACCAAGAATTTCATAATCCCAATACATTAGGACTTTATGAATTTTCTACTAAATCGAAAAACAATAAATCACAAATTTAAAGCTCCCACTAGTTTATCGGTTCCAAATACCGTCTAACTAGTGACGCTATATTCATGATTTTCCAATTTATCGATTATTTAGAAAATCTCTTGTGTAGACACTACACAACAAAAAATTCACCAATGAATTGCATAGTCCTAATTAATGTCATGATAAAAATTCTGGGATTGTAGAATTTTTCGAATAAATCGAAAAACGATAAATCAAGAAAAGCAACCATCAATTTATCGGTTCCAAATACCGTCTAGTTGGTGTCCAATTTTTTTATGATTTTCCAATTTTTGATTATCAAAATTCTAATTTATGTAGAATTTTATCACAATAATTTGAAAACAATAAATCTTTGAAAAGCAATCACCAACTTATCGGCATTAAACCCTGGCTGAGCTTTAACCGAGTTCACCGAATGGTGTCCGGATCGGCTAAGCCGACCCGTCCTCTTCATCGGTTCATATACGACTGCTGGATGAATCGGGCTAAGGTTGGCCCATTGAGCCTCAGCTCGCCGGATAGCTTGACATTGCCGGACCCCCGACGCTAACGTCGCACTTGGACGGACAAGTCGAGTCGAGCCGAAGCCCTGTTGACCGCCCGAACCAATTTTCGAACCTTTTGCTTAGTTGGTGTCCAACTTTTCCGGATTTTCCAATTTTTTATTATCAAAATTCAAAATATATGTAGACACTACATAACCTCAACCCCGTAGGATTTATTATCCCAAATTAAGTTTATCATGTGAATTTTATATCCCGATAAAATTCCGTTCGTCTTAATTAATTTAATACATAAAGGTTGTAAAGGACTGTTTTTTATCTAAAATGAGAAAAAAGGACAAGAAAAAAAGATAGTGGTCGAGAAGGACAAAAACGCGCATGTTACTACATGTGTTACTACATGTTGCTACAACCAAATGTAGTAACACGTAAGAATACGCGCGTTTTTCTTCTCAACCATTATTTTTTTTTCTTGTCCTTTTTTCCCATTTTGTATCTTTTTTTGTCTTTCTGGCCTCTGGCCCCTTAATTTAATGAATTACCTAAATTAATTACGTCTCATACATGCCTAATTAATATAACGATTAATTATCTACATGTATGCATATGCTAGGAGTGGAATTCATGAATATGATTCATGTCATGGCATGGTTATTTCACATAAATTATCGAACATGAAAAATAAATACGTAAAATTAAATCACTGAGATGGACTATTGATACTCCGTATTTAACCTATTCAAACTAGGAGAAAAAAAATTAAAATTAAAAAAAATGTCGTGCAGCATCATCTTGGACAAAAGGAAAAATTTTTTGATGCTCTTTCTTTTTCTTCCACTTCATAGATGGAAAAGCAGCCGCCTCCTTTTTTCTTTTCTTTTTTTCTTTTTTTTTTTTTTCACGTACAGCGTCCCTTTTCCTTCTTTATTGAAGAATTTTGCTTTGAATTCTTTTTCCATTGAAGACCTTTTGCAGCGCCACTTTTTCTTTTCCATTGTAGATATTTTGCCGACGGATCCGACGAAAAAAATACTATTACTATGAAATTTAAATTGTAAAAATTATGCTCTCGATCGTAAAAATTTAACCTTAGCTTTGCTACCACATGCTAGGAGTAGTAGCACCGATTGAGACACTCGATCTTCACACAGCGGAAGCTTATGCGATTTACGATACGAGACATAACTAATATATTAATCCTACGAGAAGGTTAAAGATTTACCTTTTCGGAGAGAAAGAGATAATCAACCAAAAGGGAGAAGCCGTGATCTTCCGGATTGTATCTCCAAGCGACGATTGGTGGACGTCGATCCTCGCCATAGAACCTCCTCGAATATGCACAAGAAAAATCCTAGATTTTTCTCCTCTTAATAACTAAGGCAAGAAACTAATTTTTCTTCCTTTTAATTTATTTGTGGCGCAATTTGTTATTATATTGTGTTGGGAGGAACTCTCTTTATATAGGAAAATAACTAATCAAGAGAGTTATCCTTCTCACCACAAAAACATATTCCCATAAGGAAAAGATATTTTTGCTAAAAATAAAAAATAATTCCCAAAATATCAATCTCTTAATTTTTCCATTAATTATCCAACAAATAGATAATTAATTAATTACACATGTGACATAATCTAGAAAATTTTCTTTTCCCAAATTTATCCACATGAGGCGCCATTTTTAAGTCATTATTAATAGAAAATGTCTTTTATATTTTCCATATTATTTACCATATAAATAATATTGCATATTCATTAAATAGACCAACTATTTAATTTATTCTCGAGGTTTCATAAAACGAGAAAACACTCTCGTGTTAGCAGCCAACCCGGGGACCATGGACCAATAACCAGTAACTACAATAAATTAAATAAAATATTCATCGAACAAAATATTTCTACTTATTTCATCAATTCCGGAATTACGGCACCATAAATCCGAAACTGAACTCTATCGATTATAGATATAACTTATTCTCAAAACGTCGAGTCGAGTCGATAAGTGTCCATTGATATAATCATTTCATATAAACTAACCCTTCATAGACTATCCGTACTGAAGTATGATTATTTCCGTAAACCTTCTTCACTACATCTTATCCTCATTTACCATTAACCCACTAGTGATCAATTAGTTCATAACCAATACGAACTCCCGGGATTGATCAGATTCTAGGATCAACAAATAAGGGGATTGTCTTTCTATTTCCCGCAGGAATGAACGGATTCCATATCTATGAGACACACACTTCTCACTCATTCCAGAATAGTGCCAACGTGAAAGCGATTCGAACCGCGCCTCTTAGAGATCCTTAACGAACACATCAAACCCTATCCTGAAACTAGTAGGAGTATGCAATCAATTCAGGATTAAGGTTAATCCATATATGATCATCTTGTGATTTAATAAGATTTCTCAATCACGGAATTATATGAAAAACTCAGATTAAATCGGTCCAGTCATATATGACTCTCATCATATATAAATGCCCCACATAGACAACCAATGTCGACGGTTCGGATAAGACGGTCACACCATAAAGTGTTCTGGGCGCATTAATGGTGGTTTAATCAATAGACCCCAAACTTTGATTAACTTCACTACGGACTTACAGTTCAAGTGTATCACATAAACTTAATCCTCATGTGTGACACACACTAAGTTATATGGCTACATATGATACGACTTGGGGTTTTCAGTAGTGTATTACTTACAAGCACGAAGCAAAGTAATAAGATGAGAATAAATCTGCGATTTATTAATTCTAAAAACAATTACATAAATTGTCTTTCGGGCGCTACTTCCAACAGCCCTATGCAATGACACCCAATGACACCAACATTTTATTTCAAATCATACTCAAACTCACCATCAAATTCTTGTTACTGCACCAATTTTCTTCCAGATCAAACTCAAACACACATCCGACTCCATCTCACATCCGCGATGCAGTGACCACCGCGATGCATTGACCAACGCGATGCAGTGACCACCTGGATGCAGTGACCATCGGGATGCAGTGACAACCGTGATAGTGACCACCGCGATGCAATGACATTTGATGATGCGACACTGTGATGACATTTGATATATTTTTGACTTAATTTCTGAAAATCGATTTCTTTTTTCATAAAATCGGTTCAAACGGTCATATCTTTTGATATAATTTACCGAGGTAATATCGTGTTTTAAATATAGTAATCGAGTACCTCATGAGCTATTTGAGCTTCATTAAATAATCATTTAAATAATTATATTTATCAAAATTATTATAAAATATTCCTTTTTATATGTATTATTCGAGTCGAACAAGGAAATTAATCAACTAACTTACATGTCTACAAAAACCGAGCAGGGAACGAAACTTTCATCCCATTTGATTTAGACCAAGGAATTAACAAAGCTTGTTCAATTCATACACTTGAGATCAACAAATTGCAGCAGCAAACTTAGTTCAGTAACACCAATTGCAACAGAAAAACTTGGCGCAAAAACGCCGCCTAAAATCATGAAAAATCGCAGCTCAATAATCACAATAGCAGCAATGCAGCATCCTTTAGACATCAAAGCAAAGCAGCAAAAAAAACATACAGCAATCCAGCATCAAACCTCATAGAAGCATTATTCAGCTTGCAAAAAGTGAGCCAATGTACTGCAGCGAATTTGACTCTAACGGCAGCAACATGAGAGGATTTTCCAAGAAACCCCAAGCAATTATCAAAAATAGAACATGAATCTAAAAGAAGATTGCAACAACAACAACATCTTGTAATCTCCAAAGAAAAACTTTATCAGCACCAAAAAGGTCATCAACTGCTCAATAAACAGAAAGCAAGGTGTATTGGATGCACTACTCTGTTCCCTTCAGCAGAGCCTTAGTAGCACAACATCAGATTCCTTTTTAAAACTCTATTCATAAAGATGCCAAGGTATCCATCATTGAGATCTTGGTTGATTCCATTTCCAGCCAGCAACCAAGTGTGCAAAATCCTGTCACCAAGAAATAGGACCAGCACAGGGCCACTAAACCAATAAAAATGATTTTGATCTTCTTCCCCATGTATTAAGTGAAAAATTCAATAAGATTTCTGTAATATTCCGATTTTCGGGAAAGGACAGACGTGTCATTTTGTGAAAACAAAATATTATTATTCTGACTTCTTTTATTGGAGTTAAGTTTTGTAGATAAATATATATATAGTCGAAATATGTATATATATTTGGGAAAATCTGATTATTTAATAATATGGGAAAATAATAAAAATTTATTATTTTTGGGATTAGCTATTTAAAGAAAATACATCCCATTAGTTCCCGTAACAAAAAAGAAATCAAAAAATTTCCTACAATCATTGAAAACGTCGCAGAGAGCTTTTAGGGCTGAGAGTTTTGTCATCCAATTGCTAAGTCAGATCTCAATCATTTTCAGATCAGAGTATAGCAACGGGATCGTCGTGAAGAGAGCGTCGATTCAATACCAGAAAGCTGAGACTTTGTCAAGGTATGTTTTGTGCCCTAGTTATGTTCTTGATCGAGTTTAGTGGATCTAAACTCCTGAATTCGTAGTTTTGTTGTGTTAGAAGCGTGTGATCGTATCTAATTTAATTATGGATTGATCACTCAGGTTTCTGTAGATCAGAGGATCAAGGTGCTGCAGTTTTTCTGGGTTTTGGCTTGGATTAGCTTGCTTCTAAGGTAAGAGGATCTTCGTACAAGTTAATTACGGTTTCATAGGGTTTACTTAGGATTGGATGTGATTTTATGCTAGAATTGTTACACGAAAGCTGTGTTTTTATGCCTTTTTCTGAGTATTATGATGTTGAACAAGTTTGAGAACGATTAGGGATCGATTAGGGTTCAAAAACTGAGTTTTTGGAAGTTGATGTGCTTAATGCGGGCGCACCAAGCCAGTGCGGACGCACTGGAGGTCCAGAATGTGAATTTTTAAATTCGGTGTGCTAGTGCTGGCGCACTGGACGAGCAGAAACTGAGTTTTTACGTATAGAGGCTCAGTGCGTGCACACTGTACCCAGTGTAGGCGCACTGGACCTCATTTTTTACGAATAAGATGATTTTTGCTATGATATGAGTTTTAAATGTTATTCTTTGATCATATAACATTAAATAAACTTGAATGAGCTTCGATTGAGCTTCCGATTTGTTTAGTTTCGGCACCGGATGTACTCTTAAAAGGAGTTGAAGTTTGGATCCGTCGGAAGGGCATGAAAGGGCTTGTGCTTTGATGAATTAGAATTCATCAATGTATGTGTATATGTTAGGGCTTGTCCGTGTCTAGGGGTCTAGGTAAGAGAGTAGTATATGTGAGGGAACCTACTTGAAAACACTTAGGTGGCTAGTTAACAACATAATAACAAACATACATGTGTAGTAAAAAGATTAAACATCAATCCATTCTTGGTAAGGCACAAGTCTATATCGCGATGTGTGTGCGTTCTGAAAGTGAATAACTCTGTAAGTCTTTGGACCCTACGTACGGAGGAACACCACCCCGTAAGTCCGAGACCCTACGTATGGAGGGACTTCGCCGAACGTGTACGATATCGGAGTCTACCAGACTAGACTTCCGTGGTTATTGGTGTGATCCACCAATATGTTGCACCTAGTTACTCATGGTGAGTAGCACCATGCGTAGTACCCTTGAATGCTGATGTAACACAGATAAGCTAAGTTAGAAACCAATAGTCACAATATGTTGATGGACATGAAGTGAACCCTAGATTGAGTCCGTCTCAGAAAGATAATTCATTTAATCATAAAACTCGTTTATAAACCTTAGTTAATTTGTATCTTCTACCTCATATTGAGTACTTTGTACTTACCTCAAATACATTGTTTTTCTATGTGTTTGGGGGAGAGAAGATGGACAGGTAGATCCGGAGTACGAGGAGGACTTTGATGACGACGTTTGAGGACGCCGACGTTGAAGCACTTATTTCCTGTTTTTATTATTATACTTTAGACTTGCTGTCTTTGAGGAATTTCTTGTAATTTCTTTGTACTTTCCTTAGAGGATTTCATACGTTGTTTGGTTTCTTCCGATGTAATAGATGTTACATTTCTATCTTTAGTTGAGTTTCTATTATTATTAGCAGTTATGATGGTTTTGCCGAGTCTTTTTAGCTTCCGTTTGCCTAACTCGATACGACGTAGTAGAGGCTTACATATAATATTGAATTTATTTAATATTATATGTGCCGAGCGTTTCATTTCTGGATAAGGACTCGGTATCCGGGAGCGGGGCATTACAGATGGTATCAGAGAGAAGCATCCTTGTCTTTTAGGCTTCCTTTCTTTTAAGATAAGCTTTCTTTAGATCTTTTAGTAATGTTCTGGTTTTCTTTGATCATCAGGATGGTGTTCACTAGAACCGGAGCTGGTGCATAAGCTTTAGGAGTGCGGCGTGAGTGTCCGACGCCTGTTGTAGGAGGTGGTTTTGTATGTCAGAATCCTACACCACGACCCTAGCCTAACCAGGAACCAAGGTATATTTAAATCTATGGTGAACCCAGAGAAGCACCCATACGTGTAACTGTGATTGGAGATATTCCACCAGTTTATGTACCCCCAGCAACCAACATCTACCCTCCACCGATCAGTGTTTACCCGCCAGCAGTAAGCCACCCCTCTTCACCAGTTTTTCACCACCAGCAACATCAGACCTTCTATCCACCACCAGTAGGTCACACTCATCGACCTACTATACCCCCTTCACCATGTTTTGATCATCAGGAAGGCGTTGGTTACCCACCCTATGGTTTCTATCAACCACCACCGTACCAAAAACAGCCTGACCAGCAATAAGTACCTTTTGGATACCCTCCAGTATACCCACCAGTCCCACCAGTTAGACCGGATTTTGAGGAAGCACAGTCAATGGATTGGTACACGAGGCTATGAACGAACCGGGTTCAAGACTTCTTTGGGAATGTGGAACACTCAAAAGCTGAAGAGTGGTTAAGGAGTTTTGAGAAGGCTTGCAGGAACATAAATATCCCTGAATCTGAGATGGCCTAGTTGGCAGGTTGTTTTCTTTTGGGTGTAGCTGAAGCTTGGATTGATGCTATAGAAAGCGGTAACGGTAAAGTAACAAATTGGGAAGGATTTAAGGCTATGTTTTACAATGAGTACTTCCCGGAAACAATGCAAGCAGACAAGGCGAGCCAGTTCTTAAGACTTAAGCAGAGTGTTCAAATGACGGTATCTCAATATACCAACAAGTTCAATGAGTTGGGAAGGTTCTACCCAGAAATTATGAGAGTTGAAGAGAAGAAGATGGCTTTGTATAAGAATGGTTTATCATGGGAAATACAAGACGGCATGTTGGGATATACACCAAGGACCATGGCGGAGATGCTGAACAAGGCTTTGGAAGTCGAGACGTTTAAGAACAAACCCTCGATAGTTATTGGAGTAAAAAGACCTTTGGGGAGTAGCTAGGTAGAAGATCAAGAAGCACCTCAGCAGTTAGATGAGAAAAAGGATTACAGCACCACTGACGGCAAAGGCACCTGGTAGTGCTTTGGTTTGTCCGAAGTGCAAAAAGAACCACTCCGGGGAATGTCGAGCAGGTTCAAATGGATGTTACCTTTGTGGAGATATGTGACACTACTCAAAAGCCTGCCCTGTAAGGAATGCTAGGAGGAATCAAGGGAACAGCCAAGAAAGGGCGAGTCGACCAACAAGGGTTTTTGCTTCGGGTGCAGCCAAACAAGGTACCTCTTAGTTTGTTTGTTTTCTTAAAATGTTCTTATGACATGAATTAAATTCCCGTTGTAAGTGTAGTTAAGTTAATGAACTAACTTTTAGGCACATTAATAACGGGTAGCATAGTTATATCAACATTAATTAATGCGAGAGTGTCAAAACTTTTGTGTTAAGTAAGATAGCTAGCAAGTTAAGCCTACCCCTCAACCTTTAGGAAACCTTTATGGACACCATCCAGGTACAGTGGATTAAATAAGGCTGAAGCGTTTGGTAGAAGATTAGTTAGTGCGGTTTAGTGGTTCAGGAGTGTTTGGTCAGTCGGTTACATGTGCAAAGGTTTAGAACAGTTTGGGAACTAGTAGCGTTTGACAACGAGGTTGGAAAGAGCAGTTTTGTTAGAGGTTGTCCGTGGGAAACAAGTGAAGCTTCGGTTTGGTTTGTGTTGAAGAGAGAGTGCTACGGAAGGTCAAGGGTTTGAGTACGATCAAGTTTCGAGGACGAAACTCCTTCCAAGAAGGAATGAATATAATATTCCGATTTTCGGGAAAGGGCTAACGTGTCATTTTGTGAAAACGAAATATTATTATTCTGACTTCTTTTATTGGAGTTAAGTTTTGTGGATAAATATATATATATAGTCAAATTATGTATATATATATTTGGGAAAATCGGATTATTTAACAATAAGGGAAAATAATAAGATATTTTTATTTTTGGGATTAGCTATTTGAGGAAAATACATCCCATTAGTTCCTATAACCAAAAAGAAATCAGAAAATTTCCTCGTTCATTGAAAACGGCGCAGAGAGCTTTTAGGGCTGAGAGTTTTGTCATCCAGTTGCTAAGTCAAATATCAATCGTTTTCATATCAGAGTAGAGCAACGGAATCGTCGTGAAAAGAGCGTCGATTCAATATCAGAAAGCTAAGACTTTGTCAAGGTATGTTTTGAGCCATAGTTATGTTCTTGATCGAGTTTAGTGGATCTAAACTCCTGATTTCGTAATTTTGTTGTGTTAGAAGCGTGTGATCGTATCTAATTTAATTATGGATTGATCACTTAGGTTTCGGCAGAAAAGAGGATCAAGTTGCTATAGTTTTTATGGGTTTTGGCTTGGATTACCTTTCTTATAACATAAGAGGATCTTCCTAGAAGTTAATTACGGTTTCATAGGTTTACGTTAGGATTGGATGTGATTTTATGCTATAATTGTTACCTTCATGTTGCCTAAGGATCTATAGTTGTTATGATAGATAAAAGCTGTGTTTTTATGCCTTTTTCTGAGTATTATGATGTTGAACAACTTTGAGAACGATTAGGGATTGATAAGGGTTCAAAAACTGAGTTTTGGAAGTTGTCGCGCTTGCGGACGCACTGGAGGTCCAAAATGTGAATTTTTACATTCAGAGTGCTGGTGCTGGTGCACTAGATTAGCAGAAACTGACTTTTTATGTACAGAGGCTCAGTGCGTGCACACTGAACCTAGTGTAGGCGCACTGGACCTCTTTTTTGACGAATAAGATGATTTTAGCTATGATATGAGTCTTAAATGTTGTTCTTTGAGCTTATAACATTAAATAAGCTTGATCGAGCTTCGATTGAGCTTCCAATTCGTTCAGTTTTGGCACCGGATGTACTCTTAAAGGGAGTTGAAGTTTGGATCCGCCGGAAGGGCATGGAAGGGCTTGAGCTTTGATGAATTAGAATTCATCAATGTCTGTGTATGTGCTAAGGCTTGTCCGTGCCTAGAGGTCTAGGTAAGAGAGTTGAAAACAATTAGGTGGCTAGCCAACATCATAATAACATACATACTTGTCTAGTAAAAAGATTAAACATCAATCGGCTAGCTCAAAAATAAAGAAAGAACATATTATGTCACGATTAACTTCAAAGAATAGAGAGGAGGAGGAGAGACGCGGTTGCCGGTTGCTGATCGGACCGAGCATCCGCATTCCGATGCTCAACGATTGTATTATAAAATTTGTCATTTCTAAAAAGGCTAAACAAAATCAACCAAGAACTAGTAATTTTTTACCTGTAAGTGCAGTAAAATATACTCATAAGACTAAAGACACAGTTAATAATTTTGATAAAAGTGCCAACATATCAGATAAATAGCTTCAACCCAAAATGGCTTTCACTCAAGTCAGTGCCAACATATCAGATAAATAGCTCCAACCCCATAATCTTTAATAATCTCTCAAAAAAGTTAAATAACCAACAAAAAATAATTCCTTTCATCCTCCCTTCAACAGTAGAACATCACCTGTCTACAAATTGACAGAGACTACCTTACCATTCTAATATAGCAATTTTGATCTCTTACCATTCTAATGCAACAATTTTGGTCATGTTAAATGTGTCCTGAAATCGAGATTATACTGTAGCAGTTTTGGTTCATTAGATGTGTCATGTAATCGAGACTTATATTTATATTATGGACCAAAACATGTATCATCCAAATTCATGAAAACAATTTTGATCTATTAGAATCGTTATGGACCAAAAATTGGTCCCACCCACTGTTCGGTAAAAACGAGTTTTACAATTTATAACCGAAACACCCCAAGTATAAGGATCGTAGTATAGGATGTTTACGGGTCGTCCTAAGGGAGTGGAATGTTTATCGGATTCAAGTATAAATCTATGTCGATTATGTCACAATTATTAACTAAACTACGGTCGAAACTAAACTAAAACCTAAACCTAAGAATTAAAACTAAAACAGGAATAAAAACAAGCAGAAAATAAGAAAACAGAAAGACGGACGAGCGTTCACTAAAGTGAACGAGCGTCTGAAAGTATAAACTAGTGGACGGGCGTCTGCTATTGCGGACGAACGTCTGAATACGAATTGAGGCAGAAAAGCGCAGAAAACTTGCAGGAAATTAGGGTTTATAAAACTAGAACTCAAACTAAACTTAATCTAAACGATTACGAACGAATTGATTAATAAATAAGTAAAGGAAAACAGCGAGGCAACGAATCCACCCATCAACCAACAACCCCCAACTAGATGGTGATCTAAAGATGTAGTTTTTAGTAGTGATCTATTCACGAATTCAATTAAATTTCTTCAACCAAATTCTAGGGTTTCGTTTATCTTTTCCAAGTAAACTAAACAGCATACCAAACATGATCACGAGATTATCTCTAATACTCTTACTCAATCAACTATGCAAATCTCTTATAACACAATTAATCGCATCACTTGAACGAAATAAGACTTAAACCAATATATTTTCATACATAGATCCAAGCATATAGATATAGATAAATCGTTTCATCGAATCGTTAATTCCAACAAAACATGATCAATACAAAACAAAGATCCAAAGTGATGAAAAACTATAAATTAAACTCACTAACATAAAGCATCGAACTCTCTAGTTGGTTGTGTTGATGAAGGGCTTCCTCCGTCGACTCACTGCAAGGTTTCTAGCCAACAATCATGTTGAATATGATTGTTGGGTTGGAGAAACTCATCTCTATGGAATTAGGGTTCTGGCCGCAGCTTTTTGGTGTGAAAGTGCGATCTCAATGATGTGTAAAAAGTGTATCCGTAGGGTTGGGGCTGCTGCTGTATTTATAGAGCTCTAAGTCGGTTAGGGTTTAAGTCGGCCTTGAACGCCCGTCTGGTGGATCTTGACTTTGCTCTAGACGTCCGTCCATGCTGCGTCCAAACTCTCTGTATGTGATTTCCTCTCCTGGACGCTCGTCCATGCAATCAGACGCCCGTCTAGTGGACGGGATGCAGACGCTCGGCTGGACTGCTTTGAGGTCGGATTTCATCATCTTTATCCAATTTCTTTGAGCCAATTCCAACTCTATCTTGAATAATTCGACTTGAGCTTCATTTATCCACTTATAGCACTCGAAATTAAGCCTCCTAAAGGATAAATAAACATTGCAAAAAAATGTAATAAAACTCAAATAATAATAATTCCATCAATTTAACACATAAAATAACCAATTTTGCAAATAACCATATAAAAATCATCCTTACTAAATAATTGCACTTAAACCCTTAATTCTTATATAAATTATGCAAATGTGGGGAAAATAATAATGAAATACACCCTTAATAATCATATAAATATGGCCTTAACACCCACCAATTCTACAAAACACTCAATCTGAAATTCTCCAAAAATCTGTTCCTAGAAAAAAAATTCTCCAAAATTCTGAAATGAAAACTGAAATATAAAAGTTTTACCGTCCAATGCTTCTCCCAACGACAGCTCCCACCACAAATCTTGGCTGGTCAAACCCACCACTTTGATTTGAAGCAGACATGATCTTCCTCAAAAAACAAGATTCCGTCATCAGCATCAAAAGTGAACAAAAACTTCAGAAACCTGAAAGTTGACAAATTAGAGTACACTAAATCGTCATTACACCACTAGCTTTCCCAAAGAAGACCAAGAAGGGTAGGTCGTGGTGAAAAGGTCCATGATCACCAGTATGAACATAGGAACATAGGACAGACCCACAAGGACACAACCTAGAGCCCCAAAAAAGTGTAGAGTTAAAGGCCCCTGAAATGTATAGGTCTAAAGCCTTATATATCAATATTTTTATTTCGATACACGTAAAAGCTGGGCCGTAAAGTTGATAGAACACAAGTGTTCAAGTGATGTTTTTCTTTGCTAACACAACATCATGTTGACATGTTCAAGTCCTACTCCTACCACAGCAACAAGTGTGGTTGTTATTCTCTATGTAGTGTCGTTATACACCTTGTGTGATTACAACTCCATCGTTTCCGTGAAAATTTACAAGCATCAAGTTCAATAAGAAACTGCAATGCATAGAGAAAAAAGAGAAAAGAAAAAACTACTATGTATTTACAATAAATAAACAGACGATGCCTCATTAAGAAAGATGCACGAGGAATGCCTGCAATTCCTACAAATTGCTCAGGACAACTAAATAAAGCTGCATAAGTTTACAAAGGTAAAAAAGAATTCCAAAATTTTTGAGATAAAAAGCACGAAGCTAAAGGAATTACCTAATTTATCAGCCTCAGATAAACCCATAGCAAGAGCTAGACTAAAGAAGTATAATTAGAGTTGCGTTACCGTTCCCAAACGCAAGACAACATCGACGAAAAT
Source organism: Gentiana straminea (assembly GCA_036785695.1). Classification (NCBI taxonomy): domain Eukaryota; kingdom Viridiplantae; phylum Streptophyta; class Magnoliopsida; order Gentianales; family Gentianaceae; genus Gentiana; species Gentiana straminea. Next base: position 3,197,855 of record JAVUPR010000464.1, on the reverse strand, counting down.
GGAAGAACAAGGCAGCTCGCCGCTGATTCCTGGTTCCATCTGTAACGCCCCGTTCTCGGACACCGAGTCCTTATCCGGAAAGAGCGCTCGGCACATATATTATCAAATAAATTCAATAATATATGTAAGCCTTACGTCATACATCAGAACTAAAACGACACGGAAGATAAAACGACTCGGGAAAAACAAAAGACAAAAGATCGAACACACGGTTTTCAATGTTGTGAAACTAAATCCAATAAAGAGAACTAATCATCCAACATCCGAATCCCAAACGATCTCAAAAGAACTTAACCAGAACTAATCCAAAAGAAAGACAACATTGTTTGAAACTAAGTCAACAACATTATTGAAAGAGTCAAAAGTAAAAGAACTAAGTCTTCACGAGCTCCATCTCACACGTCCTCGTCAAAGAACTCATCAGCATTAGCAACCTGTTCATCTTCTTTGGGGAAAGGGGAAGACAAACGAAAAGTAACGGGGTAAGTACAAAAGTACTTAGTAACGCGTAGAAGATCGTATAACTATGATCTCATAAAGAAATAAAAGCAACGCCGTCTTTTATTAATTCATTTCCGTTATTAACCCTAGCTAACTATCATATTATGTTCATAGCATAACATGAGGTTCCAAAAGGTATCTAACTTAGCTCAAGTTTGTTACATCATGAATAACAAGGGCACTACGCCTAGTAATAGGATGTACTAGGACAATCGGGTGCAACCTACTTAGAGACACGCTCTAGTAGCCCCGGGAATATCCGAGTCCCGATAGTGTGATAACCGGCGTAACGTACCGTACGCTTTATCTAGCCAATCGATTGACCGGCGTGGGTACGATCTACTTTGTCCGGTCGTAGAACACATCGCGATATTGTACTATGCCTTACCAAGCATTGCATGATGTTTAAGATTATTAATCTAGCACATACGTTTGATTAGATGATTATCTAGCCACCTAAGTGTTTTCAAGTAAGCTCCCTCACCACTCCTACTCTCTTTCCTAGACCACTAGACACGGACAAGGCCTCGCAATTACACAGACATCGATAAACTCTAGCTTATCGAAGCACAAGGCAAATCCAAAGCTTTCGACGGTCCCACACTTCGTCTTTTTAGGGAATCCATGTGGTGCCGGAACTAAACGCATCAAAAGCTAATTCGAGCTTTGTCACATAAGGTTAAGCAAGAAACATGCTACTATAAAGCTTAAAACACATAAAAAGAAAAACAAAGACTTTGAACACCCCTATCCGGACGGATAACTTGCCGTCCGAAACAGAGAAATAGCCGTACGGATACACACCTCATCCGTACGGATGAACCACCACTCGGTCGACCGAATGGACGGGCTCGGTCGACCGAGCCTCCTCTTGCACCCGTTACGCGTTTTCCTTTCCCGCACTACGAGGACAGCTTTTCTCGCGTTCGCGTTTTCTTCTCAAATTCAACCCAAACTCGACTTAAACGAATTAAAACCATGAAAAACAATCATACAAATTGCTCTACCACTTTACGAAACCTTAATCATACGATAAGAAAACCACGTTACCTTAATTGCGTGGTACAACGAACCAAAGCTTCAACCCGTCAAAAGTTTAACCTTTAAATCCAAACGTTAATGGATTTAAGGATTGTTGATATCAAAACGATCCTCGTCTCGCGGTGATCCTTTCTCTCTTGATGAGTCTGATGAAAAGAACAACGGATTAGCCTCGAAAAGCGAGAGCTTCTTCTCCCTTTTTTTTTAAAACTTGCGTCCCTCTCTTCATGCGCCTCTCTCTTTTTTTTTGTCAAAAACAACTAGGTTAAAATTAGGATTAGTTTTCCTTTTATAATCCCAATTACCTAATTATTTAATTATTTTCCTTAAAAAGAAAATCCTTGTTTATCCTTTTTCTTTTCTTTTTTTCGAAAATCCTTTAATTAAAAAATAACATAATATTCTGATTTTTGCTAAAAGATCGAATTGCCCTTTTTTAAAAATCGGGATATTACATTCCTCCCCCCTTAAGAGGAGTTTCGTCCTCGAAACTAGATCGTACCTGGTAGATGAGGGAACTCTGGAAACTCGTCGAACATGTCCGCTTCTACTTCCCAAGTGGCTTCCGTCGGTGCATGATTGCTCCATTGCACTAACACTAACGGGATCACCCGCCTCTTTATCATCCTTTCCTTCCTATCCAGAATCTTTATCGGTTTCTCCACGTATGTTAGATTATCTTGCAAAACTTCCGGATCAATCTCAGATTCCACGTCCACTTTAGATAGACACTTCTTAAGCATCGATACATGGAAAACATTGTGGACTCTAGACATCGACTCTGGTACCCGAAGTCTATAAGCCAACTTCCCAATTCTTTCAATGACATCAAAAGGTCCTACGTACCTTGGACTTAGCTTTCCCTTCTGTCCGAACCTCTTGACACCCTTCATCGGAGACGCTCGAAGGTAAACTCTATCCCCGACCTCAAACTCTAGCGGTCTTCTTCTAACATCGGCCCAAATCTTCTGACGATCTTGAGCAGCTTTCAGATTTTTCCTTATCAACTCAATTTTCTCCTTGGCTTGCTGAACCATCTCCGACCCTGTGATATGTTTCTCTCCCACTTCATCCCAGTAAAGTGGAGTTCTACACTTCCTACCGTACAAGGCCTCAAAAGGTGGCATTCCCAAACTTGCATGGTAACTATTGTTGTAAGCAAACTCACCAAGTTGAGGTAATCTATCCATGATCCTCCGGCATCCAAAACACAAGCTCTAAGCATGTCCTCGAGAGTCTGAATTGTTCTCTCTGACTGCCCATCCGTCTGCGGATGAAACGCTGTACTCAAATCAGTCTTCGTCCCAAAAGCTTTCTGTAAGCCCTTCAAGAAGCGACTGATAAATCTACTATCCCTGTCGGATACAATAGATAGAGGCACACCATGAAGCTTCACTATATTGTCGATATACATAGTAGCGAACTTCTTTATAGGCATGTCCACTTTACACGGCAAGAAATGGGCTGATTTTGTGAGTCTATCCACAATCACCCAAATCATGTCATGACCGCCTTTAGTCTTTGGCAAACCGGTGATGAAATCCATCGTGATATTCTCCCATTTCCATTCCGGTACCTCCAAGGGTTTCAACAAACCTCCCGGCCTTCGTGTTCTCTTTCACTCTACGGCATGTATCACATCTTGCCACAAACTCGTGATCCCTAACTTCATACCAGGCCACCAATACCTTTCCTTGAGATCTCTATACATCTTAGTGGCTCCTGGATGTACCGCAAAAGCAATCTTATGAGCTTCATCCATAACCTTCTCTCTTAGGCCATCCACATCGGGCACACACAAACGGTCTCCGTACCAAAGATGACCACTCTTGTCCAACTGATAACCCACTGTAGGCTTCTCTCGAGCTACTCGCTTCAAATTAATCAACACAGGGTCTTTATCCTGATTAGCCCGAATCTCATCTAGCAAATCTGACCTTGCCATCAATGGCGCCAAATTCCGAGCTTCACCCTTCCTTTCAATCACTTGAATCTGCATCCTATCTAACTGATCTACGGCTTCTTGCAAGGTAGTGATAGCATTAACCGCTCTCCGGCTAAGTGCATCTGCTACAACATTCGCTTTACCCGGGTGGTATTGAATGTCCAAGTCGTAATCTTTCACGAACTCCAACCATCTTCTTTGTCTCATGTTCAAATTATCCTGAGTAAAGAAGAACTTAAGACTCTTATGATCCGTGAAGATCTTTGCCTTGACACCATACATATAGTGTCTCCAAAGCTTCAGAGCAAAAACCACTGCTGCCAACTCCAAGTCGTGTGTAGGGTAATTCTTCTCATGCACCTTTAACTGCCTAGATGCATAAGCAATCACCTTTCCCGATTGCATCAAAACACAACCCAAACCTTGACCCGATGCGTCTGTATATACATCATAGTTATCAAAAACTTCCGGTAATGCTAACACGGGTGCTGTGGTCAACTTTTCTTTCAAAGTCTGAAAAGCTTCCTCACATTCACTGGTCCACTCATACTTAACGTTCTTTTGAGTAAGCCTCGTGAGAGGTGTAGCTATCTTAGAGAAATCCTTTACAAACTTCCGGTAGTACCCAAATTAAACCCAAGAAACTTCTTATCTCCGTTACGATGTCGGTCTAGGCCACTTAGAAACGGCTTCTATCTTCGCTGGATCCACCTTAATGCCTTCTCCAGAAATTATATGCCCAAGAAAACTCACCTGGTCCAACCAAAACTCGCACTTAGAAAACTTGGCATATAATTTGTTCTCCTTTAAGGTCTGTAGAACTATCCTTAGGTGTTCTTCATGCTCTTCCTCATCCTTAGAGTACACCAAGATATCGTCTATGAAAACTATCACAAGCTTATCGAGATAAGGCATGAAAACTCTTTGCATCAAGTCCATGAATTTCGATAGAGCATTAGTGAGTCCAAACAGCATGACCAAAAACTCATAATGTCCATATCTCGTACTGAAGGCTGTCTTAGGTATATATGACACCTTGATCTTCAACTGATGATAGCCGGACCTAAGATCAATCTTAGAGAACACCTTCTTACCTTGCAACTGACTGAACAGATCATCAATCCTTGGTAAAGGATACTTATTCTTGATTGTCAGTTTATTCAACTCTCTGTAGTCGATGCACAAGCGCATACTCCCATCTTTCTTCTTCACAAACAAGACCGGTGCTCCCCATTGAGATGTACTTGGCTGGATGATGTTTTTCTCTAGCATCTCCTTAAGCTGAGTTTTCAACTCTTTCAACTCCGCTGGTGCCATCCTATAAGGTGCTTTAGCCACCGGTGATGCTCCCGCAATCAATTCGATCTCGAACTCTATGGCCCTATCAGGCATATGTCCTGGCAAATCTTCCGGGAAAACTTCGGGAAAGTCCTTAACTACACGAGTCTCTCCTAACTCGGGCCTATGCTTTTCCTTATCTAATGCATAAACAACGAAACCCTGGCAACTCCTCTTCAAAGCTCTTAGGGCTTTAACTGCTGAGATAATCGGATAACGACCCTTGCTAGGCTTGCATACGTTACTCTGAAACGTCTTAGCTGATTTTCCTGGGGCCTTAAAGATCACCCTCTTACCCCTACAATCCAAGTAGACATAATTCTTGGACAACCAGTCCATACCCAGGATAACGTCGAAATCCGAGAAATCCAACACCGTCAAAGCATACGGCACTTGTAAGTCCCAACTCTAATATCGACTTGGGGTGTGACTTGAGCACATCTAGTGACTCGCCCAAAGGTGTGGTTATACTCAAAGGTCTCTCCAATTCCTTAAGGGGTAGGTTCAACTTCTTAGCTATCTTAGAGGAAACAAAAGTCCCGATGCTCCGGTATCAAACGTAGCCGAAACCGCTAGATTATCTATGATTATGGTACCTAACAAGTGAATCTATTTAAGTACAAATATGTAATATCATATGCGCGCTATATCATATTAAATATCTATAATAAACACAAACACCGAAAAGTACCCGTCACCACAAGGTCATCTAACTCTTCCGGTTACGCATCCGCCGCGAAGACACGAACCGGTTCGCTACCCGTAGTACGATTACCCCGCCGGGTTACCTCGTCCTCCTACCTGATTACCTTGAGAGAGCTTCTTAGGACACGCTCTCGAGAAAGTCCCACTTCCCCACAGTGGAAACAACTCACGCTACCTGCCATGCACTCTCTTGTGTGTGTCTTGTTACACTTAGCACGGACCGCCGGCGTTCCACTTGCCGAACTCTTCGTAGCCGGATTTCCCCGCCCTCTTAACATTCCGCTCGCGGTGCTCCTCTATTACTTCCTTGAAAATTTGAGAAAGACCTCTTATCTCCAACTACAACCGTCCGTCTACCGGCAAATCTCTCCGCGATCAAAGCTCTATCCATGACGCTTGCCATGCTCGTAGGTCTATCTCCTAGCATGCCCTTCGCCACCTTGTGTGACAATCCTTCCATGAATTTATCAATCTTTTTCTCTTCACTTTTCATGATCTCGGGGTAGAATCGCCCAACTCATGGAACTTCGGGAGTACCGAGTCACCGTAGTATATCTCCCTTGTTTCAAACTCGAAATTCATTAGCCTTTGCATTCGAGTCGTTCTAGGAAAGTATTCCTTGTAGAACGGATCTTTGAACACCGCCCAATCCGTGATCCTCGGATTAACCCGCTCATAAGCTTCCATCCAACTCTCTCGCATTTCCCCAACAAGGATATTGCTAAATGAGCCCACTCGGATTCTCGGAGCTTTCATATTTACGCACGCCTTCTCGAACCCACGAATCCATAAATGCGCCGCCGGCTCAACATTGCCAAAGAATTCTGGCACCCTATGTTTCTTCATCTTCTCATACCAATCCACTGGTCTGTCATAACCCCCAAACTGATGATGCTGTACTGGCTGCTGCACTGATGGGGCATTCTGATACTGATAGTTCTGTTGGGGATGAGTGTAGCCAGGTGCTACAAAAGAATCCGACCTAGGTGGCGGTGGAGGTAGAACCGTCGGTTGCGGTGCAAAACTCAGCGGTGCAGAAGGAAACGTCGATACCTGTGGATAACTGAAAAACTGACTAGCCGGTGGATGAGAAAGTCCCAACCCGGTCCAACTCGTGGTCCTTGGAGCTGAAGTAGTAACCGGTATGCGGGTGTTAAACCGTGAAGGGCCCCCTTGTTCCACTCTACCTCTGGTGACAATATCTGGTCCCTGATTCACCCCACGCATGATGTTGTTCATAGACGGGGTGTTCACTTGAGACACTGTAGGGCCCTGAGTAGCGGGTCCACTTCTTCTCCTTCTCGGAATCACAACCTCGGTAAATCTTTCCTCAGCGTTACCCGTCTGGGTGTTAGCTGCCTCGGTGTTACTCGTATTAGTTCCACCTCTAGTAAGCACCATTCTGTAACTAAGAAAAGAGAAGGGGTTACTAAAGCTCTAAAACTTATCTTAAGGAAGAAATCAAGTCCTACACAGCAAGGAAAACCTTTCGCTCTGATACCAACTGTAATGCCCCGTTCCCGGACACCGAGTCCTTATCCGGAAAGAGCGCTCGGCACATATATTATCAAATAAATTCAATAATATATGTAAGCCTTACGTCATACATCAGAACTAAAACGACACGGAAGATAAAACGACTCGGGAAAAACAAAAGACAAAAGATCGAACACACGGTTTTCAATGCTGTGAAACTAAATCCAATAAAGAGAACTAATCATCCAACATCCAAATCCCAAACGATCTTAAAAGAACTTAACCAGAACTAATCCAAAAGAAAGACAACATTGTTTGAAACTAAGTCAACAACATTATTGAAAGAGTCAAAAGTAAAAGAACTAAGTCTTCACGAGCTATCTCACACGTCCTCGTCAAAGAACTCATCAGCATTAGCAACCTGTTCATCTTCTTTGGGGAAAGGGGAAGACAAACAAAAAGTAACGGGGTAAGTACAAAAGTACTTAGTAACGCGTAGAAGATCGTATAACTATGATCTCATAAAGAAATAAAAGCAACGCCGTCTTTTATTAATTCATTTCCGTTATTAACCCTAGCTAACTATCATATTATGTTCATAGCATAACATGAGGTTCCAAAAGGTATCTAACTTAGCTCAAGTTTGTTACATCATGAATAACAAGGGCACTACGCCTAGTAATAGGATGTACTAGGACAATCGGGTGCAACCTACTTAGAGACACGCTCTAGTAGCCCCGGGAATATCCGAGTCCCGATAGTGTGATAACCGGCGAACGTACCGTACGCTTTATCTAGCCAATCGATTGACCGGCGTGGGTACGATCTACTTTGTCCGGTCGTAGAACACATCGCGATATTGTACTATGCCTTACCAAGCATTGCATGATGTTTAAGATTATTAATCTAGCACATACGTTTGATTAGATGTTTATCTAGCCACCTAAGTGTTTTCAAGTAAGCTCCCTCACCACTCCTACTCTCTTTCCTAGACCACTAGACACGGACAAGGCCTAGCAATTACACAGACATCGATAAACTCTAGCTTATCGAAGCACAAGGCAAATCCAAAGCTTTCGACGGTCCCACACTTCGTCTTTTTAGGGAATCCATGTGGTGCCGGAACTAAACGCATCAAAAGCTAATTCAGAGCTTTGTCACATAAGGTTAAGCGAAACATGCTACGATAAAGCTTAAAACACATAAAAAGAAAAACAAAGACGGAACGGCCCCCCCGTCCGGACGGATAACTTGCCGTCCGAAACGGAGAAATAGCCGTACGGATACACACCTCATCCGTACGGATGAACCACCACTCGGTTGACCGAATGGACGGGCTCGGTCGACCGAGCCTCCTCTTGCACCCGTTACGTGTTTTCCTTTCCCCGCACTACGGAGGACGCTTTTCGCGTTCGCGTTTTCTTCTCAAATTCAACCCAAACTCGACTTAAACGAATTAAAACCATGAAAAACAATCATACAAATTGCTCTACCACTTTACGAAACCTTAATCATACGATAAGAAAACCACGTTACCTTAATTGCGTGGTACAACGAACCAAAGCTTCAACCCGTCAAAAGTTTAACCTTTAAATCCAAACGTTAATGGATTTAAGGATTGTTGATATCAAAACGATCCTCGTCTCGCGGTGATCCTTTCTCTCTTGATGAGTCGATGAAAAGAACAACGGATTAGCCTCGAAAAGCGAGAGCTTCTTCTCCCTTTTTTTTTAAAACTTGCGTCCCTCTCTTCCCCGCGCCTCTCTTTTTTTTTTTTTTTTTGTCAAAAACAACTAGGTTAAAATTAGGATTAGTTTTCCTTTTATAATCCCAATTACCTAATTATTTAATTATTTTCCTTAAAAAGAAAATCCTTCTTTATCCTTTTTCTTTTCTTTTTTTCGAAAATCCTTTAATTAAAAAATAACATAATATTCTGATTTTTGCTAAAAGACCGAATTGCCCTTTTTTAAAAATCGGGATATTACACCATCACTTAGATTCCACCCTCTTTTCTTTCCCTTCCAGCAATTTTTGGTTCTATGAAATTCAACATTACATTTCTCGATACACTTCCTATCATAAACAAAAGAAAGCAGTAGCCGTCTGCAATTGTGTGAATGAAAGAGACTACCTCAGGGGCAGACTTATAGAGGGGCAAGGGGGGGCTCGTGCCCCCCCTTAAATTTTCCGAGAAATTACTAAAATAGCCTTCCTACTCGGTAATATGTTGCAATTGATGTAATATATATTATATGTTCCTTACAAAGAACAATCTGCATATCTAGTGTAGTGGTCCAGTGTTGATAGTGAAGGCAGAAGGTTGTGGGTTCAAATCTTCCTTCCTCCCTATTTTTGGGAAGCATTTTTATTTTTTATTTTACTCAAAGTTTACCATATTAAATTTCAAATACTTCATTTTTTTACTCAAAATTTCAACACTTCTTTTTCCAAGTTTACTATATTAAACTTCAGATTTTTAATATTTTTTTTTACTCAAAGTTTCAACACTTATTTTCTCAAGATTTCTGAACATTTTAAAAAGATAATTGATATGACAATCCGAAAATTTATAAACTTATTTACTTTGTTAATCTTTAGATTGTTTTTTTATAGTCAATTATTAATATGAAAAACAATATAGTCAATGTCTTTTTATAATATAAACCCACAACAACTTTCACATTTGTATATTACTAAAAAAAACTTTCACATCTGTATAAACCTACAACAAATTTCTTATATGTATCTACGGAAAAAATAATTAAACACTTTTTCCACGACAATTAATTTTTAGAATTCCGCCCCCCCTAAACTATAATCCTGGCTCTGCCCCTGACCTTATACGAATAATTAACTGCAAAATTTCTCTTCTGATTGCCGGATTCAGATACCAATCGCCAGAATATAGAGCTCAAAGGAGAAGACGAATTAAACGACTAGGGTTCTGAACTAAAATGTTTTTTTAACTAAAGTAAAACACCTTTTGCGTCAACAAATGCTGACTCAAATAAATCTAATATCCACGTGGATGTCTACGTGTCATCCACGTATGTAAGACGTATTGAAATAAAAAAAATTGGTTGTCGCAAAAATACTTTGTTGTCTCAAATAGTTTCTAAAAAAAGATGCCAAAATTTCCCAGCAAAAAATATTGTAATTTTTGTAACAACACATTAATTTGTTGTCTCAAATAAGTTTTCCCGCAAAAATTTGGCGTCGGAGGGAGAATGCCGGGAAATTATATGTAACAACGTTGTCACAAATAATACTATTTGCGTCAATTCAAAATTTATGTTACACACAACACCTTTTGTGTCAACATGTTGATGCAAAAAGTTGTTTTTGCGTCAACTATTTGTTGACTCAAAAACTTCTGTCTCAAAAAGCCCAGATTCTTGTAGTGATTCTTGGTAAGGCACAAGTCTATATCGCGATGTGTGTGCGTTCCGAAAGTGAATAACTCTGTAAGTCTTTGGGCCCTACGTACGGAGGAACACCACCCTGTAAGTCCGAGACCCTACGTATGGCGGGACTTCACTGAACGTGTACGCTATCGGAGTCTACCAGACTAGACTTCCGTGGTTATTGATGTGATCCACCAATATGTTACACCCAGTTACTTCGTGGTGAGTAGTGATAGCGTGTAAGTCACTAACTGTTGGAAATAATATCTGTGTTTTGATGATGATTTATCACGCATTTAGTATGATCACTTACATCCCATGATGATGAAGTCATAACTAACTGTTATAGTGCGAAATAAAAGAAGAAGCAAGAAATGGTCTAGAGAAAATGTATAAGTTCTATCTAGAGTCTGAACTAGGGCTGTAAATGAACATAAGTATTCGATTCGATCCGGAGTATTCGGCTCGAAAAAGCTCGATTCGGGCTCGTTTCGTGGGTTCGAACTTCGAGCCGGACCTTACAAATTAAATATTCGGTGGTCGAGCCGAACATGTTCGGCTCGGATATCATAAATTCATATACAGTTCGAGCCGAACATGTTTTTTAAAACCGAGCCGAACATGTTCTGATTTTTTTTTTAAACCCAGTTCGAGCCGAACATGTTCGAACGGTTCGACATGTTCGAGCCGAACCGAGTCGAGCTTTTTTCCCCAAATACCAGACCGAACCCGAGCCGAATAATGAAAATATAAGGCTCGGCCATTTCGAGCCGAGCCGAGCCTAAGGTTCGAACATACCGAGCCGAGCCGAACCCTGCCTGGGTTCGGTAGGGTTCGGCTCGTTTACAGGCCTAGTCTGAACTTTGTATAGGTTGTTTCAGACAAGCATTGTAATAGATAGGAACTAGGCGAACAACTGAGTCATAGCAAGCAAACTGAGTATACACATGATGAACTGAGGGATCAGACTCAGTTATGAGAAAATTGAAGAAGATAAGTTCGCTGAGGGACATAGACTCAGTTGGCTTATCTAGTAGACTGAAGAACTGAGGGACACAGACTCAGTTATTGAAGACTGAAGAACTGAGGTGGCAAACTCAATTAGAAGTTGATCAAGTCGTGACTATAAGTCGGGATTCAGGCAAGTCTGTGGTGACCTGAAACTGAACTATAGAAAGCTGAATAATCTTAAGGACAAAGATTATCAGTTACCAGGAAAAGAAGAAACTGAATGGTGTACTCTGACTCAGTCAATTGAAGTCAGATGTCAAGATCATAAGGTACTCAGTTCTGAAGAAGAGTAGAAAAGTGAGTTAAGGCCTTGTTAAATTTGAATTGACAATACGACAAAAGGTTGTACATATGAACGTTGGCTATACGACAAATGTAACGGCTACAAGAGCTAGTGACCGTTACATCACCCCTACAAATACACAAGGGAAACACTTAAAGAGAGAGAGAGGGATCTGAAAAAGGTTTTAAAAGCATATATCTAAAGATCCAGATCCAGAAAATCAGATCTCATATCTAGAAAAGGGGAAGCCAACAGAATTGCCTTGAAGATTACAAAGGAAGATCCAGTAACCCATCAAGGGGGAAAGAAGGCATCTTGGAGCTGAAAAGTCATATCCGGAAGAAGCAAACAGCTCACTGAATTAATCTCTTGATTAATTCTAAACATAACCTTTGTGAAAAAGGGTTGGTTGTGCACAGTTTGAGGAGAGCAACTCTACCTTTCCTCATACGGTTGCAACTTGGTTGCCACAGCTGTTGGTGCAGTTTGCGGACTGTGTTTGTGTTAGTGGTGAGCTGGTGAAGGAGCCATTCCACCTCCGAAAGATCAGTGTGCGAGTGAAGGGAGCAATCTTACCTTTCTTCATTATGTGTAGACAGTGAAACTAGGGTGTCGTGAAGGACTGTCATCAGGCTAGGATTTTGTAACAGTTATCTCAAGATTCTAGTGATACCTCCTACACCACAGGAGAAGGGGAGACGTGCGGGATTACACCACCCGGAACTTCCATAAACAAACCTTGTGTTACTTTATGCATTTATGTTTGTGATATGATTGTTTTATTTATTGCATAATCATGCTATTACTTACTCAGCAAACATTAGACACTGAGTCAGCACAAAACTGATACATAGGAGGTTTAGATCTTTACTGACACATCTATTGCACAAAAGGCTTAATCTTATCCGCTGCAAGTTAATTTAGTTCTCGCATTAGCAAAACTGAATTAACTAACTCCTTACAAGTTTAAAGGACAGGAACAAAACTGAGCCGAGCATCAGTTTGAGTTTGGGAAAAACTCAGTTCCTGGGGTACTTCCAGTTTGGGAAAGTTTTTGGTGACAAGTTTATTCACCCCCCCCCCCCCTTTAAACTTGTGTTAGACTTTCAAGGGACCAACACTAACGTCGATATTACTAGCAAGAATACTAGGTACATCGTAGTATAGTAAATGCGAGTCAAGGTTGATCCCACAGAGACAATGCAACTTTAACTATAAACGATTCTAACCTAACTAAGAAGCAACATAGAGGCGGTCATGAACCAACAATGAACATAAAACAAACTTGGTATTTCTCCCCCTCTTCTCACCGATCTACTAACTTGGTTTAGTTAATCGTTACGTTTACTTCCTCACATAATTTCCTTAAATTTATCGATCGAGCGTTTGATTTAATTATCAGCTACGGGTGCAACTCCTAACCCTATCTACTCCGACAATGGTAGTAGACAATCTATACGCAAGCTACCTTCCTTAATTGGTCCATAATAGCCCATACGCATAAAGAACTAGAATTGCCGATATCGAGCGCTAACTCAAACCGCTAACCAGCCTAGACAAATGTCGACATTGATCAGCACGTTTCTAGGGTCCATTCAAGACTATGTCCAAACTAACACTTCACTATTCGTATTTCATGCTAGTTTTACGATTACAATAAGCAGATTGGCCAGATCTAACCTACTGTTAATTAAACCTGTCGATCAACGTAGCTGTAGTGAATCCCAGTTTTAGGTTTTCTAAATATTGCCTCGGTAAACCTGTATAGACCGCCGGTTTACCGGGGTCAGCTTTTCCTATCACTGGATCTACATTGCTCAATTACGATTAATCTAAGTAAATCATTGGGTGTTTAAATATGCAGATTAACTAAAACACATAAATACGAACAGATCTACCATATTGAAGAGAAAAAGGAACATTCAAAGATTCATACCTTCAACAATGGAGATCTAGCTCGATCTACTCAAGCTAGAGATGGTAGAGAATGGGAGAAAACCAGAATTAACTCCTCAAAAGCTTAGACTAACTTTATTTCATCTAATTTTATATAAAAGATTGAATATATTTGAGTGCTTATGCAATAATCAGCTAATGCGGCCTTATATAGATACAATGACCGACTTATGACTCTCTAAAACCCTAACCGACCTAGTAGAAGCGACAAAATCAATTTTGTGTCCAACAAGTCCTCGGTTTACCGGCCCTAGCCCTCGGTAAACCGGGCCAACTTTTTTTTTTCTTCAGCAGATTCTTTCTTGGACTTTAATCACTTGACCCAATATACTTCTTTTGATCCAGATCCATTCTTCAATGCTCTAGATTCGGTACACCCTATAAAACACGCAAAATGAGACAAAACAGTACCAAATCTTCGGGAAAATAACATAGATGCAGAATTACGATCCAGGAAACATACACATAGCATTTAACACATATTCCATATAATAACGAGCCTATCTATCCTCTCTTGAGCAGAATTCGGGGTGAATAAAGGTATAATTATTGGTACCATTTAGGGCGTTACCAAGTAGCACCATGCATAGTGCCCTTGAATGCTGATGTAACACAGATAAGCTAAGTTAGAAACTAATAGTCACAACATGTTGATGGACATGAAGTGAACCCTAGATTGAGTCGGTCTCAAAAAGATAATTCATTTAATCATAAAACTTGTTTATAAACCTTAGTTAATTTGTAGCTTCTACCTCTTATTGAATACTTTGTACTTACCTCAAATGCATTGTTTTTCTATGTGTTTGGGGGAGAGAAGATGAACAGGTAGATCCGGAGTACGAGGAGGACTTTGATGACGACGTTTGAGGACGCCGACGTTGAAGCACTTATTTTCTGTTTTTATTATTATACTTTAGACTTGCTGTCTTTGGGGAATTTCTTGTAGTTTCTTTAGTACTTTCTTTAGAGGATTTCATACGTTGTTTGGTTTTAGTTAGGTTTCTTCGGATGTAATAGATGTTACATTTCTATCTTTAGTTGAGTTTCTGTTCTTAGTAGCAGTTATGATGGTTTTGCCGAGTCTTTTTAGCTTCCGTTTGCCTAATTTGATATGACGTAGTAGAGACTTACATATAATATTGAATTTATTTGATATTATATGTGGCGAGCGTTTCGTTTCCGGATAAGGACTCGGTATCCGGGAGCGGGGCGTTACAATTTCAGACAAATAACTAGAATATGGCTCAACACCAATGTTCAATTTCTTTAACAACAACATCATCCTGAGAATCGACATCATCATCGTCATCCTGAGAACTGACATCATCATCATCATGATTGAGATAATCACCAATATACTGCGGATTGTCAGGATCGTAAAAGCCGAAAGTGTATGATTCATGACAAAAATCATGTCCTTCTCCCTTGCAACCTAAATCTCTGCAGGTGAAATCAGGGTTCGCTTTGTTAATACAAAATGCTTTCCTATCATATTGACGGTAGTAGCCACAGATGCACGCAGACTCTAGACAATTAGAACAATTGTATCAAAGGGTTGGGTGGGAGGAAGAAGGGCCGGTACAAAGCCTTCAACGGCAACGCCTTTGAGAAATGACAAATGATTTTCCGCACTTATTAAAGGGTAATTCTTGAAAGTTAGGAAAAATATGTCCTTAACCAATAATTTTTTAAATGTGTCCTAAGTGCGTAATTAAGTACTCAAACCAGTCTTTATAAACATATACCCATTTATTTATTTATTTTTGAGAAATTAACGCAACAAATCTGTTCCTTTGCATTGTGCTGAAACTAGGGATGACAATGGGTATGGGTGGGTACGGGTTTGGCTATATTCATACCCTACCCATAAAAAATTTCTCTACCCATACCCTACCCATTACCCATGCAGGTAGAAATTCTTAAACCCATACCCTCCCCATACGGATATCCATGGATATTTTTTTTTTTTATATTTTCAACTATGTATCATAGTTTCGTATATTAAAGAAAGTCACGTCATGAATTGAAACAGTTGACATAGATAGACAACTTCTAGTGTGAAAGTTTAATGTAAATATAATTGCATACAATTTTCAATGGCCCATTAATTATTTTCTTTTAGATGTTGCCACACTTCATGGTTTAACTCTGATACATCTTATTACTTACTGTGTTTGAAATCATTTTTAGTTTGATTAGCAAGTAATGAATTAAGGCTCTCAACGAGTGAGCAATTTATGGGGTTAGTACATTGTGTAATCAATAATGTTGTGGCCGATGCTCACATGACACAAACCGACAAATACATCTTATTTCATGAATAAGTTAAAGAATCATAAAAAAACAATATATTAGAAAAATCTAACCCGTGCATTCCACACTTGAATTGTTTCGATAACGAGGGTTTCAAGGAATATGAAGGATGGGAAATTTTGATAACTTTGTGAAATACGAAGGATTAGGAGACAGATTTCTTTTCTTTTCTCTTCTTTGTGAAATACGAAGGATTGATAATTTTGATAATTAGATAGATTTCTTATTTAGAATTTTCTTTTCTCTTGTTTTAGGAAAGCCGTTTTCCTTAGATGGTCCAGTTATTTTTATTTATGTTTCAGATTGTTAATTTCAAACATTGAATTATAAATAATACTACATCCGTCTCAAAATGTAATTCCATTTACCTTTTTAATTTTGTCCAAAAATGTAAATCGATTTAGAAACCAATAAAACATTTATTACATTTTTCTCCTTCTACCCCTTTATTATATACTCAACTATTTTTTACTATTTTGCATTAATATCAATGAAATATCATTTTAGTCTTTTTAATTAAAATTAATGACAAATCATAAATTTAACTAACTTTCTTAATATTTGTGAAAAACCCCGGACTTACGTTTTGGGACGGATAGAGAATATATATCCATACCTTACCCTACCTTACTTATGACGGGTTTTGAAAACGAAAACCCATACCCTACCCTTAAAAATACCATACCCTAACGGGTAAGGTCGAATGGATATCCACCGGATCGAGTTGAAGTTGCCATCCCCAGCTGGAACTCAAACCTCGGGCTCATCGAAGAGGATGAACATGTACTAAAGTTATCCCAACAAAACAACTCTCAGTACGAAAATGTCATCTCAGAAATGTTCCGTGTCCACTTGGCTCTCGGACTTTTCAAATTGTCCCTGCAATCGGAACACATCCCTTACTTCTGCAACTTCATTACGTAATTTACTATTTCCAGTTGAGTTCCAAGTGGTTTTTTCTTTCCAATTCATTTTCTTTCATGTTTTCTCGGCTACCAGTCAAATACCCTGATGCACTAGTTGATTATTCTTTCTTTGTAATTCCAAAATTTTCCCTCTTTTTGTTGTTGTTGTAGTCAATTTCCTTAGGGTGGGGAAGTAACTTGGTTTCTGTGCCTTTCTGTATCGTTATTAGCTTAATGAAGATATTTAGCTCCATGAATTCGAAATATAATGGCTGAAAGGCTTGAATTTCTGTTTATCTATGTGTAGGGCCAGGGGGTTCCTTCTTGTCAATGGTTTACATGGGTTTTTATTTGCATGTTCCTCTCTGAATGTAAGTAGTGACAAAAAAAGATTAGCAATTATCAGGAATTTGCTTAATTTGAATTTTCAAGAAGCATACGTGTTCAATTTCGTAAAGGTTGTCTAGAGGCCTAAATAATCCGGCCCCTAACTCTGGGCCACATAGGCAGGCCGTCTATGCATCAGACTGCCCCTTTTGCCAAGTGTTAAATTTAGGGGTAATGATGATCTAATTTGTGTTTTTTTGGCCACATCTTAGCGTTGTTCATTGGTAGTTTCTGGTTACTGATGACTAGACTATTAAGTAAATGGCAGAGAACCTCAATAATTTGTGTCATATGGGGCATGTAAGAAAAGTGTTTAGGGATTTTATCAATGTTATCATCCTTAAAGAAAAGAGTGAACTTTCGAGCAAAAAGTCCTATTTCTTGCTTGAAACTCAAACATTTCTGGTATTTCTCCATGAGCAGTCTGGAGGAAAAATTATGATCCTGCCTTCATGCCTTCGGCTGGCGAACAATGGAAGTTGCATTGTGGTACAGGCTTCTACGAATTCTTCTTATAATGATAATGTTAGGGAGAAACTGAGCTTTGGACTGAAGGAAAGTTATGCACAAATTAGTCATGGAGGTACTTCATCAATAATCACCAATGCACAGAAAGCTCCTGCATCTGTGCAACATACCACTGCCAGCACAACTAGCATTATCAAAGAGGTTGCCAAGGCTGCTAGTCTTAGCATTGCTGTCATTGGGGCTACCGGTGAACTAGCAAAAGGAAAAATATTTCCAGCATTATTTGCTCTATACCACAGTGGTTTTCTCCCAGAGGTTTTGGTTTAATTCATTACTTCATGCTAATTTACTTTTTTGGTTTGTCTCTGAGTTTATGTTTTTTTTTTCCTCCAGGATTTACCTTAGTGTCGGTTCACCACATCGTTTAGGATTAGTGGATCATTCCATTTCACCTGTTGTTACTATTCTGCATATTTGAAAGAACTTCTTTCTTTGATTCTGTTTTCATACCATGTTTATAACTTTATCTATACATCTCTTAGCTGCCTTTGTGTTGTGCCGCATATTTTTTCCTGCCAAAGTTCAGAACTTTTTTGCTCTAACAAGTATTGAACTGCACAAGTTATAATCTTTTACAGTTCAAACAATTGATGTGTGGTCCTATTATTTTATACATTGTTCAACAATATTTTCAAAGCCTGTAAAAACGTTTTCCTGGCACTTGAAGTTTTACTCTTGTCAATGAGAGATTATGGTCCATGATATTATTCATTTCTTTCAAGTTGTGACAACTAGAAGTGTGGTGCTCCCACACTTTCTTCTACCTTCCCGTTTTCTGGAAAGTGAAACTTTTAGCCTGACTTTTGCTCTCTATTGTACACCAGAAGGAACCGGGAGACAAGAGAATGGATTCTGAATGTTGTTTTGTTTTTTTTTATTGAATTATCAATGTGAAATAATAGAAAGGAATATTTTCTTTGTTAAGAAAAGAAAAACCTTGGGGGCTCCAACAAGAACATGAATTGATCTGCAAGTTTATTGTTTTCTTTCTTGATTTTCATAATTACATATGATGATTCTTCTGAAAGCTGAGCTAGTGACATGGATTTTTCATGGCTGCAGAATGTTAGCATATTTGGATATTCACGGAAAAACTTATCTGATGAAGATTTGAGATCAATAATAGCATCGACTTTGACTTGCCGCATTGATCATCAGTATGCTACATGGCTTACGTGTACTATTTGAAAAGCAGTTTATTTTAACATATGGTCTGCATTCAAAATACAACATGACTAAACGAAATGTTTTTTTTTTTGGGCCCTTTTCCTTGTATGCATTAATTGTTTCTGTTTTTGGTGGTGGAAGCTAAAAAAGTTAGCAGGAATAATAGTTTACTTCAGAACTTGAAGAATTGTCTTAAGAATTTAAACAGCATGGTGAATGAGGACAATGAGAATCCTTTTTCTCAGGTGGTCATCATCATATTTAGAATTGAACCCTTTTTTACGTGGACTAATTTGTTTTTCTAGCAGTCTTTTTCAAGTGCAGAAGTGCATACGATGATGTTTTACTGGATTGTATATGAAAAATCCCAATTTCCTAAGCTTGAATGTGCACCTTAAGGTCCGTTAGGACATGAATTAGTTAAGATTTTTGGATTGTATCGTGACGAAGAAGGTGGGGGTTCTGCATTGTGAAGAGAAAGTACGAGGGAGGAAATTACTTTATTCAAATAAAAAAAAGTTGTTTTATACAATGAATGAATTGGGGTGAAGGAGTAATGAAACATCCCCTTAGTGTCTTATTTAATGTTTTGACTGCAGCGAAAATTGCGATGATCATATAACTAATTTTCTTAAAAGAACACACTATGTCAATGGAGGCTATGATAACATAGAAGGAATGTCCAAGCTTAGCTCTCAAATGCAACACTATGAGGTGAGTGCTCACTCCGGCTTGTATTTAAAAATGATCTACAAAATATTTTATGAATTTGGCTTTTGTTGTGTTTTACTCTAAAACTGCTGGCCTATCTCAGGGACTAAATGAAGCAAATAGAATATTTTACCTTTCCGTTCCTCAAGAATCACTTCTGGATGTTGCTTCATCACTTGCTGATCATGGCCAAACGAAAAGGGGCTGGAATCGTATAATAATTGAGAAACCCTTTGGTTTTGATCTACTCTCCTCTGATCAGTTTACTCAATTTATTCGTTCAAAATACGAGGAAAATCAATTATACAGGTATCACCCACTTTGTATTTTACTCGTTATAGTACATTGGAGTTCTTGGATTTGTTTCATTTTATTATCCGTCGGCTTTATTTCAGGATTGATCATCTTCTGGGACGGAATACAATTGAAAATCTCACCGTACTGAAATTTTCTAATCTAGTTTTTATGCCACTATGGAACCGAAGTTACATCCATAACGTTCAGGTAGTTTTTCACTTCTCATTTACATTTTATAATTAGTTTTGAGTTTTAGTTATTTGATCTAAGTATGCAGCTTCGGTTTTTGCTGATCCTAAAAAACTCAACATTTTCAGGTAATCTGGTCCGATGATTTTGGACACCATGCACAGTCAAGGTGCTCATAATAGCTTAACTGATTCAGTTTATGCTCGGTCTTCTGATTCGTATTTGACAATGAATAATTTTATTTTATTTTACCCAGATATGTAGATGGGAATGGAATTATAGGTGACGTTGTTCATAGTCATATTCTCCAGACCATAGCTTTACTAGCTATGGAGCCACCTATATCTCTTGATGGTGAAGATGTTCGAAATGAAAAGGTATCGTATCTAAGCCAAGCGTTTTTTTGGAACTTTTAACCCTTGGACACGTTCAGTTCACTAAACATATCGAATGAATCTTTCAAGTTATTTTATTTCCTAATCATTTAAACTTTGGTTCTTGTATAAATAGTTTTCCCATAACACAGCCTTGTCTTTAACCTCGTTTAATAGCCATTTCGAAGTATAGGATTCTGTAAACCGGAAGCATATGCAAGTGAAAGTTCCTCCTATATTTTTCTGAAATGTCCATGCGATTTGAAATTCAGATGAAATTTCTTCACGTTAATCGGTAACCCTGCTATCACATCTTGCCCAATTATATGATAAAAAAAGGTTATATTATGTAATTCCCTCTGAGACAAATTTGTCAAAGCTTGACAAATGTAGACAAGTTGCTTGTACTTTTTCCGTTGGACCTTCAAAATATGGTTTTTGACTCTATAACGGGGGGTATTTGTTCTGAGTGGATTCTCGAAAATGGCTGAAAGAGTTGGGTATGGATACACAAAATGGTTATGTTGTTAGCACAAACCATTTTGCATATAGGCTGCAGACTTTGTGTACATAGATGTATACTATCTAGAAATCAGCAAAGCGGATCCCTCTTAACTCTAGGCATCTTTAATAGACAACCAATTATTAGAAATCTAAAAGTACCGAGTGAAAGAATTCAGACGTGTGATTAGTCTAGGAGTTTAAATCTGTTTCTAGCCGTCACTAATTAAGTTTGTAGGCGCCTCCTGCATGCGTATTAATGCGGTGGTTTAGCCGTCAGGAAATCCTTTTGTATACATTTCCCATTGGGGATCTTCATTTAAATAGACTTAAATACTTTATTATTTCTTACAATTCCACAAGCTTGTAGCATGAAAACCAAAGAGGTAAAAAAATGAGAATTTTATCAACCTACATCGATACACGTAGGTAGCATTTGATTTCCTTGGTAAAATGGTTATGACATTTGGTTGAATATTTGATAGAGGGTAATCCTTTCTATTATTGGGAATCTAGTGCATCTTCAGAGATGACAAAAAAATGAAATATATTCTCTCTCTATTCGTATTGTTTGATATCAGTGCATAAGGCTGGCTCTGAGCTCCGGTTTCGACTCATCAGAAAGTCACGTTTTCTTCAAAAAAAGAAGTAAAAGTTTGACAAATATAAGACCCTTGACACTTCACTTTTCTTTCTAAAACTGTATGAAACAATTGAACTTTCACTAGGGTTTAGCAATATTTTTGGGAATTAGAGAGCTTTTATGCATCTTTTGTGTATCAAACTCAACGTCTGTCCCTAATTTTCTGTAGGTCAAGGTTTTGAGGTCAATCAAAAAATTGGAACCCAGTGATGTTATTATTGGTAGGTGTAATGCCGACGCCGGTGATAGCTCTAACTCTGATTTAAAAGATTTGGCTCCTACATACTTTGCTGCTGCCTTGTACATTGATAATGCGCGTTGGGATGGGGTGCCTTTTCTGATCAAAGCTGGAAGGGGGCTTCAAGAACACAGGTGATACTATTCTTTTGGTAGACCTTCTCTTATACATACAATTTTTTGAATAGTGGAAACAACATAGCCGTGATTGCGTACAGAGTTGAAATCCGAGTACAATTTCGTCATGTTCCTGGAAATATCTACCTCAAGAATTCCCTACCTGCCAATCTTGCTACAAATGAACTGATCTTACGGGATTCGCCAGAGGAAGCCATCTTAGTCAAGATCAACAATAAAATCCCTGGATTAAGCATGGATTTGGATGCTTCAGAGCTGAATTTGCTTTACAAGGACAAGTAATTAAGATAACTATTTCATTATCAGGTACTTAGAATTACAGCATTTTTCTTGTTTCAACTCATGCGTGCGTGCTTGCATGCTAGGTATAATATCGAGGTACCTGATTCATACGAGCAGCTTCTTCATGATGTTATCGATGGAGACAACCATTTATTCATGAGGAGTGATGAGGTGGCGGCTGCATGGAATATTTTATCTCCGGTTTTACATGAGATGGAAAAGAAGAATATTTCCCCGGAACTGTATGAATTGGGTAGTAGAGGTCCTGATAAAGCAATCTATTTATGGGCCAAACATGGAGTTCGATGGTTGGATGACTGAAAAGGGTTTTGCACGAGGTACGTGCATTCGAGGTAAATCTTTGATCCCAAACATCAACATAGACTCAGTCCTGTGTACCTTATTCTAACTAAGGCTGCGTATAGTGGGTCTAAATTGCATTACCGTTCGTTGAACCCTGGATTGACAATCGGGTTGCCCGCCCCTTTACTTGTAATCTTTGTTTGTTTTTTTGTGATTACAGAGATGAAGGCTGATTTCTAGCCTTGTCTGTCTGAGCTTCATTTCATTTCATGATTGGCTTGTTTTTGTTAAATCGAATACTCAATGTGTGTGAAAATTATTGCAATGGACCCGTAGAGCCATAGGCGGATATACTTTGTGGGGTCCGAAAATATATTGCAAAGCTTTATATTTTATGAGTAGAAAAATATTTCGGACAGACGGATGCGCCGAAACAACCTCAGATCGCTCGGTACATGCCTAACGTGTACTAGAAAATAGTTTTGAATTTCTAGTGTAAAGAAAGTGATAGTAAAAGACATGATCAAACAATAATGAAGTACTAAAACGAGATGCATAACATGACGTGTATGCCTAATTTGACACGGCTATATTATATGACATGTCGTGGACTTTGATGAATTCAGGGTATTATACTCCACCTTTGACTCGTGAAGTGCGGGCCCATCCCATGCCCCATTAAGGAGGGAAATACTTGTGTGGAGAGAGATTTTGAGATAAAGTGACGTGACATGATATGATATACCGGCCAAAGTATACCATTCTGAACCCATAGGCATGCACTCTTTTGATTGGCACAACACCCACATTGTTGGAAAAAATTAATCCTTAGGAGATTGACAGTCAAAGAAGAACTCCAAGGCACGCGATACGCGTTGTCTTTAAAGAGATGTTTCGTCCCTTGTAATTATCACTCAGGAAACTAACGAGCTCTCATGGATACAATGGAGGTGTTTGATTCAAACAGTGACTTGTTTGAATCAAACCCGATGACACTTAAAAATATTGATCATGCCGTTAAACTTCAGAATGATTTCGTTTGCATGCTTGTGCCTTTTATAGGTCGAAGGTACCCTATAAACGAAGTAAGATGCTTCTACACGAAAGGGTAAAATTCATATCAGTTCGGCCAAAACATGCAACTCTTGGATTCTTGAGGTGCATCTCTTCACAGGTTCATAATTTTGAACTGATGCATGAATCCGAACTAATGCATGTATCTGTATCCGTTCAGCTAGGAGCGTTTAGCTTCGGGGTCGAACCTCGTTTCATTATGACAACATTAATTAGTACGGAAACTCGTATTCAAATGATTATAAAATATTTAATTTATGAAAAAATGTTTAACAATTTCCCCATTTCTCGAGGAAAACATTTTATATGTAAAAAACAAATGAAGAAGCGGCTGCATCACCTAAGTGATTGCCTACATACCATTTTGGGGATCAAGCCATCGTAGTTCATGCAGACACGGACTAAGCATAATCGTAGGAAATCGTACAGAAATGAAAGTAGCTTTTGGCTTTGAAATTCACTTAGTGTAAATAACTCAAAATTTCAGCACGGTGCTATGGTGAACGCATATTGAACCAAGGACCCCATCGTGATGGAACCGGAGTTATCACACATACTATTCCGATAAAAGAGTGTCTCTTTGTTCCAACACATTAATGACCATGCGTTATATCCCGAAATTCATAAGTGCTCTAGAGACCGTCTGTATCTCATAGAAAACGGCCTATTTTCACACTCACATATGTAAGTCTATTAAAAATGAGACCGCGAGTCACTTTCTCCAATAATAGGACTTATTAAGAACTATATTCAACTTTTACCATGCTCTATTCACTCACACTAAAGATTTTATGAATGAGATTTATCAAATACTCTATTGCCTCGTTCTTGTTAGACTTTAACTTGTTTGTACCTTTTGAACTTTGTTTATATTTCAAAACATAAGTAGGGTTCCCGTCAAGGCTAACTAATGTTTCATAGACCTTAACCCATTCCTTTTGTTGTTTTTGCAATCATATATCTAGCCAGTCCTTTCGTCAAAAGATCCTCTAGGTTATTCTTTTGACTCTACTTAGTCAACAAAGATTACTCCTTGTTTAAGTAATCCACGAAGAGATTGATGTCTCAGACTGAGGTGTCATTGCTTACGATTGTTAGTCTTACTTGTTACTGAATACAAAGTAGCTTTATTATCACAATGTATCATTACTGCTGGAGATGGCTTTCCTACAAAGGAATATCAATCAATAAATTTCTCAGCCATTTCGTTTCTTTAATTGCATCTGCCAATACAATAAACTCTGCTAACATCGTTGAATTTGAAACACAAGTTTGTTTCTTTGAACACCAAGATACAGTTGCACTACTCTAAGGTAAAAATCCATCTAGTGGTGGACTTAGAATTCAATTCTTTGTTATTTCAACTTGCATCACCGTACCCATCACGTACAACAGGAAACCCACAATATTTAATCTGTAATCATTTGTTCCTTTCAAGTATCTGAGAAGTCTGGAACTCGCATTCCAATGTTCTTTTCTTGGATTACTAGTGAATGACATAATATACCAACTGCATATGCAATATCAGGTCTTGTGCAATGCATAACATACATAAGACTTCCTATCACACTTGCATATTGTAATTGGTCATAACATCTACCAGTATTTTTCATTAACTTGATATTAGGATCCATGGGTGTGGATGCAAGCTTATGGTCCATATGACCATACCTTTTAAGGATATTTTCAATACAATGAGATTGATTTAATGATATAAATTCTTATTTCCTCATTATTTTGATCCCTAAGATCACACTTCCCCCAAATCCTTCATATCAAAGTTAGATTCCAATAATTGCTTAGTCTTCTTTATGGATTCCAAATTCGGACCAAAGATGAGCATATCATCCACATATTGGCAAACAATGATGCATGCACCATTTATATATGTAGACTAGTTACACTTATCAGCTTAATTGACTCTGAATCCGTTTTCCAGCATTATTTTATTGAACTTTTCATGCCATTGCACATGGGCTTGCTTTAGACCATAAAGAGATTTGACCAATGTGCAAACCTTCTTTTCTTGTCCTGGTAAAACAAAACCTTCAGGCTGTTCCATAAATACTTCTTTCTCTAAATCACCATTTAGAAAATCCGTTTTCACATCCATTTGATGGACAACTAAATTGTGAATCGAGGCAGGAGATAACAACACACGGATAGATGATATCCGTGCCATTGAAGCATATGTATCAAAATAATCTATGCCATAATGCTGTTTAAAACTTTAGCCACTAGGCGGACTTTGTATTTGTTAATGGAACCATCTGCATTTAACTTCTTCTTAAAGATCCATTTACAACCAATTGGTTTAGAACCACGAGGTAAATCTACTAATTTCCATGTCCGATTTGACATGATGGATCTCATTTCATCATTGATTGCTTCTTTCTAAAAAACAGCATCACGTGATGAAATGGCTTCTGAATATGTGACAAGATCACTACCACCATTGGTCATTAACTTGATTTGGTATGTAATGTTATTCACATCATCTTCCAGTAAATATGTCACAAATTCAGGACTAGAGGATTTCTCTGTCCTTTGTCTCTTACTTCTTCTTGGTTCTAAATCTGAATGTGGTTTCACCGATGTATCATCAAATGACTCATCATGAACTCTCTTGGCAATGCTAGGAACACCATTATTTCCAGATTGCATAGAAGACGACTTATAAAAATGTTCAAAAAATTCAGTATCATTTGATTCGATAATTTCATAAGTTCTAATTTTAGAAATCTATAAGTAGTAGTATTCTATGCATAAGCTATGAAAACGCATTTATAAGTTTTACTACCTAACTTAGTAATCTCAGGTTTTGGTTTTCTTACGTAAGCAAGACATCCCCAAACCTTTAGACGACTAATATTAGGTTTCCGATTAAACCACAACTCATAAGGGGTTTTACTAATCTTTTTCTTCGGAATCCAATTAAGAATATAACATGCGCTTAAAAATGCTTCACCCCACCATTGATCAGATAAACCAGAACTAATTAACATGCAATTTACTATATCTATTAATGTTCGGTTTTTCCGTTCTACCACTCCATTCGATTCTAGTGAATACGGTGGAGTAAACTCATGGACAATACCATTTTCTTCACAAAATTTTATTAATTCGGTTACTTGATATTCTCCACTTCTGTCGGAACGTAAGACCTTAATTTTCCGGTTCAATTGATTTTCAACTTCTGCTTTAAAAATTAGAAATTTACTTAACACTTCGTCTTTACTTTTCAGCAAATACACATAAGCATATTTTGAGAAATCATCTATAAAGGTTACAAAATACTTATGTCCTCCTCGTGAAACATTGCTATGCAATCAAATTCATTTGAGTGTATAAGATCAAGTGATTCAGTTGTGTGCTCTACAAATTTATGTGGTTTACATGTCATTTTTCCTTGAACACATATCACATTTGTCAACATTATTATATGTGCATTTACAAATAATGCCTAGGTTGTGCCTATTTTTGACAGACTTGTAATTTACGTGTCATAATCTAGCATGCCATAAAGATAAAGAATCAACAACATAAGAAAAGTTATTTTTTATTACATTCATCTTAATCATTCCGTTACATGAATATCCTTTACCAATAAACATACTTGTAAAAGCGAGCGCCATGGCGTGAAAGGCACGCGCCATGGCGTGAGGCGGGACTATGACGCCTTAACAGAGTCTATGGCGCTGAAAATGTCGGGCGTGCCCATGGCAGCGCCAAGGCATGCAAGGCGTGAGGCGTGGCGCGCCCCTATTATTTTCTTGAAAAAAATTGATTTTGAAGGGGTAAAAACGTCTATACATTTAATAATAACATAAAACCTAGTCAACCCATCCCTATTCTCTTCATTCCCTCTCATTCCCGCTACCTCCTCCATTCCTCCTGGAAAATGCGACCTTCTTCCATGGAGTAAAAAAAAAACCCTAATAATTAAAAAAGGCTTACTTTTTCTCCTTCTTCTTATAATAACCGGCCTGAAGAACTTGGTAATAGAGCATTGCAGCTTCAGCCTTTCAGGTAACAGCTTCTCCCGATTTTTTTTTTTTTTTATTTCTTTAAATTCATTTTATACACATGATTGTGTTAAATAGTTTATTCTTTATGTGATTATGGAGTTGAAAAACATGTTTATAATTTTCTTTTAATGAAACAATGAACGAAAATCAAAGTAATGATGTAAGTAATTTGATTTTGAAATAATGGAATTGAATGATTGTGAAAGTAGTGATCTTTGTTTGTTTGATTGTCTAAAACTTTAAGTAGTGAACTAGTGATCTTTGTTTGTTAGTACTTAGTAGTTTGTAGTTATTACTTATTAGTTAAGTAGTTGTATTTTCATATTTTGTTTTGATGTTTGTACAAGTAAGTGAATTAACAAGTAGTATACTACTATACTAGTATGTTCTTAATTCTTAATTTCTTATGTTATGTAATTGTAAATTTGTAATGAATAATGATGCAAGTGAAGTGACTAAGTGTTAATGTGTTATAGAATGTAAAGTTATAGTGTTAATGTTATCACTGTTATGGTTAATCATTTACTTGGTAGTTTAGTTCGGTTACTTACTAATAAATAACACCACTTCCCATTTTCTTCACAATTTTGGTACTTGGTAGATAAGATATGGCTGGGGAAGAGCAATCATCCGATTCATCCGCAGCAAATAGAAAGGATATTGGTTGGAAATTTGCATATTTTAAAATATTAAAGATAGAAACACGGTCACATGCAAGTTTTGTGATAAAACTACGAATGGAGGCATCTCTCGCCATAAGAAACATCTAGTTGGCGGTGTGGGTCTTGGTGTTTCAAAATGCACTAAGTGTCCATCAGATGTTCGAGAAGAGATAATGCAAAGTATGGAGGAAAAAAAGAATGAAAAGGAAAAAGCATTGGAAGAACAATATGCCCGCAAAGAAAAGCCAACTTTTTTGATGATTCGGATAATTAAGAAGATGCGGTAGATGTGCAAGAATGTGGACATACTTTGAAGTATAAATCATGAGTTTTTGTGGGATAAAAGATTATGCCAAAATCTAACAACTTTGAACAGATCAACTGTCCTTAATGTTTCTACCGTAACTCATCTTCAACGGACATTTGACCTAACTTAGAGGCATTTTCAGAGAAAAAGTCCTTGATGAAAGTTGTAGACCTTCAAGAGAGCTTTCCAACGAATATTAAATCATGTCAATCTGAGGTCTACAGCTCGAGATAGGTTTTTACGAACATACGATATGTTGAGTGGCCGGCACGCGCCGGAGAAGGCCGGATCTTGCAGAAAAATCTCTGACATTGGGCCCACAAATCTCTGACAAGGGAATATCTACTGTGTAGCCGGCACGCGCCGGTGGTGCTCCGGCACGCGCCGGTCAAGTTATGTGGCCTATAAATAGAGCTCAAGTGCAACCATTTTGAAGTGTACCAATGCATATATCTCTCTTCTATATTACTCTATAGTCTCTTTTGTTGTTTCTAGTTAAATAAAAGCTGTAAACGGCACTCTGTCGGAATAATGCTGTAGTATAAAGTATCGTTATAATACTTAGAAGATGTATCAAGGTTCATTGATGTAAAAGAGTTGCTATTTCCGGAGGGTACAACTCTGAAGCTTCAAGTGTAATCTGGTAACTTTTCTAATGTATTTATGTTGTTATTAGTATCTATATATTAATTATAATGATATTAGGCTAACTTAATATCTAGCCAAGATATGAAATTGGATTAGTTTTATCTTTTTAGGGAAATAGATAACGACTATGTTAAAATTGATTAAAATCGGTTATAATGAATCTCTTTCTATGTTTGAATTGAAGTAGCTAATTGATTTGAAAGAATTCATAATCTAATTATGAATTGACGCCTTGTAGTTAGTTTATGAACTCGTTAATAGAAAGACCGGAGGGTAAAATTGGCCGAGTGAAAACGTGACAACGGAATCCGATTTCCTAAACCGGGGGTAGATTTGTTTCGGGAGAAACAAACTCTTATTGAAATTTATACTCGAGAGATTATCACGTTAAATTCGCCTGTTTAATTGACATCTCTTAAAATTGGCCGTATGACAAAACGGGAGTGACCCATGCTTGAGGATGACATTGGACAGAGGACAAGACATATGACAATTTCATACGCTCGTGTGAGGAGAAATTGCCTAGCTTAGGAGTATACCGTTTCGTATAATTGATTGGACCTTGGAAAAAGGAAGATCTGTCTTATCTAATTTCTACTAAAAAGATATAAGAATTCAATAACATATTCTTGGCTAGTCTCTAATTATAATATCTATCTCCCTCCCCCATATATCGTATTGGTACCTATATATATTTATATACTTATATATATCTGTTTTAGTTTTATGCTTTTATTTATTGTTTGTTAGTTTAGAGTTTGGTTGGATAATAAAATTGCGACTTAGATTGAGATAATAATAGTTTCTCGGTGTTTAATCACACGGTGAATTACCAAGTTTTCCCGAGGATCGACACGACTCACCATACTATCACTACAATTTGATCCGGTACACGCCGGTAAGGATTGATAGCATAGAAAAGGTCCGTCAGCTTTTTGGCGCCGTTGCCGGGGAACGACGCTAATTCATTGTGTTCGAATGATTTCTACTTATATTAACTCAAAAGTCTCGAGGATAAGTCAACACTCTTCTTACCCCATTTCTATTTTCTTTTTCGTTGGTACTTACCTTATAAGTAAGTTACCAATCTTTACTTTTATCGATTTCAACTATTTTCGGTTTTCGTTAGTTGATGACCGTAAAGAGTAAGGCCCTACTTACTCCTTATAAGCCCGACATAGATACTTACGAAAGGCGAGTTAAGAGCGAGAAAGAAAACAAGGTCATACTAGTCAGGGAAATCCTGACGGAGAATCATCATCAAATCAAAATACGAAAATGGCTGAAATCAGTGATGAAACACCTGAACAAGGGCTAGATCATGTTCAAGGGCATGGCCAAAATCTCAATCAGGATCTACCAATACCAAATAACCGAGAATAGAAATAATCAAAATCGGAACCGAGACAATCGTAATAATAACCCACCGAATCCGAGACCTATTTGTGATCGACCTTAAGAATAAACCGGACTAATAATCCAATTCGTTTACCCAATGAAGGAGCAAATAATTTTGAAATAAAATCTCATCTTTTTGGTCTAATTGACGCAAGAGCCCAATTTCTAGGAGAGGATGATGAGGATCCACATCACCATCTCTATCTTTTCGAAGAATTGTGCAATACGACCAAAAGTCAAGGTGCTCATCGTGAATTAACAAGGATGTCTATGTTTCCTTTTTCTTTAAAAGGAAGAGCACGAGATTGGTTTATGTCACTCCCACATCATTCATTGACTAGTTGGGAGGAAATTCAAACCGAGTTTTTAAAGCGAGATTTTACTCCTGGTAGAAATTTGGAATTAAAGGTCGAAATTGCCAACTTTAGACAAGGATCCGAAGAAACGCTTGGGAATGCGTGGGAGAGATTTAAAAAGTTGTTAAGATCTTGTCCCGATCATGGTTATTCCTTAGATATGCAAATCCAACTTTTCTCGTCGTAAATTAAGGAAAGATTCACGTGCGGATGTAGATCATGCATGTGGTGGTTCATTAATGATGAGTGAAGCCCAAATAGTTTACGATGCTATAGAAAAGATTTCCAAAAATAACGAGAATGTGGGAAACCGGTTCTAGCACCGGGGAAAGTAGCATTTGCGGGAGAATGCACATCGAATACGGAAGTTCTAGCACACTTGGAGAATTTGAGTAGGAAGTTTGACAACCTACGGGCTAGTAGATCGTAAAACCGAAACTATCATACCAAATGACTACTCAAGTCATGATAATGTGTCATTAGGAATAGAAGAACCGAAGGATACTCAAGGAAGAGGTGAGTTTTTTACAACAGCATAGGAATTTGAACAACGCGTATTCAAACTCCTTTAATGCTATTAGAAGAGAGCACCCAACTTTTAGATGGTTAGAAAACCCTAATAAGCCAGGACAACCGCCATATCCAGTTCAGTATAAGAATCCATATAGTAATCAAGTTCATCAAGGAAATACATCAAATCAGAACCTACAATCGTTACCTAAATCTTATCCACAACATACTACTCAAACTATACCAGTCACTCAAAGTTCAACCCAACCTGAAGGAGTTGATAAATGGGATAAATTAATGGAAAATATGATGGGTGTAGTATCTACTCAAGCTCGAAATATGGAAACTATGATAACTTCTATAGGTTCAGTCTCTAAGGATATGACTATGTTGAAAACATCTATGGGTGGACATGATACGAGAATGAGAACTATAGAAGCATCATTAAGGAATATGGAAGATCATTTGAGTAGAGAAGGAGAACGTAACAACAGTAGACCTCCAGGAGGATTACCAAGTAATACTGAAAGAAACCCGAGAGAGGTAAATGCTGTGATTACGAGAAGTAGGAAATATTGTGAAGATACTAGAGCAGAAAACGCAGGAAACAATGAGGTAGAAAATGATTTAAATGATAATATCGTAAAGGAAAAGGAAGAACTTGAATTTACTGATGAAGAGGAAGAAATTATCGAAGAATTCTTAAAACAGAATAATAATGTTGAACCTGAAATTGAAGGTGAAAAATGGGTAAAAGTCCCTAGAATTCTGAAAGATCCTATGGATAAGGACACGAGAACCCTATTTAAGGAACATGTCGAGAAAATCGGGGAGAAAAACAGGAAGATTTAAAAGTAACTGAGAAGGATAAAGTTGATACAGGGGATGTTTTAAAGGAAAAATCTCAAAATAATGAAACTTGGCAATCAAGTAATGCTCAAAGATTCAAGGAAAAAGGAAAAGAGAAAATGACTTCAGAACCAAAGGTTATAGATTTAGAATCTTTGCCTTATCCACCGAAAGATCAAATTAAAAAGATAAAAACTGATAAGAAATATGCTCGTTTCCTTGACACTTTTCGTCATATTCATGTCAATATCCCTGTTATAGAAGCTTTAGTCAACATGCCCGCCTATGGAAAGTTTCTTAAAGATATCCTATCTAACAAAAAACGATTAGAAGAATATGAGAATATATGCCTTAATGAAGAATGTTCGCAATACTCCAAAGATCGACTACCTCCTAAACTTAAAGATCCCGGTAGTTTCACTATTCCATGTGAAATTGGAGGATTTCTCGTTTAAGAAAGTATTGTGTGATCTAGGAGCAAGTATCAATCTCATGTCTTATGAGGATTATAAGAAACTAGGAATAGGAGAGCTTACGAATACCGAAATGACCCTTCGGATGGCGAGATAGATCAATTAAACATCCTAAGGGAATAATCGAGGACGTGTTGGTTAAAATTGATAAATTTTACTTCCCGATAGACTTTGTAATAATGGAAATGGAAGAAGGATATTCGGCGCCAATTATTCTAGGTCGACCATTTCTAGCTACGGGAAGGACTTTGATAGATGTTCAAAAAGGTGAACTAATACCGAGAGTTAATGAGGATAAAGTTTCGTTCAATATCTTCAAAGCTATAAACCATCCATACAAAGAACCGAATCATGTTTTTTTATAGATTAATATTCTACTATCTTGGGATGCCAAATTTAAAGGTTATGAAAATAAATTAGAAGAATGTTTGGCATTTTCTATCTATAAAGAAGATGAAAATGATACTGAAATGAAAGAAGTAATCCTTTATTTAGATAAAGTAGGGTTTGTTAAACATCCATGGCATCAAAATTTGAAATTGGAAATGGAAGGACCAGTTTTAAAACCATCAGTAGAAGATCCACCAAGGAATCTGGAGTTGAAACCACTTCCTTCGAATTTGAAATATGCTTTTCTTGAAAATGATAATCTGTTACCAATTATTATTTCATCAACCTTAACAAATGAACAAGAAGATCAATTATTAAGAATGTTAAGACAACATAAGAAAGCTTTTGGATGGACAATGGCAGATATCAAAGGTATTAGCCCTGAGATTTGTGTTCACAAGATTATTTTGAATGAAGGAGCTAAACCTTGTATTCAGCCACAACGCCGCCTCAACCCGAATTTGCAAACAATCGTTAAGAAAGAGGTCATTAAGCTATTAGAAATGGGAATAATCTTTCCCATATCAGATAGTGAATGGGTAAGTCCAACTCAAGTTGTTCCAAAGAAAGGAGGTTTCACGGTAAAAGAAAATGATAAAAATGAATGGATTCCGACAAGGGAAATTACAGGGATATCGAATGTGTATTGACTTTCGGAAACCGAATGATCATACTAAAAAGGATCATCATCCACTTCCATTCATCATACAGATGTTGGAAAGATTGAGTGGACATAAGTATTACTGCTTCTTAGATGGTTATTCAGGTTATTTACAGATATTCATTGCAGCAGGAGATAGAGAAAAAACTACTTTCACTTGTCCCTATGGAACTTTTGCTTATAAAATAATGCCGTTTGGATTATGTAATGCACCTGCTACATTTTAGCGATGTATGATGGCAATATTTTCTGATATGGTCGAGAAATTCTTAGAAATCTTTATGGATGACTTTAGTGTTTATGGAGATTCTTTTGATAAATGCTTATCACACTGATGGGTATAAATAATTCCACCACCTCAACAGTGGGAGACAACCCACTGCGGCCATCCTCCGGCATGACAGAATAGATCGCAAAGAGGGCGGCCACTGTGTCTCACCTCGCCGCGACCAAAGCCTTTGCGGCCCCGAGCAAGTGCAACGGATCCCGTGGATCTCATCCGAGCAAGTCAAGAAGGGGCGCCAAGGGGACGAGGCAGAAAAGGCTTGCTCCTTGCGACCTCGGAGAGATGGCCGCCGGTTGATCCGCATCTTTCCCCCACTTGTATCTTAGATATTTCGTCTTACTTAATATCTAATTTAAACCTAGTTGTTAGTAAAATGTCTAATAGATTACTTATTCCCTAAGTTACCCACCTCTATAAAAGGTGTGGTCATTGTAAACTAGAAGAGGATGAAATATACACTACACTTGCAAGCCAAAGCTCTGTCCATTTTTATTCCTCCATACCGCCACCCGCCGGAGTATCACACCACCTTAATACAGCCAGATATCCACCGTCTATACACCGCAAGGACACCTGTGACGATTTATACATCATCAGTTGGCTCCGTTACCGGGAAACGAAAGCTTCATCAGCTCATAACTCCACACAAAATCAAAAAACGGCAGTTCACCTGACCGGCTCCATCATATAGAAATCACATACCGATTGCCGGAAGTCCGACTCAAGGCGAGTCCTAATCACAAGTATAGTCATAACCTATGACCGGAAGCAAAGTGGCAACCGAACCCCCAAACTCCTCGCGAGAGGCGTTGTACAAACACATATACAAGCCGATGTCGCGGTAGAGACACAAGAGATTACGCAAGCGGGTGGGGAAGGATCACAAAGGGAGTTCGGCCCCTAGCGATGCCCGAAATTTGATAAATCGAAGGCTAAGTCAAGAGAGGTCGTAGCGGCATTGGATGGGAAAATCGGAGGAGCATCTCGATCGCAAAGCAAAGCCGTAGATCAACCCTGTAGGGCGAGCCGGATCTCCAAGAAGATCCGGAGATTGCGGAAATAAGGGAATACGCGAGGTATGTGGAAACTATGTACCTAGCCAATTCCCGTCCGGTAGCAAAGGGCCAAGCTCCAATGTCGATACGACCCCCAAATCCCCCCGAGATGAAATCGCTCCCGCGGCGGTGAATAAGGGTCGGCGAGCGCATTCACGGGATCGAGATAGAAGAAAGTGTGCGCTCATCGGCCGCAAAGGACCCGGGAAAAACGTTGTGCAGACTTCGGCTCTCCCAGATCGCGATCATCAGGAGGAAAAATCACACGAAAAAGGTTCGGCTTTCAAAAGGTTGGGTGAGAAGGACAAGGCCTCGGCCCCAAGTCGTCTCGGCCTTCCCGAGGGAGGATTTCTTCCCCGACGAGACGAGGGACGCACCGGACGCCCGCATAATTATCCGTGAAAAAAGAGCTCGTCGGGAGGAGTCGGAAGACTGCGGGGAGTCAGAGCGCAGGCCAGAGAAGGCTAATACACAGGCGCCGTTGCGACCCAGTTTCGACCCTGTTTGGGCAGAACAGATGGAGTTAATGAAAAATGAGCTCGCCGATTTGAAAAAGTCAAGGCCAGCCGAGAGAGCCGCCCCAATCTCAGGAATCGACGTGCTCGCCAAGAGAATTACAGAAACATTGCCTACCGGTCACGAAAAGGTTAGCTATCCCAGCTATAATTACTACAATGGAAATTCTTGCCCAAACGACTGGCTCACCGCTTTCCAAGGTCGCATCACCCCGGCGACCCAAAATAAATCGCTCGGTGCATCGCCTTAGTCGGAAGCATGCGGGATAGGGCCGCCTCTTGGATACGTGGACTTCCTCGTGGCTCAGTAAAAGGCTGGGAGGATCTCTCCGAGAAATTCGTCAGAGAGTTTGAATCGGCGAGTAGACCAAAGAAAACTATAGAGGACCTATACGAAGTTCGCATGGTAGGATATGAGTCCGGAAAAGAATATTATGAACGTTTCATCAGAATATACGATCAGACAAGAAACATTCCGGATGATGCAGTTGTCACATGTTTCCTCACAAGGATCGCCAAGGGTCCAATGAAAACTGAGTTCAACCTGCGGCCCCCTAAAGCGGGTCTCAGGGAAATGTTGGAAAGGGCTCGAATGATGGGAGTCAGCGAAGCGCCGTCCTCGGGGAGGGCGAAGCCCAAAGCAGAACAGTCTTCACAGAAAGAGGATCGCGCAGAGGAGCGTAAGAAGGAAAAAGGGCGAGATGCTAACCACGACCGCGAGACAAAAAAGCCTTATAAATTCGGCGAGGACAATTTTACCCCGCTCAACACTAAAGCATCTCAAATATTGTTCGAAATCCGCGAACATTTTGACAAGCCCAAACCTATGAGGGGTGATCCCGATAGTCGCGACAAATCCAAATACTGCGACTATCACAAGGACCACGGCCACATCACAGACGAATGTTTCACGTTAAGGCGAGAGATAGAAAGGTTAATCCGCGAAGGACCAGCGACCAAGTATAAGCGAGACGGGAACACCGGTACCGGACAAGGTCGCCACCCCCGCGTCTATCGAAGGAGGTCCCGGTTATCCATGGGGATATCCCCAGCAACAATCAACTGAAATCTCAGATGCACCAGATTAATACGCGCGGCTTTGAAAAGCAGGTAGTATTGGGGGAGAACGAGAAGGGAATCATGTTCACTAAAAGCGAGTTGGCCACAAGCGAGGGCCCTTTGAAGTACCTCTTATTCTCAAAGTCGGAATAAACGACAAGCATGGTGTCAACAGAGTAATGATCGACACAGGGGCTGGTCGCGACGTCATCTATTTCGACTGTTTAAAACAGATCGGATTTGGAGAGGCTAAGTTGAAACCCTACCTCGGGGTACTAGAGGGTTTTACCAACGACACTGTGCGGGTTAAAGGAACGGTCGACCTCAGCATCACTTTGGGTGACTACGAGCCATGCAGAACCGAGATGATCACCTTTCTAGTCATTGATCTCCCCTCATACTACAACATTATCTTGGGGATCCCAGCCATGAAAAAATTTCAAATGGTGGCGTCCGTTCCCCATCAAAGGGTCAAATTTCACATAGGGGAGGAGATTGGGGTCGCCATCAGCCGACCCGGATCTTTTCTCGATTATATGACAAAGAACAGGGTCGACTCCAAGCGACCCAGAGTGGATGGTTTTTGCCTGGTTCGGGATCAGGTCGCCACGTTGAATGAAATGCCGGAAGGAGCAGTGGAGGTTGAAACATTGCAAGTTCGAGACGAGCCCGACTTCACTGCTGAGGACGAGTTGGTCGAGGTCATAATAAACGACAAATATCCCGATCAAAGGATAAAAATAGGATCGCGGACCACCGAGGTAGAAAGTGAAGAATTGATCGGGCTTCTGAAAGCCAACATGAGCGCCTTCGCGTGGGAGGTAACAGATATGAGGGGCGTAGAGTCAGAGGTCGCTTTGCACTATCTAAGTGCCGACCCCAACTTCGAGCCGATACGGCAAAGAGCGCGACAGCTTCTCTATGGAAAAAGAGATCGCAATAAAAGGCGAGATCAAAAAACTTCGGGCAAACAGGCATAATCAAAGAGCTTCGCATCCCACCCGGTTGGCAAATGTAGTAATGGTAAAGAAACATAATGGCAAGTGGCGGATGTGTGTCGACTTCACAGACTTGAACAAAGCTTGCCCCAAAGACCCTTACGCGCTGCCTCGAATTGACAAAATGGTCGACGGGATCGCCGGATTCGAAACGCTGAGTTTTCTGGATGCATATTCCGGTTATCACCAAGTCAAAATGGCAGATGAAGACAAAGAGATGACAGCCTTTAGGGCAGCAGGTGGACTCTATTACTACGAGATGATGCCTTTCGGCTCGAAGAACGCAGTTCGACCTATCGAGAATGGTGAACGAGTTTTTAGCACACAAATAGGCGGGAACATGGAGGCCTACATTGATGATATGGTCGTAAAATCAAGTCGCCAGATCACCTGGTGGACCTTCGCGAAACCTTCACCAATATAAGAGACCACTCAATGAAACTAAACCTGCGAAATGTATTTTTGGAGTCCAGCAGAAAATTTCGGGCTTCATGGTGAGTCGAGAGGGGGATCGAGGCAAATCCCGAAAAAATCGAAGCCCTAATCAACATGAGCGAGCCCACCGGTGTCAAGGAAGTACGGCGGCTAAACGGCGTAATCACAAATTGGGTAGGTTTGTCTCAAAATCTGCGAAAGAAGTCCGCCTTTCTTCAAAATTTTGAAAGGGGCGGGTACCTTCTCTTGGACAAATGGAATGCTCTCGTGCTTTTAAAGACCTTAAAGAATACTTGTCAAGCCCGCCGTTGTTAACCACCCAAAACTAGGGGATATTTTGTTTTTGTATTTGGCGGCCTCGGATAAGGCCGTAGCCGCGGTACTTGTAAAAGAAGAGGAGGGCTCGCGAAGCCGCTTTTTATGTTTCCAAGGCTCTAAGCCCCGTAGAAAGTCGTTATTTTAATATTGAAAAGTTAGCTTATTGTGTTGTTATAGCCGCCCGCAAATTAAGGGCTTACTTCTCATCGCACACCATCGTAGTCCTATCGAATGCATCGCTAAGACAGTTCTTCATAAACCGACTTGTCCGGACGATCGCTCCGGTGGGCTATCGAACTTACGAGAATTCGACATCCGTTATGAGCCTCGGAAGGCTATAAAAGCCCGTGCTCTCCCGCATTTCATAGTAGAAACAAGCTTCAACGAAGAAACAACGGAGCGAGGTTTGCCCCAAATGCAACCAGGATAAGGTAGCCACGAGGACGAGCCTTTTAGGCCAAGTCACCGTTGGCAACTCTACGTCGATGGGGCCGCCGGTCACAAAGGGTGCGGCGCGGGATAATCCCGTTAGAGCCGGGCACATCGAGGGAAATCGAGCGAGGCTCGAGATTCGATTTCACCGCCTCTAATAACCAGGCGAAATATGAGGCCGTCATCGCCGGTTTAAAGCTCGCCAAAGCCATGAAAGTCGAAAATATACGGGTATTTTGCGACTCACGCTTGGTTGTGAATCAAATCAATGGCTCTTTCGGCATTCATTGCGAAATATTACGAAGGTATATCAACCTCGTCAAAAAACTCGAAAGCGCCTTCGCGTATTGCCGCTTCAAAAATATCCCCCGAGAGGATAATCATAGGGCGTACTATTTATCCAAATTGACCAATGAAGATGCGTCGTGCGATCCTAGCATCATGGTCGAGCATCTCTTTGAGCCCGCCATTTCTCAAGACGAGGTCATGGACTTCCAACCCAGGAATACTTGTTGGGTCGACATCATGAAATCTTACATTGAGCTAGGGGAGCTTCCCAGTGATCCGTGCGAAGCTAAGGCCTTGGTAAAAAGGGTCGCAAGATATATGATTATGGACGATGTGCTTTACCGTCATTCATTCTCAAAACCCCTTCGCGATGCGTGCGACCTGAGGAGGTAACGTGCATTCTAACAGAACTACACGAGGGAATGTGCGGCGGCCATCCCGCCAATCGAACGCTAGCACAGAAAGTACTCCTAGCCGGATACTATTGGCCGAAATTAGCAGAAGACGCCAAAGCATATACCCAGGTATGTGATGTTTGCCAGAGGTTCGCCAGTATCCCCAGGCTACCCTCAGTCGAACAAAGCATAGTGGTAGCGGCCTGGCCCTTCGACATGTGGGCAATTGACCTCATCGGACCTTTGAAGAAGGGTCGCTCGGGATGCGAGTATGTGGTCGTCGCAGTGGATTATTTTACTAAATGGGTCGAGGCTAAGGCCTTGGTAAAAACCAACACCAGGGATATAACATACTTTTTGCTCGATCAAATATGGACAAGATTCGGAGTTCCGAGTGTTGTGGTTTCCGATCACGGACCTCAATTCAGAGACGAATTCGAGAAATTTTGTGAAGAAAACAATGTTAAACATTGGCAATCATCCGTGTGTTAACCACAAGGAAATGGGCAAGCTGAAAATGCCAACAAACAGGTCCTAAGTGTACTAAAGAAGAGCCTGGGTGAGAAAGCAGGTCACTGGGCGGATCACCTTCCGGCGGCTCTATGGGCACTCAGGACGTCGCGAAAAATCACAACGAGGGAAACACCTTTTGCCTTAACTTATGGATCTGAGGCTATGGCGCCAGTGGAAATGGCCTTACCAAGCCCTAGGGTCGTTTTTTATAACGAGGTCAATAATACCGCGGCACGTAAACTCGAGCTTGATCTAGTAGAGGAGCGGCGCATCCGGCATACGGCCGTTTAGTCAATTATAAACGGGCGGCGAAGCGTCATCACGACAAACGTATTCGCGGGCATCACTTCGCCGTGGGAGATTATGTTTTGCGAAAGAGACAAGCCACCGGCCACGAGGCCAAGAAGGGAAAACTATCGGAAAACTGGGAAGGACCAGAGAGGATCGCTCGGATAGTCAAAAAAGGAACTTACGTACTAAGTGACAACCAAGGTTGCGAGTACAACCGACCCTGGCATGCGGACAATCTGAAAAAATATTATATGTAAAGCGTATGTATGCCCGCGTACGAACAGGGTATATGGAAAGGGAAATCGAAATAAAAGAGCCATCTTCGTTTATTAAGAAATACAATTGTTTCCAGCAAATCTGCGGCCTACCATGCTTTGCGATCTCAAAAAAAAAAAAAAAAAAACAAAAACAAAAACAAAAACAAAAACGGGTTACACTCTATCTAATGAGTGTACCTATAACGATCCAGTGAATGCTTCGGCACCCTCGCTAAGCTGCATAGCTTCGTTATTAATGAAGCAAAAGGGAAGCGACGATGTCGGTCCCTAGAAACCGCAAAATTAACCGCTTCCCGATGAATCAAGATCCCCCAATCAATATCAATGCGATGATCGCGAATAGCGTGCAAAAGCAAAGCTTCGGCTTCACTAACAGCCTCGTTATCCGTGGACAAGAGGGCGCGCGAGTTGATGAACCTTTTCCACTCACGATTGCTGCGAGAAAGATCAGACGCAGGTCCCAGTACACGAGGTCGCTCATAATCAGGAAAAAGCTCGCGAAGGGCTCGTCGCAAGCAAGATTGTCTACTTGACTCATCGGCAAGGTTCCAAGCGAGCTCATAATGGGATAAGGGGTCGATAGCGGGTATACCCAGGGCATCATTGATGGATTCCGGAGTAAAAATGACCGCGACGCCACGAAGGGTAATGCAGCTGGCAGTCGCCTCAGAAGCAACTTTGGATAAGATGGAATAGAACTCCCTCACTATTGAAAGATTGGGAAGTATTGACGAAGGTGGTGCAACAAAATCTGCCCACCCAGAAAAGCGTACGCGCAAAAGAGAACCGTCACCCTCGACCTTGCTCTGATTTAAACCCCTCTCCTTCGCAGGCTCAACCCACTCAAAATAGCGCCAGAAATGATCTTTAGCAACGTCAGAGGCAGTAAAGAAGAAAGGGGATACATCACGAATAGGACGAGCTTTCCATATCCGAACCCGACTGCTTTTCCCTGGGTGAGACATAGCATAAAGTAAAGGGGGGGATAAAACAATAAAGAGGATAATGAACAAATTGCAGAAGAAAGAAAGCAAATTCGATAAGGCAAGAGGCGAGGAATGAGTTCCAAGGTACTCCCCTTTTTTATACTAAAAGGAGGATATAACCAAGGCGACGAACGCCGGACCATAAAGAGACCAAAATTTATGGCTACGCTTACACCCGACACCTATTTATTAGGGGTCGTAACTCGCGTTAATGACACGGTCAAAGGCGCTCCGAGAGGCTAAATTTCTGACAACACTGCTCATAGGGCCGCGGAAATCTTGACAATTGACACCGCATAGCGACCATGGTTAGGACAAGACGACGACGTTTCGTGACCGCGTACTCCAACAAATTATGTAAAAGACCTCGCACAAATCAAGAGGACCGCATACAGAGGATAAAGTAATGCCTATCACGGCCTCGCTAAAGACCGCCGTATAGTCAACACAAATCGTGACGGGAAAAATCAAATCTTATAAATAGAAAATGCGAGAGAGTAAATTGTCAAGATATTACAACTCAAAATTCGGGCAAATCACAAAGATAAATAGTCAAGGTTACAAGTCAAATTTTTAAAGGGCTCGCAGAAAATCCAAAAATCTAGAGATCATGAGGGGTAGGTGGGGTGTCGATGAACTCATCGCCTTGCTCGGAGGACGGCGGCTTCTTCAACGCCTCAAAGTTCACGGGATTAACGGGAGCGGGATCCCAAACGGGCTCGCCACGACTAAGGCGTTCGGTCCGTATCGAGGTAATAAGCTCATTGGCATAGGGAATCTCCGGGTGAAAAACCACTAAATCGGGATGACCTTGGTGCGTATTCACCCACCGCAAAGATATCTTCCGTAGTAATGTGCTCTCTCGCCTCGGTCGCCCCGGATGCGCGAGCTAAGTGACTAAAACCCGATCAAAGCTATGCTCCACGAGGTCAAGGAAGTCATCCGAATTCTTGTAGGCGGCGACGGCCCCGGACTTGGCCTCCTCAACGGCCTCGGCGCTTTTCTTCACGGCTTCCTCTCGCAACTCTCTTCGCGGCTTCTTCGGCGGCTTTCTCGGCGGCCTCTTTAGCAACCGTATCCGCCTCGGCGAGCTTACCCCTCAACTTAGCGATCTCCTCCTCGCGCCCCGCAAAATCCTTGGTCAAAGTGGAAACTTTCTCATTGATTTCAGCATCCAGTTTAGAGTGCTCCTCCAAGATTGATCTCATCTTTTCCACCTCGCCAGCCGCGTGCCTAGCTTTCTTTTCGGCAGTAACTCTTGCCTGGTCAGTCGCCCCTAGCTGCGCCGTCACCTTTATCATCTCTTCCTCGCGCCTCTCAGCGGCCTCGAGCACCCTATTCAAACGAGCGCCGAGCTGGGAAAAGCAAGGGGGAGTTGGCCAAAAAACAAAAAAAAAAAAAAAAAGAAAAATTGAAGAAGAGAAAAAAGAGGTGGTCTTACCATAGAAGCAGCAATCCCAAACTGGCCGCTCAAATCTCTGATTTCGGCGATCTCATCTTGAGGCGGAGTATTATCTTGAGCCGCAAAGCGGGCTAGTATGCCCCGACCAATCTCCACTTGAACATGATCAGGATAGTCAAAAGGAATCGGCCCAAGAGGAATCACATCAGCAATTGCTTCACCAACCCGGCGAGCTTTGGATAGGTCAAGATCCTGGGTAAAGCTCGGATCCAACCAAAGGGCCTCTTTCCCAGAGTAACCTCGAGGCAAGGTTTTTTGTGGCAGTGTCTCAGTGGGCGCGCTCTTCTCCACCGGAGTTTCAACCTCTTCAAGATGCACCGGGCTGTGAGCGGGCCGTTTGGTTGGGCGATCATTCTTCGCCTTCTCTGGTTGAGGTCGCTTTACGCCGTGCGACTCTTTAGCAGGGGGATGAGTCTCTTTTGAGGCACCAGCCTGACCTGGGCTCGCAACAAGGGCAGAGGAAGTCGCAACAAGGGCGAAGAGGTCGCAGCTTCCGGGTTATATGTCTCGGCGACAACCGAGGCATCCACAGTTCGGGGCACTTTCCCTAGAGCTTTCTTCAGAGCCTCCTGTCGAGCATTGGCTGCCTCCGCGTTAAGCTTGTTTCTTTGAGCCCTGCGAGCATTTGGATCCATACCTACAAAAGGAAAGCGGTTTAGAACCCAACAAAACAAAATGAACATATACAAATAAATACAAGTGGACAAAGAAAGTTACAACGCGGCCTAAGTAAAGGATCGCCCCCACATTCTGGACACTCGGAGGGAAAACATTTGTTGATATGGCAATCCCCAATCCGGTCCGGATCGCAACTCTCAGACCCATTCGTACCAAGGGCACGGCATTCCCCCTACCTACTAGGCCCGCCATACATACAAAAGGCTCGGCCGTGTCAAGAAGTTCAACCCGGGCGACATTTCTCCGAGATGGCGCCGCCCCATCCGACCGAATTAACGTCATCGCCCCTTTACATAGCGCCGCTCACTCACGGGGGGTCAAGGATTAAAAGCGTGGATTTGCCTCCGCGGACTCCTGCCCTGGGAAAAGGCCAACCTACCTTCGACTCGACTTTCAGTACCCGCTTCCCCCATTTGTGAAACTTATTGGGAAGCGGGAATAGTAGGCGGGGAGTCTTCGTCTTCAGGGAGATTTGTCCAGGAACAGTCGTCCCACAGAAGAGATAAAATTGCCCCAGT
Organism: Gentiana straminea; assembly: GCA_036785695.1. NCBI lineage: Eukaryota > Viridiplantae > Streptophyta > Magnoliopsida > Gentianales > Gentianaceae > Gentiana > Gentiana straminea. The sequence continues at coordinate 3,153,354 of JAVUPR010000464.1, read as the reverse complement.
AAAGTTAACGTCGGTTCAATCTTCAGAATCCGGCACATAACTGTGAAAGCCATCAACTGGATAATAGCCCCGACGGCAAAATCAGAAGGAAGCGCCTGCATCTCCTTGCAGATCTTCACAAAGAAAGGATCGAAAGGCGGTCTCAGACCCGCATGCAAATGATGGAAGTGGAGGATAAGGGTGTCCTCGGAGCGGCGCGCACATACGTAATCCTTGTGATCCCCGGGCTTAAATTTGTCGGCCTCCTTCTCATAATCGAAAAAAGAAAACCGATACACACTGGTGTCGATTCCAAATATACGATTTATGGTCCTATTGAGATCGCTGCCCTTACACAGTCGGGACCATTTCTTCTCAACATCCTTCTCATACGCCGTCATGGTCCCAAACTCCCGCATAGCTTCAGGATTGTTAGGTCGAGAGATCTTCGGCTGGGTGGCGGCCGCGGCGGCTTCACCGACTGTCATGGCTTGGCTCGCAATTTTCTTCTTCTTCCTCTGCTTTTTTGCGGGCACCCAGATATCCTTCCGAGGCAATTCAGCATTTTCATCCTCACTGGACCCCATTAACTCATGAACTGCAGCGTCCCGAACATAAGCTTCGTCGTGGTCGGGAGCGCCGCTAGTACTTGGGACCGCAGTTGTCCTTCGGCCCGGGGACGCGATTTTTTCAGCCCCGTGAACGGTTGGAGATTTTTGAGCCCGCGCTTTCTCTTTAAGGCTCTCTCTACGCGGCGGATTTCGCGAGAGATAAAGGCCTCCAACTCAAAAGGGTCGGCATCCATAGCGGCGACCTCATCGGCGGTAATCTCGCCAACACCGCGCGAGTACTTTCCACTTCCACCTCGTCCAGTAGATCGCCGACTGAGGCCGCAGATAATATGGGGTCATCCTCAGCATAATCATAAATCTCCCTTTCCGCAGAATCATCGCCAGAATAATAATTCCCCGACATCCTGCAAAAACAAGGGAGGAAAAAGGTGGAGCTTTCGGACTGGTATAATAATAAATTAGCCCGGGAAGGTGATCGCACCCACTTCAATGCCGCCTCCTCCGTTTTTGCAAGAGAGATCGCAAATAAAATTACGAGAGAAAGCGAGGGAGCGGGTGAAACCCCAATTTTCCCGGGAAAAGCTATAATCTCTCCCCAGGAAAAACCCCCATTATTAATCGAAACAAATCGAGGTTGCATCCCCGTTGCGAAAGAAAGATGAAAATGATGCCTATGGAAAAATAACGCAGGGGATGGATGAATAAAAGAGTTAAAAGAGAGGAATTCTTACCCAATTTGCGAGGAAAAGAGGAAATCCGCGTGAAGACGGGAAATGCTCAAGAAAGTGGCCGGAATCTTCAAAAGAACCACCTTGAAATCCTAAAACCACCAAAGAAACGCCGCCGAACCTTCAAAGCTCCGCCGCAAAACCTTAAGAATTCCGATCGATAAACAAAATGAAGGAAATAAGGAATGCTAAAAGTGTGAGGAGGTTGAGGGGTGAAAACCTTATATAGGCAAGGGGGCCACGATCGAACGGTTGGGAACCCTTCATCCGACGGTTCGGATTGGGGCGGCGGCTATCGCTTCGAAATTCGAAGGGGCGTCCCATCAATGCTCACGTGCAACCGCCTGGCGCTGCAAAGGCGGCCGCATTACTCGGCGAGAATGGTACCCGGAGGACGACGTCGCCACGATTGACGATCTCGCCCCACCAAACTGACCCAAAGTTGCTCCGAAGGCCGCATGCTTTAAAAGCATGGCCCTTAGTGAACAAGTCGCATCAGACGACAAGGTCGCAAAACTGACCCAGAGTTGCTTCGAAGGCCGCATGCTTTAAAAGCACGGCCCTTAGTGAACAAGTCGCATCAGACGACAAGGTCGCAAAAATAGACCCAGAGTTGCTTCGAAGGCCGCATGCTTTAAAAGCACGGCCCTTAGTGAACAAGTCGCATCAGACGACAAGGTCGCAAAAACTGACCCAGAGTTGCTTCGAAGGCCGCATGCTTTAAAAGCACGGCCCTTAGTGAACAAGTCGCATCAGACGACAAGGTCGCAAAAACAGGCCCAGAGTTGCTTCGAAGGCCGCATGCTTTGAAAGCACGGCCCTTAGTGAACAAGTCGCATCAGACGACAAGGTCGCAAAAACTGACCCAAAGTTACTTTGAGGTCGCTTGCTTTAAAAGCACGGCCCTAAGTGTACAAGTCGCATCCGACGACGAGGTCATAAAAGGTGTTGATAATTACTCCATCCTTCATATCCTCAGGGAATATCATTAAAGCACGGAGTAGGGGGCCATTGATGGGTATAAATAATTCCACCACCTCAACAGTGGGAGACAACCCACTGCGGCCATCCTCCGGCATGACAGAATAGATCGCAAAGAGGGCGACCACCGTGTCTCACCTCGCCGCGACCAAAGCCTTTGCGGCCCCGTGCAAGTGCAACGGATCCCGTGGATCTCATCCGAGCAAGTCAAGAAGGGGCGCCAAGGGGACGAGGCAGAAAAAGGCTTGCTCCTTGCGACCTCGGAGAGATGGCCGCCGGTTGATCCGCATCTTTCCCCCACTTGTATCTTAGATATTTCGTCTTACTTAATATCTAATTTAAACCTAGTTGTTAGTAAAATGTCTAATAGATTACTTATTCCCTAAGTTACCCACCTCTATAAAAGGTGTGGTCATTGTAAACTAGAAGAGGATGAAATATACACTACACTTGCAAGCCAAAGCTCTGTCCATTTTTATTCCTCCATACCGCCACCCGCCGGAGTATCACACCACCTTAATACAGCCAGATATCCACCGTCTATACACCGCAAGGACACCTGTGACGATTTATACATCATCACACACTTAGAACGCGTTTTACAACGCTGTGAAGATACCAACTTGGTACTAAACTGGGAAAAATGTCATTTGATGGTATCTGAAGGAATTGTACTAGGTCATAGAATCTCTGAAGTAGGAATTGAAGTTGATAAAGCTAAAGTTGAAGTAATTGAAAAATTACCTCCACCAATTAATTTGAAAACGTTAAGGGGATTTCTTGGACATGCGGATTTTATAGAAGGTTTATTGCGATTTCTCAAAAATAGCAAAGCCCCCGAGTCATTTGCTAGAAAAAGAAGTACCTTTTAACTTTGATGATAAATGTGTGGAAGCCTTTAAGACCCTAAAAGCGAAATTAACTACGCACCAAGATCGGTAGCACCCGTTGGGATTTGCCGTTTGAAATTATGTGTGATGCAAGTGATTTAGCCGTAGGATCTGTTTTAGGTCAACGGTATAACAAAATTCTCAAAGCTATCTACGCTTCTCACACATTAAACGCAAATCACTTAATTATGCAACTACGAGAAAGAACTGTTGGTGTAATATTTGCCTTAGATAAGTTTCGATCATATATTGTTGGTTCTAAGGTAATAATCTACACGGACCATTCAAACGAAGTATCTCGTTAAGTAAGAAAGATGCCAAACCGCGTCTTCTTAGGTGGATTCTCGTTACTTCGGAATTCGATATTGAAATTAAGGATAAAAAAGGAAGTGAAAATGTAGTAGCGGATCATCTAAGCAGGATGGATAATGATGAAGGAAAAGGAAAAGAAATTCGGATTCGTTTCCGGATGAGAAACTGTTTAAGATAGATACTCCCTCAACCATGCGATTATTAAAAAATAGAATACCATCAAAGGAAGATTTGCCATGGTTTGGGGATATTGTTAACTACATTACCCGTAAGTACATCCCACCTCATTGGACTTGGCAACGAGAAAAGAAGTTCTTTTATGACTTAAAGTTTTATTATTGGGATAAACCGGATCTTTTCCGAAGATGCTCGGATGGAATAATTAGGAAATGTATTCCCGATAATGAAATTTTAAGTGTATTATCATTTTGTCATGATCGTGAGGCGGAGGTCATCATGGAGGATGGAAAACTCGCCTTCAAAGTTTTACAATGTGGTTTCTATTGGCCTACACTATATAGAGATGCATATAAATATGCAAAATCTTGTGAATCATGTCAAAAATGGGGAAATATATCGAAAAAACATGAAATGCCTATGCAACCGATATTAGAATGTGAGCTATTTGATGTATGGGGCATAGATTTCATGGGACCTTTCCCTATATCTTTTGGAAAAAGATTTATTCTAGTAATGGTTGATTATGTTTCTAAATGGGTAGAAGCCGAAGCTCTCCCTACTAATGATACCGAGTAGTGCTAAGGTTCCTTAAAAAGAATATATTCACACGATATGGCATTCCGAGGGCTATCATTAGTGATAGAGGTTCACATTTTTGTAACCGACCATTTACTAAGGTAATTGAGAAATATGGTGTAACTCATAAACTTGGAACACCTTATCATCCACAAACTAGTGGACAGGTAGAAGTGTCTAATAGAGAAATTAAAAGAATCGTGGAGAAGACAAGTGGACTCGAATCGTAAAAGCGGCGTAAAGACTTGATGATGCATTATGGGCATACGGAAACGACCTTTAAAACACCGATTGGTCGTTCTCCTTACAAATTAGTATTTGGTAAATCTTGTCATCTCCCCGTTGAATTAGAACACCGAGCTTTATGGGCTATTAAATTTCTAAACTTTGATCCTAAAGTCGTCGGTGATCATAGATTACTTCGATTAACGTAACTAGAAGAATTTCGACTCGATTCTTATGAAAATGCTCGAATCTACAAGGAACGCACGAAAGCTTTTCATGATAAGAGAATCTATGGTCGTGAGTTCCATGTAGGTGATCGAGTACTTTTATATAATTCACGTTTGAAGTTGTTTCCAGGAAAGCTTAAATCTAGATGGACAGTCCATATGACGTAACAAAAATCTATAAGTCCGGAGTCATTGAACTAACGATGGAAAAACAACTTTTATAGCCAATGGACACAGGGTGAAATTGTTCGTGGAAGTCAAGGGATACCTCAACCGTAAGAAGTATTATTGCTTATCGACCCTCCAACGAATTAAGGAAGCGAGGAATTTTAAACTCACCTATTACGGGTACTATCTTTCTAATTCACCTTTTAATATGCATTTTAAAGTAGTTTCGTCTTTTACCGGATAGACGTAAAAGAACTGGATGCCTTTCATAGATAGAATAAGAGTTTTTATTTTACTTTTAAGATTAGGTCTGAATAAGGATGTCGCATTTAAGATAGAAGCCTTAGTTTCTAAATTAAATAAAGAATTGCTAATCGAAGTCAGAGAAAAAGAACATTGTAATGGAAATTCAAGGAGTGCAATAAAAAGAAGAGCAAGGTTTCTAATGAGATGTAGAATCTGTGGAAAAAGTGAACATGATGGACAATGTGGAAGAAATACAACCATATCCCAGGATGAGTGTTTGAATGTTATTAAGAAGGGAACGATTAGGTGGTTATCCGAAAATCCCGAGGGAATACAAAGAGATAATTCAAACGCATCACTCCTAGGAGAAAGGTTAAGGGATCGTTATGATAACAATCTTGAGGATCTGAGATTGAGGGAGTTAGCAAAAAATCCTAAAAATTATAGTGTGTGCTTTTAGTCTTTTAATTGTTTTTAAAGTTGTGTTAATTCGAAAATTAAAAGAAAATATTTTTATGAAAAATTTATAATAAACCTATTTTCATCTCATGTGATTTTAAATAGGTATATTATATCAAAAATATGTGATTTCAATATTATATTAGTTTTTATGTATTTTATCAAGTTTTATATAGAAAAATCGTATTGAACTTAGATTATATAACATAAATCATTTGATTAACATCAAATGATCTTTATGTAGTATAATTAGAGCTCATTACACAAAAGATGATAAAAATTTCGATTTTTGGGGGCCATGTGACCGGCACGCGCCGGTACACTACCGGCATGCGCCGGTAAACCTATACACTTAAACCTAATCTCGAATGTTAGCCTCATTTCCCCCATTCCCTCAAAATTTTAGAAGAGCAGCCCGACTCCACCCCATTTCCGTCCAAAAATATATCAAATTTCATCACTTTTTCATCACAAATTCAACAATCCATCATCTTCTCTTCATCTAAAACATCTAAGAAGATCAACATTGGGAAAAGTTGAAGCTTGGCAAGCTCAAAGCTCTCTTTTCTATCATTCCGGCGACCCACCATTAATTCCGGCGACCTAGCTTTTCTTTCTAGCATATTAAGGTAATATATATATATATATATACATATATATATATATATATATCAAATATTTCAAATTTTAGTTAAATTTCGAAATTATTTTGAATTTATTTTGATTTTATAGCCTAAGTAATTGTTGGTTCTTGTTGTTGGTGTTGTTTGTTTGTGTTGTTGTATTGTCATACCACTATCGTAGATGGCCTCATCATCTCGAAGCAATCCTAAGAGGAAAAAGACTGAAGTACCAATCGTAGTACCGGTAGTTCAAACTAGGCCTTTAACCAAAAGGGAGAAAACTTTAACCTTTGAAAAAACCGCTAGCGCATAAGCTAAGCGGGCACATGATGAGTACTTTAGTAAAAGTAAGGTTTGGTTAGAACGAGGGATTGATTTTTCGAAGATTGGGAAAGAAGTGAAAGAAATTTTCAAGGATAGAGGATGGTTGGATATAGCTATGGATAGGAAAGATAAGATTAATGTTTCTATGGTATCAGAATTTTATTCAGTATTATCTACTTATGATGCTGATACGGTTGAGGAGATGACCTATATTCCTCTAAGAAATGTTAATGTTACTTTTTACCCCGCTATGATTAATGTATTCTATGGCTTAGTGAAATACTCCGAAGAGGAGGATTATCATAATGTTTGGGGTTTAGAACATCCTATGGCTCTACAAACCAAAGCTTATGAAGCCCAACAAGCCTTTGACCCCACTCGCTCGAATGGATAGAAAATAGGTTTGCTTATGGGAATTGTATTAGGGACATAAGAGCAATAAAACAGTTCTTAGGCCATAATGTATGTCCTTCCACACATGTTTGTGCATTTGGTCGAGATGAAGTGGTTATTGCTTGGGCCGTGGTTAATGATATTCCTATAAATCTGGGGAAATTGATCTTTTCTAAGGCATGTGAATTTGCAAGCACTCGTTATCGAGGGGGACGTCTCCCGTTCCCTAGTCTCATTTCTGCCTTATGTGAGCTTGCAGAAGTCCCTGTCTTACCCTCGGATAGAACAGTGTCTCCCTACATTCCTCCCATTGGTCTTAAGCTGAGAGCCTTACCTACTGGAATAATAAATTACAATAATCCTAATCGTCAGCAACAACAACCGCCACCTCCACCTCCTTTTCACACTCAAGTGCCTAGGCCACCTAGACAGTCACACCAGCCACAGCAGAACCAAGTTGAGGCTATGTTTCAGCATTTAGTTCAAGCCCAGGCTAGAACTGATGCTAATATAGCTTTAGCTTGTGAGAAGAATAGACAGTGGGCTGAGGACATTCGAGTTGGTCAAAGAGGATATCGAGATGCTATGAGTGAGTTTGATCCTAGATTTGCTGAGATTTATGCTAGACACCCCTATAGTCAGCCTGACCCATATACTATGCCTGATTGGATTCCGCCGATTCCACCACCTATTATATTTCAGGACTATACGCCGTCATCCATAGGACAGGGTGGTATGTTTACAGGTACACCAGGGACATCCTTGGGCATGGGAGGAGTGACTTCTGTAGAAGATGTGACAGCAGGATTTGGTTCATTTGGTCTACAAGGATCAGTTTCTATGTCGACGATGAGGACTGAGACATCATTTCGAACTTCGTATTGGATCCACCAGCAGTTCAGTTATGGTATTCATACGACGCAGTCGCAAGGAGCTGATTATACTTCGATACTATCTACATTTGGATCATCGTCATCTCAGTACGACCCTACTGGTGACATTGATCTTAACTATGATGAGGCGAGTGATTTTTTTTCTTTGTTGTATAACTATCTACTTTTGGTTTGACTTAGTATCTTTTATGTCTGTTATGTTTGTTAAACGTTTGATGCACTCTCGGGGTAGTGCACGTTGTTATTTTGTATCTTTTTCATAGTTTTCGGATGTTTTTAGATCTTTTTCACCACGTTTTAGAAACCAAACAGAACTCTTGATGCAGAAAATAGATGCTGGAATGTTCTGAAAATAGAAATATCTCTGACTGAGCACTATTTGACCGGCACGCGCCGGTTGGTGTCCGGCACGCGCCGGTGTAGTGGGCTGCAGTATCTTCTCAGGATATTTCCATTTCAGTCTACCTTTGTCTATAAAAGGAAACAGATGCAGCATTCCTAAAGTGCTCATTCTCTTCCTTTACCTTTAATTTTCTTGCTATAAAGAGTTTAAAATGTCCGATCGTTCGTCGCTTAACGCTTATTCTCCTCCGCATACACCGAATTCTGTCATTCCAAATCCATTTTTTCATCAAATCCCTTACGAGCCTATGTATGCTTCGGCTCACAACCCTTATATAAGTAATTTCAATCAGTCACCGGTGTTGATTGAAAGGGGTTTAAATTTCAGAAAGGTTGACAATTGAGCATTTACGAGGATGGAAATAGATGGGTGGGACTATTTTTGTCGTATGCCGAGAGGTAGGATTAATGTTACTATGGTAAGAGAATTCTATTCGGACTTTCGAAGCTAATACGTGTCGTTAACACGATGCATTACGATGAGAGGAGTTGTTGTTCCTTTCACTTCTACCAACATAAATCAAATTTTCCTTATTCCACCAGTCCCCACATCACCAAGTCATTTTGAGTATCAATGGAGATTGGATACCGCTGATGGTTTTATTACAAAATATTCGGAAGCTTGTCCACTCTTGTTCTACAATTATGATATTGATCAAAATGTCTCTACGACTGCTTTGCTTCCCCATCTTAGAACGTGGAAACGATTCATCAATTCACGAGTATATCCAACTGTTAATTTCTCGGAAGTGAGTGATGATGAATTGATGCTTCTATATGCGATTACTATTGGAGCTGTTATAGATTGGGGGTGCTGATTCAGAAATCAGCTGTGAGTTTTGCGTTCGGGAGAAGCCCGAATTATCATCCTTTACCATTTGGATGGTTGATTTCTAGGTTATGTGTTCGTTTGGCAAGGGTTCCGGAAAGAGCAACAGATGAATATTTTCCAGCTCGCATTCCTCATATTGGGCTTTTACCAGTCGATATTCCGGGAGGATCGTCAAGTGGTGAAAATTAGATAATTGTGTTGGTAGTCAGGAAGGAATAAAAATCATAAAAGTATTACGGTACATTAGTATAAGTCACAATAAATTAAAATAATTTAGTTAAAATAATTTAGTTTAACTTAATTTATGGTTTTCTAGTTTAACATTCCTAGTAGTTTTAATTTGTATTTTAGTATTGTAATATATTTGCATGTTTTAATTTATGTTTTTAAATGTTTTTCTTTTATATTATATAAACGCTCGTCTATTTGACACCTAAAATAATCTAGGGGGAAGGGGCCAAAAGGACGTCAAATCTTATAAATGGGGATCAAAGGACATTTTTAATTTTGGGTGATTAAAAAGGACAAAATGATAATAAATGGACCGAAATACCCTTAGTTTTTTTTCCTTTTATTTTGTGCAATTTGTAGTAACTGCTTAAACATCCGGAGTAACGTTGCCCAATAAATGCACTACGTGAGAATCTTCCGCTGGATTTATTGATATTTTGAAAAAATAGTATATCTAGGAAATTATGGCAATGATATATGTTACACTCATAAATATACTTTTGGCTAAAAACTAAATTCACAAAAATAAATAGGTAAAAATAAAATAAAAAGTGCAGTCAGACAAGAATCTAATAAAATATACTTACAATAATAATAAAAATGTAGTAACATATAAAAAAATAATAAAAATAAATAAAATATACTTATAATAAAAAAATGTATTTACACATTAAACATATAGTAACACTAGAAAAAAATGTAGTAACATATACAAAAAAAGTAGTTACAACCAATGTACAACGAAGTAGTCACTCGTAATTATTACCGTATGTTGGAAATTACCATTGTTATTGCATTGTTACTGCACGTATTACTGTTACTTCACTCGTAATTTTTACTATATGATGGAAATTATCATTCTTATTGTATTGTTACTTCACGTGTTATTGTTACTTCACACACACACACACACACACACACACACACACACACACACACACACACACACACATATATATATATATATATATATATATATATATATATATATATATATATATATATATATATATATTTGTAACCGAATAGTGTTTTTTGGTCAAATTTTCTTTTTTGTCTTTTTGTTTTTTTTTAATTTTTAAATTGGATAAAAGATTTGGAAAGATTCAATTTTCTACAATTACTCCTCTTTTAATTGCAAGGATTTACTTCCATTTATTTCCCTTTATTCATGTTTTTTTAAATTACTAAAAAGGGTATTTTGGGAACTATACATAGGTTTTGTCCTGATTAATATTCAGTTTCCTTGAATCCTAATAAATTCATTAATTCGTCCTTCTTGACAAAAACCTAAATAATCTAACCATGATAAAATTCATTTTATTTTCTAATCCAAATTTTTACTACTCATTAGCCATCGAGACGATGCCAATTCGTAAGTGGGGAGTAGGGATTGGTTAGTAAATAAACTGAATTTAATACATCAAATACTTACACACTTAGTTTAATTTTTCTTAAGGGAATAAGTGAATAATATATAATTATTATGATAAAAATGATATATTTGGATAGAATAAAATTTTAATTAAGTAAAGTAATCTTGATATATTATTTCTATATTAATTATGTCTATTTTAGATTTTTAATAAGATTTGTAGTATATATATCTTGATAAATATCATGAAATATTTTTTTATGAAATTAGACAAAAGTTACTTATAATTATAATGAAATTTTAGAATAATTTTCTTTTCAAGACAAAGTATGAAATTGGAATCGGATTAGGGATGATGAGATTTTTGGCATAACTTTGATAAACCGAGCCAAATAAGCCTACCCGAACATGATTTCTAATTTTTGTCCCCACCTCACCTTGTAGAGTGATCAAGACCTCACTCGAAATGGCCATTATTATTAACTAGAAATTACTAACCCTAACTTAATAATGGTCTACATTTCTTTGAAAATCCCGCAAGTTTAGTATGTATTTATGAATAGCGGTGACGACATCGAAATTTGATATATGCTTTGAGATTGAAATGAATGTTATTCGGAAGGCAGTTTGTTATCAAATATGGTTATTAGTATCTAAAAAAATATATATATATATATATATATATATATATATATATAAGAACGTAGTATTATAGGTATCTTTTCGCTTTTTGATCGACAAACCAAAAATAAAATACCGATATAGTTTTCGATGATAGTAGTCCACCTAGGGTATTATCACGAAATGTCCTATTGCTTTGGGAATGAAGGTATATGCTACAAATGCGGTGAAAAAGAAAAAGTCGAATCAAAACTATCAAGAATTATCACGAGTTTAAGGAAACCGGATTCGTGATTTTCGATCGAAAGAGTAGTACTCCGATCAATCTTGATAAAGCAATGCCTATGTTCTTAAGTTCATTAAAAAAAAAAAAAAAATAAAAAAAAAACCATATTTTGGAAATTATCAAGGTTGAAAATTGAAAACAGTGCCAGGAGTGTTACCGATTGAGAAATTTTTGATCGAAGATGAAAGTGTAAATACGTACGACTTGCTTCTACCTCTTTTGATTTTCCTTTGTTATCCTTTTCGATTAGCCAACTATCCTAAGCCTGAACGTTACAAGCCAATTTGCCAACTACTTGACTTAGTCTTTGATCCCGATAAATCATACAGTGGAGATTAAAAGGTTGTTCTAAATATTTTATTTATAATTATAAAGTAATTCATGTAAAATTTCATTTAAATAATATTTTATAACTAATTTATTACGTTATATACACTTCTTATCTTTTTAAAATATCTTAGATAGATGAAATTAATATAATTATAATGTTGACGAGATACGTTACTAAGTTAGGAATTTAATCTAGAAGAATTATATTATATTTTTATAATTTTTATATATTATCGCTTATTTTGCTCGAGGACGATCAAAAGCTAAGTGGGGAGTTGTGATGTATGAAAAATATATCATTATATTATAAGACTTTTTATTATTATTTTATGATATTTTGGTATAATTTCATATAAATGCATTGAAAACTTATAAAAATCATAGTTAGTTATAATTAGATGCATAAGTTATAAAAACGATAAAAATGATGTTTTTTTGTCAGATTTACGTTTGGTGTTTCGTTGATTTTATTGCAGGATCAGATGTTTACCGAGATCCCAAAATATGACATACTTTGAAGTATAAATCATGAGTTTTTGTGGGATAAAAGATTATGCCAAAATCTAACAACTTTGAACGGATCAACTCGTCCTTAATGTTTCTACCGTAACTCATCTTCAACGGACATTTGACCTAACTTAGAGGCATTTTCAGAGAAAAAGTCCTTGATGAAAGTTGTAGACCTTCAAGAGAGCTTTCCAACGAATATTAAATCATGTCAATCTGAGATCTACAGCTCGAGATAGGTTTTTACGAACATACGATATGTTGAGTGGCCGGCACGCGCCGGAGAAGGCCGGATCTTGCAGAAAAATCTCTGACATTGGGCCCACAAATCTCTGACAAGGGAATATCTACTGTGTAGCCGGCATGCGCCGCTCCGGCACGCGCCGGTGGTGCTCCGGCACGCGCCGGTCAAGTTATGTGGCCTATAAATAGAGCTCAAGTGCAACCATTTTGAAGTGTACCAATGCATATATCTCTCTTCTATATTACTCTATAGTCTCTTTTGTTGTTTCTAGTTAAATAAAAGTCAGTAAACGGCACTCGTCGGAATAATGCTTTGTAGTATAAAGTATCGTTATAATACTTAGAAGATGTATCAAGGTTCATTGATGTAAAAGAGTTGCTATTTCCGGAGGGTACAACTCTGAAGCTTCAAGTGTAATCTGGTAACTTTTCTAATGTATTTATGTTGTTATTAGTATCTATATATTAATTATAATGATATTAGGCTAACTTAATATCTAGCCAAGATATGAAATTGGATTAGTTTTATCTTTTTAGGGAAATAGATAACGACTATGTTAAAATTGATTAAAATCGGTTATAATGAATCTCTTTCTATGTTTGAATTGAAGTAGCTAATTGATTTGAAAGAATTCATAATCTAATTATGAATTGACGCCTTGTAGTTAGTTTATGAACTCGTTAATAGAAAGACCGGAGGGTAAAATTGGCCGAGTGAAAACGTGACAACGGAATCCGATTTCCTAAACCGGGGGTAGATTTGTTTCGGGAGAAACAAACTCTTATTGAAATTTATACTCGAGAGATTATCACGTTAAATTCGCCTGTTTAATTGACATCTCTTAAAATTGGCCGTATGACAAAACGGGAGTGACCCATGCTTGAGGATGACATTGGACAGAGGACAAGACATATGACAATTTCATACGCTCGTGTGAGGAGAAATTGCCTAGCTTAGGAGTATACCGTTTCGTATAATTGATTGGACCTTGGAAAAAGGAAGATCTGTCTTATCTAATTTCTACTAAAAAGATATAAGAATTCAATAACATATTCTTGGCTAGTCTCTAATTATAATATCTATCTCCCTCCCCCATATATCGTATTGGTACCTATATATATTTATATCTATATATATATATATATATATGTATTGCTATATATATATATATATATATATATATTTATATACTTATATATATCTCGTTTTAGTTTTATGCTTTTATTTATTGTTTGTTAGTTTAGAGTTTGGTTGGATAATAAAATTGCGACTTAGATTGAGATAATAATAGTGTCTCGGTGTTTAATCACACGAAGTTTTCCCTGAGGATCGACACCTGACTCACCATACTATCACTACAATTTGATCCGGTACACTGCCGGTAAGGATTGATAGCATAGAAAAGGTCCGTCAATGTGGTATTGGTGGTAGTAGACATAAAACCACCCAAGAAAAGTCTAATAAAAAAGGCCAATGGACCTTTTTGTTTCTAAAAGAAAGCACACGCGACAGCAAGACAAACAAGCATAGTGGATGCTTATGACAAAGAAGCAAGAAGAAGAGTTTGTCGAGATATTTGTCGCTTCCTTTATCATTGTATGATCCCCTTTAATGTTTTAAATTTGGAGGCATTCAACAAAATGGTGCAGTCCATTGGTGAGTATGGGCCTAATTTGAAGCCACCATCATGTCATGAAGCGAGGGTACCCTTCCTTAACGATGAAGTTCAATATACAAAGGATTTATTGAAAGACAATGAAAGTGAAACTAAAAAAATCTGGTTGTTCAATTCTATCTGATGGATGGTCTGATAGGATGGGTAGAACATTGATCAATATCATAGTTAATAATGCCAAAGGGTCGATGTTCATGGAGTCTTTTGATGCCTCAAACACTGTCAAGTCAGGGACTTTGCTATTTCAGTTTCTTGATGATTTTGTAGAGCGTGTTGGGGAAAGAATGTGCTGCAAGTGGTCACGGATAATGGCAGCAACTATGTCTTAGTTAGTATATTATTTAACTTATTTATTTCTTAATTTCTTTAGTAGTTCACTGGTTTGGTTAATAATTAGTTTAATACTCAGTAATTAGTAGTTACTAGTATGTAATTACTACTTACTAGTTACTACCTACTTAGTTACTAGTTACTTACTACTATTTTACTTGTGACAGCATTTGACATTTACGAAATGTTTTTCATCATCAAGGAAGATGATACAAAATGGACCCCGTGTGCTACTCATTTCATAGATTTGATGTTGGAAGAAATTGGTAAAATACCAATTATAAACAAGACCATAACTAGAGGAGGTCCTCTAGTTACTTTTATTTATGGTCATCCAAGTGTTTTGGCATTGATGAGAACATTCACCAACAACAGGGAGTTGGCCAGGCATGGAATTACCCGTATTGCTACCAACTTTCTTACTTTACAAAGCCTTCAAAGACGGCGACGGGATCTGAGGAAAATGTTTGTATCTGAAGAATGGTTGAAAAACATGTGGTCCAAAGATAGTAGGGGCAAGGCGATAAGGGATACCGTGTTTCAGATTTATTTTTGGAATAATGTGACCTACATCCTAAAATTGATGGCCCTGTTGGTGGCGGTTCTTCGCATTGCTGATAATGAAAAGACGCATTCTGTGGGTTATATTTATGAAGCAATGGATAAAGCCAAAGAAGCAATTCTTAAGTCCTTCAACAATGACCGGAACAAATGTCAACAAATTTTGGAAGTTATTGATCGAAGGTGGGATGATCAACTTCATCATCCATTACATACTGCGGGTTATTATATTAACCCGTTTTTTTAACTATCATAATCCGGAAATTGAAAGCTACACAGAAGTCATGGAAGGGGTCTTTAAATGCTTTGATAGATTGATTGATAACGAAGAACTTCAAAACAAGATCATGGGAGAATTGGCATCATATAAATTAGCAGAATCATTTTTTGGATCCCAAATGGCTATTCGAGCAATGAATAAGAGGGAGGATGAGCATAGGATGACACCCGATCGGTAACCATTTTTTTCTTTAAATCTTTTAGTAAAACTTTACTCCAAATCTCCAATGCCAAGAAGACTAATGTTTTTTTTCCAGTGCAATGGTGGCTTACATTTTGTGTTGGTGCACCAAATTTGCAAAAGTTTGCTATCCGGATTCTAAACCTCACTGCTAGTGCATCAAGTTGCGAAAGGAATTGGAGCATTTTTGAGAATGTGAGTAGATGGTTGTAAACATGTAATTTTTTACCAACTAAAGTTTACATACTCACTTTATTTTTGATAAATGTGACACAGATTCATTCAAAGAAAAGGAGCAGGCTTAAACACAATAGATTACGGGATTTGGTGTACGTGAAGTACAACCAAATGCTCAAAATTAATGCTGCAAGCACGCGGAGAAGGGATCCAATAAAGTTGAGGAACATTGATAAGAGTAATGATGAGTGGATGACTGGAGACGCAGGAAATGAAATATTCTTGATGATGAAGTTGGAGGAGATGGATTGACTTTGAGGGATGTTGGACTTATTTTTAAGTTTTAGTGATGAGTGTCAGACTAGCTGTTAGAGAGCAAAGGCAAAAAAAGATGTCTAGATCAAATTTATAGGTTTATTAGAGTTTGATTTTGTATAGGTTTGATCAAACAAGCACTGTAAAAGGTCGGTGACTTACATCGCGGACTAGTCTAGATCGCAGGGTAGCCGAGTCGGTAGACTTGTCGAACCCGCCGAAGACCGAAGGCCGAGGGCTCAAACTCAGTAATTGAAGGCTAAGGGATCAAACTTAGTAATTAAAGTCAAGGATATGGAATCAGAATTTAGGGAAGTCTGTGATGACCTAAACTGATTACATATACCTTGTGTACAAGGTCTAAGTTCCACAGGTTAAGTGGTGATTGGAACTTAGTTATATGCAAAAAGGTGTAATCTAACTTCATGAATAAAAGTTAGATAAAAGACAGTAAGCTGAAGTGTTTTAAACACAGCAAAATAAGGATAAGCTTACTGATGTGTATATCAGCAGACTTATGTTCTCAGGAACCTGCTGGACACATATTTCGATTATTCAAAAGCTACATTGGAAGATTACAAAGAAAGGGACAGCTAACAACCTCTGATTTATCAAACAAATCAATGGTTAAGATCAAATGGACGTTGGGATGATTCAGACCTTTATCCAATGGATACAAGTCAAAGGGTGGACGGATCGTAGACGTCAAAAAGCGATCGACTGATCGTGTCGACTATGAACAATGGATGAAAGCAAGTCAAATGGGACAAATTAATCTGAAATGGCTATGTTTGAATTTCAAACATAAGTCACAAGGACTCCTACCTATAAATAGAGGACTCCTATTTCAGATACAAGATGATGAAAATTGATGAACATTAAGAGAAAAATACAGATAATCCTGAGCTTCGATTTCTGATCAAGAAAAACACCCTGCTGACCCTACTGAGCTTTAATCTACTGATCCAGAGAAAATCTTCAAGTGTAATCTGCATTCAAGCTACATCATGTTTACACACTTGAAGACATCAAGCTGCTGATCATATCATCCTGATCAAGCTGCTGAAAGCTGAATCACTTACTTGATTCAAACTTTCTGCTACAAGAAATCTACTGAAGGCAGTGAAGCATCTTTGGGTGTGAACGACTGTTGTTTGTGGTGGAGCTGGTAAAGAGGCAATCCTACCCTTCAAGGACCAATGGAAGACTTTGGAGCAGCAATCCTACCTGTTCCAAGTGTTCAGTTTGTGAAGCCATAGTTATTGGTGAAGGACAAGCAATATAAGGATTTTTGTAATAGCTACATCAAAGATCTCTAGTGAATTACCTCCAACATCACAGGAGAAGAGTGGACTAACAGGATTACACCACCTGGAACCACTATAAAATCTGCCTACTTACTTTCTGCATTTATATTCTGCACTTAGTTTATCTAACACATCAAACTACTGAATCTAGCTACTGAATTCACACACACACACTACTAAGTATCTAATACTTGGTATCATATTTAACAACAAGTAATAAGGCTTAATTTTGATATAATTCCGCTGCACAAATTCAGTAAACTCACAAATACGGACTATCGAGAAGGATTTTGTGGAGGCTTCCAAAGCATTTTCAAGGGATTGAAGAAGCTTCGGGGATTGAGAAAGACAAACTCGGAGTCGGAGTCGGGGTAAACAAGCGGCTTCAAAATGCACCTCTGCTTCTGCTTCATCATCCAAAGGCAAAGGCAAAGGCAAAGGCAAAGGCAAAAGAGGAGGTCGAGTTTCCCGATCACAACTAGTGGATGAGGAAAAGAATTTGAAGATTATGATACTGAAGATGATATACAAGATCATCTTGATGTTGACCAATTTGTTTTGGATGATGATGACACTGACATTGATGAGTGGATGGGGAGAATAGTGATGAGGGGACGGGACCGATGGAGCTTATTAGTGATGATGATGAGTGATGACCAATGATTACTTGAAACTATCATTCTATTGATACTTGTTTTTTCTAATGGCTAATGCCTATCTTTTATGTCATTTTGTGAACTTTAGTACTAGTATTAGTCTATTAGATTCGTTTAAAACTTTTGAAACCGGAAACCTTTTGGTTGATTGGTTCACTATAGTTTATCGGTATTCGGTAGTACTTGTTTTGTGTGTTAAAAGTTTAAAACTTGTTTAGATGACATTATGTGATTTTGTTTGTTGACTTTTATATATGTTATAATCTAAAGTGCCAAAAAAAAAAGTTCTATGACTTTATTGCGCGCCTTGCATGCCGGGAGCCGCCATGGCGTGCGCCATGACATCCGGGCGCCCATACCACGCGTCACCTCCGCCTTACGCTTTAACAAGTATGCCAATAAAAATATTGTTCTTAGATACAACAAGATTATAAGATTCATAAACAAGCTTGAACCCTGCCTTGTTGAGGCGATCTCTAGAAATCAAATTCTTCGTCATCTCAGGCACATGAAGAACTTCTACCAAGGTCGGATTTTTTTATTGAAGTGAATTTTAGTTCCACTGTTCCAATCCCAACAACTTTGGCACAAACATCATCTGCCATTTTGACATCTCGTCCATCGGTGCATTCCATGTAAGTTTTGAATTCAGACCTGTTATTGCTCACATGGATTGTAGCCCCGATATCTAGCCACCATCCTTCTTCAACTCCAACCGATTTGGTTTCTTCCACAACAACAACAAAATTATGATCATTGTTACCATATGCAACATTCACATGATCTTGGTTTGCTTTATCATTTTCGCCTTCTCGTCTGAACTCGGCATTCTCGAGCGGTATGACCAGGTTTTTTGCAATAGAAGCAATCACCCTTGAACTTTTTCTTAGAGGATTCTGCATGATCCCTCTTTGGTTTAGATTTTTTGTGCTTCGTGTTCCCTGATTGGCGGCCTTGAACCATGTTGGCCTTTTCTGCCTCATGTTTAGTATTTTCTCTCTTTCTAGAGTCTTCCTCAATACGCAAGTGATGCATGAGGGATTCCAAGGTATTCTTGGTTTGATCATGTTTTAGTTTATTTTTATAATCATTCCAAGAAGTTGGAAATTTAGCAACAATTGCTCCAACTTGGAATGCTTCAGGCATGGTTATCTCAACATTTTTAAGATCACCAACAATGGATTGTAATTCATGAACTTGGGTAAGAACAGACTTACCATCAGTCATTTTTGAAATCGAAATAGTTACCAATCAAAAATTTCTGATTAATTGCCTCTTCGATGCGGTACTTGTTGTCCAGCGCCACCCATAACTCTTTTGCTATCTCGATTGTCCCATGTCCATTGTAAACTGAGTCTGACAATGCATTCAGAATGTATCCCGTACACAAGAAGTCATCATCCTTTCGCTTCTGCCTTTGTTCTTGCTATTCCCTCTTGCGCTCATCAGGATCATCCTCATTCTCTTCGGGAATTGGTGCAACTTCTTCACTCAGAATGTATGACAGTTTGATTGCTGTCAAGAAAAACAGAACATTCTCTTGCCAGCGAGTAAAATTGTGCCCATCAAAATGATCAAGACGAACCAAATCCTATTCATGACTTGGATCGATGGGGCCACAAAGTCATTCAATGTCAAATCCTTAAACGAAGCCATAACTTTAAGCTGTTAGAAAAAATTAATATTTAGGAGATTGACAGATGAAGAAGAACTCCAAGGCACGCGATATGCAGTGTCACCTTTTATCAACTCTAGTATTTACTACCTTACCAATATTGATTCTATGGCCTACAAAAGACTCATCAATATTTTGTTCAAGCCCACACATTTCAAATATGTGGCTTTTAATGACCTAGAGGTTTTCTTTAATCCACCAATGGATATAAGCATTAATAGTGAATATGCTATTTTCTTTGAGCTATAAACCTTTCTGCTTTAAATAAATTCAAACTCCGCCGTATGGCCGTACGGAATGAAAGTTTCATGGAATCACCTCAAGCAAACTTTTTGCTTTCCAGGGAATCAAACAAGACTGAATGCTGAGAAAGTTCTAGGGCATCACTCTTAGTGAACTTATACTTCTCAGGGAATTACCCCTAGACCACTTGGCTTTTCTTTGAAAGACATACTTTCTTATTCATTCGTCTTTTCTTCACGTCAATCCAATTGCTCCCGCTGGACCTGAGACACTCGGGTGGTTCTACAAGAGTGTGAACAGAAACTGGAGTACCAAAAATCCATTTACAGGTTTATGGCTTTAAGCCAACCTCTTATTATCAGAATCCTATACAACCTTTCCAAAAGACATAGGTTGTCAATCACCCCCAGCAATCTGTAAAGTCTGCATAATCACAACGGGTCAATAGTTAAACCATAATCCCACTGCATTTGGGTGGATTGATATTCTGATCTGATATAGTAACTCCTTGAGTAACTTTACTTCAAATTCCAAGGTTGTTATTATACATTCTTTTAGAAAGGCCACGATGTTCCAACTATCACTTTCCTATCTTTAGAATTATATAACCAACCTTTATTCATTGCATAACGATATTTCACGAACAAAACATCATCTCACCGCAACAGGGCATACAAAACATCAAATAAAAGTCTATATACAAGATAAAATGAAAATACTAGGCTACATCCCTAAAAATCTGTAGACGGACGATAAACATCATCATCACAATCTCATAATTATCAACACCATCGTCATCCTCATCATCATCACCTGCACCAAAACCTTCACTTGAAGCTTGGACCATATCCGGACCAACACCACATCCATGTGGGTGAAAACCATAACCTACATGAGTGACCCGCGGAAGATATACCTCAATCTCGGGCTCATAACAGTAGGGTTGAGTAGGTGGCCTGGTGTAGCGGTTCGGGTCGAGCCCCATCTCAACCACCAAGTCGTCAAACAACTGACGAGTCCCAATATCATAAAGACGGTGGGTATTAGCCCACTCCTTCTGAGATGCGGCCAACGAATAAAGATGCTGCTCGAGGAGTGCTAGCCTCTAAGAATCAATCAAGGGAAGCTGGGGCGGAGGGACTGGTTATGCCTGAGGGACGGGAGGTGTCCGAAGGGCTTGATGTGCTCGAGTCCGCTGCTCCGCAGGTAGGTAATGAAGCTTGGGCCGAGCTTGACTCGACTTATCAACAATGGCATCCAGGGTCTTCACAGAAAAATCATCACCCTCGTAAGTTGGTAATCCCGCTGTGTTTCCTAAGGAAGTAATAAAGTGGGGAAAAATGATATTCCTTGTCAGGTTACCCCTAAACTGATAAAATGAGTGTCGAACTCGCAGACCCACATCAATGTCGACGCCGTATAAAATGCATAAAGCAAATGTAGGTCCGGGGGCTTAATGACAGTAGGCAAGTCAACCCGACCCCCTTTTCCATGAATAAACTCAATCTTTGGGCAACTACAAGGCATGCCTCCTCATCAAGATTAACATTAGGGTCCGCTAACTTCGTTGTGAGCTATTGCCTATACTCCCTAGGTCTCTCAATGGTTGGAAAACCATAAATAGCTTGTCCCGAGATATTGACATACACATTCCTCACAGTTACCAATTGTGTCTGGGGAGGTTCCGATCACATATTGGCAAAAAATTCTCTCACTATGGACAAGTTCAAGGGTCGATCAGGTACGACAGTCAAAAGCTCTCAATGTCTACACTAAATTTGGGCTCGGAAGGCCCCCGAACTTTAGGCAGGTCAACCGGATGCTCGACTATGGGTGCTTTGTCATGGAATTGGATGTCGTAGCGTGCCCGGGCTGCCACATAATAAATAAATGATAACATATCTGGTCTGCTATTTATTTCGACCTGCATGTGGGGACATAAATACCGGCTCAACATCTGCTTGAATTAATTTAACCCTCAAGTGTGGGGCGCGTCATAAGATGTTGAGAATTTCTACAAATCATTGCAACTCTTCATAGTAACGTATCACCTTGAAATTTGTGAATTAGATTATTTCATGGCATAAAATTAAGTGCGCAATATAAATCATAAAATTAACATAGCCTTCCAATTATATAATGCTTACCTTTAAGTTATAAAGGATGCCAACTACAGTACAAATTGAACAAAAAATGATGGAAACGAAAGATCTCCTATGTAAAACAATTATCTACGATTAGGTTAACTATAAACTACAATTTTTGATGAAAAAGCAAATAGATCGAAAGTACGGACTTGCTTACCAAGAAATCGTAGATAACACGACAATTGATTGATCAAAAATATTTTGATCCGCAAGTGGTTGGTCGACTGCAAAGATGAAACGATTGGATCTCAAAGGTTGCACTTTTAGAATAAAAGTGCTCAGAATCGCGTACCACTTCAAGGGATTGGAAAATGTGTCAAGTCATGTAATTTCGAGATTAACGATTTTGAGTCGGCCGCACTGTTACATTGGTGGGCCTGCTGCATCAACTCTGGGTCGTAGTCAGCTGTGGGCCCATCATCTTGGCCATGCAATTTAAAAATTTTAGAAAGAACCAAAAAAATTTAGAAGCCCTTAGTTATAAATCTGAGGTATGAAATGAACCAAGGGCGCTCCAAAGATATTACGATATATTACGATTATGGAAATTATTAATTTGTGTATTGATTTAGTAAGGGTAGTTTTGGTATTTTGTGTAATGGAGAAGCCCTACTAGTGGCTATAAATATTGTTAAACCTTCGCCCCCAATCCCATTGATTGATTGAAGGGTTTTAGACGAAATAGAACGGAATCGAAATTTGTCATTACAACACCCCATCGGGCCATATCCAGGGGATATAAATATTATCTAACCTAAAAATAAAAAATAAAAAATTTCCGTCGTCTTCTTCAGCGGAACAGCTTTGACTATGGCTGCAAGAGAAGAAGTAGACAAGACGATCCTGGATCGGGATTCTCAGCCCTTGATGCAAGAAGAGACCTTGCGTGGACGACCCAATGGACTACGGACGCCGGAGTTAGATGAACAGCTTCAGTTCCGGCGTGAGGCAGACACAAAGCCTCGTGAGAAAACCATCGATGACGGCGAGCACTTCTCCTCGGACTGCAAGAGGGCTTCTCACGCTAATGATATTTCCTTCCACTTACATGGCTTACCCGATCGGTGGGGTGCTAGCCAGAGAGCTGTCCATGGGGCAGGTTGTGCTTCTCCAGGGGGAGGACGACCGGCAGCAATTGGTGAAGGCCGGGTGACTCCGGTCAAGGCTGCACAGGTATAGGGAAATAATAGTGGGTTGTTTGGCTCGACTCAGCTCGCATTCAACTCGGATCTCCCTTCATCGTTCGAACAAGCTGACCTCACTAACCTTAGCTCGGCCTAATGGAAGAGAATTTTAGATCTCTTGAATTTTTCTAAATCGTGTGATCGTATGACTGGTAAATATTCGTGGATTATTGACACTGGAGCAACTCACCACGTGTCGGGTGACCGAACTTTATTTGTTCAACTACGTCCGATTGAGGATTGTCCGATTGACTTACCGGATGGACGTTCCTCATTTGAACTCATTCGGGAACGGTTATTTTGTCAGGGAATTTACGACTTTTGAATGTTTTATATGTGCTAGGATTAAATTGTAACTTGGTTTCGGCATCCCAATTTTTGGACGATCATAATTGTATGATGCAGCTCATCAATTGCTTATGTATCATGCAGGACCGAGAGACGAGGACGTTGATTGGACTGGGTGAGCGTGTGGATGGACTTTTTTGGTTCGTCGGCGTTCCAGAGGCTCGGGCTTTGGCTATTGATAGTGAGAAAATTGCTGATTTGTGGCACCGGCGTATGGGACACCCATCAGAAAAGGTCCTTCGACAGGTTCCTAATATTTCCATTTCCAAAAATTTAAATAAGGATGGATGTGATATTTGCTTTCGGGCAAAGCAGACCCGTGAACCTTTCCCCCTTAGTGAACATAAAGCTAGTCGTATCTTTGAGTTGATACATTGTGATTTATGGTGGCCTTATAGTGTACCCTCGACATGTGGTGCTACGTATTTTTTGACTATTGTTGATGACTATTCTCGTTCGGTTTGGATTTATCGATTATTGCGTAAAATGGAAGTCGAATCTATTTCCTTGCTTTAGTTTCTCGTCGCTTTAGTTTAAACGGGTTCGTAGTGACAATGGAATAGAATTTAGACCTTTGCTTCCTTATTTTCGCAAAGAAGGTATCATTTTTGAAACGTCTTGTGTTAGTACTCCTCAACAGAACGGCCGGGTAGAATGGAAACATCAACACATTCTTAATGTTGCACGTGCATTACGTTTTGATGGACATTTGTGACGGACTATTTCTAGGCTATACAATCCTTACCGGCAGTGTACCGGGTCAAATTGTAGTTCTAGTCTGGTGATTCAGGTCGTATCCTCAGGGAAATGAAAAATCTAATTCAGGTCGTATCCTCAGGGAAACACCAAGAAGCTATTATTAACTCGATCTAAGTCGCAGTTTTTACCTTTTATAGGGTTAGATTGTTAGAGTTAGATGTTAGTAAAACAGCAAATAAATACTTATATAAAATATATAAATACATATATAGATACATAGACATAAATATATATATAGATATATAGATATATATAATATAAATACTAATATAATATATAGAAACTAGCCAAGATAATGTTATTGAACCGATCCCTTTTTAGTTAATAGATAAGACAGATCTTCCTTTTTCAAGGTGTAATTATTATGTGAAACGGTGCACTCCTCAGCTCAACAGTTCCCTCTCACACGAGCGTACGAAACTGTCATATGTCTCATCAACTGTCCAATGTCATCTTAATCATGGGTCACTCCCGTTTTGTCATACGGCCAGTATTTTAAGATCTGTCGATTAAACAGGTGATTTCAACGTAATAAGATCTTGAGCACAATTTTAATAAGATTTGTTTCTCTCAAAACAAATCTGCCCCAGGGTAGGAAATATGATTCCGTTGTCACGTTTTCACTCGGCCATTTTTACCCTCCGGTTTTTCTACATTTTTTTCTCATATCCTAACTTCACCGTTTAGTTCGTCATTAGGTTACGATTCTGTTTATATTAATTAGCTATCTCAATATTAACGTTTCATTAAGCTCAAGTAGAAAAAGATTCATCATATTCAATTTTAATCATTTTTAACATAGTCAATCATTCATTTTACCAAAAATATTAAAATAGTTCAATTACATATTTTGGCTAATATTACTAATACTAATATATATATATAAATAGATAGAAATAATAAACATAATAACATTAGAATATATTACTGATTACAACTGTTGAATCGGGGTTGTTTACACCGGATAGAGCATAACAAAGCTTCGAAATCAACAATCTTCGATAAATATTCCACCATTACAACGATACTATAACTACTTTATTTATATATATATAAAAACATATACATATATATATATATATATATATATATATATATATATATATATATATATATATATATATATATATATATATATATATATATATATATGGTCCCAAAATGATGAAAACAAGAAAAGAGAAGAAATGAGATGGAAGAAGAGGGGAAATGGAAGAAATGGGGAGGAGATGAGAAGAGAGGGGCCAAGGATTGTGATGAGTTTGGGGAGGTATTCATAGGAAGATATATATATATATATATATATATATATATATATATATATATATATATATATATAATATATATAGAGTATATGGCGATGGATATGCTAGCAAGTTTGTTAGAAGATGGCGGGTGTAATGATGAGTTATCACATGCACCATTTGGTGGCTATAATCAAGTTGGGAGAATATCTTTATTTTTCCCGGCGTTTCTATTGCGGCGCTTATCGATAAAATAGCCATAACTTGAGTTGTAGACCTCCAATTGACATGATTCAAAATGAGTTGGAAAGCTCATTTGAATATCTACAACTTTCATTAAGAACTCTTCCCCAGAAAATGCCTCTAAGTTGGGTCAAATGTCTGTCGAAGATATTTTACGGTATAAGTACGTAGGAAAATCGACCCTTTAAACTCATAAGCTTGTGGCATCTTCTTCTTTCCCTCAAAATCCATCTTTTAGTGCTCAAAACATGTCGTTACGTGGAATCTTGGTCAATGTATAATCCTGCAATAAATTACCAAAACACCAAACGTAAATCCGACACGACACTCCGGTTACTAAACCGGTACAAAACTTATAAAAAATTTATAAAAATACGATAATTTATATAATAATACTACTTATATATTTTGATAAAACTAAGTAATTATGACTTGAATTGATACAAAAATACTCAAAGTGTTATCAATATTAGGGTAAAATGTCATAATAATGATTGACAATTTGTCGCTCTTCACAACTCCCCACTTAGCTTTTGGTCGTCCTCGAGCAAAACAAGCGATAAAACAAATTGAATGAGGGACAAATTCATGAAGATATAAGATGTAAGGGACAACCAGATGTTGCAACCATTCGAATTACAACTAGGCGTTAACCTAATATAAATGTATAACAGAGTGTGTGTGTGACAAGCCTTTTCAATTTCCACTATCCTCTCTTGAATAATTCAAGCAAACGCACAAGTAACCATTCAGACAGTCCTAATGACTTTCCTAGGTATATGCAGTAATAGTTCCACACAAAGTTCTCCCGTGTACTTATTAGGATAATCCCTAATGCATATCATTCAGTTTATACTGGGGATAGTCAGAAGATAACTAAGTTTTCAACCATGCTTAACCAAATTTCCACATTGTCATTTGCCAATTTTTACTTAATTTCACATAATTTCACATGTGTAGCATATGCCTTCATTCCCAGCAATAGGACGTTTCGTGATAACACCCTAGCTGGACTACTATCATCAGGCAGTCGGGAGCTTTTAAGCCTCATAGTGGTATAGGACGTTTCGTGATAACGCCCTACCGCACTCAAATCATTGGTAGCTACATCCGACATATAAATAGTTCATCTTAGTTTGGTATTCTTCCTTTCATTCCATTTTCCCAATAAACTTAACTTATATCCTTCCTATCACATTCAAACCTTCAGATATTCACGATACGTTCGAAGTTAGGTACTAAGTTACTTGCAAGTCTCTCTAGGATAAACCACTAGGATACTTGAATGGATACGAGTTTAAAATTTTCGCTTCAATATCAAAGGCTTACGTGAAAGAATTCATGTTACACAAATAAATTTGGGGTTAAAATGCACTTACGGTTCACGTTGGTTATACACATCCAAATTGATCATTACATCTTCAAATCCATGAAATATATGCCTTGTACAATTTATTTTAATCAACTAAATAATGTTCGAAAAAGATCAAAAAAACTAAGGGATTTATTGATACAAAATAAGCACTAATTCCATTGCTAGACCAACCACGACTCCACTCCCCACTTACGAACTTACATTGTCCCCAATGTAAAGTGAGTGTAAAAAAAGTTGTTGGGAAAGCAATGGTGCACTAAAACAAGTCAAAACAAATACTGGGATTATAAAAAAAGAGTGGGTGGGTGGGTCAAAGTTATGACCGTTGTGTGTGCAAATAAAATAAAAGTGTGTGGAGTGTGACAGTGTAGTGACAGAAGTGTTAGGAAATCTACGCGGAAACGCAGCGGAATTTAAAATTTTATTTCCTTTTAACCAGGATCGACTTCGTTTAAGAAATAAACAAATAAGCTAGTAGACGGTGGTTACCTTGGTTGATCTATAAGATCGACGCTTTGACCGTCTAAGGAGGGTAGTTCTGCATAGAGCCGCCCAAGTGTTCGGCCTCTACCGCCAGTCCACACGAACAGCCCGCCGGAATCCCATCATGGATTGCTATTGGAAAACTCCGGTTGCTAGACCGGCCTTTTTCCCCTCTCTTCAACTCTCTATAGGATGCTCTCTATTTTACACAAGAACTATTAGTTCTTGGAATTGTGTTGTACAAAAGAGCTTGACACCCACCTCTTATTTATAGTGGTTGGGGCGCCCCTATCTAGTGTGGAGGAGAAGAAAACCTTTTTCCAACAAAATAAGGAAAATATAATTGATTGATTTATCTCATTTATTACAATATCTCATATTAAATAAATCTAGGATATTGTCAATATCTTATATTGAATATTTCCAAGATATTGTCAATATCTAATATTGACAATCTTTATTTTATTACCATAAATCAATTTACACATGTGTATATATATCACATATATATTGTTACACATATAAATCCATTTATATATATATATATATTACATGCATGCGCATGCTGCCAAACACTTTTGCACACACGCACACATAGGTATTATTTATATATATATATATATATATATATATATATATATATATATATATATATATATATATATATATATATATATATATATATATATATATTAATATATATTAATATCTAATATTAATATTTGGTAATACCATTAATTAAATTGCACAACCCAAGTGTATCTTACACACTTCAATGTGGCGCCCCTTTGACCAACAAATTGGCTTCCGGAATATTCTTTAATTAATATAATATTATTAATATCTTGTATTTAATTTATTCATAATAAATAAATACCACCATATTAATTTACCACTATAACCTTTATAGTCTCGAGATAAACTTTCCTTATTTGGTTATCATCTATAACCACATTTTAATCCGACTAGATGTTCATATGTGTGTGACCCGATAGGCTTCCGAATATGTTGGCCGTAGACACAAAGTGCAAATTACGAAAATGCCCTTCATGCCTAACGATCACGGGATAGCGTCTAGCAACACACCGTGACCCCCAATCATCGGAAGAGTCAAATGCAATGACTACTACCTTTCATGTGAAACAGTTACCGTGTAACTTACAATCCTATCGCTGTAATAATATCCATCCGGTCGTTAGTCGAATGTCAAAACATCAACGACCGTATCTTATAATCTGGATATCAAACTCTCTCGAAGTAACTCGTTTACTTCCACTTTGCAAAGATTCACGAGAGTAAGACATTCCTTATAAGAAGGCCATTTCGGATATTCGATCCCAATCATAGGATACGCGATTCCCGGACGACCAACCATGTATACTCCGCATGCTTCAGTATCATACCCAATCACTACCGCATGATCGCCCCGTGGCTAGGGGAAACCTCAATAGTGTCAAAGCATGACAATCCACACCGTGATGCCATGAAGACTCCGGTCAAAAGGATAATTACACAACCGCCACATAGTGTGACACTTATCCGTGTAAGTGGGTCAGTCTAACGTACGCATTCTCTAATACACGTCCACGTACGGTCAAGTGTCTCTACACTTCGATAGACGAGATCTATCCCCGCCCTAAAAGACGAGAAGACATCTAATACGTGCTAGTCTCGTTTATACTATCAATGTCCCGTTTAATAGTACATCGGCTAGAGACATTTAAGTATCAAACTTATTAAAGTGATTAGAGATCTCATCAACCATAATCGCCTATCATGGTTTCTCTATCACGGTTTAATACTAAGGACGTTATCATATAACAATTCATAATTGGTTCTCTAAAAGAACATATATATGACAACGAAAAAGCCATTTAATATATGTATAAACATAAAGAAATAGTATAAATGATCCGACCCGGTCGGATCCGGTCCAACCCGATTGGGTTTAGGACACTATTTCAACAATCTCCCACTTGGCCTAAAACCAATCACTCGTACACACGAGACCAAGTTATTGACACAAGAATCTCATGCAATACTCGCAACCGGCCCCCAGCCATAAACGGATCGCTATCCGCGGGGACTCCGACTATCTTCATATCATGCTCCAAATGACCAAGTCAAAAGGAACCGCCTCAACACACACACGAATCTCTGACGAGACCCTGGTCCTTGCTTCATGCAATGAATCCACTTACTATATCGGTATATAGAAAAGGTGGAAGAACCATACAAGGTTCAAGAATGAACCTTCTAGATCCATGTACTGCTCCCGCGGCGCCTCTAAGGCACTACTGTGTTTTGGCTAAGTTGTAGAGTTTACAGTGACCCATAGGCTAGAACATTTCCAGCTCACTGTATCACTTAATCAAAGTGACTGCAAACCCAGACTGTAGCTCCCACTCGCCTTCATAAGACTCAGGATATACGTCTGTATAACTATATTTATCTAATTCCAAGTTTCGATAAACTAGAAACTCTTCCTTAACTTGTTTAAGGATATTCTCGACATTTACCAGATTTACTTTCATACTTGCTCATGACTCTTCATGAATTATGAACATCCGGCATTTCCTTTATGATGGTTCCTATCGCAGTAGCGAAGGAAACCTTCCATAAGCATCATCTTTCACCTTATCTTTAGGACGAATGTCCTAACATAGATAGATCTTGAGAACACTGGCTAGCGGTATCCCCGTCGTGATCTATGCTAAACTCTTTTAGCATCACATCTATATAGGTAAACTATAATCTAACAGCAGTTAAATCTATCGCTATAGATTCTTATTTCCAAAAATAAGAACTGCCAATCCAAGTGCTTTCGTAAAGATCTTGAACTACCAAACATTAATTGACTGTGACATGGGGTGATAATTCTCGAGAGAGATATCTAACACCTTGCTCAAAACTCATAACACACTCCCACTATCCATCTTGCACATTGGGCATATTCTTCTTTTGACTAAATCAAACTCCTTTGATTATCAAACAAAGAAATCGTCTAGAGAAACTTGTTTGAGTCCATAAATGGATCTCGTGGGCTTACATATCATGTTAACGTCTATGAACATCGAGCTATATGCCCAACGTCTTCAACACTATCATATAGCCATAATATCAAGTTATAACAAGCATCATCCGAATAGAATCGGGCTCACTGGCAAAGATAAAGGTAATTACAAGGTTTACACCCCGTACCCTCGGCCGTCACTATAGCCCGATGGTAATCATATTACTATCCATGTCGGCCTTTCGGGGACATTCCCTTAGGTAAGACGGACTAGGTTCACAACCCGGCCGTCACTAATGGAATCTAATTCGATTTTATGGCTCCCGGCCATATCTCTCAAACTGCCTTTCAAACATTCTTTCATGAGTCGTGAGATATTCATTCTTCAAGATGAACGTACTGCGTGCCCTTTCGGGCTTGAGGTTATCTACGGACTTACGAACTTTGTGTGCACCGAGCGATGACCTACACCTCATCGCTATGTGGCGTCGCTCACGTTCCATTGGTTGAATATATCTTTGTGGTTCTCAAACTCTTTTGAGATCTTATTCACTCCCACTTGTTTCTTTTGGAAGAAACACTTCCTCTAGAAGACGACATGTTTGGAGACAAACATTTTGCTCCACGGACAAGTAAATAATATCTAGCATGCTAGCTAAGATATTCCACAAAGTTGCATATGTCGTACTAGGTTCCAAGCCTTTCTGACTCTGCCTATGACAACTTCAAATCATCGGTTAAGATAGATTCGACATTATCATCTTCCATATCTAATATGGAATTTATTCAACCTTTATTTTGGAACTAGGTTAAGTATAAGGGCACTATCCCGAAACGGGTAAGGGATACTTCGCATGGCTTGCGTCACACCTCTATCATATAAAGTGTAGTTTCCATTTTGGGAACACAATCTAATTGCATATCCCAAAGATGGTATCCTTCAAGGGAGAATCTTATTCCTTTTCAGACGACTTCTGAAACACCCTTCAGGTATTAATTACTTCAATCCAATTGAAAATTAATTCCTAAGTAGCTCATCAATCTCATATTCGTACTGGCTCGAACTTTTCGGGCTTTCCGAATTATGCACTTCACTGAGTACACTTGACTATTTCTAAAATTAGTCGTAGAGATTAATAAACAATTATTTGTGGCATTAATTGTAACAAGCCAACAAACAAATGGTATGTTTAGGCTTTAGACAATTTTCTAGATTTTTATAACCTTTTCATAAAAGGGTATTTTAGTCATCTTTAGATAAGATACGCATAACCCACATGATTTATAATCATATGGTTCAACATCATCAGAATGACGTTTAATTACACGCTTCTCTTCCAGAGAGACTATGTCTAGAACAATCACAAATATTAAGGATAACAACCATACAAATATTTAGTTGAGATCTCATCACATATATCAACTATATAGTGACATCAATCTAGTATGTTAGATTCAGTGACCTTTCAACTTTATCGGAATAACATTTATTCTTTACAATTGAATATGTCTACTAAATCCTAACAAGTAACTGAAAGTATGTCCTTCATAAGAACCGGAACATAATAACATTTATTTAGTTCCCTTATCAGTTTACTAGATCCGGAGTATGGTAAGTGTCACAACGTTTGCTTCACCTTCCATATCTGCATTTAATCTTTCTAATTTAATCACACTCGTAAGATATCATATATCTTAGAGTCGACTTTTAGATAGATTTATCTCAACTCACTTGCCTACAATAGAGACTTTAATGAGTTCTCTATTTAAGCACACGCCCTAACTTCCTTTTTAATCCTTCAAGCACTTGAAAATATTTCTTAGTGTAGTCTTCATAAGACTTAAGAAAGATCACAAGAGCTATGTCTTTAATCTCCTTTCATAAAGAAAATCTAAAGTTTATTAAATAGTTTATTTAACCTTTTGAATCGTATTCAAAACATTGACTATCTAATTAACCTTTAAGCAATGATAGAGTTAAGTCGATACTTAAATCTTACAATTTTGAGAACAACATTTCCAAAATTCGATGTGGTCATTCTTATTCAACGTTTGAATTAATTGTCATCGTATGACTGAATGATCACCTTGGATCGTATCCAATATATGACTAATTCGTTGAAACTTATTTCAAATGATTTAATCATATCATGAGCTTCCGCTTTCATTAATAATTAAAGTCTCGGAGAACTGCATCAATTATGTAATCTCCTTGTCTCTAACTACTATAACGGGATGGCTCATGTCATCGCTTATTTTAAAAGGATTAAAATTACTTAACCATATTTGAGAACGTTTCTCAAAATTAACAGTCATAATTTGGTTTTACTAATCGAGAATAAAACATAAATATAAAGTTTGCTAAAACTACAACATAAAAATGAAAATAAAAGAGTGTTGTTGTTTATACACGCAAAATCAAAAATGGTCTTTTGATTTATGATTTTGCTCCCACTAGTCAACTACTCCCAATTGACTTTCAAGAATCTTTCAAAATTCTTTAGTGGCCAAGATCCCATCTCGGTTACCCCGATTCCCGACGAGGGCCGATCAACCGGAATAATTCGAAAGGTATGTAACTCTTACCAATCACATCTCTATGTGACTCTTGGTGGTTGACTAGTCAACTCTTTGACAATTCACATCTTTATGTGGCGGTCAACCCCTTGCCTCTAGAATAAGACGGTCCCGACGAGGGCCAATCACCGCAATACTCTAGTCAAGTCATAACCCAATATTCGCGAGATCTCATACGATCATATCTCAATAACGACGATATACCCGTGGTAGGTCAACTCCCGACGAGGGCCGATCGCCTTGGATCCGAACAAAGGCTCTTCACCGTCGCTATAATATTGGGAGACAATTTTCGACTTGATTCTTTTGAGGTGGAAGTATTTATGTAAATTAATTCACTTAATTAATTTAATTATGGTCTCATCATAAATATGTCTATCTCTATAAACATACATCCTACACATTTATCTAGATCGTGCCTAGTCATGCATCTATCGTATCATATAAAATAAATACAAGCACAAAATAAATAAATGCGTAAAATAACCGGTATGATCATGGACTTTTCCTAGGTGCGGTTTCGAATACAACCGACGAAACCGCGGGTCACAATCTAAAGGTAGCCGCAACCGCCAATAGGATCTTTAATGCTCCATTCTCCAACGGGATCTTTATTTTCGTCTTTCTTTGGTCTACATCTTCTCGCTCCATTCTTGTTACATTTAATTCTATCTAATAAAATAAATACACCCGCCGCACACGGGGGGGAGCTAACGGGAATGGGATGAATGCGAAAAATAAACTAGGTCACGTTCTTCATAACGGCCTAGGAGAATTTTTAAACCAACGGAAAATTTAAATCATTCACATCTTTCCTATCGGTCGAGTCCATGATCAATCGGGGTCCATATAATCATATTATATCTACTATATCTAATCCATACAATAAAATCTTATGAAAAAGATAAAATTAAAATTTAACTACTTGCGTCTTAATTAATCAATTAACATTTAATCTATTAAATAATTTTATCCAATCAATTAACTAATTAACATTTAATTAATTAAATGATTTTAATCGAAATAAAATTAACGATTAATTTTAAACGATTTTAATTTTAATTTTAATTAATTAGAACTATTCCAAAATAAATCAAAATTAAAATTATTTCTCTTTTGTTTCTTTCCTTTTGATTCGTAATCAAAAGGGATGCCTTTTGGTTTCTAAACCCAAATTTGGTTTAGGCTGGGCCATTTTCCAAAATCAAAATTTTGGAAGTGGCCTAGCCTAGGCCTTTTACAAATCAAATATTTGGAAAGGGCCTAGGCCTATTCCAAATCAAATATTTGGAAAGGCCAAATAATTTTGGTTTAGGCCTGGCCACTTTCCAAAATCAAAATTTTGGAAGTGGCCTAGGCCTAGGCCTTTTCCCAAATCAAATATTTGGAAAGGGCCTAGGCCTATTCCAAACAAAGTTTGGAAAGGCCGTTATTATTTTAATGTCATGTGGCATCCCAATGGCCCAAACTATTTGAACCATTGGTCACATGACACAACTAAACAAAAGAAAATTAGCAATCACAACTATGAACAATATTGAAACACAAAATACACAAAACAAAATTTAGGGATCCACCAAAAAGATGCACCAGCCGACGTCGACCGCCCCAAGGGGAAGCCGCCGCCGATCGGCGCAATTTCCGGTGGGGTGCCGCCGCCAATCGGCCGAGCACCCCAAAAGCCGCCCTTTTATTTTTTTTTTCTTTTCGTGTATCGATTTGCGAATCAAAAATCTTTCATCTTTTAATTACGTGATTTAAACGATAAAATTAACTACACAAAATAACATGCTTATTGCTTAAGCTCGAAGCTCGCTCTGATACCACTGTTAGGAAATCTACGCGGGAACGCAGCGGAATTTAAAATTTTATTTCCTTTTAACCAGGATCGACTTCGTTTAAGCAATAAACAAATAAGCTAGTAGACGGTGGTTACCTTGGTTGATCTATAAGATCGACGCTTTGACCGTCTAAGGAGAGTAGTTACGCATAGAGCCGCCCAAGTGTTCGGCCTCTACCGCCAGTCCACACGAACGACCCGTCGGAATCCCATCATGGATTGCTATTGGAAAACTCCGGTTGCTTCTAGACCGGCCTTTTTCCCTCTCTTCAACTCTCTATAGGATGCTCTCTATTTTACACAAGAACTATTAGTTCTTGGAATTGTGTTGTACAAAAGAGCTTGACACCCACCTCTTATTTATAGTGGTTGGGGCGCCCCTATCTAGTGTGGAGGAGAAGAAAACCTTTTTCCAACAAAATAAGGAAATTATAATTGATTGATTTATCTCATTTATTACAATATCTCATGTTAAATAAATCTAGGATATTGTCAATATCTTATATTGAATATTTCCAAGATATTGTCAATATCTAATATTGACAATCTTTATTTTATTACCATAAATCAATTTACACATGTGTATATATATCACATATATATTGTTACACATATAAATCCATTTATATATATATATATTACATGCATGCGCATGCTGCCAAACACTTTTGCACACACGCACACATAGGTATTATTTATATATATATATATATATATATATATATTAATATCTAATATTAATATTTGGTAATACCATTAATTAAATTGCACAACCCAAGTGTATCTTACACACTTCAATGTGACGCCCCTTTGACCAACGAATTGGCTTCCGGAATATTCTTTAATTAATATAATATTATTAATATCTTGTATTTAATTTATTCATAATAAATAAATACCACCATATTAATTTACCACTATAACCTTTATAGTCTCGAGATAAACTTTCCTTATTTGGTTATCATCTATAACCACATTTTAATCCGACTAGATGTTCATATGTGTGTGACCCGATAGGCTTCCGAATATGTTGGCCGTAGACACAAAGTGCAAATTACGAAAATGCCCTTCATGCCTAACGATCACGGGATAGCGTCTAGCAACACACCGTGACCCCCAATCATCGGAAGAGTCAAATGCAATGACTACTACCTTTCATGTGAAACAGTTACCGTGTAACTTACAATCCTATCGCTGTAATAATATCCATACGGTCGTTAGTCGAGTGTCAAAACATCAACGACCGTATCTTATAATCTGGATATCAAACTCTCTCGAAGTAACTCGTTTACTTCCACTTTGCAAAGATTCACGAGAGTAAGACATTCCTTATAAGAAGGCCATTTCGGATATTCGATCCCAATCATAGGATACGCGATTCCCGGACGACCAATCATGTATACTCCGCATGCTTCGATTATCATACCCAATCACTACCGCATGATCGCCCCGTGGCTGGGGAAACCTCAATAGTGTCAAAGCATGACAATCCACACCGTGATGCCATGAAGACTCCGGTCAAAAGGATAATTACACAACCGCCACATAGTGTGACACTTATCCGTGTAAGTAGGTCGATCTAACGTACGCATTCTCTAATACACGTCCACGTACGGTCCAAGTGTCTACACACTTCGATAGACGAGATCTATCCACCGCCCTAAAAGACGAGAAGACATCTAATACGTGCTAGTCTGTTTATACTATCAATGTCTGTTTAATAGTACATCGGCCTAGAGACATTTAAGTATCAAACTTATTAAAGTGATTAGAGATCTCATCAACCATAATCGCCTATCATGGTTTCTCTATCACAGTTTAATACTAAGGACGTTATCATATAACAATTCATAATTGGTTCTCTAAAAGAACATATATATGACAACAGAAAAGCCATTTAATATATGTATAAACATAAAGAAATAGTATAAATGATCCGACCCGGTCGGATCCGGTCCAACCCGATTGGGTTTAGGACACTATTTCAACAATCTCCCACTTGGCCTAAAACCAATCACTCGTACACACGAGACCAAGTTATTGACACAAGAATCTCATGCAATACTCGCAACCAGCCCTAGCCATAAACGGATCGCTATCCGCGGGGACTCCGACTATCTTCATATCATGCTCCAAATGACCAAGTCAAAAGGAACCGCCTCAACACACACACGAATCTCTGACGAGACCCTGGTCCTTGCTTCATGCAATGAATCCACTTACTATATCAGCTATATAGAAAAGGTGGAAGAACCATACAAGGTTCAAGAATGAACCTTCTAGATCCATGTACTGCTCCCGCGGCGCCTCTAAGGCACTACTGTGTTTTGGCTAAGTTGTAGAGTTTACAGTGACCCATAGGCTAGAACATTTCCAGCTCACTGTATCACTTAATCAAAGTGATTGCAAACCCAGACTGTAGCTCCCACTCGCCTTCATAAGACTCAGGATATACGTCTGTATAACTATATTTATCTAATTCCAAGTTTCGATAAACTAGAAACTCTTCCTTAACTTGTTTAAGGATATTCTCGACATTTACCAGATTTACTTTCATACTTGCTCATGACTCTTCATGAATTATGAACATCCGGCATTTCCTTTATGATGGTTCCTATCGCGAGCGAAGGAAACCTTCCATAAGCATCATCTTTCACCTTATCTTTAGGACGAATGTCCTAACATAGATAGATCTTGAGAACACTGGCTAGCAGTATCCCCGTCGTGATCTATGCTAAACTCTTTTAGCATCACATCTATATAGGTAAACTATAATCTAACAACAGTTAAATCTATCGCTATAGATTCTTATTTCCAAAAATAAGAACTGCCAATCCAAGTGCTTTCGTAAAGATCTTGAACTACCAAACATTAATTGACTGTGACATGGGGTGATAATTCTCGAGAGAGATATCTAACACCTTGCTCAAAACTCATAACACACTCCCACTATCCATCTTGCACATTGGGCATATTCTTCTTTTGACTAAATCAAACTCCTTTGATTATCAAACAAAGAAATCGTCTAGAGAAACTTGTTTGAGTCCATAAATGGATCTCGTGGGCTTACATATCATGTTAACGTCTATGAACATCGAGCTATATGCCCAACGTCTTCAACACTATCATATAGCCATAATATCAAGTTATAACAAGCATCATCTGAATAGAACTGGGCTCAGCTGGCAGCATAAAGGTAATTACAAGGTTTACACCCCGTACCCCTCAGCCGTCACTATAGCCTGATGGTAATCATATTACTATCCATGTCAGCCTTTCAGGGACATTCCCCTTAGGTAAGACAGACTAGGTTCACAACCTGGCTGTCACTAATGGAATCTAATTCAGATTTTATGGCTCCTGGCCATATCTCTCAAACCTGCCTTTCAAACATTCTTTCATGAGTCGTGAGATATTCATTCTTCAAGATGAACGTACCTGCAGCCCTTTCAGGCTTGAGGTTATCTACAGACTTACAGAACTTTTGTGTGCACTGAGCAGTGACCTACACCTCATCGCTATGTGGCGTCTGCTCACGTTCCATTGGTTGAATATATCTTTGTGGTTCTCAAACTCTTTTGAGATCTTATTCACTCCCACTGTTTCTTTTGGAAGAAACACTTCCTCTAGAAGACAGCATGTTTGGAGACAAACATTTTGCTCCACGGACAAGTAAATAATATCTAGCATGCTAGCTAAGATATTCCACAAAGTTGCATATGTCGTACTAGGTTCCAAGCCTTTCTGACTCTGCCTATGACAACTTCAAATCATCGGTTAAGATAGATTCGACATTATCATCTTCCATATCTAATATGGAATTTATTCAACCTTTATTTTGGAACTAGGTTAAGTATAAGGGCACTATCCCGAAACGGGTAAGGGATACTTCGCATGGCTTGCGTCACACCTCATCATATAAAGTGTAGTTTCCATTTTGGGAACACAATCTAATTGCATATCCCAAAGATGGTATCCTTCAAGGGAGAATCTTATTCCTTTTCAGACGACTTCTGAAACACCCTTCAGGTATTAATTACTTCAATCCAATTGAAAATTAATTCCTAAGTAGCTCATCAATCTCATATTCGTACTGGCTCGAACTTTTCGGGCTTTCCGAATTATGCACTTCACTGAGTACACTTGACTATTTCTAAAATTAGTCGTAGAGATTAATAAACAATTATTTGTGGCATTAATTGTAACAAGCCAACAAACAGCGGTATGTTTAGGCTTTAGACAATTTTCTAGATTTTTATAACCTTTTCATAAAAGGGTATTTTAGTCATCTTTAGATAAGATACGCATAACCCACATGATTTATAATCATATGGTTCAACATCATCAGAATGACGTTTAATTACACGCTTCTCTTCCAGAGAGACTATGTCTAGAACAATCACAAATATTAAGGATAACAACCATACAAATATTTAGTTGAGATCTCATCACATATATCAACTATATAGTGACATCAATCTAGTATGTTAGATTCAGTGACCTTTCAACTTTATCGGAATAACATTTATTCTTTACAATTGAATATGTCTACTAAATCCTAACAAGTAACTGAAAGTATGTCCTTCATAAGAACCGGAACATAATAACATTTATTTAGTTCCCTTATCAGTTTACTAGATCCGGAGTATGGTAAGTGTCACAACGTTTGCTTCACCTTCCATATCTGCATTTAATCTTTCTAATTTAATCACACTCGTAAGATATCATATATCTTAGAGTCGACTTTTAGATAGATTTATCTCAACTCACTTGCCTACAATAGAGACTTTAATGAGTTCTCTATTTAAGCACACGCCCTAACTTCCTTTTTAATCCTTCAAGCACTTGAAAATATTTCTTAGTGTAGTCTTCATAAGACTTAAGAAAGATCACAAGAGCTATGTCTTTAATCTCCTTTCATAAAGAAAATCTAAAGTTTATTAAATAGTTTATTTAACCTTTTGAATCGTATTCAAAACATTGACTATCTAATTAACCTTTAAGCAATGATAGAGTTAAGTCGATACTTAAATCTTACAATTTTGAGAACAACATTTCCAAAATTCGATGTGGTCATTCTTATTCAACGTTTGAATTAATTGTCATCGTATGATGAATGATCACCTTGGATCGTATCCAATATATGACTAATTCGTTGAAACTTATTTCAAATGATTTAATCATATCATGAGCTTCCGCTTTCATTAATAATTAAAGTCTCGGAGCACTGCATCAATTATGTAATCTCCTTGTCTCTAACTACTATAACGGGATGGCTCGTGTCATCGCTTATTTTAAAAGGATTAAAATTACTTAACCATATTTGAGAACGTTTCTCAAAATTAACGATCATAATTTGGTTTTACTAATCGAGAATAAAACATAAATATAAAGTTTGCTAA
This sequence comes from Gentiana straminea, assembly GCA_036785695.1. Lineage (NCBI taxonomy): Eukaryota > Viridiplantae > Streptophyta > Magnoliopsida > Gentianales > Gentianaceae > Gentiana > Gentiana straminea. Next base: position 3,112,736 of record JAVUPR010000464.1, on the reverse strand, counting down.
AACTACAACATAAAAATGAAAATAAAAGAGTGTTGTTGTTTATACACGCAAAATCAAAAATGGTCTTTTGATTTATGATTTTGCTCCCACTAGTCAACTACTCCCAATTGACTTTCAAGAATCTTTCAAAATTCTTTAGTGGCCAAGATCCCATCTCGGTTACCCCGATTCCCGACGAGGGCCGATCAACCGGAATAATTCGAAAGGTATGTAACTCTTACCAATCACATCTCTATGTGACTCTTGGTGGTTGACTAGTCAACTCTTTGACAATTCACATCTTTATGTGGCGGTCAACCCTTTGCCTCTAGAATAAGACGGTCCTGACGAGGGCCAATCACCGCAATACTCTAGTCAAGTCATAACCCAATATTCGCGAGATCTCATACGATCATATCTCAATAACGACGATATACCCGTGGTAGGTCAACTCCCGACGAGGGCCGATCAGTTGGATCCGAACAAAGGCTCTTCACCGTCGCTATAATATTGGGAGACAATTTTCGACTTGATTCTTTTGAGGTGGAAGTATTTATGTAAATTAATTCACTTAATTAATTTAATTATGGTCTCATCATAAATATGTCTATCTCTATAAACATACATCCTACACATTTATCTAGATCGTGCCTAGTCATGCATCTATCGTATCATATAAAATAAATACAAGCACAAAATAAATAAATGCGTAAAATAACCGGTATGATCATGGACTTTTCCTAGGTGCGGTTTCGAATACAAACTGACGAAACCGCGGGTCACAATCTAAAGGTAGCTGCAACCGCCAATAGGATCTTTAATGCTCCATTCTCCAATGGGATCTTTATTTTCGTCTTTCTTTGGTCTACATCTTCTGCTCCATTCTTGTTACATTTAATTCTATCTAATAAAATAAATACACCCGCCGCACACGGGGGGAGCTAACGGGAATGGGATGAATGCAGAAAATAAACTAGGTCACGTTCTTCATAACGGCCTAGGAGAATTTTTAAACCAACGGAAAATTTAAATCATTCACATCTATCCTATCGGTCGAGTCCATGATCAATCGGGGTCCATATAATCATATTATATCTACTATATCTAATCCATACAATAAAATCTTATGAAAAAGATAAAATTAAAATTTAACTACTTGCGTCTTAATTAATCAATTAACATTTAATCTATTAAAAAATTTTATCCAATCAATTAACTAATTAACATTTAATTAATTAAATGATTTTAATCGAAATAAAATTAACGATTAATTTTAAACGATTTTAATTTTAATTTTAATTAATTAGAACTATTCCAAAATAAATCAAAATTAAAATTATTTCTCTTTTGTTTCTTTCCTTTTGATTCGTAATCAAAAGGGATGCCTTTGGTTTCCTAAACCAAATTTGGTTTAAACCAAATTTGGTTTCAGCCATTTTCCAAAATCAAAATTTTGGAAGTGGCTGCAGCTAGCCTTTTACAAATCAAATATTTGGAAAGGGCCTAGGCCTATTCCAAATCAAATATTTGGAAAGGCCAAATAATTTTGGTTTAGGCTTTGCCACTTTCCAAAATCAAAATTTTGGAAGTGGCCAGGCCTAGGCCTTTTCCAAATCAAATATTTGGAAAGGGCCTAGGTCTATTCCAAACAAAGTTTGGAAAGGCCGTTATTATTTTAATGTCATGTGGCATCCCAATGACCCAAACTATTTGAACCATTGGTCACATGACACAACTAAACAAAAGAAAATTAGCAATCACAACTATGAACAATATTGAAACACAAAATACACAAAACAAAATTTAGGGATCCACCAAAAAGATGCACCAGCCGACGTCGACCGCCCCAAGGGGAAGCCGCCGCCGATCGGCGCAATTTCCGGTGGGGTGCCGCCGCCAATCGGCCGAGCACCCCAAAAGCCGCCCTTTTATTTTTTTTTTCTTTTCGTGTATCGATTTGCGAATCAAAAATCTTTCATCTTTTAATTACGTGATTTAAACGATAAAATTAACTACACAAAATAACATGCTTATTGCTTAAGCTCGAAGCTCGCTCCGATACCACTGTTAGGAAATCTACGCGGGAACGCAGCGGAATTTAAAATTTTATTTCCTTTTAACCAGGATCGACTTCGTTTAAGCAATAAACAAATAAGCTAGTAGACGGTGGTTACCTTGGTTGATCTATAAGATCGACGCTTTGACCGTCTAAGGAGAGTAGTTCTGCATAGAGCCGCCCAAGTGTTCGGCCTCTACCGCCGAGTCCACACGAACAGCCCGCCGGAATCCCATCATGGATTGCTATTGGAAAACTCCGGTTGCTAGACCGGCCTTTTCCCTCTCTTCAACTCTCTATAGGATGCTCTCTATTTTACACAAGAACTATTAGTTCTTGGAATTGTGTTGTACAAAAGAGCTTGACACCCACCTCTTATTTATAGTGGTTGGGGCGCCCCATCTAGTGTGGAGGAGAAGAATAAAACCTTTTCCCAACAAAATAATGAAATTATAATTGATTGATTTATCTCATTTATTACAATATCTCATATTAAATAAATCTAGGATATTGTCAATATCTTATATTGAATATTTCAAGATATTGTCAATATCTAATATTGACAATCTTTATTTTATTACCATAAATCAATTTACACATGTGTATATATATCACATATATATTGTTACACATATAAATCCATTTATATATATATATATTACATGCATGCGCATGCTGCCAAACACTTTTGCACACACGCACACATAGGTATTTTATATATATATATATATATATATATATATATATATATATATATATATATATATATATATATATATATATATATATATATTAATATCTAATATTAATATTTGGTAATACCATTAATTAAATTGCACAACCCAAGTGTATCTTACACACTTCAATGTGGCGCCCCTTTGACCAACGAATTGGCTTCCGGAATATTCTTTAATTAATATAATATTATTAATATCTTGTATTTAATTTATTCATAATAAATAAATACCACCATATTAATTTACCACTATAACCTTTATAGTCTCGAGATAAACTTTCCTTATTTGGTTATCATCTATAACCACATTTTAATCCGACTAGATGTTCATATGTGTGTGACCCGATAGGCTTCCGAATATGTTGGCCGTAGACACAAAGTGCAAATTACGAAAATGCCCTTCATGCCTAACGATCACGGGATAGCGTCTAGCAACACACCGTGACCCCCAATCATCGGAAGAGTCAAATGCAATGACTACTACCTTTCATGTGAAACAGCTTACCGTGTAACTTACAATCTCGTCGTATTGTAATAATATCCATACGGTCGTTAGTCGAGTGTCAAAACATCAACGACCGTATCTTATAATCTGGATATCAAACTCTCTCGAAGTAACTCGTTTACTTCCACTTTGCAAAGATTCACGAGAGTAAGACATTCCTTATAAGAAGGCCATTTCGGGTATTCGATCCCAATCATAGGATACGCGATTCCCGGACGACCAACCATGTATACTCCGCATGCTTCAGTATCATACCCAATCACAACCGCATGATCGCCCCGTGGCTAGGGGAAACCTCAATAGTGTCAAAGCATGACAATCCACACCGTGATGCCATGAAGACTCCGGTCAAAAGGATAATTACACAACCGCCACATAGTGTGACATTTATCCGTGTAAGTGGGTCGATCCCAACGTACGCATTCTCTAATACACGTCCACGTACGGTCCAAGTGTCTCTACACTTCGATAGACGAGATCTATCCCTGCCCTAAAAGACAGAAGACATCTAATACGTGCTAGTCTGTTTATACTATCAATGTCCTGTTTAATAGTACATCAGCCTAGAGACATTTAAGTATCAAACTTATTAAAGTGATTAGAGATCTCATCAACCATAATCGCCTATCATGGTTTCTCTATCACAGTTTAATACTAAGGACGTTATCATATAACAATTCATAATTGGTTCTCTAAAAGAACATATATATGACAACAGAAAAGCCATTTAATATATGTATAAACATAAAGAAATAGTATAAATGATCCGACCCGGTCGGATCCGGTCCAACCCGATTGGGTTTAGGACACTATTTCAACAAGAAGGTAGATAAGCACACCACATAAACTTTTATTGGTTTAAAACACACAATATTCCATAGTAGTTGAACTAATACATGTCACACATTATTTAAAACAGACTAGATCATGATATGAAATATGTGACAAAGTATTAACTCTGAGTCTTTTATACCCAGATCCTCAAGGGTTATTTCAAATCGTTCTATCAACCTTAGTCCAAGAAATGATGCATTTGAATTTTCTCTTTGCTTTCTCTCGGGATTTTCGGATAACCACCTAATCGTTCCCATTTTAATGACATTCAAACATTCATCCTGAGACTTGGTGAAACAAAATGAAAATCAATCCGAAGTATTGGCAAAGTATCATCCAAAGTATGAGTAATTATTATATTTAACATTTTTACGGGCTGCCTCCCGGTAGCGCTTTTGGTTAACGTCGTTTGCTCGACACTTAAACAACCATAATAATGATGATTAACTAATATAATATACTAAACAAAATGAGATACTTCTAACAATTACTCATCAAAGCATGTAACAATTAAGCACACGATCAGTCGAAAATAAATGCTTAAGGAATAATTAAAAAGATAGTACCCGTGATTTTACTATATTTATAGTCTATAGCTAGACTTTTCCTTGCTTAGGTCTTTAATGCACCGGTGGTGGGTCGTCCTCACACACCGCATCCGTCTTTTTTATCAATACTGGTCTCCAACATATGTTAGACGAATGACGTCGAATCCAACGGTTCTTGACCTTTTCCTTTGATTTTCGAGCTTTCGGTTTGTGAGCCTTCATATTATTGATAGAGTCATCTTCTTCAACTACCTGCGTGTTAGTACGATCCACAACAAGGGGACACAAAGTGTCCATACAAGAACAAGATTCTTGTGTAGTGCATGGATATTTCAATGGAATGTAAATGTTGAAGACAACGCGCTCATCACTCACTCCCAAACTAAGCTCTCCCTTCCGAACATCGATCACAGCTCCCACCGTTGCTAAAAATGGTCTCCCGAGGATAAGGGGTGCACTCCCTACCTCCATATCCATAACAACAAAATCGACGGGGAAGTAAAATCTATCAACCTTAACCAACATGTCTTCAATGACTCCTTTAGGATGTTTAATAGATCTATCTGCAAGTTGGAGAGTCATCTCCGTACGCTTAAGATTGCATATGCCAAGTTTTATGAAATCATTGTAGGACATGAGGTTTATGCTTGCACCGAGATCACATAGCGCATTCTTAAACAAAAGTCCCCCAATATCACATGGGATAGTAAAACTACCAGGATCTTTAAGTTTAGGAGGAAGCTTGTGTTGAAGCACGGCGGAACACTCCTCACTTAGACACACCGTCTCATATTCTTCCAACCGTTTCTTTCTGGATAGTATGTCTTTAAGAAACTTACCATATTCCGGCATATTGATTAGAGCTTCAATGAAAGGGATATTAATAGTTAAGTGCCGAAAAGTGTCAAGAAATCGTGCGTACTTCTTATCCAACTTCATCTTTTTCATTTCCTCTTTCGGGGGATAGGGAAGTGATTCAAGATCAATTAAATTAGGGTTAGAATGTATACTTCCCTTACCCTTGTCGTTAGACGAAGATGGTGAAGCTTCCTTGGATGTTTGTGCATTTGGAGGACACTGTGTGTCATCATTCTGCACCTTTTTCTTCAGAATCTGCACTGGATATGGTGCTGCCCTGTCAGGTTGAACCGAGGTGAATTTGGGTTGAGACGGATAAGGTTCGGTTTGAATTGGCCCTTTCAAACTTGATTCCTTTTTAACCTGCTCATTGGACTGTTAGGAAATCTACGCGGGAACGCAGCGGAATTCAAAAATTTGATTTCCTTTTACCCAAGATCGACTTCGTTTAAGCAATAAACAAATAAGCTAAAGACGGTGGTTACCTTGGTTGATCTAAAAGATCGACGCTTTGACCGTCTAAGGAGAGTAGTTCCGCATAGAGCCGCCCAAGTGTTCGGCCTCTACCGCTAGTCCACACGAACAGCCTGCCGGAATCCCATCATGGATTGCTATTGGAAAACTCCGGTTGCTAGACCGGCCTTTTTCCCCTCTCTCCAACTCTCCATAGGATGCTCTCTATTTTACACAAGAACTATTAGTTCTTGGAATTATGATGTACAAAAGAGATTGACACCCACCTCTTATTTATAGTAGAAGTGGCGCCCCTGACTAGAGTGGAGGAGAAGAAAACCTTTTCCCAATAAAATAAGGAAAATATAATTGATTGATTTATCTCATTTATTATAATATCTCATATCAAATAAATCTAGGATATTGTCAATATCTTATATTGAATATTTCCAAGATATTGTCAATATCTTATATTGACTATCTTTATCTTATTACCATAAATCAATTTACACATGTGTATATATCACATATATATTACACAAATAAATCTATATATTATATATATATATATATATATATATATATATATATATATATATATATATATATATATATATATATATATGGACACTACACTAGTGCGCATGTAATCTCAAATGCACCTCACACACGCATGTGTGTATAAATATATATAAATATTAATATCTTATATTAATATATGGTAACACCATTAATTAAATTGCACAATCCAAGTGTATCTTATACACTTATAAGTGCGCCATCTTTAGCCATAAATTGGCTTCCGGAATATTCTTTAATTAATCTAATTATTATTAATATCTTGTATTTAATTTATTCATAATAAATAAATACCACCATATTAATTTACCACTATAACCCTTATAGTCTCGAGATAAACTTTCCTTATTTGGTTATCATTTATAACCACATTTTAATCCGACTAGATGTTCATATGTGTGTGACCCGATAGGCTTCCGAATATGTTGGCCGTAGACACAAAGTGCAAATTACGAAAATGCCCTTCATGCCTAACGATCACGGGATAGCGTCTAGCAACACACCGTGACCCCCAATCATCGGAAGAGTCAAATGCAATGACTACTACCTTTCATGTGAAACAGTTACCGTGTAACTTACAATCCTATCGCTGTAATAATATCCATACGGTCGTTAGTCGAGTGTCAAAACATCAACGACCGTATCTTATAATCTGGATATCAAGCTCTCTCGAAGTAACTCGTTTACTCCCACTTTGCAAAGATTCACGAGAGTAAGACATTCCTTATAAGAAGGCCATTTCGGATATTCGATCCCAATCATAGGATACGCGATTCCCGGACGACCAATCATGTATACTCCGCATGCTTCAGTATCATACCCAATCACTACCGCATGATCGCCCCGTGGCTGGGAAACCTCAATAGTGTCAAAGCATGACAATCCACACCGTGATGCCATGAAGACTCCGGTCCAAAGGATTATTACACAACCGCCACATAGTGTGACACTTATCCGTGTAAGTGGGTCGCCTAACGTACGCATTCTCTAATACACGTCCACGTACGGTCCAAGTGTCTCTACACTTCGATAGACGAGATCTATCCCCGCCCTTAAAGACAAAGACATCTAATACGTGCTAGCCCGTTCATACTATCAATGCCCCGTTTAATAGTACATCGGCTAGAGACATTTAAGTATCAAACTTATTAAAGTGATTAGAGATCTCATCAAACATAATCGCCTATCATGGTTTCTCTATCACGGCTAATACTAAGGACGTTATCATATAACAATTCACAATTGGTTCTTTAAAAGAACATATATATGACAACAAGAAAAGCCATTTAATATATGTATAAACATAAAGAAATAGTAGATATGATCCGACCCGGTCGGATCCGGTCCAACCCGATTGGGTTTAGGACACTATTTCAACAATCTCCCACTTGGCCTAAAACCAATCACTCGCACACACAAGACCAAGTTGAAACACAAGAATCTCATGCAATACTCGCAACCAAACTTTCTAGCCATAAACGGATCGCTATCCGTGGGGACTCGACTATCTTCATATTACGTTCCAAATGACCAAGTCAAAGGAACCGCCTCAACACACACACGAATCTCTGACGAGACCCTGGTCCTTGCTTCATGCAATGAATCCACTTACTATATCAACTATATAGAAAAAGTGGAAGAACCGTATAAGGTTCAGGAATGAACCTCATAGACTCATGTACTGCTCCCGCTGCGCCTCTAAGGCAATACTGTGTTTTGGTTTAGTTGTAGAGTTTACAGTGACCCATAGGCTAGAACATTTCCAGCTCACTGCATCACTTAATCAAAGTGACTGCAAACCCAGACTGTAGCTCCCACTCGCCTTCATAAGACTCAGGATATACGTCTGTAAATCTACGTTTATTTAACTCCAAGTTTCAATAAACTAGGAACTCTTCCTAAACTTGTTTAAGGAAATTCTCGACATTCACCAGATTTACATTCATACTTGCTCATGACTATTCATGGACTATGAACATCCGGCATTATTCTTATGATGGATCTTATTGCAGTAGTAAAGGGAACCTTCCATAATCATCATCTTTCACCTTATCCTTAGGACCAATGTCCTAATATAGATAGATCTCGAGAACACCGACTAGCAATATCCCCTGTCGCGACCTATGCTAAACTCTTTTAGCATCACATCTATATAGGTAAACTATAATCTAACAAAGAGCTAAATCTATCGCTATAGATTCTTATTTCCAAAAATAAGAACTCGCCAATCCAAGTGCTTTCGTAAAGACCTTGAACTACCAAACATTAATTGACTCGTGACATGGGGTGATGATTCCTAAGAGAGATATCTAATACCTTACTCAAAAATCGTAACACACTCCCACTATCCATCTTGCACATTGGGCATATCCTTCTTTTGACTAAATCAAACTCCTTTGATTATCAAACAAAGAAATCGTCTAGAGAAACTTGTTTGAGTCCATAAATGGATCTCATGGGCTTACATATCATGTTATCGTCTATGAACATCGGGTTGTTTTCCCAACGTCTTCAACACTATCATATAGTCATGATACGAAGTTATAACAAGCATTATTTGAATAGAACTGGGCACAGCTGGCAGCATAAAAATAATTACAAGGTTTACACCTCATACCCTTCAGCCGTCACTATAGCCTTATGGTAATCGTATTACTATCCATGTCGGCCTTCCAGGGACACTCCCTTGGTAAGACGGACTAGGTTCATAACCCGGTTGTCACCGATGGAATCTAATTCGTATGTTATGGCTCCCGGCCATATCTCTCAATCTTGCCTCTCAAACATTCTTTCATAAGTCGTGAGATATTCATTCTTCGGATGAACATACCGATAGCCCTTTTAGGCTTAAGGTTATCCACGGACTTACGAACTTTTGTGTGCACCGAGCGAAGATCTACACCTCATCGCTATGCGGCATCTCGCTCATGTTCCATTGGTTGAATATATCTTTGTGGTTCTCAAACTCTTTTGAGATCTTATTTACTCCCACTTGTCTCTTTTGGAAGAGACACTTCCTCTAGAAGACGCATGTTTGGAGACAAACATTTTGCTCCGCGGACAAGTAAATAATATCCAAATGCTAGCCGAGACATTCCACAAAGTTGCATATGTCGTACTAGGCTCCAAGCCTTTCTGACTTAGCTTATGACAACTTCAAATCATCGGTTAAGATAGATTCGACATTATCCTCTTCCAAAGCTAATATGGAATTTATTCAACCTTTATTCTTTGGAACTAGGTTAAGTATGAGGGCACTCTCCCGAAACGGGTAAGGGATACATCGCATGGCTTGCGTCACACCTTTATCATATAAAGTGTTATTTCCATTTTGGGAACACAATCTAATTGCGTATCCCAAAGATGGTATCCTTCAAGGGAGAATCTTATTCCCTTTCAGACGACTTCTGAAACACCCTTCAGGTATTAATTACTTCAATCCAATTGAAGATTAATTCCTAAGTAGCTCATCAATCTCATATTTGTACTGGCTCGAACTTTTCGGGCTTTCCGAATTATGCACTTCACTGAGTACACTTGACTATTTCTAAAAAATAGTCGTAGAGATTAACAAACAATTATTTGTGGCATTAATTGTTACAAGCCAACAAACATCGGTATGTTTAGGCTTTAGACAATTTTCTAGATTTTTATAACCTTTTCATAAAAGGGTATTTTAGTCATCTTTAGATGAGATACGCATAACCCACATGATTCATAATCATATGGTTTAACATCATCAGAATGACGTTTAATTACACACTTCTCTTCCAGAGAATCGACATCTAGAACAACTACAAATATCAAGGATAACGACCATACAAATATTTAGTTGAGATCTCATCACATATATCAACTATATAGTGACATCAATCTAGTATGTTAGATTCAGTGACCTTTCAACTTTATCGGAATAACATTTATTCTTTACAATTGAATATGTCTACTAAATCCTAACAAATAACTGAAAGTATGTTCTTCATTAGAACCGAAACATAATAACATTTATTTAGTTCCCTTATCAGTTTACTAGATCCAGAATGTGGTAAGTGTTACAACGTTTGCTTCACCCTCCATATCTGTATTTAACCTTTCCAATTTAATCACACTCGTAAGATGTCATATATCTTAGAGTTGACTTTGAACTTAGACAGATTTATCTCAACTCACTTGCCTAGAATAGAAACTTCAATAAGTTCTCTATTTGAGCACATGCCCTAACTTTCCTTTTTAATCCTTTAAGCACTTGAGAAATGTTTCTTATTGTAGTCTTCATAAGACTTAAGAAAGATCACAAGAGCTATGTCTTCAATTTCCTTTTATAAAGAAAATCTAAAGTTTATTAAATAGTTTATTTGACCTTTTGAATCGTATTCAAAACATTGACTATTTAATTAACCTTTAAGCAATGATAGAATTAAGTCGATACTTAAATCTTAAAATTTTGAAAACAACCTTTCCAAAATTAGATGTGGTCATTCTTATCCAACGTTTGAATTAATTGTCATCGTATGACTGAATGATCACCTTGGATCGTATCCAATTTATGACTAATTCGTTGAAACTTATTCCAAATGATTTAATCATATCATGAGCTTCCGCTTTCATTAATAATTAAAGTCTCGGAGAACTGCATCAATTATGTAATCTCCTTGTCTCTAACTACTATAACGGGATGGCTCATGTCATTGCTTATTTTAAAAGGATTAAAATTACTTAACCATATTTGAGAACGTTTCTCAAAATTAACAGTCATAATTTGGTTTTACTAATCGAGAATAAAACATAAATATAAAGTTTGCTAAAACTACAACATAAAAATAAAGATAAAAGAGTGTTGTTGTCTATACACGCAAAATCAAATATGGTCTTTGGGATTATGATTTTGCTCCCACTAGTCAACTACTCCCAATTGACTTTCAAGAATTTTTCAAAATTCTTTAGTGGCTGGAATCCTATCTAGTTGACTCGATCCCCGACGTGGGCCGATCAACCGGGTCAATTTCGACGGGTAGGTACTTCTTACCGATCGCGTCTAACGCGACTTCCAGTGGTTTGACTAGTCAACTCTTTGACAGTTCACATCGTCTATGTGATAGTCAACCTTATGTCTCTAAAATCAGACGGTCCTGACGTGGGCCAATCACCGCAAGATTCTTAGTCGAGTCGTAACCCAAGTATTCATGAGATCTCATAACGATCATATCTCGATAATGACGATATACCCGTGGTAGGTCAACTCCCGACGTGGGCCGATCAGTTGGATCCGAACAAGGGCTCTTCACCGTCACTATAATATTGGGAGACATATTATAACTCGATTTTTGTTGTGGGAGTAATTTTAAATTAATTCACTTAATTAATTTCGAATTAATTCTCTTAATTAATTTCAATTACGGTCTCATCAAATATATCTATCTCTATAGACATACATCCTACACATTTATCTAGATCGTGCCTAGTCATGCATCTATCGTATCACATAAAATAAATACAAGCACAAAATAAATAAATGCGTAAAGTAACCGGTATGATCATGGACTTTTCCTAGGTGCGATTTCGAATACAAACTGACGAAACCGCGGGTCACAATCTAAGGTAGCTGCAACCGTCAATAGGATCTTTAATGCGCCATTCTCCAATGGGATCTTTATTCTTCTTTCTTTGGTCTCCATCTTCTGTTCCATTCTTGTTACATTTAATTCTATCTAATAAAATAAATACACCCGCCGCACACGGGGGGGGCTAACGGGAATGGGATAAATGCAGAAAATAAACTAGGTCACGTTCTTCATAACGGCCTAGGACAATTTTTAAACCAACGAGAAAAATTAAATCATTCACATCTATCCTATCGGTCGAGTCCATGATCAATCGGGGTCCATATAATCATATTATATCTACTATATCTAATCCATACAATAACATCTTATGAAAAAGATAAAATTAAAATTTAACTACTTGCGTCTTAATTAATCAATTAACATTTAATCTATTAAATAATTTTATCCAATCAATTAACTAATTAACATTTAATTAATTAAATGATTTTAATCGAAATAAAATTAACGATTAATTTTAAACCGATTTTAATTTTAATTTTAATTAATTAGAACTATTCCAAAATAAATCAAAATTAAAATTATTTCTCTTTTGTTTCTTTCCTTTTGATTCGTAATCAAAAGGGATGCGCTTTGGTTTCCTAAACCAAATTTGGCTTAGGCCTAGCCACTTTTCAAAATCAAAATTTTGGAAGTGGCCTAGGCCTAGGCCTTTTACAAATCAAATATTTGAAAATAGCCTAGGCCTATTCCAAATCAAATATTTGGAAAGGCCAAATAATTTTGGTTTAGGCCTGGCCTAGACCTTTTCCCAAATCAAATATTTGGAAAGGGCTTAGGCCTATTCCAAATCAAATATTTGGAAAGGCCATTATTATTTTAATGCCATATGGCATCCCAATGGCCCAAACTATTTGAACCATTGGTTAGCCACATGACACAACTAAACAAAGGAGGATTTATCAATCACAACTATGAACCATATAGAGACACAAAATACACAAAACAAAAATTTGGAGATCCACAACCCTTTGACCGAGTCAAACGTCGCCGGCGACGGGTTGCCCCGCCGCCGCCGCCGACCAGCCGCCGGTGGTGGTGCCGCCGCCAGTCGGCCGAGCACCACCAGATCTCCCTTTTTTTTTTTTTTTTCGTGTATCGTTTTGCAAATCTAAAATCTTTCATTTTTTAATTACGTGATTTAAACGATAAAATTAACTACGCAATTTAACATGCTTATTGCTTAAGCTCGAAGCTCGCTCCGATACCACCGTTTAGGAAATCTACGCGGGAACGCAATGAATTCAAAATTTTGATTTCCTTTTACCCAAGATCGACTTCGTTTAAGCAATAAACAAATAAGCTAAAGACGGTGGTTACCTTGGTTGATCTAAAAGATCGACGCTTTGACCGTCTAAGGAGAGTAGTTCCGCATAGAGCCGCCCAAGTGTTCGGCCTCTACCGCTAGTCCACACGAACAGCCCGCCGGAATCCCATCATGGATTGCTATTGGAAAACTCCGGTTGCTAGACCGGCCATTTTCCCCTCTCTCCAACTCTCCATAGGATGCTCTCTATTTTACACAAGAACTATTAGTTCTTGGAATTATGATGTACAAAAGAGCTTGACACCCACCTCTTATTTATAGTAGAAGTGGTGCCCCTGACTAGAGTGGAGGAGAAGAAAACCTTTTCCCAATAAAATAAGGAAAATATAATTGATTGATTTATCTCATTTATTATAATATCTCATATCAAATAAATCTAGGATATTGTCAATATCTTATATTGACTATCTTTATCTTATTACCATAAATCAATTTACACATGTGTATATATCACATATATATTACACAAATAAATCTATATATTATATATATATATATATATATATATATATATATATATATTTTATATATGGACACTACACTAGTGCGCATGTAATCTCAAATGCACCTCACACACGCATGTGTGTATAAATATATATAAATATTAATATCTTATATTAATATATGGTAACACCATTAATTAAATTGCACAATCCAAGTGTATCTTATACACTTATAAGTGCGCCACCTTTAGCCATAAATTGGCTTCCGGAATATTCTTTAATTAATCTAATTATTATTAATATCTTGTATTTAATTTATTCATAATAAATAAATACCACCATATTAATTTACCACTATAACCCTTATAGTCTCGAGATAAACTTTCCTTATTTGGTTATCATTTATAACCACATTTTAATCCGACTAGATGTTCATATGTGTGTGACCCGATAGGCTTCCGAATATGTTGGCCGTAGACACAAAGTGCAAATTACGAAAATGCCCTTCATGCCTAACGATCACGGGATAGCGTCTAGCAACACACCGTGACCCCCAATCATCGGAAGAGTCAAATGCAATGACTACTACCTTTCATGTGAAACGCTTACCGTGTAACTTACAATCCTATCGCTGTAATAATATCCATACGGTCGTTAGTCGAGTGTCAAAACATCAACGACCGTATCTTATAATCTGGATATCAAGCTCTCTCGAAGTAACTCGTTTACTCCCACTTTGCAAAGATTCACGAGAGTAAGACATTCCTTATAAGAAGGCCATTTCGGATATTCGATCCCAATCATAGGATACGCGATTCCCGGACGACCAATCATGTATACTCCGCATGCTTCAATATCATACCCAATCACTACCGCATGATCGCCCCATGGCTAGGGGAAACCTCAATAGTGTCAAAGCATGACAATCCACACCGTGATGCCATGAAGACTCCGGTCCAAAGGATAATTACACAACCGCCACATAGTGTGACACTTATCCGTGTAAGTGGGTCGATCTAACGTACGCATTCTCTAATACACGTCCACGTACAGTCCAAGTGTCTCTACACTTCGATAGACGAGATCTATCCTTGCCCTTAAAGACGAGAAGACATCTAATACGTGCTAGCCTTGTTCATACTATCAATGCCCCGTTTAATAGTACATCGGCTAGAGACATTTAAGTATCAAACTTATTAAAGTGATTAGAGATCTCATCAACCATAATCGCCTATCATGGTTTCTCTATCACGAGTCTAATACTAAGGACGTTGTCATATAACAATTCACAATTGGTTCTTTAAAAGAACATATATATGACAACAGAAAAGCCATTTAATATATGTATAAACATAAAGAAATAGTAGAGATGATCCGACCCGGTCGGATCCGGTCCAACCCGATTGGGTTTAGGACACTATTTCAACATGGACAAGGTCCTTAGATCATTTAGTCTTGGATTTTTCAATATTCTAGGAACCTTGACCCATTCCTCATCCTCACTTTCAGGTTCAATATATCTGTTTTGTCTTAGGAAATCTTCAATAATGTCCTCTTCCTCTTTGGTGAATTCAGGTTCATTTTTAGATTCCACATTCTTTTCAAATTTACCATCTAAATCATCCTCTACTTCATTATTTCCGAAGTTTTCTAATCCATTACTTCCACAGATTCTTCCACTCTTGGTAATAACAGCTTTTACCTCTCTCGAGTTTCTTTCAGTATTACTTGGTAATCCTCCTGGAGGTCTACTATTTTTACTTTCTCATTCTCTACTCAAATAATATTCCATATTCCTTACTGATGCTTCTATAATTCTCATTATGGTATCATGTCCACTCATGGATGTTTTCAACGTACTCATATCCTTAGTGACTGTTCCTATAGAAGTCATCATGGTTTCCATATTCTGAGCTTGAGTAGATACTACACCATCATATTTTCCATTAATTTCTCCCATTTATCAACTCCTTCTGCAGGCTGAGTCGAACTTTGGGTGACTGGTATGCTTTGAGTGGTATGTTGTGGATATGGTCTAGGTGATGATTGTAGGTTCTGATTCGAGGTATCTCCTTGATAAACCTTATTAGTATATGGATTCTTATATTGAACTTGGATACGGTGGTTGTCCTTGCTTACTAGGGTTTTCGGACCAACGAAAAGTAGGGTGATTTCTTCTAATAGCATTAAACGAGTTTGAATACGCGTTGTTCAAATTCCTATGCTGTTGGTAAAAAACTCACCTTTTCCCTTGAATATCCTTCGGTTCTTCCATCCCTTATGACACATTATCATGACTTGAGTATTCATTTGGTAAGATATTTTCCGAGTTTACATTTTTACTGGCTAATAAGCCGTCAAATTTCCTACTCAAATTCTCCAAGTGTGCTAGAACTTCCGTATTCGATGTATATTCTCCTGCAAATGCTACTTTTCTTGTGCTAGAACCGGTTTCCCACATTCTGTTATTTTTGGAAATCTTTTCAATAGCATCATAAACTATCTGAGCTTCACTTATCATTAACGAACCACCACATGCATGATCAACATCTGCACGTGTGTCTTTTCTTAATTTACGACAGAAAAGTTGAATTTGCATATCTAAGGAATAACCATGATCGGGACAAGCTCGTAATAGCTTTTTAAATCTTTCCCAAGCATTTCCAAACGTTTCTTCAGATCCTTGTCTAAAGTTAGCCATTTCGACTATTAATTCCAAATTCATTCCTGGAGTAAAATATTGTTTTAAGAACTCGGTTTGAATGTCTTCCCAACTTGTCAATGAATGATGTGGGAGTGACATAAACCAATCTCGTGCTCTTCCTTTCAAAGAAAAAAGAAACATAGACATCCTCGTTAATTCACGATGAGCACCTTGACTTTTGGCTGTATTGCACAGTTCTTCGAAAAGATAGAGGTGATGATGTGGATCCTCATCATCTTCTCCTAGGAATTGGGCTCGTGTGTCAATCAAACCAAAAAGATGAGATTTTATTTCAAAATTATTTTCTCCTTTATTGGGTAAAAGAATAGGATTATTAGTCTGATTTATCCTTGCGGTTTGATCACAGATAGGTCTCAGGTTTGGTATGTTAGGATTATTACGATTATTTTGGTTCCGATTCTGATTATTTCTATTTTGATCATTTGGTATTGGTAGATTATGATTAAGGTTTTGTCCATGTCCTTGGGCATGAGCAATCCCTTGTTCAGGTGTTTCATCACTGGTTTCGGCCATTCTCGTATTTCGATTTAAAGATGATTCTTGGTCAGGATTTCCCTGACTAGTATGACCTCGTTTACTCTCTACTCTTAACTGCCTTTCGTAAGTGTTTATGTCAGGCTTATAAGGAGTGAGTGGGGCCTTACCGCTTCTGGTCATCAACTATCAAAAATAGAAAATAACACGAAATTGATAGTAGTGAAAAAATTGGTAACTTACTTATAAGGTAGATACCAACGAAAAATAAAAAAGAAATGTGAAAAGAAGAGTGTTGACTTATCCTCGAGAATTTTGAGCTAATACAAGTAGTAACCATAGACACAATGAATTAGCGTCATTTCCCCGGCAACGGCGCCAGAAAGCTGACGGACTATTTCTAGGCTATACAATCCTTACCGGCAGTGTACCAGGTCAAATTGTAGTTCTAGTCTGGTGAGTCAGGTCGTATCCTCAGGGAAATGAAAATCTAATTCAAAGTGTGGTTAAACACCAAGAAGCTATTATTAACTTGATCTAAGTCGCAGTTTTTACCTTTTATAGGGTTAGATTGTTAGAATTAGATGTTAGTAAAACAGTAAATAAATACTTATATAAAATATATAAATACATATATAGATACATAGACATAAATAGATATATAGATATATATAATATAAATACTAATATAATATATAGAAACTAGCCAAGATAATTTTATTGAACCATGATCCCTTTTTAGTTAATAGATGAGACAAATCTTCCTTTTTCAAGGTGTAATTATTATGTGAAACGGTGCACTCCTCAGCTCAACAGTTCCCTCTCACACGAGCGTACGAAACTGTCATATGTCTCATCAACTGTCCAATGTCATCTTAATCATGGGTCACTCCCGTTTTGTCATACGGCCAGTATTTTAAGATCTGTCGATTAAACAGGTGATTTTGTTAAGGGTATTTTTATACGGTTTTTAACGTTATATTTGATAATGATTTCCTCCGTATTTGTATAATTTGCATAGAAAACGAGTGTTTAAATGATTTATTAAGCAAGTAAGATTTTGATTAGTTTATTTGCAAAATGAGGTTGTGTATGTGTTTTAATTATGGTTTTACGAGTATTTGGATTGTGTTACGTTTTGCGGTGTTTTTGATGTCATGTAGGTACATGTTGGAGGCTGAATTGATGATCAAATGTTGATATAATTCGAGCTAAATCAAGAAAGAGACGAGGAAAGAAGGATAAAGATGGAAGAAGGAGGAGATAAAGATCAAGAAATCGAGTTACAAGACATATGGACGTTCGTCCGGGTCCCGTCCCGAGTGGACGGGCGTTTGATAAAGCGGACGGGCGTTCGGGGAAGTATTTTGATACGAGAGAGTTTGGACGCTGGATGAACGAACGTCGCGGCACAAGTTCAAGGCTGAAGGAACGAACGTTCGAGATACTGGACGAGCGTCCAGAGGAAGAAAATCAGGATTCCGAGTAGCGCTGAACTTCCAACGCAGTTCTTGATATGATAACAACCGATTTGACTCTGGACCTCAAGAGAAGAGTTGTAGGGCTTGAAAAGAGGATTCTACAGGATTTTGAATCACTCCATTCCGACTTACGAGGCCCGAGATATGAGCGTTACAAGTTTGGATGCTGTTGCTGAAAATAGTGGACGAGCGTCCGGAATCTTCAAACGGGCGTCCGGAGCGGTTACTGTAGCAGCCGACATTGAAACTCTATATAAGCAGCGGATTTCTTTCACCCTAAACATACAATTCGAACCCTAAACCCTAGGGGCAGCTTGGCTGCGTTTTTCCTTCAGTTTTTCTCTAGTTTTATGCACTTAAACTTCTAGATTAGATTAGATAATTTCATGTACTTTTTATTCAACAATTCGATGTGCAAAGGATGCTAGGAGGCTAAATCCTCCTTGAACGAGCGTTGTGAAGCCGTCCGTTTCAACAGTTTGATCTCGAGTTCGTGATTATTTTGTGAGTGTCTATTAAAGTTGTTACTTTTATCATGTTTTTATATGTTGACTGCATGCTATATCGAAAGATCCGTGCCTTTGTTTATTGTTTGCTTGATGAAAGTCATGTTAACCTTAGAACACCATGATAAAAGTTTAGACCTTTAATCTAATCACAACGAAAGTTATGAGATTGAATCTCTAGATTAGAAATTGAAAGATTTCACGCCTAGGTTAGAAAGACTTAATCGTTAATCGAAAGATCGAAGATTAGAAAACGAACTTGTCTACGAAAGTAGGTGTTCATGCCTTAGATAGGTGAATCACAACTTGAGTAGAGATCACGAAATAATCCGAATTAGTATCAAACGTTGATAGGATAGGTGGAACAATTGCTTGTTCGTTCGTTAAAATTTGATTTAAATCACTTGACTCGAATTGCTTAGCTTAGTTTAGTTTATTTTATTTTTCTGCGACTTAGTTAGTTTTTATTGCTTTCAATCTTTCCTAGCATTGGATTAATCTCCTCTGTCTAGTTACTTTTATGCAATATTTGTTTAGGTTAGTTTTCGTGACAATAATTAGTTAAAAACAAAAGCTAGGGTTCACAACAGTCTAGTTCCCCGTAAGATCGACCCGGCATTAGCCTCCATACTACGATCCTTGCACTTGAGGTTAACCGGTTTATTACTTGTGTTTTGTATTGATAAAATCCGGGACAGATTTCAACGTAATAAGATCTTGAGCACAATTTTAATAAGATTTGTTTCTCTCAAAACAAATCTGCCCCCGGGTAGGAAATAGGATTCCGTTGTCACGTTTTCACTCGGCCATTTTTACCCTCCGGTTTTTCTACATTTTTTTCTCATATCCTAACTTCACCGTTTAGTTCGTCATTAGGTTACGATTCTGTTTATATTAATTAGCTATCTCAATATTAACGTTTCATTAAGCTCAAGTAGAAAAAGATTCATCATTTTCAATTTTAATCATTTTTAACATAGTCAATCATTCATTTTACCAAAAAGATTAAAATAGTTCAATTACATATTTTGGCTAATATTACTAATACTAATATATATATATATATATAAATAGATAGAAATAATAAACATAATAACATTAGAATATATTATTGATTACAACTGTTGAATCGGGGTTGTTTCCACCGGATAGAGCATAACAAAGCTTCGAAATCAACAATCTTCGATAAATATTCCACCATTACAACGATACTATAACTACTTTATTTATATATATATAAAAACATATACATACATACATGGAAGAAATGGGGAGGAGATGAGAAGAGAGGGGCCAAGGATTGTGATGAGTTTGGGGAGGTATTTATAGGGAGAGATATATAAATAAATAAATAAATATATATATATATATATATATATATATATATATATATATATATATATATATATATAGAGTATATGGCGATGAATATGCTAGCAAGTTTGTTAGAAAATGGTGGGTGTAATGATGAGTTATCACATACACCATTTGGTGGCTATAATCAAGTTGGGAGAATATCTTCATTTTTCCCGGCGTTTCTATTGCGGCGCTTATCGATAAAATAGCCATAACTTGAGTTGTAGACCTCCAATTGACATGATTCAAAATGAGTTGGAAAGCGCATTTGAATATCTACAACTTTCATGCAGAACTCTTCCCCGGAAAATGCCTCTAAGTTGGGTCAAATGTCTGTCGAAGATATTTTACGGTATAAGTACGTAGGAAAATCGACCCTTTAAACTCGTAAACTTGTGGCATCTTCTTCTTTCCCTCAAAATCCATCTTTTAGTGCTCAAAAGATGTCGTTACGTGGAATCTTGGTCAATGTATAATCCTGCAATAAATTACCAAAACACCAAACGTAAATCCGACACGACACTCCGGTTACTAAACCGGTACAAAACTTATAAAAAACTTATAAAAATACGATAATTTATATAATAATACTACATATATATTTTGATAAAACTAAGTAATTATGACTTGAATTGATACAAAAATGCTCAAAGTGTTATCAATATTAGGGTAAAATGTCATAATAATGATTGACAATTTGTCGCTCATCAAAACAAATCTTATTAAAATTGTGCTCAAGATCTTATTACGTTGAAATCACCTGTTTAATCGACAGATCTTAAAATACTGGCCGTATGACAAAACGGGAGTGACCCATGATTAAGATGACATTGGACAGTTGATGAGACATATGACAGTTTCGTACGCTCATGTGAGAGGGAACTGTTGAGCTGAGGAGTGCACCGTTTCACATAATAATTACACCTTGAAAAAGGAAGATCTGTCTCATCTATTAACTAAAAAGGGATCATGGTTCAATAACATTATCTTGGCTAGTTTCTATATATTATATTAGTATTTATATTATATATATCTATATATCTATATATATATATTTATGTCTATGTATCTATATATGTATTTATATATTTTATATAAGTATTTATTTACTGTTTTACTAACATCTAACTCTAACAATCTAACCCTATAGAAGGTAAAAATTGCGACTTAGATTGAGTTAATAATAGTTTCTTGGTGTTTAACCACACTTTGAATTAGATTTTCATTTCCCTGAGGATACGACCTGACTCACCAGACTAGAACTACAATTTGACCCGGTACACTGCCGGTAAGGATTGTATAGCCTAGAAATAGTCCGTCAGCTTTCTGGCGCCCTTCCGAACATCGATCACAGCTCCCACCGTTGCTAAAAATGGTCTCCCGAGGATAAGGGGTGCACTCCCTACCTCCATATCCATAACAACAATATCGACGGGGAAGTAAAATCTATCAACCTTAACCAACACGTCTTCAATGACTCCTTTAGGATGTTTAATAGATCTATCTGCAAGTTGGAGAGTCATCTCCGTACGCTTAAGCTTGCATATGCCAAGTTTTATGAAATCATTGTAGGACATGAGGTTTATGCTTGCACCGAGATCACATAGCGCCTTCTTAAACAAAAGTCCCCCAATATCACATGGGATAGTAAAACTACCAGGATCTTTAAGTTTAGGAGGAAGCTTGTGTTGTAGCAGGCGGAACACTCCTCACTTAGACACACCGTCTCATATTCTTCCAACCGTTTCTTTACGGATAGTATGTCTTTAAGAAACTTACCATATTCCGGCATATTGATTAGAGCTTCAATGAAAGGGATATTAATAGTTAAGTGCCGAAAAGTGTCAAGAAATCGTGCGTACTTCTTATCCAACTTCATCTTTTTCATTTCCTCTTTCGGGGGATAGGGAAGTGATTCAAGATCAATTAAATTAGGGTTAGAATGTATACTTCCCTTACCCTTGTCGTTAGACGAAGATGGTGAAGCTTCCTTGGATGTTTGTGCATTTGGAGGACACTGTGTGTCATCATTCTGCACCTTTTTCTTCAGAATCTGCACTGGATATGGTGCTGCCCTGTCAGGTTGAATCGAGGTGAATTTGGGTTGAGCCGGATAAGGTTCGGTTTGAATTGGCCCTTTCAAACTTGATTCCTTTTTAACCTGCTCATTGGACAAGGTCCTTAGATCATTCAGTCTTGGATTTTTCAATATTCTAGGAACCTTGACCCATTCCTCATCTAGACTATTATAATCCTTACCGGCAGTGTACCGGGTCAAATTATAGTGCTAGTATGGTGAGTCAGGTGTCGAATCCTCAGGGAACGTGGTAATTCTTTTAAGTGTGGTTAAACACCAAACATCTATTATTAACTCGATCTAAATCGCAGGTTAATCATACGAATCTATACTAATAAACAGAAAATAACTGCATAAATTAAAACTAAACTATTATAATATATATAAATACATAAATATATATAGTAATACATAAATAGTAAAATATATATATATAAATATGTAGGTACCAATATATATCTTCTAATCTCCTAAATTAAGTAGTAGTAATGTATATATTAGTAGGCATTCTGGCATAAAAAAATGTAGAAGCTATAGTATCGTTGTAATGCTTGGACGGTTATCGGGAGTTCAATGTTGAAGAAGTTGTTGTAATTTCCGGAAAATACGGCCTCTAAATCAGCAGTTGTAACCTGGTAATATTCTAAAGTTTTATGTTTGTTTTTATGTTTTTCTTTATAATGTTAGTAGGCTAAATCTATAACTAGCCAAGATATGTAATTGAAATATTTCGATCTTTTTGGTAAAATGGATGAAGACTATAACTAAAATTGATTAAAATTGAATTTGATGAATCTTTTTCTACTTGAAACCGCTTAAGTTTTGGGGGGAATATGTTATGGCTGCGGCTTATATAATTAATCGAACGCCATCTAGTGTTTTGAATTTTAGGACGCCTTATGAGTCTCTTTTTGGGAAAAAGCCGGACCTCTCAATGCTTCGAATTTTAGGATGTTTATGTTACGCCCACGACCATCGTCACACTCATAAATTTGCTAGCCGGAGTCGTGTTAGGTGTAGTGCCCGAAAGACAATTTGTGTAATTGTTTTTAATAATAAATGACAGAACTTATCTCACCTTATTACTTGCTTTGTGTTTGTAAAGTAATACACTGCTGCAAACCCTAAGTATATCTGTATGTAACCACTTAACTCAGTGTATGGATTACACGTGAGGATTGAGTTAGTGGTGGTATACTTAAACTGTTAGTCCGTGGTGAACTTAATCAGAGTTTAGGGTCTCTTGATTAAAACACCAATAATGCGCCCAGAACACATTAGGGTGTGATAGTCTTATCCGGACGTCGGTAGAGGGTACCTACGTGGGGCATTTATATATGATGGCATTCATATAGGACTGGACCAATTTAATCTGTATTTCTCGATATACTTCCGTAATCGAGGAATCTTATTAAATCATTAGATGATCATATATGGATCAACCTTAATCCTGAGGTGATCACAAGGTGCTGCTTGTCCCGGGGTAGTGTTTGATGTGTTAGTTACGGTTCACTTAAATATGTGTTCCAAGCCACTTCTCATTGGCACTATCTTCAGATGAGTGAGTAGTTCTGATTTTCACATACATGGAATCCATTCCTTCCTGCGGGAAGTAGAGAGACAGTCCCCTTATTTGTTAGCCTTAAGAAAGTGATCGATCCCGGGAGTTCATATTAGACTAATTGATCACTAGTCAGATATGTGAACTAATTGATCATCAGGGGGTTAATGGTAAATAAGGATAAGATATTCTGTGTCGGGTTTACGGAGATATCCCACTCAGAATGGACAGTCTATGGAGGGTTAATCCGTATGTAGTGATTATATCAATGGACGCTTATTCACTCTATGGGTTGAGTATAAGTATACATCTATAATCGGTAGAGTTCAGTTTCGGGTTTATGGTGGCGTAATCCCGGAATTAATAATTAATGTACTTATTCTGTTCGATGAATAATTAATTATTGGAGCTACTGGTTATAGGTCCATTGTCCCCGATGTGGCTTCTGTAATTCGGACTAATAATCTTGTTATTTGGGCCTCAGTGATAATTAATTGGCTGGGCTAATTAATTGATATGCATGGATATTATTTAGTTGGGCTAAATAATATAATAAACATAAAAGACATTTTATGTGGGCTTGGAAACCCTAAGTGTGGAGCCAATTTTGAGTCTCTTTTAGCACAAGAATTGATTTTCTTGTGTTATGGAAAATAAAAGATATTCTTGTTATACGATTGGTTGGATGACTTGTTATTTGATTTCCTATTGGTCGATACATGTCACAATTAGTCATTAAGGAAAATATTCTTTTATTTTGTTTAATTAATTATTTATTTAATTAATTAAAACTTGGAGACCAAGGATTTACTCTCCTATAAAAGGAGAGTTATTCCAAGTGTAATTGGCAATGAGAATTTCGACCTACACACTTAAAAAGAGAGAAAAAAAATTAGTTTTCTTATCTAGAGTTTTTTTAGAGGAAGAAAAACTCTAAGGAGGTTCGTGTATCAAGAAGGGTGTCCACCAACCGCCGTTTGGAGAACACATCGGAAGATCTTGGCTTCTCTTCCTACTATCGGTAACATGATCTTAACCCCCTTGTAGAAGTTTAAGTCCTTTAATTATGTATTGTGATGTATAAGTCGTGATCCATCCGGCGCGCGTAGATCTAACTCGTTTAGATCTAAGAACCTGCATCCTTCATGTGGTATCAGAGCCAGGTTCCACGATTTATATAGTCATAATAATAATTAAACGATTTAAAGGAGTGGAATTGCATGTAGATAAATCTTATTTATTGTTTTATGCATTGATAATGATTAGTTGTTGTGGTTGAAGAGATGGATTGGGGGTTGGCACTCGTTTACCCGTTAGATCTATTGTAAACTCATATAAACGATGAAAATTCGTTCATATGAGTATAGGAAATTATGTAATTTATTTGTTATTTCCGTTTTGATATCCGTTCATTGCTGCAAAGAAGCTGCTGTAACAGAAAAACGCAGGATTCACAGAAAACCTACCTGTGACTTCCTCGAATTTCTGGGAGAGTTTGGACCGTTGAAACGAAAATCCAACCGGTCAGATCGAAAAATATGAAGTTTTGGAAGTGGGATAAAATTTCCAGGTCGATCGGGATTCATCTAGATTCCCAATCGGCCTCGGGAAGTCATTGATGCGCTGCTGTAAAAGTCATATTCAGCAGCAAGTTGGGCGGCTCACTGGAGAAAATTGACAAGTCAAAGCTCCGATCCAACCGTCCATAATGAAGCCCAAGGAGTGAGAAACAGATCTGGAAAGTTTCGTCGCGATCCGAGTTCGTTTGTTTTTCCGATCGTCGAAGATTTTAAACAGCTGCAGATTATGTTAGAAAGAAGTAAACCCTAGTTAGGGTTTTGGTTATTTATTTTTAATAGATTAGATGCGGGGGTGCCAACGGTCCATCTCGGTGTTTATTTTCCGCACTAGAATACATGTTTAGATTGTATGTGTAGAACCGGAAAATTGCCATGACATGCATCATATCATGAATTCCACTCCATATGCATACATGTAGAAATTAATTCGAGGAATTAGTTAGGCATGTATTAAACACGCAATTAGTTTTAATTAATTGTTTGATATTAATTAGAAACTAATTAGGGTAAAAACCGAGGAACATGGGTTTTTTCAATCGTCGAGGTTGGGGAAATGTTTTAAAATGAAGGACCTTGGAGTGTTGAATATTTTCTGGGGATTGAGGTGGCGAGGAACAGGGACGGAATTTTCTTGAATCAACGAAAGTATGCCCTCGATATTATTCATGAAGCTGGTTTACTTGGGAGCAAGCCTGTTGATTTCCCGATTGAGCAGAATCACAAGTTGGCCCTTGCTACGGGCGAGTTGTTGAGTGATCCGGGGCCTTATCGTCGGTTGATTGGTCGGCTTATATATCTTGGTGTTACCCGACCTGATCTGGCTTATTCTTTGCATGTGTTATCTCAGTTCATGCAGGCACCCCGTGTTGACCATTAGGATGCGGCCCTGCGACTCGTCAGATATTTGAAGAAGCATCCGAGTCAAGGAATTTTACTGCGTTATGATAGCTCGCTTCTTCTTGAAGGTTGGTGCGATTCTGATTGGGCGGCTTGCCCACTTACTCGACGTTCATTGAGCGGTTGGTTTGTTTTCCTTGGTTTTTCCCCGATCTCTTGGATGTCCAAGAAACAAACCACGGTATCCCGATCTTTGGCCGAGGTGGAATATCGATTAATGGCCTCTATTACATGTGAGTTGAAATGGTTGAAACATTTGCTTCCTGATCTTGGTATTCGTCATCCCTTGGGGATGCGACTCTTTTGTGACAGCCAATCAGATTTACATATCGCACATAACCCGGTTTTTCATGAACGCACGAAACATATCGAGGCGGATTGTCACTTCGTGCGGGATGCAATCACGGATGGTTTGATTTTGCCGTCATATGTCCCTACGAGGCATCTGTTGGCAGATATTTTTACGAAGGCATAGGGTCGTCAACAGTTTGAATTTTTATTGCGCAAGTTGGGCGTTCGGGATCTTCACGCTTCCATTTGAGGAGGGGGGGGGGGGTATTACGATATATTACGATTATGGAAATTATTAATTTGTGTATTGATTTAGTAAGGGTAGTTTTGGTATTTTGTGTAACGGAGAAGCCCTACTAGTGGCTATAAATATTATACTCATTGATTGATTGAAGGGAGACGAAATAGAACTGACCGAAATTTGTCAAAAGAGGAGCCTTAAGGAGCAGCTGACCCCAACCAAAAAAAATCTGTGTTTTTTTACACAATATAAAATTTTTATACACTAATATATATTAACTGACCCGTTAAATTTTTTTTTTTAAATTGACCCTTGTCTCATAATACTAACTGGATTTTTAAAATTAATGCTTATAAAAAATATTATACGATGTGTAGTAATCGATCCCCGACCCATGTTCCAGAATTCTTGTAGCCGCCCCTGACATGAACCGTTCGAATAAAGGAGATGAGATCCTCGGTTCGCTCCCTGAAGAATCAATAAACGAGTTGATATCCTCTGATAGCTCGCTTAAGATCGTGGAGATCTAAGATCTGACTGTAGATTTATTTTCTCCATTATATTTCAAAATAGCGCCATTTATATATATATACATATCATTATACCACCCACTTTTGGGGGCACGGAAGTGAATCCTAAGCATATATGCAATGGTTCAACCAAAAAGCGACATCGACGATGTTTATATCATACTTAGAGCATATAGAATGGCTTCCTATTTTTACATTGTGATTTTGTCTTGAAAAGCGTAAAAGTGTCCTACGTGTTAATAATATGAAATTCACATCCTTATGTGATACACAATGGCTCTTAAAAGCAAACAATTAAAATGATGCAGTAAATAAATAAAATTAAAAAAAGAAATCTCAAAAATATATTGAAAATATAATATGTGGTTGGGAGGCAAACACATTGCCACTTGTCAAATGAAAGATGCAGCAGAAGAGAGAGAGGGTTTGAGATAGAATGTGAACAGAAAGCCGATGGCATCCCCATCATGAATAATTACATTGTCAACTTTTGAGTCATTGTAGACTTGAAAGAAAAATGCCAATGTAATTTCTGATAAAAGAGCTCTTCACAATGTGGTAAAAAGAGTCATTGTTTATGCTCTTAGAAAAACAAATTTCTTGAATGACACTTTAAATATTAACAAATAACCAACTAGCGGTGTGAATCGGATTTGGCTCAGTAACATAGACCTTTCTACTTTCCGGTGAGATGCATGATTCGATTCACATCCCCGCCCTAGTAAAATAATAAATAAAAAAACCAACTAAGGGCAAGTAAGGCCAAAAGCCTAAACCTATAAACACTAGTTATTGTTACTTTGGAAATGGATGATATTTTTTCTCAATATATTCAACAGTCAAGAGTTTGGTTACATATACAGCATTTCCATAACAGAAAGGGAATCTACTCTAGATTGCCCTGACACTCGGCACACACACACAACACACAAGTGTAATATAAAATCTAATCACTATTATCCTTAACAGTCCCCTCAAACAAAATGAAGAAGTTCCCACATTGAGTTTACTTCTTGTGAATTGAAGATCCTACGATAGGTTTGGTCAGATAATCTGCAAGTTGCAGGGCAGAGGGTACATGTCTGATGTCAATGTGTTGAGCCAGAACATGATGTCTTATGAAGTGGACATCAATGTCTATATTTTTTGTTCTTGAATGGAACACATGATTCATGTCCAGGGGCTCTGCTCCAAGGTTGTCACAATGCAGTACTAGAATGGCTGGCAATTTGATGTGTAGTTCTTTAATTAAGGACTGTAGCCAGAGGACTTTTGCTGCCAAGTGAGCAAGTGCTCTGTATTAACTCTCAGTATTGGATCTGGCAACCACTGACTGCTTTTTTGAAGACCTTGAAATGAGAGAGGAGCCAATATAAACACAATACCTAGAAACTGACCTCATATCAAAGGAGTTGCAGTCCCAATCTACATCAGAAAACCCTTGGAGGTCAATGGAACCAATAGCTTTAAAATGCAGTTCAAATTTGAGTGTTCCCTTGACATATCTCAGCAACCTTTTCAGTGCTCCCAATGTGCTGTGGTAGGACAGTGCATGAATTGGCTTAATGTGTTCACAGCAAAGGCCAAATCTGGTCTTGTGAAAGTTAAATATTGCAGTGCCCTTACTGCACTTCTATACACAAAGGCATCAGATTTTGACAGAGATGTACCATCAGCAAGTGTGAGTATCTTACCAGCAACCTTAGGACTGGGGCATGGTTTGAGGTTCTCCAAGTTGAGTCCGTGAAGTAGTTGGGAGGAATACTGCTACTGTGAGATGACCAATCCATCTTTTTCTCTGAATACTTCCATTCCCAGAAAGTGTGTCAGGTCACCCAAATCTTTTAAAGAAAACCTTAAGTTTAAATTTTGAATAAAATTCTGTAGCACAGTTGCGGAATTACCTGTGATCAGAAAATCATCAACATACACTAATACATATAGCCAGGTTTTCCCTTGATGAAAATAAAAAGAGAGCTATCAAAAACTGATTGAACAGAGCCCTTGGATCCAAGTCTGATTTGTCCACTGGACGGAAGGTATCTGTGTAATCAACCACTGCCTGCTGATGAAACCCTTAGCCACCAACCTTGACTTATGTTTAAGGATGCTGCCATCAGGGTTGAGCATTAATTTGTAGATCCTCCTATTTCCAACAAGGTTCTGTGATGGATGAGAAGGAACTTGGATCCAAGTCTGATTGTCACAAGGCCTTGTACTCATGTTTCATGGCTTGTGTCCAATCTGGATCTGAGCGAGCATCTGATACAATAGCTGGTTCATATTGAGATGGGTGAGAAACCTGTGCTACAAGACTCAAGAAACGTTTAGGTTTAACAATACCACTCTTTGACCTAGTTTGCATGGGATGATCTTGGACAGGTGCAGTGGTGGCAATGGTGATAGGTTCACTAGGTGACCGGTTTTGGATGTTGCAGTACCAATGGATGAAGCAGGCGATTGAGAATGATTAGTGGAAGTAAGGACATGAGATGGAGCTAGTGGACTGCTTGAACTAAAACCATGGGGAGATGAGAGAGATGTGGAAGGACTGGATATGTTAGGATTAAGTGAATATGAGCCCTCAGGATCAGGAATGCGAGTGTCTGAGGTAGGATTAGGTTGAAGGGTAAAAGACAGGAGTGGTGTAGGAGTGTGGGTGTACTAATGGATTTTGAGACAGGTTGTTTGTGTGGGAAGGTTTTCTCTTCAAAGCTGATATCCCTAGGCACATATATTCTTCCTGAAGGATCTACACACATATCTCCTTTGTGATTGGGGTTCAGGACAAGATAGACACACATTTGGGTATGGAACTAAAATTTTTGAGTATGGTAAGACCTAAAAAGAGGGTAGCAGGCACATCCAAAAGTTTTGATCAAATATAGTCAGGCTGTTTGTGGAAAAGGATAGAGAAGGGAGATTTCAACTTAAGAACAAGGGTAGGTGGGATAATAACCAAGTGTATAGCATGTTGAAAACTGTGCCACCAGAACTTGAGTGGTAGACCAACTTGAGCTAAGAGAGTAAGGCCAGTCTCAGTGATATGCATGTGCTTTCTTTTAACTTTACCATTTTGAGCATGTGTGTGTGGACAGGGATTCCTAAAGTGGATTCCAGATTGTTGAAGATAGGTTTGAAAGATCCTAAATTCTCCTCCCCAATCAGATTGAAAAACTTTAATTTTATGAGTGAATTGGTTTTCAGCAAGAGACTTAAAGTTACAAAAGTGTTAAAGGCATCAGATTTTTGTTTTAAAGGAAAAATCCATGAGAACCTACTGTAATCATCAACAAACACAATATAGTATAGGTATCCATTAACTGATCTAACTGGTGATGGTCCTCATAGATTAGAATGGATAAGTTCAAGGGGTGCATTAGTTACAATAGTGGAATCAGAATAAGGAAAGGAATGCAACTTTCCATATTGGCATGTTTCACAGAAATTTAACTTTTCATTGATAGAAAGATTACAAAGTTTCATAACTTGTTGCACAACCTTTACAGAGGGATGACCTAGTCTCCTATGCCAAAGGTCTATATTCTTAGGGAAATTATAAACAGAAACTAAGCTAGAAGTAGGTGTAGCAGACAGATGGGCTGACAATTTAGAGTGAAGAGATATCTTGACTGAATCAATGATGATGGGTGTCTAGATTTGGTACAAGCCTTCTCTAAGCTGTCCTTACAGAAGAGTGATCTTGGTAGTTTTGTCCTTAACAAAGCAACAAGAATTAGTGAACTCTACAACAACAACATAATTATCATGAATAAGTTGAGATATGCTAAGTAAATTTTTAGCTATTTTAGGAACATGAAGGATGTTTTTATGATAGAATGTGTGATCACAGTTAGGAAAAAAGACTATATTGGAACCTGTGTGTGCAATATTTCCCAATCACCAAAGCATCAGAACCCTCATAGGGAGATCTCAGACTGAGGTTGTTCATGTCATCGGTGACATGGTTACTAGCTCCATTGTCTAGGTACCAACTGGGATCAGCCACAGACTCAGGTGTAGCAAGATAAGGAGAACTCTATTTAGAATTTGATAACCCCTGTGGTGGGGTGCTCACATAATTTGTCTCAATATGTGCCAGCATTCAGATGCTATGTGGACAATCTTCATACATATATGCAAACTGGTCTAGGAGCAGTGTTACTTCTATTTGAGGTATTGGATGTGGAATTGTTAGGAGTCCTGCTCCATTTCTTCCACGGCCCATTCCTTTAGAGCCACTTCCACGGTTTCCATGCCCAGCAGACTGTTTTGGTATTGGACCTCATCTTCTACTCCTGGATTGGGTATAAGCAGCATTGGCAGAAGGAGATGTGATACCAATTTGAGAGGAAGTATTGTACCTTGAAATGAGACGCTCATGAGTCAACAACTGCGCTTGAGCTTCTGGCCATGACAGAGAGCTAACCCTAGATGTTATATTGACAAAAACGAATTCATACTCTCTGGGTAGTCCACCAAGAACAACAGAAACCAATTCAGCTGTAGGAATAGGGAAACCAGCTGCAACAAGAGAATCTGAGTAGTTCTTCATTATGGCAAGGTAATCAACCATCGTTTTTACTCTTTTTTATGTCTTGGTGAGAGTGTCTTTGTATTCCAGAAGTCGAGATTGTGCTTAGCTATTGAACAATGCCTCTAGAGTGACCTAAACGTCGTGAGCGGTGGCACAGCCCACTGCTAGATATACAAAAACCCGAATCCGGATCCGATCCATAGTTGGATCGTCAGATCCGATTCACAACACCGATCGAGACGCTCGATCATACACATCGGAAGCTACGAATAAATTCGCATGTGATAATACCACGATTCGATTCGCATAAATAATTAATAACTTGAAGAAAGTTAGTAGATTTACCCAACCGGAGAGAGAAGCAATCGACCAAGGGAGAAGCCGCAGTCTTCCGAATTGTATCTCCTAGCGACGACTGGTGGACGTCGATCCTCGCCGTAGAACCTCCTCGAATATGCACAAGAAAAACCCTAGGTTTTTCTTCTATTAATGACTAAGGCAAGAAACTAATTTTTCTTCCTTTTATTTACTATGTGGCGCCAATTGTGTAGTGTAAATTGTGTTAGGAGGAACTCTCTTTATATAAGAAAATAACTAGTCAAGAGAGAGTTATCCTTTTCACACAACAATTACCTATTCCCATAAGGAAAAGATATTTGCCAAAAGATAAGAGATAATTCTCAAAAAATCAATCTTTTTATCTCTTTTCCATTAATTATCTAACAAATAAATAATTAATTACACATGTGACATAATCTAGGAAATTTTCTCTTCCTAATTATCCACAAAAAAGGGCGCCACTTTTTTTTTTTTTTATCATTTTTAATAAAAAATGTCTTTTCTATTTTACATATTATTTACCAAATAAATAATATTGCATATTCATTAAATAGAACAACTATTTAATTTATTCTCGAGGTTCCATAA
Organism: Gentiana straminea; assembly: GCA_036785695.1. NCBI lineage: Eukaryota > Viridiplantae > Streptophyta > Magnoliopsida > Gentianales > Gentianaceae > Gentiana > Gentiana straminea. The sequence continues at coordinate 3,079,614 of JAVUPR010000464.1, read as the reverse complement.
AATGAGAAAACACTCGCGTGTTAGGAGCCAACCCGGGGACCATGGACCTATAACCAGTAGCTACAATAATAGAATAAAATATTCATCGAACAGAATATTTCTACTCAACTCATTAATTCCGGAATTACGCCACCATAAATCCAAAACTGAACTCTATCGATTATAGATATAACTTATTCTCAAAACGTCGAGCCGAGTCGATAAGTGTCCATTGATATAATCATTACATATAATCTAATCCTCCATAGACTATCCGTAATGAAGCAGGATTATTTCCGTAAACCTTCTTTAATACATCTTATCCTTATTTACCATTAATCCACTAGTGATCAATTAGTTCATAACCAATACGAACTCCGCGGACCGATCAGTTTCTTGGATCAACAAATAAGGGGATTGTCTTTCTACTTCCCGCGGAATGAATGAATTCCACATCCGTGAGACACACACTTCTCACTCATTCCAGAATAGTGCCAACGTGAAAGTGATTCGGACCGCGCCTCTAGCGATCCTTAACGAACACATCAAACCCTATCCTGAAACCAGTAGGAGTCTGTAATCACTTCAGGATTAAGTTAATCCATATATGATCATCTTGTGATTTAATAAGATTTCTCAATCACGGAATTATATGAGAAACTCAGATTAAATCGGTCCAGTCCTATATGACTACATCATATATAAATGCCCCACTTAGATAACCAACATCGACGGTCCGGATAAGACGGTCACACCATAAAGTGTTCTGGGCGCATTAATGGTGGATTAATAAATAGACCCCATACTTTGATTAAGTTCACCACGGACTAACATTTCAAGTGTATCACCATAAACTTAATCCTCGGGTGCGACACACACTAAGTTATATGGCTACATATGATACGACTTAGGGTTTTTTCAGTAGTGTATTACTTACAAGCACGAAGCAAGTAATAATATGAGAATAAATCTGTCATTTATTAATTCTAAAAACAATTACAGAAATTGTCTTTCGGGCGCTAGTTCCAGCAGTCTCCCACTTGCCCGTAAGGACAAGCAACAATTGCCTTTCGGGCACTCTACATCTAACAATCTCCCACTTGCCCGTAAAGACAAGCAACAATTGTTTTTAGAGCACCACACCCTTATTCTTTCTATCCACAACATTCTCCCACTTGCTCTAAAGCAGATGAGACATATCTCCCAATTTCATACCCGCCAAGCGCTTATTAGTGACATTAGATGTCACGCAACTTGGTAAACTGATCAGCTAGGTTGTCAGTTTTGAGGTGATCTTTAGGACCGAAACGTCGCCTCTCTACACGATCTGTCTGAACAGGGGGTACTCTTTTCAATATGCTTTTGACCTCTTGTCACTGCGAAGATCATTTTCATGAGCTACCTTTCAACTGTTTTCACAGTAAAATGGTATCGGCTCATCGAGACCTGGAATTACTTCCAGATCCAACAAAGAATTTCTCAAGCCACACTGCCTCTTTAGCTGCTCCGAAAGCTGCTATGTATTCGACTAACAGGGTCAAATTGCCAGTGCTAGATTGCTCCAGACTGTAGCTCCATCACAATGAGTAAACATTGAGCCTGAGATCGATTCACGATCATCCTTAATCCGACTAATAATCAGAATCAGTGTAGTCAACAACACTCAGGTTTGCACCCGAATGGACAAGCATACGATTCCTCGTTCTCTCAAGATACTTGAGGATGCACTACACTGCTTTCAACATCCGAATCCAAGACTCGACTTTTATTGACTTTTAATAACCTGACTTTCTCTATCCAAAAGAGAATCTATCATATTTTCTCTATATCCGAAGACTAAGAGAATTATTCCATGAGGGGTTGAGTAGGAAACCTCTCGTTCAATTCTGCATTTGAAAATGAATTATCATCTTTAGCCAATAAAATGGATGGGATATTGCCAACAACTTGTTCTCATGAATTCGACCGAACCAAATTCTAAGAATATAGTCCACTTCTCTGATTCAGATAAGCTTTGGCTCGTCAGTTTTTGACTTCAGATAACACACCCATGTTGTTTCCAACAGTTGCAGTGTTATCCTTTATAAACACTAACGTCTACTACTTTACCAATATTGATTCTTTAGTCTACAAAAGACTCATCAATATTCTGGTCAAGCCCACACATTTCAAAACATGTGAATTTCAATGACCTGAAGGTTTACTTTAATCCACCAATGAATTTAAGCATAGGCAGTCAATCTACCATTGGCTTTAAGCTAAACCCTTCTATTTCGAATGAATTCAAGCTCCTTTGTACGGCAAGAAAGTTTTAGGGCATCACCCCTGTTAATCTTTATGCTTTCCAGGGAGTCAAGCAAGGCGGAATGGTGAGAGAGTTTTAGGGCATCACCCCTGGTCAACTCTCTACTTCTCAGGGAAATACCCCTGAACCACTTGGCTTTGCTTAGAAAGTTAAATGTTCTCTTTCATTCGACTCTTTACATGTAGATCCAATTTGTCCCACTGGGCCATAGACACTCAGGTGGTTCTACAAAAGTGTGAACAGAATTGGAGTACCAAAAATCCATTTACCGGTTTATGGCTTTAAACCAACCTCTTTTTATCAGAATCCTATATAGTCCTTCCAAAAGACCATAGGTTATCAATTACCCTCAGCAGACTGTAAAGTCTGCATGATCACAGCGAGTCAATGGATAAACCATACTCCCACTGCATTTGGGTGGATTGACATTCTGATCTGGTTTAGTAGTATTTATCAGCGTAATTCCCAACAACCAATGTTGGATGTGGTCTGATTAAATCAGATAATATCTTCTTGAGTAACTGTACTTCAAGGTCTAAGGTTGTTATTTAAACATTCTTTTAGAAAGGATGTAACAGTGTAACCGTCACGATCCGATCTCAAGAATCTTATAACCAACCTTTTACTCATTGCATTAAGATTTTCACGAACAGTCACCATCTGAACGTGTATACAAAATTTCCAGTCCTACCTTCAAGCACTAGTGCTAAATGCCTCTATTTGAGGAAGTGGGGTAAATGTAATTCACTCATTATCCACAAATTCATAGGCATCTTCTAGGTAGACTTCTCGGTATTACATAATAATGCGAACCGTTATTTTGCAATCAATATCTTAATTGAGTTAAGTAGTGTAATGTAGCATATCAATAACTATACAAGACAATACATGGTTTATCCTTTCAGTGAAATCGTTTCACCCGGAGGTAGGCCAAGCATCAGTGCCAAAACTATGCTATAGCCTATATCTAAGCATGGAATACTCGTTTCTCTGGTAATATCAGAGATTCCTCCAAATATTTAGATAAACTAATCAGCGTTTTGAGTATTCGTCAGACATAGTGTCAGCCACTCAAAAGCTCCCACTAGCTTGTATCTTTCATAAGAACCCGAAGGTCCGTATGAACAAGCTGTGTTACTTCTTCAGCTCTATTACCCTTTCCAAATTGAAAGGGTTACTTAGTCATTTTTCCTTTGCGATAGTGTTCTTAGACTGGGAGATAAAAATCACCCTTAGCCAGTCTTAAGATCTTATCTTTAGGATATATACACCAATTAATAGATGCTGAAGAATCGTTTATCTAAACACGGAAACCATTTGCCTTTATAGTTTATGATGTGTTACATATACCTTTTCAGCATTACTTAGTGATTCTGACTTTATCAGACAAAAGTTCGAGTCTCAGAATCGTATACAAATGTCATATTCACTTTCTTTAAGGCAACTATATTATCGATGTGAAAGTGAATCTATTTGTTCCAACGAATCTGAAAATAGAAATTATATTTCTCTGATATTCAAGGATTAAAATATGAGATTTATTTCCTTATATCACTCCCACTATCTTAGCTGAAATAACTACCCGTTGTCTACTCTTCATCATGAATGCCCAGCTACCTTGTTCTTACTAAAGAACTTTAGCTTCTAAGTCAAATTACTCAGTTAAGAAAGTCTCTAAGGATTCATAGGTTGGTGATCCGTAATCACTTTCCTTATCCTTTACTTTCTTTTATTAATATTTTGGTTTAGCCTTTAACTTATTTAGTTTAGATGACTTACGCTTGTAGACATTTACCTTCCCATTCTTGGCTTTCTTTAAAGGAAATGGCCTGGAACTAGCAGTTTATAAGAGTAGATACTACTCGTAAACTGTGGGATGTCTGGTGAGATTGATACCAAATCATTCTCGTCATCTTTGAACTAATTTTGTTTTGTCTCTCGCTTAGCACGAGTGACAGCAGTCACATCAATGTCACTTAAGTTTGTAGGCTAAAGAGGAACATCCTCTTCCGAAGAATTAATTTGCATTCTCGATTGTTGAGTTCAACGTTCTTGTTACTTTTCCACTTTTACAAAGTCATCATCAGTCAATTTATCATTTTTAGCAGATTAGATACCATGAGATAATATGCAGTTGTAGAAAATAAATCATGACAAAAATATAAATCAAATCATACACCACAACAAATTATGATTTTAGGAATTATAAACATGATGTCATGCATACAGTTTATCCTACCATTCCAAGGATTTAACCTCACATCATACTGCCGCCGCAGGGTCTGTATCAGCACAATGACGGTTAAATTGAGACAATCTCTCTCAACAATTAAACAATTAAGAATCAGACGTCTCCATTTAATTGTTGATTACCTTCCTTTTTCAGCCAAGAGATTTCCAAAAATATCCTTGTGAGTGTGACCTGCTGTTTCAGACCTCAAAGTACTCCCCGAGTATGCCGCCGCATGGTCGGTCAGTGACTCGACGAGTACCCAAAATCCTATCCTTTCGGAGACCAAGCCTTGAATTTTGATAGGGGTGAAGGCCATCCGCAGGGGGCCGTAATCAAAGCGGCTTGAGGCGTCACCCTTCTCTCACGTGCTTGTGTCAACAGTAGAGGCCGTGGGGTCGGTTGTCACCTTCCCCGCTCTCACTCGTTATTTTGAAAATTAGTTAGTCTTTTAGGATTTTCAGAATTTATTTATAATTCGAAAATCAATAAATCATGAATATTTAAATTAATCCTCCCACTAGTTCATCGGTTCCAAATACCGTATAACTAGTGTCATTTATTCATGACTTTCCAATTTCTCAGATTTATAAAATCTGTGTAGACGCTACATCTTAGGATCAAGCGCTTACCGTTGTACTAAAACCAATTGGTGGTAGTAAAGACGCAACTTTATTTCCTTAAATCACACCATTACAGCGCCATGGGTTGAACTAACATGGGAGGGCAGAGTGCTGTACACCCAACAATCCCCCCCCCCCAGCACCTGCTACCCACTCCAACTGTGACACCCGTAGTATGCCATGGGCGGGAATGGATTACCACGAAATGTTGTTGCCCGGATTCGAACCCATGACCTTCTCTTGATACCAATTCTTAGGATCAAGCGCTTACCGTTGTACTAAAACCAATTGGTGGTAGTAAAGGCGCAACTTTATTTCCTTAAATCACACCATTACAGCGCCATGGGTTGAACTAACATGGGAGGGCAGAGTGCTGTACACCCAACACTACACAATTAAAATTCACCAAAAATTTTATAATTCCAATACATTAGGACTTTATGAATTTTCTAATAATTCAAAAAACAATAAATCATAAAATTTAAAGCTCCCACTAGTTTATCGGTTCCAAATACCGTCTAACTAGTGACACTAAATTCATGATTTTCCAATTTTTCGAATATTTAGAAATTTCTTGTGTAGACACTACACAACTAAAATTCCCAAAAGAATTTTAAAGTCCTAATTAGTCATGATAAAATTTTAGGATCGTAGAATTTTATCTCAATAATTTGAAAACAATAAACGGGATTGGCTAAGCTGACCCATCCTCTTCGTTGGTTCATATACGACTGCTGGATGAATCGGGCTTAGGCTGCCCCATTGAACCGAAACTCGCCGGATAGCTTGATCTTGCCGGACCCCCGATGCTAACGTCGCACGTTTGCGGGTGCTGGGTTGAAAATCGGGCTAAGGTTGACCCATTGAGCCTCAGCTCGCCGGATAGCTTAACCTTGCCGGACCCCTGTGGCTAACCCCGCACTTGGACGGACAAGTTGAGTCGAGCCGAAGCCCTGTTGACTGCCCGAATCAATTTTCGAACCTTTTTGCTCAGTTGGTGTCCAACTTTTCCCGATTTTCCAATTTTTTTAATTATTAAAATTCTTTTATGTAGTCACTACATAATTAAAATCCACGAATGGTTTTTAGATCTCAAAATTAAATTTACCGAGTAAATTTTATTCTATCATATGAATTTTATATCCCGATAAAATTCCGTTCGTTTTAATTAATTTAATTACCTAAATTAATTACGTCTCATACATGTCTAATTAATATCACGATTAATTATCTACATGTATGCATACGCTAGGAGTGGAATTCAATATGATGCATGACATGATTATATCACATAAATAATCATACAAGAAAATAAAAGCGAAAAAATAAACCACTGAGATGGATCGTTGGTACCCCCGTATCTAATCTATAAATAAACAAATAAACCCTAAATTATTGTGCAGCCGCCGACGGGTATAAGAGTTTTCTGCTCCAAATCTTCAATAAAAAGCCTTTTAGCTAAATTGGTTGAAGCTCCTTCTTCCTTTATCACCACCCGAGTTCAATTCCCCGCTCCCCTTTTTATTGTTTTGGTTTTTCTTTTTCCGAACAGAAATTTAAAAAAAATCGAGGAAAAAAAATACAAAGGAAAAAAATTTCAAAGTTTTACACAGCCAAGGGGATTCAAACTCGGGTCTGCACATAATTGAATTTGTGTCTTTACCACTGTGCTACATCTTTTTCTTTTCACAGTCTTCGATCCGAATATATTTAAAAAGGCAACTCGGCCGAATTGAAATAATTTCAGAAAATTAAATTGCAAAAATAAATTACATGATTTCCTATACCCAAAAAACGGGTTTACAATAGATCTAACGGTAAACAAGTAGTAACCCCAATCCATCTCGTCAACCAAAACATTCAATCACATAAATAAAATTAAAAGATGCAATTTTTATTCTATTCCACTCCTTAATTAATTAATTATGCAATCATGATCGCAAAATCGCTTTAACCTCGCTTTGATACCACATGCTTGATATACAGAAACCCGAATCCGGATCCGATTCATAGTTGGATCGTCAGATCCGATTCACAGCACCGATCGAGACGCTCGATCATGCACATCGCAAGCAACGAATAAATTCGCATGCGACAATACCACGATTCGATTCGCATAAATAATTAATAACTACAAGAAAGTTAGTAGATTTACCCAACCGGAGAGAGAAGCAATCGACCAAGGGAGAAGCCGCAGTCTTCTGAATTGTATCTCCTAGCGACGACTGGTGGACGTCGATTCTCGCCGTAGAACCTTCTCGAATATGCACAAGAAAAACCCTAGGTTTTTCTTCTATTAATGACTAAGGCAAGAAACTAATTTTTCTTCATTTTATTTATTATGTGGTGTCAATTGTGTAGTGTAAATTGTGTTAGGAGGAACTCACTTTATATAGGAAAATAACTAGTAAAGAGAGAATTATCATTTTTACACAACAATTACCTATTTCCATAAGGAAAAGATATTTGCCAAAAGATAAGAGATAATTCTCAAAAAATCAATCTCTTTATCCTTTTCCATTAATTATCTAACAAATAAATAATTAATTACACATGTGACATAATCTAGGAAAATTTCTCTTCCTAATTATCCACAAAAAAGGGGTGCCACTTTTTTTTTATATATTTTTTTTATCATTTTTAATAGAAAATGTCTTTTATATTTTACATATTATTTACCATATAAATAATATTGCATATTCATTAAATATACCAACTATTTAATTTTTTCTCGAGGTTCCATAAAACGAGAAAACACTCGCGTGTTAGGAGCCAACCTGGGGACCATGGACCTATAACCAGTAGCTACAATAAATTGAATAAAATATTCATCGAACAGAATATTTCTACTCAACTCATTAATTCCCGAATTACGACACCATAAATCCGAAACTGAACTCTATCGATTATAGATATAACTTATTCTCAAAACGTCGAGTCGAGTCGATAAGTGTCCATTAATATAATCATTACATATAAACTAACCCTCCATAGACTATCCGTAATGAAGCAGGATTATTTCCGTAAACCTTCTTCAATACATCTTATCCTTATTTACCATTAATCCACTAGTGATCAATTAGTTCATAACCAATACGAACTCCGCGGTTCGATCAGTTTCTAGGATCAACAATAAAGGGATTGTCTTTCTACTTCCCGCAGGAAGGAATTGATTCCACATCTGTGAGACACACACTTCTCACTCATTCCAGAATAGTGCCAACGTGAAAGTGATTCGGACCGCACCTCTTAGCGATCCTTAACGAACACATCAAACCCTATCCTGAAACCAGTAGGAGTCTGTAATCACTTCAGGATTAAGGTTAATCCATATATGATCATCTTGTGATTTAATAAGATTTCTCAATCACGGAATTATATGAGAAACTCAGATTAAATCGGTCCAGTCCTATATGACTACATCATATATAAATGCCCCACTTAGATAACCAACATCGACGGTCCGGATAAGACGGTCACACCATAAAGTGTTCTGGGCGCATTAATGGTGGTTTAATCAATAGATCCCATACTTTGATTAAGTTCACCACAGACTAATATTTCAAGTGTATCACCATAAACTTAATCCTCTCGTGCGACACACACTAAGTTATATGGCTACATATGATACTTTAGGGTTTTCAGTAGTGTATTACAAACAAGCACGAAGCAAGTAATAAGATGAGAATAAATCTGTCATTTATTAATTCTAAAAACAATTACATAAATTGTCTTTCGGGCGCTACTTCCAACACCCACAACCTCCGTTAGGGCGTATTCAGTCTTTGACCCCAACAGCCAGCCTAGAAGAAGTTGATAAGTGGTATTCCAGTCCTTATAAGATGGATTTGCTATAAATCTGAGACCAACATGACTTTGAATGGCCCGAGGGGGTGCAACCTTGGTACCACACAGGTGACCATCCAATTTATACCTATGAACGACGGGCAGCACCGAGTACTTCTAGAGTGAGTAATTTTTCCGATCAAGTTTGACATTAAGAGTCTGAGTCAGGGTTCCGCCGAAGGGAATAGTGGCGGAGGGAGTAGGACTGCCAAGAAAAACTGAGAAAAAAGGACGATATCCAACTGATTGGTGATAGTCTCCGTAATTTGTTGAAGAGAGGGCTGGAAACGAAGTTGGAAATCACAGAACGTGGTTGAAAGTGGTGGTAATTGCAGACTAGTCGCCAGTGGAATGCCTGTGGGAACTGAGCCAAAGGGGATGGACAAAGGAGAAGAATCTGGTGTAGTGCTAGCTGGAAGAGGCTTAGAGGATCCTCTGGTGTCTTGACCGGCAGTGGACATTACCACCGGTGTGGCTCTGATACCAACTTTGGAAATGGGTAAGAGATTTTTTCAATACATTCAACATTAAAGAGTTTAGTTACATACACAACATTTCCATAACAGAAAGGGAATCTACTCTAGATTGCCCTGACACTTGGCACAACATTTCCTTAACATTGTTAAACTTAAAATATACATTTTGAAACTTGTTACAACATGAAGCATCAAGGTTCAGTGTTATTTTCTTGCATCATCCCGAAAATAAATACGTGCGGCAATCAATGTCCTAATCGTGCTACCGGTGGTTTTGAGCGTCATCCTCTCTATTTATTTCCTAATCTTGCTTTGGATGACATAATTACCCTCTCACAATTAGAAGCTGGTGGCAAACAGGTCTGGACCAGTGGGTTAAAGTAATGTCCCGTTGTTAGGACCAGACAATCACAGTACAGTCGCCGGTGGTGTAGCCGGTTCTCTGATCGCTTCTACCCCTACACATGTTTTTGGTTGGCATAGTAACATTCAATACTGTGAATATGTGATGAACCAAGGTTGTAGAAATAAAAAATACAATAAGGTATATTATTATTCGCCTCAGAAATCACTCCTTCGTTCTTCCGGATTTAGATGTTTCTTCCTCTGTCTTTTCATCTGCAGATTAACACTCGAAGAATCAAGCTCTGCTGCGTCTATTGAGATTAAAGAAGGATATGCGGTTGTTTTGCCCATTGTAGCATTTTATCAAACACCTTTGCAAGGAGTTGGTTAGTTAGTTGTAACCGCAAGTTGAGCTGATTCATCGTGTATAAATAGCAATTAGATGTGTAGAAGTGTAATCAGAAGTTCCAATTAAGTTTTCCCATTCCAGTTTTCTGTAAATCTTTAGTTCTTCATTTTCCCGCTTTCTCTTAATTCGAAATACGTTTATCTTCATCTTCTTCATTGAGAAGATTTTCAGTTTTCAGTTTTTGATGTATTCTTCAATTACTTGCACCTAAAACATGGATTCAAGGTTCATACAACCATTTAAACAACTTGAATCCAAACAAGAACATATGCATTTCCTCAAAAGCAAACTCTAGATCTAAACCATGGAAAAGCTTACTTGGAAATGGAAAGAAATCATATTCTTCCATAGGCACTTCTTCTTCTATTTGAGGAGATGAATCTTCAAGAGAAAGGCTTAGAGTTAGAAAACTTGAATTCTTTTCCCAAGCTTCTCTCTTTTTCTCTCAATTTTACCCTCAAGCTTTTTCTCTTTTCTAAACTCAAGAAACTTGCAAATGAAATGGGTGTAAAGGATGGGTCTTGAGTCATGGGTCTTGGGATGTTAGGGAAGAAGGCTTTTCCCAAAATACCCTCACTTAACCTCTTTATTTCTTTAATTTTATCAAGAGAATTTAATATAATAATATGTATAATAATGAAAAGACAATTTTGCCCTTTCGTAGAGACAAGGGGTATTACAAGTCCAATGCTATTGTCAGAAATAATTGCAGAAGAAGGGTCGATGATGATCATCCGAGGGGTATTTTCTGGGGTAGGGGCAAACAAGAATAAGACCCATTGAAGAATTATTAAAGTATTGGATCATGAAAATTATTATAAGAAGGGGCCTTTATGAAAAATGTGAAGAAGGGGCCTTATCAAATCTGAAAATCATCAAATCTTTGCTTCTTCTTCAAATTGACTCCCTTTCATAAATTGCTGTATTTGTCGATTTGTATGGGTCTCATAAAAAACCATAATATGAAAATGTGTTGTAGTAATATGGTGTGCCCATTTTGGTGTGATACAAACATTCCTCTTCCCATGACATAGGTAAGTCCGTAAGTATGGAAAATTGTAGAAATAGATAATACAATACCTATTCCTCTCTCCATTTTTTTAACGGTCACTTTTAAGAATTTGATTTTGTCACTAATATTTGTCATTTTAAATTATCAATATATCATTTATTATTATTTTCCACTTATACTCTCACATTAATTACAAGATTTAAACAAAATCTTACTGTTACGATATTGACTAATGTATTATTTACATTGTAATTAACAATGGTAGGTTGGTAATTACGACTAGCATAGGAAGCCCTGAAGATGGCTATATATATTGTACTTCTGTATTGTGAATGATTAACAAAATAGATTGACTGAATTTTGACATGGTATCAAAGCCCTAAACCACCCGAAAAAAGAAAAAAAACAACGAAAACACGACACAGCAAGAACGACTTCATCTTCCATGGCTGCTACCGGAGAAGCTTCGGGAGACAAAAAGCTTGGTGGTTTCTTCCTTAGCACGAACGATCATCCTGGACAATTGATTACCACCGTCCAACTGAAGGGCCCCAATTACGATGAGTGGGCAAGATCAATTCGAACAACTCTTCGTGCGAAAAGGAAGTTTGGCTTTCTTGAAGGGAAAATTGAGAAGACAACGTAGGGGGAGAAATTGAAGGATTGGTACACCGTTCACTCCATGTTGTTATCATGGATTATGAACACCATTGAGCCATCAATTCGTGCAACCTTCTCCTATTTTGAAGACGCTGAAGAACTATGGAAATCATTGAAGGGGCGGTTTTCTGTGGTTAACGAGACAAGAATTTGTCAATTGAAGTCGTCTTTGGCCGAGTGTAAACAAGGGAAAGGAGAAACGATTGCCTCCTATTTTGGGAGGATGAGCGACGAGTTGGGCGAATTGGTGACAATCCCAACTTGTTCGTGCAAGGGATGCAAGTGTGATCTTGCTTCAAAGTTTCAACAGGTGCTTGTTGATGATCGACTACACTGGTTCCTCTTTGGTCTTGACTCGACGTATGCTTCGATCCGTTCACAATTGTTGGGATGAGACCTACTTCCAGATTTGGATCGAGCATATCAAGCTCTTGCCCAAGAAGAGAGCTTGAGTATTGGAGCTATTTCTACTCCGACCATGGATTTCGACGTTAAAATGGCATTCCGGCTGCAGTCCGATGGGAGACCACGGGAAAATATGGTAGAAGAGGCTGAACAGATTTGCACCTTTTGTAACCGCAAGGGACATAGCCAAGACTCTTGTTTTCAGCTTCATGGTTACCCCGAACGGTGGGGTGATCGACCAAGAGGAATCCGAGGTGGCAGGGGCACGCGTGGTGGTGGCCGGACCGGAGCTGGAGGTTGGGGACGTGGAAATCACGTCAATTCAGCCCAAGTGCAACAAGGGAAAAGTGGGCCGACAGTACAGCAGCTCAGCCCGAATCCAGCACGCTTTTATCCACCTCTTTTGATCAATCTGGGATCGTGAACCTCAGCCCGACTTAATGGCAAGCAGTTTTAAACTTATTAAAGGTTATTGAGCCTCGTGATCGGTTGATTGGTAAGTTTTCATGGATTATTAATACTAGGGCGACACATCATGTTACCGGTGATCGAACTTTATTTGATGATTTGACCTCTACCAAACATTGCCCGATTGGTTTGTCGGATGGAAGTTCCTCGTTCGACCCATTCAGGAACAATTAATTTAATAGGAAATTTACGCCTTTTAAATGTTTTATACGTCCCGAACTTGAATTGTAACTTGTTTTCGGCGTCACAATTTCTCGACGATAATAATTGTGTCATGCAATTTAATGCCCGATTATGTATTATGTAGGACCGAGTAACGAGGACTCTGATTGGACTGGGTGAGCGTGTGGAGGGAATTTTTTCTGTTCGTGGGTGTTCCAGAGGTGCGGGATCTTGCAGTTGATGGGATGCAAGATCTGGATTTATGGCATCGGCGATTAGGTTACCCATCGTGGGTGTTGCAGTTGATGCACTGTGATTTGTGGCGGCCCTATAGTGTGCCCTCGACGTGTGGTGCTACGTATTTCTTAACTACGGTGGATGATTATTTTCGTTTAGTGTGGATTTATTTGTTATTGAATAAAATGGAAGTCGAGTCTGCATTCTTGGATTTTATTGCTTTAGTTTCCCGCCAATTCGAAGTTACTATTAAACGGGTTCGTAGTGATAATGAGACGGAATTTAAACCTTTGCTTCCTTATTTTCATAAAGAGGGTATAATTGTTGAAACGTCTTGTGTTAGTACTCCTTAACAAATTGGATGGGTAAACGGAAACATCAACACATTTTTAATGTTGCACGTGTACTATGTTTTCATGGACATTTACCGCTTAAGTTCTAGGGGGAATGTGTTATGGCTGCCGCATATATAATTAACAGAACTCCGTCTAGTGTTTTGAATTTTAAAACACCGTATGAGTCTCTTTTTGGTAAAACACCGGATCTTTCCATGCTTCGAATTTTAAGATGCTTATGTTATACATATGATCATCGCCACACCCATAAATTTGTAAGTCGAAGTCGTAAGTATGTTTTTCTTGGGCACCCTTTTGCTAAGAAGGGGTGGACCTTGTATAATCTAGATACGGAGGAGATCTTTGTCTCTAGGGATGTTAAGTTTTCGAACATGTGTTTCTTTTTTCCCAACCGACCGAATAGTGGACCTTTCGTACTGCCTTACCCTATGATTGATGATGTTGGGATAGTGGATCAGGAATTTGTTCCTTCTTCTTCCGGGGATCCATCCGTCCCGGAGCCTCCGGTTGATGGGGGATCGACACAGTTGATACTGGTGATACTTGGAGTGATATAGTGCCTTCACCACAACCTCGACGTCCCGGTGAAGGTATCGAAGAGTGGGGTAGGGGTAAATCGCCGAAGCTTCCGAATTCATGTTTTTAAGATTTTGTGACGCACACTTTGATTGATCAGAAAATTCCTATTCCACGCTCTTCTGCTCAGTCAGATTCCTCAGGTACTCCGTATCCTCTTATGCATTAAATTAATTATGATCTATTTCTAATAAACATCGCAATTTCCTTGCAGCCATTACAATGGGTAATCCTCTTAAATCATTTTAAGGAGGCTATGAAACATGCGGGGTGGCGTAAGGCCATGTCAGAAGAGATTCAGGACCTCAAAGATCAGGGTACTTGGGTTTTTCAACCCCTTCCCCCCGGGAAAAAGGCATTGGGGAGTAAGTGGGTCTATACTGAGAAATATGATGAGACGGGATTCTACAACGTCTAAAAGCCCGGTTAGTGTCATTTGGGCACCACCAAGAAGAAGGTATTGATTATACAGAGACTTTCGCTCCTGTGGCGAAAATGGTTACGGTTCGAACTGTTCTTAGTGTGGCCTCAGTGAAATGATAGGACATTCATCAGATGGACGTCCACAATGTTTTTTTGCATGGGGACTTGGACGAGGAAATCTATATGAAGATACCTCCCGGATTTGAGAGCCCGGGATTGAACTTGGTTTGCAAGATGCGCAAATCAATGTATGGATTGAAGCAGGCACCTAGGTGTTGGTTTGTGAAGCTTGCCTCCGCTTTATGTGACTATGGTTTTCGTCAGTCTTACTCTGACTATTCTTTATTTATTTTGACTCGTGATGGCATTCAGCTTGTGGTGCTCGTTTAAGTTGATGATATGATCTTTGCCGGCAATGATGCCGATGATGATTTTTAAATCGTACCTTGGGGAATGTTTTAAGATGAAGGATTTTGGAGCTCTTAAATACTTTCTTGGAATCGAGGTCGCCAGGAACACGGACGGAATTTTCTTAAATCAGCGGACATATGCACTCGATATTATCCATGAGGCTGAATTGCTTGGGAGCAAACCTGCGGATTTTCCTATCGAACAAAATCATAAGTTGGCGCTTGCGACTGGGCCTTTGTTGACTGATCCGGCGTGGTACCGGCGTCTTGTTGTCCATCTTATCTATCTTGGCGTCACTCGGCCTGATTTGGCCTATTCGGTTCATGTGCTATCTCAGTTTATGCAAGCACATCGGATGTAACATTGGGAGGCCGCCTTGCGACTAGTTCGTTATTTGAAGAAGCACCCTGGGCAGGGCATCCTGCTACGTTCTGATAGTTCCCTTCTCCTTGAAGAATGGTGTGACTCTATTGGGCAAGTTGCCCGTTACTCGACGATCCTTGAGTGGCTGGTTCGTGTTTCTTGGTCTTTCTCCTTCTCCTGGAAGTCCAAGAAACAAACCACGGTCTCTCACTCCTCCGTTGATGCTGAATATCGGTCAATGGCTTCCCTGACGTGTGAATTGTGTGTGGTGAAGCAATTACTTACCGAGCTTGGCGTTCGGCACCTCCCGGGATTCGACTCTTCTGTGACAGTCATTCTACGTTATATATAGCTCAGAACCTTGTTTTTCATGAACGTACGAAGCATATAGAGGCCGACTGTCATTTTGTCCGTGATATCATTACGGATGGTTTGATTCTTCCTTCTTATGTTCCTACGAAGCATCAGTTGACGGATATTTTTACTAAGACATTGGGACGACAGCAATTCGAGTTTTTACTGCGCAAGTTGGGCGTTCGAGACCTACACGCTCCCACTTGAGGGAGCTATTACAAATATTACAATATTGACTAATGTATTATTTACATTGTAATTAACAAGGGTAGGTTGGTAATAACGACTAGCATATGAAGCCATGAAGATGGCTATATATATTGTACTTTTGTATTGTGAATGATTAATGAAATAGATTGAGTGAATTTTGACACTTACACTTCAAATAATAAAAAATACATATTCAATGCATCAAAAACACCAAAAGTCAATTTTGAAACTCCAATAATACTACTATCAATATATATTTATATTTTCAATATAGTGTATTTAATGATTACAAATATATTCAAAATATTAAAGAAGGATAATATCTAGTCATTTCATACTAGATTTTAATCCCTTTCTTAATTTGTGTGTCCACACCAAAAGCGACTAATAAAAAAAAAAAAATAAAAAAGAAGAGTACTTAATATAATAATGTTAACAATTTTGAGAAACATTTTCTCCGTTCCAAATCTACCCCTTAAGCTCAATGCCTGACAAGTATAAAAAGGGCATCGCCAGGAGACAAGTAGCATCATCGAAACAAAACAACAGTCCCACCTTCGAAAAAGTACGCTATGGCTTCAACACTACCGGCAGCAGCAAATGCACGTCGCAAAGATCGTCACAGAAAAGTGAATGGAAGAGACCGTCGGATCAGGATGCCGCCTATGGTTTCTGCCTGAGTCTTTCAGCTGACAATGGAGCTAGGTCTCAACTTTGATGGAGAGACCGTTGGTTGGCCCCTCACAAATGTTGAACAATCCGTTTGGGAAGCTACCTCCGGCGCGGCTCCGGGACTATTCCCTTTGTAAAACTCTATATGTGTTCATCTTTGTGAGTCTCTCTTTGTCGACCATGACTCCATTTTCTTTGCATACTATAAAATAATAAACAAGCTAAATCGATTAAAGAATTTGTTAAGGTTACGTTGCAAAAAAAAAAAAAAAAAAAACGTCTTACCAATAAATCGGTGGAAAAATTATACATGTAGCCAGTAAACATTCAATGACTAAAATAAACAATCTTTTATATAAATTAGATAACTGAACGTAGTCTTTCTTCTAAAAGAGCAGCAACTAATAGATTGCATAAAATTGAAAAGAAAAAACAACAATCTTGCAGAGTACCTATGATATGTCACGATCAACGATCTCTATGATACATAAATTTTAACAATGACTCTTCGACCTGAATCTTCAAAAGGCATTGTTTTCATTTTTCTTGTAAAACCTTCACAATCACAACAATAGACTTCTAACAAAAATCTTGAATATTTGGGTAATGGTAGACACTTTGTATATGGAAGCCGCGCGGCTACAAGAATTTGGGTTAGGGAAATTTGGGTAACGGTATACACTTTATATAGGATCCGAGAGCGGCGCACTAAAACAATTTAGGGATAGGGTTCCGAATACGTCAAAATTTGAGAAAACTCAGGTCAATAAATGAAAAACAAATAATGGGTTAATGTAAAGAAAAATAGAGGTCCATTTCACACGCGCGCAAACGCACCACACACACCCACATATGTCCATTTCACACGCTCGGGAACGCACCATATATATATATATATATATATATATATATATATATATATATATATATATATATATATATATATATATACACACACACACCTTGTGATTTTTATTTAGCAGACCAGCCACCGGAAATGTACACAAAGTGGCGCCGCTCTACTATACAATTTTATTTGTAGGTGTGTGCCTTTATTATTTCATCAAATTATTATTATCAAATGGAATTAAAAAAAAAATCAGAAACTAGTAAATGATTTTATTTTAACAATGATACAAGAGATTTTTACACATAATGTGGTTATATGTTATTTATCACTCCGTGAATAATAAATAGAGCTAAGGGTCCAAAACGGACACAAAATAGATTTAATTGGACAAATAGGACATTCTAAACATTTCATTAGTTATAAAGACACAAATTAGACAGTTGGACAAAAATACCCTTAATGAAAAGAATAAAAAAAGGAAAAAAGTTGGAACAGCGCTTATTGATTTTTTCTGGGGGAACAGACGCTGAAAGTTTATTTTTATCTAGATGCTAAATTTTTTTTTCGGTGACCACCGTGACGCAATGACCACCGTGACGCATTGACCACCCCGATGCAGTGACCACCACGATGTAATGACCTCCGCAATGCATTGACCACCGCGATGCAGTGACCACCCCCAATGCAGTGACCACCGCGATGCATTGACCGCCCCGATACAGTGATCACCCCCAATGCAGTGACCACCGTGATGCATGGACCACCATAATATAGTTACCACCGTGATGCATTGACCACCCCAATGCAGAGATCACCGCGATGTAGTGACCACCCCGATACAGTGATCACCCCCAATGCAGTGACCACCGTGATGCATTGACCACCATAATGTAGTTACCACCGTGATGCATTGACCACCCCGATGCAGAGATCACCGCGATGTAGTGACCACCGTGATGAAATCACCACCGCGATGCGTTGGGCCACCCAGATGCATTCACCACCTCGATACAGTGACCATCACGATGCATTGACCGCTGCAATGCAATGACCACCGTCATGCATTGACCACCCCGATGCCATGACCACCCCGATGCGTCGACCACCGCGATGCATTAACCACCCTGATGCAATGACCACCGCGATGCATTGACCACCCCGATGCAGTGATTACCGCGATGCAGTGGTCACCCCGATGCAGTGACCACCGTGATGCAATCACCACCGCGATGCGTTGGCCATCCCGATGCATTCACCACCCCGATGCAATGATCACCGTTATGCATTGACCACTACAATCCAGTGACCACCGACATGCATTGACCACCCCGATGCATTGACCACCGGGATGCAGTGACCACCACGATGCAGTGACCACTGCGATGTAGTGACCACCCCGATGCAGTGACCACCGCTATGCAGTGACCTCCCCGATGCATTGACCAAAGTGATGTAGTGACCATCGGGATGCATTGACCATCGTAATGCAATGACATTTGATGATGCGACACCGCGATGACATTTGATTTTTTTAAACTTAATTTCAGAAAATCGATTTCTTTTCTTCATAAAATCGACTTCAAACGGTTATATCTTTTGATATAAAACTACGATCAACATAATTTTTCTCCCTAATTCATATTTTTTCATCCTATTTATTCTGATATCCCATTTTATGAAGTGAAACTTTATGCAGTGACACTCAGTGACACCAACATATTATGAAGTGACACCCAATGACAACAACATTTTATGAAGTGACACCCTATGCAGTGACACCCAATGACACCAACATTTTATTCCAAATCATACTCAAACCCACCATCAAATTCATATCACTGCACCAATTTGCTCTAAACCAAAGACTGAATCGCATTACGCATAAAAGGGATCGAACGAGAAATTGTGAGGATAATTCGATGTGCTAGCTAACATCAAACAAATTATCCAAACTCACTTGTGGAAGAATGATATAGTTGATCCCATTTGGAAGATTATCAAGAAAAAACAACAGTGATGAAGAAATAGGGACATCGATCAGTTGGGATGATAATAGTTGAAGAAACATTGTTGTGTGAAATCATTCTTTTTTGCAAATTGAACAATAGGGATAAGATGACCCATTCCAGGAGATTGAAAAAGTCTGATATGTGGTGTGTGTTCCGCCATTAAAGAAAAAGATTATTTTTCCTTAATTGGGCGAAAGAAGGTACAAACAGAAGACATCATAGAGCATCTAACAACAAACTATTAATCCAATTCAGGAAGGACTCCTTCCACATAAATTTCTTGATTAAAATAAAACCAAAACTAGCTAGTTTATGGGCTATAGTATTAGAAGACCTGGGTACATACCTGAGAAAACAAGATTTAAAGTTGGACATGAGCTGCAAATTATCATCACCGATAATTCGACAATTAAACGGAAAATTTCCAGCCCCGTTGAAAGCATCCACTAAGGTTTACAGTCAGAGTTGATGCGAACCTCTTGCCATCATCTATTCAAGCTTTCAAATAAAGCCCAACGAACTGCAAAGGCCTCAACTGCTAGTGGGGAAGGAATGTGCTGCTCCGGTGATGACCAAACTTTAATGATTTGCCCATCTCCCTTCAATGGCAATTAAAGAAAAAGATTATGAATTTGATTTGCTGCAAATTCAAAAAAGTGGGTAAAGAGTGGCCAGCAATTATCATCAACATTCATGGAAGCTAACATTGTGGCCAAGTATTTTAGGCTGAAGCGTTAAAAATAAAGAAGTAAGCTCTTCAATGCAGCCATTGACGAAAACCACAGATAGTAAACAAGGGTTATTCAGTGAAACACCGAATCCAATTACGAGCAGATTTAAGAAGCCAAAACAAAGGAATGTTAAAACTGATATGCAAGTGTGATTGTGGATAGCGATTCATTAAATGGCAAATTAGGAAACTTGGATAAAATGTGTTCTTATATATGATTATCTTTTTTGGTGTGCTAAGTGCCTAATTAAGTCTCCAAATCAGTCTTTTAAACAAATAGCCATAATAAATAGGGCTCATAGAAAGTTTGACGTGGGAAGTGGAACAACCCGACGTCATACAAGTGGTACTTACTGGTATATTTCGGATCTTCTAAACAAGTGGGCCGAAGAAGCTCAACCTAATATTGGGCCTTAAATAGACTGATCTTCATAAAGCCTGACGGAGGTCGGAATGCACCACGCCACGTGTCACCCCTACATCGAAAAAGCAATAAATACAGACAGGGAAAGTGTACACACTAAGGGCCAGGGGCCCCACGTTAAGCCTAAGGGCATATCTGAACCCCAAGTGGGAGATCGGTATGGCTCACTTCTCAGTCCACCACAGGTCGGTCGGGACATAATGGAGTTGGGTCAACACAGTTTGGGCCATAACGGCATCGGAGGCTCGACGTAGGTCCGCCAGAGCCTTTCATATATGTTATTTACACACGTGCGTATATTTACAAGATAAACATGGAAAGATCCTTTAGTCATAAAGACTCTGATCCTATCATTTAAACGCCGTGATTATCTCCAAAATCAAGGGGATTAACATGTACAAACCCTTGAGGGATACAAAATAGTGTCCTTGATGGACACGGCACAAGCATGCCTAGGTCCTCTATATAAATGATCCCAAGAACTATGAAGAGGCTTGATTCCTGAACAATTGCAGGATACGTAGGCAACTTGGGATTCATAATCTCAGAGTCAGTCTAAAATACTCAAACATCATCCCCGTTTTATCTTGTTCTTGAGTTTTGGTCTTGAATAAATTGTCACTAGGTTATTACGGCCTGGATTATTTAATAGACGAGATCCAACATCGTCAATTGGCACTAGAATGAGGGCCTCATACTGACGATTTTGTTCAAGGTTCATCATCATGCCACCAATGAAGGATCAAATTCAAGCCACCCTACAGCCGCCTTCCAGGTAGTTGCCCCAGATAACAATCCCTGAAAATTCAATCAAAGTAAGTGCAAGCAGGATGAACCACAAGGCAGACGGGGCCGGTTTCCGGATATTGATTGGCGAATAGCCCGGTTGATATGATTAATACCATCTCCGCGGGGTCCTGAGGCTTTAGGGGATCTATCGCTTTTCTGCAATTTGGCAAGCTCCACGTATATTACCCTGCCATCAAAGTACTGATGGAAATAGAAAAAGAAAAAATAAATTAAAGAATTAGGTTTGTTCAATATTGACCAAAACAAGGGCAGTGTAGCTAGCAACCTTCCAGTCCATGCTATCTAAAGCAGACATTGCCTCTTCCTGAGAAGCATACTGAATAAATGCAAATCCTTTTGATCGTTTTGTTTCTTTATCGATCCTTCATAAGCTTGACTTCCATATAACAAAACAAACAATCAAACCAAAGTGTATCAGGCGGCTCTTTTTTCTTTTTTTCTTTATTGGAAGATGACATATGATATGAATCTGAGTCCAAATCCTACAGCAGATCCACTAGCATTTCGAGTTGGGTCTGAAACTCGACTTCAACGCAAACAGAGGCTCGAATCTTTGGAAAATTTGGTCCATTTAATAATTCAAGAATCCAAGCCCAAAAATGAAGAGGATTTTGAAGTCATTAAGTCCGTCATTTTTGCTTACGAAAGTCCGGAATAATGTGGCAAACTATGGCGCATAATATAAGTATTATACTATATATTACTATATATTATATTGTGTGATATTACCTAAATAAATCACTAGTATGTTGTTGATTTTCAAGTAAAGGTGGCACCATTTTTGGTTCAAGAATTCAAGAAGACAAGTTTTGAAATAATCAAGTTCATGTACAAGAATACTTGGATACTTGCAAGCAGTAATCAAGATAACCTAGATTATTGAAGTGGTGGGCCGAAAATTGAAGTGAATGTATCTAGAATTCTAAGTATTTTTCTTGCATGTATTTAGAATCCTAAGTGTTATTTTGTATCCTAGAAATAACAACCACTTGTAACTTGTAATACAACCTTTGAATCATTAATCAAATTATATTTTATTCTTCACTTGGAAAAGTGTTGTGTGAGTTTCTCCGGAAAGGGAATTCAAATTCGGATTATCAAGGACTTAATCAATCCTTGTGGGTATCCATATACCAAGGTGCTTAGAGACAAGTTTTCTAAGTGTTGAGGTAATTCCAAGGTGCTCTCACACAAGTTGTGATTGTGTCAAGGAGCTTATTATTCCAAGGTGCTTCCACACAGGTTGTGGTTGTGTTGAGGATTTATCCCAAATACTTTCAATCCACGATCCTAAGATTTATTCGATTTGAAGCCTTCCTCCGGGTGGTTTCACTTCAACATACTTGTACACCATTGATCATTGTGGCACCGGAGCGGTTGATGAAGGTAGGTATAGGTCCCGCTCAATGATCAATGTTCTACAAGTGTGTAGTGACACAATGTAATGATCATGTCATTTTCCTATATCTTTTGGTGTGTGTGTGTGTGTTTTCGAATTCATTCAGAACCTTAACATATGAACCTTCAGCTATATGTCCAAACTTTGAGAATTCCTCCCTTAAACTGCTTTCCGTCGAAGAATAAGCTAAATCTGCAATTCATGAATAAATGAACAATTTGAATGGAGCTTAAATAACAAGATAATGCAGTGACCAGGAACATGTAACTGAAGTCCATTAATAACCACCAAGCAATTTCTACTACTTGAAACCACAACTTCACCAGCCCAGGGTTTATCAAAGATAACTGAAGCTCTTCACAAAACGACTTTCCAGTAAGGTGAATCAATGTATCTCCTTTCAACCAAATGTTATATTGGATAACATTGTGTTTAGCTGGATGCCATGTTGAGGTAAGCAAAAACAATTATGCACCATTATAATGAAAACTCAGAAACGTTTCAATCCTAAAATTACAGAATCAGATAACCTAACAAGAGAACCCCCTGTACAACAAATCAGAAGATACGCAGAGAATGTCCTGGACTAACAAATTCAAAGAAAACCCACCAGGAAGCTTCAATCATTTACGAATTGTAGAAACCAAATTACGAACATATACATATACAAACAAGTTAAGAATAGCAAATTATATAGTTTTTTTTGAAGGCGAATGCTTACTTCTAACCATGATTTTGCTAGCGAGAGAGTACTGCAGACAAGCCTTAACATTCTTAATAGAGCATGTGAGTCCAAATTTACACAAGGAGATTATTTGAAGTATGAAAGTTTGAGAGCTAGAGCTGAAGAAGAAGATAAAAGAACCCTTTTATCCATGATGATGTATCGAGTCAAACATGTGGCCAAAAGGTCATTAGGGGCAAGGCGCCCCAAGATGTCTGAGCAGAAACTACCAAAGAATGTCTAGCTAAAAGATGTGATGGAGCATTCCTTACACGCCGAATAAAATGAAACGAAACAAATAAAAAACTAGATAAAAGGGCTAAACATTTATGCAGCAAATAGTCTTAAGTCGCGAGATCTTCTACTGGTCAACGAAGGCGCAAAACACATGCCAAACAATCACTCTCCACCTCTAGTCGTGGAATCTCCAAATGCCTCGCCTCCTCTAGAGCCAAGAAAATAGCCTTAAGCTCCATGTATTCCACCGGGTCCCCTGGATCAAATTGATACGCGAAAGAATGAAGAATTGCCACATGAAAGTCTCGGAAAATAACTCCAACACCTGCTCCTGCCTCAATACTTGACACATCCACATTCCCACTGATCACCATGTTGGGACATATTGCCCACACTCTTAAATGATAAAGAAAAATAAAGTAGCGTCTTTACTGACACCAATTGGTTTTAGTACAACGGTAAGCACTTGATACTAACATGGTAGCAGAGCCAGAGATCACGAGATCGAACCCTGGTTGGAACATTATTTAAAAAAATATTGTGCAAGTGTTGGGACAGATTGCCCACACTTGAGGGGTGTTGGGATAGATTGCCCATGCTCTTGAATGAAAATTTGTGCAAGTGTTAGGACGGATTGCCCACACTTGAGGGGTGTTGGGACAGATTGCCCACACTCTTGAATCAAAATTGTGCAAGTGTTGGGACAGATTGCCCTCACTTGAGGGGGTGTTGGAAGAGATTTCCCACACTCTTGAAAAAAAAAATTGTGCAAGTGTTGGACAGATTTCCAACACTTGAGGGGGGTGTTGGGACAGATTGCCTACACTCTTAAATCATAAAGAAAAATAAAGTAGCGCCTTTACTGACACCAATTGGTTTTAGTACAATGGTAAGCGCTTGATCTTGACATGGTAGCAGAGCCAGAGGTCACGAGATCGAACCCTGGTTGAAACATTATTTAACAAAAATTATATTGTGCAAGGTTGAAACATTATTTAACAAAAATTATATTGTGCAAGTGTTGGGACAAGTGTAGAGACATAGACTGCCTGATCATCAAACATTGCCGAGCAACGCGCCTTCCAAATCCCCCACACAAATCTCACGGTGTCCTGAACACCCGCGCCTTCCAAATCCAAATCTCACGGTGTCACAAATCTCACGGTGTCCTGAACACCCAGATCCTCTAGTAGTCTCATAAAGAAATCCACAAAAGTAGCAGATCGAAGGCCCCATAGAACCCCAAAATGGCGACACCCTCCAAATTCTATCCGCCATCTCACACTCGAAAAGCACATGCTGCATCATTTCCGATGTCTCTCTACATGCCAAGCAAATACCTTCTCTCATACTCCTCATTCTCAGCCCCTAGCCACTAGCAAGACAATCATTAAGGCATCACCACAAGAAATGCTGAATACGCGGTTGCACAGGAAGCTACCAAAAGTTCATGATGCAAGGATTCTCATTAGTCGGGTCAGACAAAATCCTATTCATCATCAACGGATTTACTTGCCTGGTTTGAGGACATTTTGAGGCCAAGTGATCACCACCACATGTAGCACATGCTTTCGATTCCTTCTGCCAAGCTCTCATCTCGCTCACTTGCATTTTAAGCTCCGCCATTTCATCTTGCATCCTCATAATTGCCTCATTGGGCTCGGCTTTCTA
Organism: Gentiana straminea; assembly: GCA_036785695.1. Taxonomy (NCBI): domain Eukaryota; kingdom Viridiplantae; phylum Streptophyta; class Magnoliopsida; order Gentianales; family Gentianaceae; genus Gentiana; species Gentiana straminea. Next base: position 3,054,238 of record JAVUPR010000464.1, on the reverse strand, counting down.
AACTGTGCCAATCGGTTTTCTCGAAACTCTTCTGCCCGTTTTCCATTGCATGTTTCTTTCTGCAACTCTCTCTATCATAGCCAAGGCAACATCAGGTTGCACACTCATCGATCTCCCCCACTTACCACATTCAAATTTGATTGATCAGTTTCACGCAATCCACCTTAGAGGAGATGTACATGATTCCATGCCTCTAACCCATGATGCGAACACTTCCTCAACATAGCTTTAAATGTGTCCCAGGCTTCATGCATGCTTTCCATGTCCAACTGTCCAAGATTCGCAATGTCGACAAGAACTTTGTAGTCACTTGATCCCAAGTGTGTAAGGAATCTACCAAACCGTTAAACATCATAGACGCGTATAACATACCCGAGAGTACCGGATAAAGACCATTGAGCAAGATTGAAAAAGCAAGTATAATGGAGAGACCAGACACGCTGTCAGCCACGTCCTTTTCGTTTGTAAACAAATATCCAATTTTATGTCCAAATATTGAGACAAGAACAAACACAACACTCCAATTATCATTGAAATGGCCGCATCATTTTAATGGAGAATTTTACTGCTTTAGCGTCTCCTCTTCCTAGTTCATTTGCTACGCGTACGCTGCAAGAAATGTTTAAGTGCAAATGTATCCAAATAAATAAGGATTACTAAAAATGAAAGAAATTGCGTTCATTGCATAGAGCAGAAACATACCAAGCAGAACCTAGGAAGCCCACAAGCTTGTCATGAGTTCCCATCACCCAAAATGGGACAATACATGAGAAACTTCGTTAAGAAAGGAGGCTTTTAAACACTCAACACCTATTTTGGTTGTGTTGTATTAGAGATCAGATCGCATGAAATACGAATGAAGTCAAAAAGAAGATAAAAGATATTATATTGTTAAGATTAAATTGTTAAATATTAGTGTTTATCTTCAACTAAATAAATAGTTCAATTCTATCTTTATCTTATTCATTTAAATTAGGATTACTCTTCTAGGAGAGTCATTGTATCATTTTGAATCAATCAATAAAGCATCAGTGAATATGAGCCTTTTTCTGATGATCATGTAAGAATCTTTCTATCCAGCTCAAGATGAGCCTTTTTCTAATGCAAGTTTACCTGATGATGAGGAAATGAATATGAATAATAGCCCGATAAGGCCTAACATAACATTGGAATCGCTATACTTGCTTCAAGATTTGCTGCTAATACAAGGAGAGGTGCTCAAAAGATGAGGGATGTTTTGCTTCCTAAATTACAGAAACCGGAAGATCTAGATTTCTCAGCAGATCCCGATGAGTATTAGCTGAGGATAGTGTGACAATGATACATACACAGAAAAAAAAAAAAAAGTGCACAGAAAATGATCTAATTAACACCATACATTTTTCACTAGTAATAAAAGCTGAACATTCAAAATACACTTTTTCTGTGGTTTTTGTGTGCACTTATCATTGCTGGAGGATATATAGTGCACCTAAAGACTATTGATTTTATTCCAAAAATTATGGAATGATCTTTAAAAGAAGCAATGATTATGTACATGAAGAGTATAATTACCGGGAAGTTTTTGCCTAGTATCTCCATATGCACTGAAGTGATGGGAGAAATGATCTGGATCCCACACACTTTGAATCCAGTTTAAAAACATATAGTCCATGTTATGTCACACGTGTCTCCACAACTTATTGTTGTGGGCTTGTTAGGATTGAAAATTTCGATGGAAAGAATTCAAACAACATCTATACGTATGACAATATTCAGTGGTCGACCGGAATGTAGACATTTGACCTATCTAAATTTAAACGTCACATCTTCAAATCGATTTTCTCAATTTTCCACGGGACACTGTGGTGCCTCAAAAATTGGTTTTGTGTGATGCAATGTCTTATATTCTCTGTCATTTTAAAAGAAAAAAAAACATTTGAAAGGCTATCCTTTTAAAAATTTTAGATGGCTGACAAAATTATAATTTTATTTCACTTTAAAAATTAAAATTATGAGTTTTTTTTTTAAAAAAATAAAATAAAATCACAGACATTTATCCAACCTCAAAAACCATATATAACATAATTTAAAGTGTATCGTATTTCATTGATTTAACTGAGTAGTGTAGATACAAATATATAGCCCCAAGCCGACTTGGCCTACAAGACATAAATAATAAATTACAAATAATAATATTTAACTAGACGCAATATTATTCTTGACACGCCCCCGCAATCCCGTGGGAAGTGGCTGAACAAGGAGATTGGACTTCAAACAGGCAAAACGAGGTTGTGCCAACGGTTTGGTGAGGACATCAGCTAACTGATCCTTCAAGGAGATAAAAGAGATGCCGAGCTTGCGAGCTGCTACTAATTCGCGAACATGGTGGAAATCAATCTCTATGTGCTTCGAGCGGGCATGATACACCGGATTGTGAGCAAGGTAGGTGGCGCCAATATTATCACACCAAAGAGTAGGCGGAGATGATAACAGAACTTGCATCTCACGAAAAAGACTACAAAGCCACTAAAGTTCGGCAGTGTTAGAAAGGGTCTTATAGTCGACCTCAGTGCTACTTTTCGAAACGGTAAGTGATGTTTACTATGCCAACTAATGAGATTATCACCAAGGAAGACACAATACGCCCCAACAGAACGACGATTATCACTGTCAGCAGCCCAATCAGAATCAGAATAAGCCCGGTGCGAAATAGGCGACCAGCGGGAGAAGAATAGGCCATCGGAGACAGTGTGCTTAAGATACCGAAGAATACGTTTAACTGCAACCCAGTGAGCTTCGGTAGGTGAATGCATATACTTACTAACCGTGTGGACCACAAACGCAATATCAGGCCGAGTGAAACTGAGATACCGGAGACCGCCAACAATAGTGCGATAAAGTGAAGGATCGGCGTAGGGAGGGCCGTCGTCCAGGGTGAGACGGGTAGAGGCCGTCATAGGTGTCTGATAAGGCTTGGCCTTGTCTAAAGAGGCACGCTGTCGAAGCTGGAAGATATACTTGCACTGAGTGAGAAATAGCCCATCGGAGGTAGGAAGCACCTCAATGCCAAGAAAATAAGACAAAGAACCAAGTTCCTTAACCGGAAAGTGCCGACCAAGATAAGAGATAACCTGCTCAACAAGAGAAGACGACGAGCCAGTAATAACAATATCATCCATATAAATCAAAATATAGACACGAGCACCATCACGCGAATAAATATATAAAGAGGTGTCAGCTTTAGAGCCGACAAACCCAAACCGAGTCAATACATCAGTGAAGCGAGAAAACCAAGCACGTGGGTCCTGACGGAGGCCATAAAGACTGCGGCGGAGACGGCATACATAATCAGGATAATCAGGGTGAACAAAATCCTTCGGCTGCTGCATATAAACGGGCTCAGATAATGCCCATCTAAGAAAGCATTCTGAATATCCACCTGTCGAAGAGACCAACCCTGTGAAACAGCAAGAGACAAAAAAAGACAAACAGTGACCGGTTTGAAAACCAGGCTGTAAGTGTCAGTGAAATCAACTCCTTCGGCCTGATGAAAACCCTTGGCCACAAGGCGTGCCTTGTGATGCTCAAAATGATCATCTGCATGACGTTTAGTGCGATAAACCCATTTATTGCCTACAACGTTCATACAAGGATGCGGAGGAACAAGATCCCAGGTCTGGTTGCGCAACAACGCGTCGATTTCCTCTCTCATAGCATTACACCAATTCGGGTGTTTAGATGCTCTAGTATAGTAAGTAGGGTCCAGGGAGTCGGCAGAGGCAACAATAGCTTTAGGAAGCGGGTAGCGGATAAAGTCAGGGCGAGAGATAGGTTTGAGGGAGTTGGTTTTTGTGCGAGTGACAATGGTATGAGTTGGAGCAGGTGGGGAAGGGGGCGAGGCTGGAGAGGCCAAGGCCGAAGTGAACGTAAGGGAGGTGGGTGGGGAAGGCTCGGGAGCAGGAGCCGGTGGGGGTGGGGCCGGGTTGGAAGGAGCCGGCATGGGAGGTGGATTTTGTGGAGGAGCTGGCAGAAAGACAAGAAGCGGTACAGTGAGATTATCAAGAGTGGGTTTCGAGGGAGAAGGTGTATAAGGAAAGTTGGATTCATCGAAAACCACGTGGCGAGCAATATTGATACAGCCAGAGGCAAGGTCCAGGCTTTTATAACCGTGGTGGGAAGGACTATAGCCCAAAAAGATGCAAGTTTTGGAGCGGAAATCAGTTTTGTGATGGTTATATGGACGGAGATAAGGCCAACACACACAATCAAAGACTTGAAGGAAGGTATAGTCAGGGGACCGATGATGGGCCATTTCAAAGGGAGACTTATCATGGAGAACTTTGGTGGGAAGACGGTTGATAATATAAGTGGCAGTGATAAATGCATCCTCCCAATAGGGAAGCGGAAGGTTAGACTAGGCGAGGAGGGAGAGGTCGACTTCAACAATTTGACGGTGACGGCTTTCAATGGCACCAACATGTTCATGTGTGTGGGGACAGGAAAAGCGATGCCAGATGCCAAGAGAGGTAAGGAGAGTGGAAATGCGCCAGTACTCACCACCCCAGTTAGTTTGGATGGATTTTAGTTTGGTATTGAACTGAAGTTCAATCATAGCAAGAAAGTCAAGAAAGATGGTTTCAACATCAGATTTATTTTTCAGGGGATAAAGCCAAAGGTATTTTGTGAAGTCATCGAGAAAACTGACATAGTAACGGGAACCGTAGATGGAAGGTTCAGAAATGAGGCCCCAAACATCAAAGTAAATCAGATCCAAGGGTGCAAGAGAGGTAAAGTCAGAGGTATATACGGGAAGTGGTGACTTCTAGCTAATTGACACAGGGCACACACAGTATAGGGTGTTTTAGGAGGATTGAAAGTAGGATGAATTTTTAAGGCTTGGCGGAGCACGGAGTAAGAGCAAATGCCCAAGACGATGATGCCATGTGGTGGAGGAGGTGAGGGAGGATGCAAGAGCTTGATCTATACAGAGGATTGGTGGAGTGGAGTGGAGAAGTAATAAAGTCCATCTTTTACAAATCCCCAAAGATGGACGTGACCGGAGTAATCTTTCACAAGAAAGTAAGACCCATGAAATTCAAAATACACAGAATTGTCAGAGGCAAATTTTTGCATAATAAGAGATTTCTGGTAATAGAGGGAGTAACAAGAATATTAGATAAGTAGCAGGATTGGGAGGGGGAAGTAACAGAAGAAGACTATAATGAGTAATGGGTAAACCCGTACCGTCGCCTACATGCACTTTGTCGTGTCCAGTATAGAGTGTAGAGGATAGGTTAAGATTTTGAGGTTCATGAGTGATATGAAGAGCGTCCCCGGTATCCACAATCCAATTAGAGCCCGTACGTGTGGAAGTCACATAGGAGGGGGAAAGCGCTGATATCGCAAGGAGCAGGTTGGTGCGGTGTGGCCAGTGTCGGCACAAATCTGGGTAGTGGAGGGTTTTGGACCATGAGAAAAGTTGGAGTGTGGGGGACGAGGGTGTCCACGATCACGGCCTCGCCCCCAGCCTTTAGAAAAATCTAAACCATGACCACTGTGCGGGGAAGGACAGAAGCTGAGACTGGTTCGCCGAGCTTGCATTCTTTTTTTTTTTTTTTTTTTGTTGGTGTTTGTGACCGCAGATGGTAATAGAAAGTCTACGAATCAAAATATATGTATGATTTTTTTGGTGTGTGGTGGCTGCTTTAGTTAAAAAAAGATAAAGGAAATCCTAACCAAAGGTCAGCGGGAGAGAAGATGCGGAACTCTGTTGTAATTACGGGATGGATCGGCCATTGCTGCAGAAGGAAAGAGGAGTAGAATTACCTGAGAATTAGAGCAGCTAGAAGAAGGAATTGATGTCGGATGAGGCTTTTTTTTTACAAAAATCGGACGTTGCTCCGCTGCAACTGGAGATGGTGATTTGTTGCTGGTTGGATGCCGGAACGAACAGATGCGGCGGGAAATCAGGGTTGTGCGAACAAGGCCTCACCGGAGTGGAAGGTAGCAGAGTTGCCGGAGATAATCAAGTTGGAGAAGAGGAAGAAGCTGGGGTTAATAAGGAAGTTGGGGGAGTTGGAGAACAAAACCTGCTGCGCCACTGAGATTGGGGAAATTAGAGCTTTGAAAATAAGGAAGTTGGGGTTAATTGGATGAAGAAACCTTACCGGAGACATGAACTTGGTAGCCGGAGAAGAAGCTGCGCCTTTTTTTTTTGGGAAAAGGTTAGGGTTTAGAGAAAAATTGACATAACGAGAGAGAGAAAATCGTGTTGCTCTGATACCATTACATAATTTACAGTGTATCATATTTCATTGATTTAACTAAGTAGTGTATATACAAATATATAGGTCCAAGCCGACATGGCCACAAGACATAAATAATAAACTACAAATAATAATAGACGACTTCTATTGGCACCCGGTTTTTACTATCGGAACCCTTTATTTTATTATTTTTCAATTACTTATCTACACCACCTAATCACTACTTGCACCACAAAAATAATATAACTTTGAATTAATATACACTTTAGTCCTTTAATTTTGTAAAATTAAAAAAACATTAACTATCAATCCTTAACACAATTTAACCATTATTAATTTATAAACTACCGCATAAAATACTCACCTATTTCTTTTCAACTTCCCTCTTATGTTTTCATTTCAAAACCATCCAAGAAGTTCAGTTCGCCGGCGGCGACACCGGATAACCACCGGAATTTTGCAACAAGCTCGGTTGGAGGGGACATTGAAGGGAACAAGAGTCAATCTTTGAACCAAAACATGTAAGTAATGAATTTGTATCGTTATTCCATCATTTTACTTTCATTAGGGTTGTATGTGTATGAAATTCGGGTTTTTTGCGTTTTTTTTTTCGGCGACTTCGTTTGGGGAAGATGGAGTTGGGAATTGCCTATAACGTCAGTAGGTCTGACGTTACGTTGAGAATCAAACGTCAGTGAGTCTTCCATTCTTGATTTTGGATAGATTTCCCGCCTCTTCATAAACGTCGGAGGTTTTGACGTCGAATTGTAACCTCAACGTCAGTGTGAGTAGCGTTTGAAACAACAGCGAATCAATATTGATTGTATAGTTAAAACAGCAGACGTGTTGACGCCATGTACTAGTCCCAACATCAGTTTAGGTAGTGTTTTCAATAGCAAAATTAATTATATGACTAAAGCTAAAAACGTCAGGTATATTGACGCTTCTTTTACAGTTTAACGTTCCATTTGAGGACGTTTCAGCTTTTTTTTTACTAACTTGTTTATGTTTTTTGAATGGTATGTCTTGTTTTTTGTTTAAGGAATCATGGTTAGGACGAGATCTAATGCTGCAAACAAACAAACAAGGGATACACCGAATGATATTGAAGTGGATCAAGTGCTTAAGGATCCACCGATTCTGCCAAGTATGCACCTATTGTTGGGGGTTCGAGACCAATTGGTGTGGCATATAAAAGGAAGCAGAGAATTTCTCAGAACGTGGAAGGAGCAGCTGAAACTAGTGAGCAAATAGATGTACAGGTGGAAGGAGCAATTGACACTGGTGCAATTGTAGAATCATTAGAAGCAATTCAAGAAGGTGGTGAAGAGGTATTGCCAACTGTTACTGGTGCAAATGTAGATGGACAGGCTATGGTTCTAGAGGTAGTTGAGGAACCAGTTGTGGTTCCAGAGGTAGTTGAGAAACCAGTTATGGTTCCAGAGGTTGTTGAGGAACCAGTTGTGGTTCCAGGGGTAGTTGAGGGAGCTGACGGAAGGAGATGCAGATGGGGCTATGTATGCATCTTTAGAAACAATTGTTGAGTTATCTAAGATACCTTCTGCCTCAAATATGGGACAAGTTGATGACGTGACAGCTCAGGCATCCCAAACCCCAATTGTTGGACAAGTTCAGTAGGTAGTCAATGAGCCACCTGATGACGGTTAAAATATACATATTTATGTCATCAATTCTAACCTTAAATCGGCGTTAATTATATATATTTCATATTAAATCACTTGTTTATATTTATTATTTAATGTTAAGTGATTATTAATATGATTTTTGGTATTTAGCTATTTTTATTATTAAAGACCAATTTATTGTGCGATAAATGCTGATTTTGTAGATCATGATAAATCGGGAGGATAAATGTCATTCAATCGCTGAATCTCAAGATAATAAGGAAGAAAATCGGAGCATTAATCAAGGGATAAGTTAGAGAAATCGATCAAGACGGAAGAATGCAAAATGGGAACAAGTTAGACGAGAAACGCATTTAACATGTGCAAAAAAGAGGCTCGGTCGACCGAGCCACTTCATTCGGTCGACCGAGGGTTGATATTCGGTCACCCGAAGCTTATCCAGAAGAAAACGCGTGTATATCTTCTAGATCCTTCCTAGGTCGGCTATAGCCTCTATATAAGCAGCAGCTACGAAATTGAGACAACAACCAACCTACATAACACAATATTACAATACTTTTAGTTTATCAATATAGTTCTTTTTATTTTATATTATGTTGCTTCATCACGGAGGCGATGGATTCATCGATTAGAGATTGCATTGAAGGGTCGGAGGACCCTTCGTCTACGAGGGTAATGTCTATCCAAATATGTCGTTTTTATTCGTAGATCTATTTTATTTCATTATGGAGTAGTCGTTTGTGTATTGATTTCGTGATGTAGTTAATTAACAAACCCATATTCGTGTAGATCTAAGTCGTATGAAGGCGTTTTACGAGCAAATTCTAGAGTCACCGGTCTAGATCTACCACGGTCTATATGGTTAGATCTAGCCATCAAGATTCTAGTAATTTTCTGTGAACGACTTCGGCTACGTCATGCTTTCTGTTTTTCATATACACATGTAATAGATCTGGCCAATTTGTTACATTGTTCTCGTAAATTAATATGATATATTGTGAAAATTGCCATGTTAAATAGACATAAGTTAGCCGATCGTTTAGGAGGTGTGCCAACCTGTCCACGGTGGTTGCCTAGACGAGGTGACGATTTTAGATCGGCATCCCTAGTTTGGTATAGCATGCTTGTTATATGATGTTCTATCATGTCCAAGGAAGGATTCGTAATTAAGCATAAAGATCTTCTATCCGTTCACGAAGTAGATCCAGCTTTAGGGGATGGCTCCCGTAGCCAAAATATAATCAACCTTAATGTCTTTTCCGTCTCGGCTTAGATATACATATATGGGGGAGTAATTACTACTAGCGTAATCAATACCGTTTGTTGCAGTCTTATAAAACCATAAAACAAGTGTTTAGTGTCTTGTGTCGTATTGTTAGTCTTTGTGTTTTCTATCGTGTCAATCTTTATTTCTACGTTACTGTTGGTCGTAGACCGCCCTTTAATCTATTTTTAGTTTAATAACGTTGTACTTGTTTAAGCCGAGTCTCTGTGGGATCGACCTCGACTCTATCTAGCTATACTACGATTGAACCTAGTTCTCTTGCTAGTTGGTTATTTAGGTATCGAGTTATTTTTATAACTTGACCGTCATCACCACCCCAAGCATCAAATATTGGCCAAGAGATAGGTGAAAAAACTCAAACTGAGAGTGCAATGACAACAAGAAGATCTGCGAGTGGTGGGGCAACAACAGAGGCAGGTGAGGCCTCACATGATGTTGATTATAGTGACAGTGGAAGTGATGTGGAGGTAGACACTACTGTATTGTTGAGGGATTGGGAGAAACATGTTGGATATGGTTTGGTGAAGGTGAAGCAGGTATATGTTGAAATAGTGTCCTAAACCTAATCGGGTTGGACCGGATCTGACCGGGTCGGATCATTTCTACTATTTCTTTATGATTATACATGTATAATAAATGGCTTTTCTGTTATCATATATTTGTTCTTATAAAGAACCAATTATGAATTGTTATATGGTCCTTAGTATTATGGTCTAATCACTTTAATAAGTTTGATACTTAAATGTCTCTAGGCTTATGTACTATTAAACAGGGCATTGATAGTACAAACAGGCTAGCACATATTAGATGTCTTCTGTCTTTAAGGGCAGGGATAAATCTCGTCTATCAAAGTGTAGAGACACATGGACTGTACGTGGACGAGTATTAGAGAATGTGTACGTTAGACTGACCCACTTACACTGTTAAGTGTCATACTATGTGAAGGTCGTGTAATTATCCTTAGGACCAGAGTCTACATGGCATCACGGTGTGGATTGTCATGCTTTTACACTATTGAGGTTTCACTTAGCCATGGGGCGATCATGCGGTAGTAACTGGGTATGATATTGAAGCATGCGGAGTATACATGTTAGGTTGTCTGGGAATCGCGTACCCTATCAGTAGGGGTGAATATCCGAAAGGGCCTTCTTATAAGGAATATCTTACTCTCATTAATCTTTGCAAATTGGAAATAAATGAGTTACTTCGGGAGAGCATGATACCTCTTTTTACTCAATGAATAAACTAAGTTGAAGTTTACTCTTGTGTTTATCACATTCTCAAACTCTCTTCATGGTATCGAGACTTGCGAGTTCTAAAAATCATTTGCAAAACTCGCTTCTTTTTCGAAAAATGTCAACATTATCTCGATGTTTCATCTTCTTCGAAGTAGACTCACACCGCCTCGCCAGATCGGGATAATCGAACACTCTTCTTTTACAAATCATAAACTTGATGGTAACAATTACTTGCTATGGTCAAGGTCTATGAAAATGTATATCTCCGGCCGGGGCAAGATGGGATATCGTCCGGTTCCAAACTCCGCCCCGCTTGAAACCGACCCCAAATTTGAAGCATGGGACACGAGAAAATAACCAAGTCATGACCATCCTCACGAGGTCTATGACAAAAGAGATCGATGAGAACTTCATGATGTATGACACTTGCTAAGGAAATCGGGGACAATGCCGTAGACCTTTACTCAAAAAAGGACAATACATCCGAAGTCTATGAACTCGAAGCTCGATTCAAAATTGCGGACAAGGGGATATGTACGTAACTCAATACTTTAATCAACTATCTAAGGCATGGCAACACCTAGATATGTTGGAAACTCACCCCCGGAATGCAAAATCTTGAGGCATACGCTTGAAATGGCTAGGTCTATTATGTTTACCACAAATGTTCCAAAATATATGTGGGGTGAAGCCATATTGACTTCCACAGGGGTGAATATCCGAAAGTGGCCTTCTTATAAGGAATATCTTACTCTCATTAATCTTTGCAAATTGGAAATAACCTCACAACTCTTCCCAAAGGCAAGAAGACGAGTTAGATGGTTATTCACTATCAAATACACCGCCGATGGTACAATTGACAAGTACAAAGCCGGATTGGTAGCAAGGGGATTCACTCAAACTTATGGTATTGACTATAAGGAAACTTTTGCACCGTGGCAAAACTCAACACCTGTCTTGAGTTACTCGGAAAATTCTATATGGCCCGAGTGGTTAAAGGCTAGCTGGATATCATCAATGCAACTCATTGATACCTCTACTGGCAAAGGTGTTCCAAGTTAAAGATCATGGAAGTAGCTAGAAACATAAGATACAAACTCTGGTCGTATCTCCGAGTAGACCCCGGTCATACCCTACCGCATGGTGACATTGCTTGTCCGGAAAGAACAATATCAAAGGCTTGTAGGCAAACTCATATACCTTTCTCACACAAGACCGATATTGCATATGGGGTCGGTCGGTCGGTCAATTCATGCATTGCCCTTGACACTCGATATATGGGGGAACCTAGTTACTTGGAGGAGCAAGAAACAACCTACTTGTGTCACTAAGGGCACTTGTATATTCGGATATTATTAACCGTATCGATCACACTCTGTTGTGATTAATTCAGCTATTTCCACCCATCACGCTAACCGAGCACATGAAAGGTAGTAGTCATTGCGTATTGACTCTTCCGATGATTGGGGGTCATGGACGTGTTATTTTGTACTTATTTAATTGTAAAATTAATTGACGCTATCCGTGATCTTTACTTTTGCATGCTTGATGTGAAGGGCATTTTCGTAATTGCACCTTATGTCTACGGCCAACATATTCGGAAGCCTATCGGGTCACATTTTCGTAATTGCATAAGCCTGAACATCAAGTCGCATTAAAATGTGGTTATAGTCGATTACCAAATAAGGGAAGAATTTATCTCATACTATAAAGGTTATAGTGTAAATTAATATGGTGGTATTTATTTATTATGAATAAATATAATACAAGATATTAATTATTTGATTAATTAAATATGTATACAGATACATATAAGTCGAAATTTGTATGTGTATATTGATACACATTATTTTGCAAATTAATTAATCATAACATTGTATTAATTAAAGAAATTCCGGATGTCAATATTATGATATTTGGGGCGTAATTCACTAGTGTATAAGATACACTTGGATTGTGCAATTTAATTAATAATATTACCATAATATTAATATTGGATATTAATTGATTTTTTGGAAAATAGAATCATGGTGATAAGATAAAGATAGTCAATATTAGATATTGACAATATCTTGGAAATATTTAATATAAGATATTAAATTTAATGAGATAAATCAATCAAAGGGATTTTCCTTATTTTATTAGGAAAAATGTTTTCTTTCTCATCAATCTACTAGAAGCTAATCCCAATCAGATTGGAGACATAGGGGTGCCACATCTGTCTATAAAAGGAAGGATTGGCTAGCTCTTTTGTAGACCATAATTCCAAGAGCTAATTGTTCTTGTGAAAAATAAGAGAGCTTCTTAGAGAGAGATTATAGAAAGAGAAAATGTTGACCTGGCAGGCGAGTTTTTCTAGTAGCAATCCTTGGCGGGATTTTGGAGAGTCTCATGATCTACGACCACCCTTCCCCGAGCAAACCAAGTCACGCGGCGTTGCAGGGCCTGCTCTCGCATTTCTTTCATTAGATCACTCTAGTTCGTGATCCGTCGAAGGCTTTGATCACCCAATTCTATTGTTTGATGGAGAGCGTAACTTGCCTATGGTGATGGGGCCTTGATAGGGTGATGTTCTTACCAATGTAGACGGCTCGCGCACATCTACTCCTACCGGACGGTCAATGCATCGATCTTTTAGATCAACCAAGTTAGTATTACCGTCCCCTCTCTTATATGTTTATTTTTTAAACGAAGTTGATCCTGGATTAGGAAATCAATTTTTCAAATTCTGCTGCGCTACTCGATTGATTTCCTAAAAGTATATTATGCCTTTAGTAATTGTTGTATAATTTTAGCTCGGTTTTGTTTTTATATATCCTTGACGTTTCATTCGTTTATTTGTACATGATCGGGGTGTCTTAGGCTATAACCAATACACAACTTCAATCAAGTCTTGGACGGTCGAGCATGAAAGCGAGGAATTTCAGACAAGGGTGAAGGCCAATCCGTTGTACACCTTGATCAAAATTCTTACTTACAAGCCAATCGAGTTCTCATTTGTGCATTTATTGAGAGGTGGCAACCAAAAACAACCACCTTCCACTTACCGTTTGGTGAGATGACTATCACACTCGACGATGTCCGTTCCATCATGGGGTTACCGGTTAGTGGAAAGGCACCGTACTACTACAAGCTTCCGAAAATGTCAACCCGATACGCTTTGTGCGTGATCTTCTCGGTATTGATTCGAAGTTAGTAGGTACTTAGTTTAACCATTGTGGTGGGTTAAGGTTGTCAAGAAGTTGGCTGAAAAAAAATCTTGCGGGTAAGAGTAGACAGAATGGAATCACAGTTGATCAAGCTGTACGGGGGTATCTCTTGTATTTGTTGGGGTGTACCCTTTTCCAAGACCGGTCTGGAGACAAGATACGTGTAGCATATCTTTATTTTTTGAGTGATTTGGATTCAGTGCATGAGTGGGCTTAGGGTGTTGCGGCACTTCCGCATCTATACCGGTAACTTTCACAGGCAAGTGTGATGACGGTTGCAGGAGTGTCCGGTTATCTTACACTATTGGAGGTATAATCGTATATTTTAATTTCGTTGGGTTTTGATGGTTTTCATGAATACTTTGACAACTTTTTTGAGTATTTGTATGTAGTTATGGATTTATGAACATTTTCCAAAATTACGCCCCCCAGAAACAATGCTTACAAGGAAGGAGAGAAGCCTATGTCGATGAAGTGGAAACCTATTGACGGAATGAAGGATGCAATTGCGGTGACTGCACTACGGCATTTGAGAGAGGATTTGGACTTGATTAAGGCACAAGATGTAAGTCGGTTTGTTGGATGTTAATGTTAAATCTTGTTGAGTTATGCCTATAACACTTTTCATTGTTGCAGGTTGTGTGGAATGCATATGAAAAAGCCAGAACATTGTCCGATGATGACATATGTTGCTATTACGGGTGTATAAGGACACTAGACATAGTTGAGCCTTATCACCCCAACCGCGTCGTCCGTCAGTTCAGTCATGTCCAATCTGCACCATAAGACCCAATCCCCCCAACAAAAAGAAGCGGGAGTTCGAAAGAAATGACACCATCCAGAATTATCTTAACCATCTGGTGCACAACAGTAAAAGGATCCGAAAGGCTAAATTTGAGTGGGAAACCACTATTGAATACACGATGTGGTATCGATCGGTTTCGTGCGTCGATTGTCGTGTTTGAAGCGATATTTGAGAGAGGTATGAATAATTGTGTTTACCAATTTGTTGTTGTGCTTTCCATTGAGTATATACATATTTTATTTTTTTTGGAATTTCCATATAGGATGAAGAAAGCAAGATGAAGGTTATAAGCGCAATGAATGATGCCATGCAAAGTAAGTCAAAAAAGAATAAGAAAGATATGGTGAAGGTATTGGGGATGGCATACGAGTTCTTGGTAACCGGAGTATGTAGCTCGGATGTTCCGGTGGACGTAGAGGTAGAAGAACAAGGGCCGGATGAAGATGATCCAGAAGGACTACCAGCCAAATGTTCAAGGGCATCAAAGAAAAAGAAGAAGGTGAACGTAGAGGTAGAAGAACAAGGGTTGGATGAAGATGAGCCAGAAGGACTACCAGCCAAACGTTCAAGGGCATCAAAGAAAAATAAGAAGGTGAACGTAGAGGTAGGAGAGCAAGGGACGGAAGGAAGAGCATCCAAATGTTCAAGGGCATCGGCATCGAAGAAAAAAATGTTATTGTTAGATGAAGCACTTAAACTATTATAGTTTCGTTTGATTTCTGTTTTCATTTGATTTCTGTTTGGAATGTATTTCAGTTTGATTTGTTTATGTTCTCTATGAATCATGTTTGTCTTTATGGAAGAGGTTTGAATTTGTATTGAGTTTTTTTGTGTTTGGGATGTATCATTGAATTTGTATGGAGTGAGTGTTGACGTCAACTAAATGGATGCTTATATTGCAATGAAACGTCAAATATAGGGACGTTGTGAGTGTCAGAAGCTGTTAGCCTCTGTTTGTTACAACGTCAGCTACTTTGCCATTTAAGTGGCAAGTAAACGTCATAAATAATGACACTATGACTTCCAGTAACAATTAACCAATGTCTCTAAGTACGTCAGTGCATTTGACGTTATACGTAATCCTAAACATCAAACTTGGGGACGTTGTGAACATCGTCCACTCTCCCGACGTTGATAGTATAATACAATGTCTGTGGGAGAGACGTATTGAGTTCCAGTATGTTATAGGCTTCTGGAACACAACGTCTAGGAATATGACGCTAGTGTATGCCACGAGCAACATGGTTGCTAACGTTTTATGTCTCAGCACTACATAAACTATAATTTGGACTGACATTTTCAACCTAACAGCATAAACAATCGACAAACCAAAAAAAAGTACAACATTGCAAAACACCTTACAAACGTTTATCATGAAGCGTTATCAAAACACCTTTACAAAAGATTCCATCAAAGTCAATATTCACAGTTCAGCAAAATACACAACAAAGGACTTGTCATCGACAATCCATCATGCAAAATACACAACCATGGACTTGTCAATCAAGGAAAATATACAAAAACAAGGACATAACATCACTAATCTAAGTCCATATGATTCGGCAGGTAATGACTCTTGTCCTCGACAACCCATGAAGTGGGTCTATGAGAAAATTTCTCAACCCATTCACTTGCTTCTTGTGTAGTAAACTTATACCAAACCCTAGGCACCCTAGGCATTGGACAAGTATCTCTCATAGTCAGATGAATGAAATGGTACCCATCGCACAAACCCATCCATATATGATTAAGGGGCCAAACGGAAGGTTTTCTGAAACTTGGGAGAAAAGTTTGAGATCCATGTGTTTTAGACATTTTGGTTAATGAAACACCATACACGTTACACGCTGCCCAACCAACATAGCTTTCAAAGTACTTATCCGATCCGCACGATCCTACTTCATGATCAACTGACGAAATACATGAATCATAAACAACTGCATGCCCCCCAAATAATGATAAGTAATGTTCCTTGTTTGCAATCAATTCTTCTGTCAACGCTTTTCTCACTTTAGCCCATTCTTCATCATGAAGACCTTATATTTTTGCTATGACTCTATAACCACAATTTCCATCAGTAGTAACATCATCAATCGAGGATATATGATCATGAACTTGTTCTGGGCATTTGTCCAATATACCATTGTAAGTCTTTTCCTTTTTTCTTGGAATACGAGCGCGTGTATGGAGCTCGGACTCTTGGACATGGTTGTTTGTTTTCCTTAGAAGAAACACCTTTAGATAAAGGTGGAGTTAGGCCTTTGGAAGCATTCATTTGGTTAACAATCGCTAGTTCTTCTTCAACTCTCTCAAACATACACGTTTGCCGCTTAGTAGAGTGGGTCTTCAAGAATCTTCTGCTTGTTTCCGGATCCCTTAGGCCGACCAAGACCAGTTGACTTGATTTTTGGCTCTAACAACACTGTTTTTGCTGGTTGACAAAGGTCACAAATCTTCACTATCAACCTTTGCCTCTCCCACACGTTGACCGTTTTGAGTTTTTCTTCAAATGCATGAAAGACTAGAACGTACTCTAACTCTGATTCATTTGGAGGTGGGCTGCGACATCGTGAGTTTTCCAATGAACATCTATTGAGGAAAGGGGAATGAATCCTTGTTTCTTCTTATACCGTGATATCTCGTGCCTACACGGCAATCCGTGCATCTTTCTAAGAGAACATCCACAATCCTTCTTTGATTCACCACCATCATCTTTCTTTCCCAACTCTCCAAGCAAAAGCTCCAATGCATGGATGGATATATGATGCAAAAGCTCTTTAAAAACGGCTCTTCTTTGAATTTTTTTGGAGCCATGAATAGAGAATTCTCAAATGATTTTTTAATGTTACGTATCTCTTGATCTACCATTCAAACGGCGGCTTCCCAATCCATCACCAAGTCACCCATCCCGTTTGTTAGCCAACTTTTAAAAATGGAATGCATTCCCTCCACCCTCGAGGTACTAGTGTTTCCTAGGTGAAAATTTGAGTTGGTCCATGCCAAAACAAATGTCTCCCTATGTCCTTTCAACCATGTATCTGTAAGGTAACCCATTACTTCTTCAGTAAATGTCTCCTTGCATTCCTCTAATCGGTCATTCAACTCTTCCTCCGTACCAGAGTTAATAACATCAACCCATGTTCCATTAGATTCCGCCAATCATCACTCATCGTCTTTGTCTTCATGTTAGACATAAGACCCTTCTCAATGTGCCAACGGCATAAGAGATTCTTTGATTTTGGGAATATGACACGAATTGCTTTCATCAATGTCTCTTCTCTATCAGTGACAATACAACAAGTATGCTCACTTTGGTCCCCTATTGCATTTCATAATGTATTCAGAGCCCAAGTGTAGTTGTCTTCCCTCTCCAATCCAAGAAATGCAAACCCAATGCAAAACGACATGTCCGTAGATGTGACACCAACTATCTGCAAAAGAGGCATCTTGTACTTGTTCCTCTTGTATGTGCAATCCATAAGCAACACGGAAGGGAAAGCACCTAGTAAGACCCAAGCTATCGTTATGTGCCCAAAAAACATCTTTCACTACATTCTCGACATGTCAGGAATCTACGAAGGCGCTAGTATTTTCCGCCAAGTTTTATACCTCTTGCATCACTGAACGACCCTCTCGTGCTCTCTTTCTTAACCTCGAACGAATGTTGTATATCTTCTTGGCTGGCGTGCAATTATTTTCATCGATCCTTCTAAGTTTCCTCGGTATGTACTTGGGTTGTATGCCATTCTAGGACATTCTGTTTCAGTCTCTTCTCTGCTAATTCTTCCGAGATATGCATGGTCCTCATCAAACCTGACCGTATTGTGATTATGAATCCCATTACTTACTTCTACGGTCCAAAACAACTTCACTCTTTCATGTGTGGTTTTTAGTACGAACGGACATCCACACTTCCTTGACGATGAAAACCTTGGCTTGTTGTTACCGGAGCCACCCACTTTTTTTCATATTTCCCACCTTTGCAATGGTCCATTTGTTCACCGCCCCTCTCACATTGGTTATTTATATATGGTGTCCGTTTCCTAGATAAATCCGATTTCAACTTCACAATCACGACCCCATTATCTCTTCCCAACTTTTGAATATGTTTGGTTACATCTTCATGGGTATCAAATACCTATAGCAATAAAAGAACTGAATAAAATTATATTTTCAAACACAAAAGTATTACAATAATTTGCTGAAGGTACGTACACGGTCAGTTTCAAAAAGTGAAGTCATATCAGTTGATAATTCTTCAGGCATTTCATAACACAAAGCAAGTATGTCATCATGAGGATTGTTAAGAAACTCTTGATCTTCCTCAATCATTACATCGGCCAAATGCTACAAATAAACAAGTTTGCATTACCAACAATCAAGTTACACTTTGAAAAAAACTAAAGCCAAAGAACAATTGTTATTAAGTTACCTCAAAATATGCCTCATCGTAATCATTTACCCCCGCACCATTGCATGGCTTCTTACTATTGTCCTCACTTGGGTTCTATGCAAATAATATAAAAACCAACAAGTTAAGTGTATGCCAATACGAAGAAGTGGTAAAATCAGTGTGATTGTCTGTAACGTCGGAGGTGTAGACGTTGTGAGTGATCCAGGGCGTCAAGACAGGTGACGTCAAGACTCTACCAAAACACAAGCCTCTGACTTACAAACGTCCACCAATAGGACGCCTATAATCAATTACAACATCGGTAACCAAGATGTTGAGAGTGCAACGTAACGTCGGAGTATCCGACGTTTTGGGCTTCAGAACGGGGACGCCCGGTTACGTAAAGAGACGCCGGCGAAACCCTATATACCATCGGAGAATGCACAAAAGCATGATCATTCTCCACAAATCATGCTTTTACATGTTCTTCATGGTGTAAGTCATTCACCTATTTCATGTTTTGAAAGAAAAAAAACCAAGATTTTGATTTGAGAAATTACCATTTTGATGTCATTTGTTCTTCAAATTGGGTTGAAAATGGTATGCCTTCAAGTGATATTGCATCATTATCTTCATTGGTATTCATGTTTTTAAGTGTAAGAGATGGTGAAGATGGGTTCATCTTGGGGTTTATGGCATTTTTTGTGTTGGAGGGTTGAAGAAGATGAAGATGATGGAGGGTTTTGTTTTTAAGAATGAAGATGATATGGTGATGTTAAGATATGAAAGTGGTAGTATGGGATTAATGTTGTTAGATTATTAAAATTAAGTTTTGTGTATTAGTTGTAATGGTGGATTATAAAAGGTTAATTTGTGCAATTATTATTTTTCAAGGACTAAATTGTAGTTTATGTTTTTGTGGTGTAGAGAGTAATTTTTTTTTTTTTTTTGGTGGTGTGGGAGTAAAGAAATAATAAAAATATTCAATGTGGTGCCAAGAGTGATTTATAGGATGTCAAAAGTGATTGTGGTGCCGTGAGCATTTTTGTGGTGCCGATAGAAGCCACCTAATAATAGTTAACTAGACTCAATATTATTCTCGACAGTATCTACTGAAAATTAAGGGTCAGAAAACAAATATGGATAGACACAACACTAATCTACCATATGCATCACAACAATGTTTAAAAATAAACCTATTGGGATGCCCTTAAGAGCAAAAGTAGATTTAGTGTGGAGCCCAAAACTCTTATAATATATATTTATTTTGATTAAAGCTCATGGTATATCTGGGACCAATTGGTCCGACCAATTTGGGGTTTGGTCCGAATCGTGAATAAAGAGCCTGACTCTAACTCAGGGGTTAGACCTGGCCAATAGCTTTTATAAATTGACGCTTCACAAAAAAATGAAGCAGTTACCTCACTAGGCATTCTCAAGTCATTTAACATTGAGTGTAGTTGGTTTGGGACTTTTATAATATTGATTCAATGGTGAGTGAAAATATAAAAGAAGAGGGGGTATCATCTTTTTTTCAGTCGATATTTTGGCGGATATTGAATAATAAAGTTATTCTTCTCAAAACAAAAACAAAAAAACAATAAAAAATAAAAAAAAAAAAATCTCCCCCTACAAACAAAAAAATAATTTCTCCCCCTAAAAAGAAAGAAAAAGTAAAATCATTTCTCCTCTTCCCATTTTTTTTTATTCAATACCTTCATTGACATTACATTTGCAGCACAACTGAATCATGGGGCGGACCGACATGAAACAAGGGGTTCATGGACCCCACTCAAATAACGAAGCAAAATTACTAGCATACCCTTCTAATTATATTCATTAACTATGTATGTATATTATCTTGAACTTTTTTTAATAAGATTGTCATTGTAACTCAATTAGTTAAACGCCTAGTCCTTAAACTTATAGTTATAGGTTCAATTGGCCCCGAATTCCTGCGTCATTCTTTTTTCCTTTTTTCGTTTTTCGCATTGGCCCTGCACTAAATTCTGGGTCTGTTTTTTTTCCCTTTCTTTTGTTTTTCGCTATTATATTATATTTTGATAATTTGGCCTCATAATTTACTAAATTCTTGCGTCATTTTTTTTTTTTCCTTTTTTCGTTTTTCGATTTAGCGCCACTGCTCTAAATTATGGGTCTTTTTTTTTTGGGAACATCTTTTCATACATAAAACTATTCTGACTCCGTTCGAGTCAGAAAATAATGATAATTATGATTCAACTCGAGTCAGAATTTTGAATATTTTCCATACCCAATACCAGTCAGAAAGAATTTCTGACTAACACTGAGTCAAGAAAACTTTTAACGTTCTGCCTGAAATTTGGTAATGCGTTTGTAAATTATTCTGACCCAATTTGAGTCAAAACGATGATTATTTTGATTTAATTCGAGTTAGAATTTTGTATGTTTTTCATACCGATACCGCTCAGAAAGACTTTCTCGACTAACATTGAGTCGAGAATACTTTTAATATTCTGTCTGAAGTTCGGTCAGAATCAACGAGTGCAAAAAAAAAATAAATTTGAAGGGTAAAAATGAAAAAAAGTTATATGTGTTAAAGACTTTTACTCGTGTGAAAAGACCTTCCTTTTTTTCCCTTTCTTTTGTTTTTTGTTATTTCACTATCTATATTTATATTTTGGAGACAAAAACTGTCAAATTGACTCATTTTGGCCAATTGACCCGCTCTAACCCGGTTCGTCATTAAAAAAACCTTATTTATTATTTATTCCCATTTTTCAGAACCACGTCTGATCAACTAAAAGAAAAAAAAATTACATAATTAAAACTACCCACCCACGTCCATTTTCAGAACCACTTTTATTATAAAACAAACTTACAAAATAAAAACAACCCACGTCCAGTTTTCAGATTTGCACTATCACTATTAAAAACTACCCACTATCACTATTCCCAGGTTCTGTTATATGCACTACAAACACACACATTACAGAACATCACACAATCAATCCTCACAGCACATTCTGCGCACTCTATACATTTGTACAAATTTTCATAGCAGATTACACCACTTCATATTGCATTGGGCGTTGCATGTTGTAGTTCATCTTCAGGTTAGCAGTTCTTCTTGCATTTGTTCATCTTCCATTGCCCGTTGCTATTCCCAATCTTCATTTGCCACATGTTAAACAAAACTTAACAACAAGTCATTACTCATTTCAGGAACATTGGACAACAGCCATTACCGACAATTGTTTCAGGCTACTATCTAAATGTAAGTGTTATGCTTTATTTTTTTTCCTGTTTTTATTCCTGCAATTAATAAACATTCTGGAACAAGAAAATTTCATACCTTTGGATTGTCTCTCAAGTTCCCATCTAAACCCATACTTTTTTCTCTTCTGCAAAATGTTCCTCTTCAACTACTACTACTAACTATAACTGCAAATTTCACATCCAGAATCTGAAAATTAAACAACAATGTTGCTAATTAGCATTAAAAAACACAAACAAACAAAATTGCCCAGAAAGATTAGCTACATTACAAAAAAACAACCTCATTCTTCAACTCCAACCAGAACAAAAATAGAAACAAGAGTGCCAAAAGGCAGATTACCAACACTACCAACAAACTCAAAATCATTTTAGCACCGATTAAGCACATAACATGCTCAGTTAATTACCAAAAACAAAAGTAAAGATGTGGCTTTTTTCAACTGATTTGTGTACATTTTATATACTTGGACATCATTGACCTCAGATAAACATCATCAGTCTCAACAGTGTCATTTTCGGCATCAAAGCACGATGATTTCTGCCTTCTAAGCACCAAAGGTTTCAGAATCGAACAGCTGCATCTGAGGATTGAAACCTCATGATACCACAGTTGCAGAGAACAAACCAACAAACTCAACACTCAAATTACATAACATGGTCAACACTCTGCTAGAAGAATAGCACCGATCGAGACACTCGATCTTAGCACAGCGGAAACTTATGCGATTTACGATATGAAACATAACTAATTAATCTTACGAGAAGGTTAGTAGATTTACCCAAACCGGAGAGAGATGATAAAATTGACCAAGGTAGAAGCCGTAGTCTTCCGGATTGTATCTCCTAGCGATGACTGGTGGACGTCGATCCTCGCCGTAGAACCTCCTCGAATATGCACAAGAAAAACACTAGGTTTTTCTTATTAATGACTAAGGCAAGAAACTAATTTTTCTTCATTTATTTTACAAAGTGGCGCATTTGATTGTGTTTATTGTGCTAGGAGGAACTCTCTTTATATAGGAAAATAACTAGTCAAGAGAGTTATCCTTTTCACACCATAAAAACCTATTCCCATAAGGAAAAGATATTTTTGCTATAAAATAATAGATAATTCCCAAAAAATCAATCTCTTAATTTTTCCATTAATTATCCAACAAATAGATAATTAATTAATTACACAAATGAGATAATCTAGAAAAATTTCTTCTCCTAAATTATCCTAATGTGTGGCGCCATTTTAGTCACTATTTTAATAGAAAATATCTTTATCATTTTACATATTATTTACTAAATAAATAATATTTGCATATTCATTAAATAGACCAACTATTTAATTTATTCTTAAGGTTCCATAAAACGAGAAACACTCGCGTGTTAGGAGCCAACCCGGGGACCATGGACCTATAACCAGTAGCTACAATAAATTGAATAAAATATTCATCGAACAGAATATTTCTACTCAATTCATTAATTCCGGAATTACGCAACCTTTAATCCAAAACTAAACTCTATCGGTTATAGATATAACTTATTATCAAAACGTCGAGTCAAGTCGATAAGTGTCCAATGATATAATCATTTCATATAAACTAACCCTCCATAGACTATCCGTAATGAAGTAGGATTATTTCCGTAAACCTTCTTCAATACATCTTATCCTTATTTACCATTAACCCACTAGTGATCAATTAGTTCATAACCAATACGAACTCCCGGGATCGATCAGTTTCTAGGATTAACAAATAAGGGGATTGTCTTTCTACTTCCCGCAGGAAGGACTGCATTCCATATCTATGAGACACACACTTCTCACTCATTCCAGAATAGTGCCAACGTGAAAGTGATTCATACCGCGCCTCTTAGCGATCCTTAACGAACACATCAAACCCTATCCTGAAACAAGTAGGAGTCTATAATCACTTCAGGATTAAGGTTAATCCATTTATGATCATCTTGTAATTTAATAAGATTTCTCAATCACGGAATTATTTGAGAAACTCAGATTAAATCGGTGCAGTCCTATAGGACTCTCATCATATATAAATGCCCCACTCAGACAACCAATGTCGACGGTCCGGATAAGACATCACACCATAAAGTGTTCTGGGCGCATTAATGGTGGTTTAATCAATAGACCCCATACTTTGATTAAGTTCACCACGGATTAATAGTTCAAGTGTATTACCATAAACTTAATCCTCATGTGTGTCACACACTAAGTTATATGGCTACATATGATACGACTTGGGGTTTTCGGTAGTGTATTACTTACAAGCACGAAGCAAGTAATAAAATGAGAATAAATCTGTCATTTATTAATTCTAACAACAATTACATAAATTGTCTTTCGGGCGCTACTTCCAACACACTCAACACTCAAAATCATTTTAGCACCGATGATGCACATAACATGCTCAGTTATTTACCAAAAACAAAAGTAAAGATGTGACTTTTTTCAACTAATTTGTGTACATTTTATATACTTGGACATCATTGACCTCAGATAAACATCATCGGTCTCAGCTGTGTCATTTTCAGCATCAAAGCTCGATGAGTTCTGCCTTCTAAGCACCAAAGGTTTCAGAATCGCAACAGCTGCATCTGAGGATTGAAACCTCATGATACCACAGTTGCAGAGAACAGAGCTTCAGAGCCAAAATGAGTAACTAAACAACACAGGATCACTCTAACCCATCATTGAACCATTTGATTCTCAGGTTTACACTCTAACCCAAATTATAGAATTCACTTTCCTCGGGTCCCCACCATACCTGAGCCAACCCGGCTTAGAACTCGGGTTGGACATTACCTGAGCAGATGACAGGACACAATCGGATGAACTGAAACAAACTATTTCAAGGCTGCTCTGAAACAAACTCTGATAGCAACCTCCGTTTTTGTAGGGTTTCAGAAAGATGATTTCTTTCATCATCAACCGCTAATCGAAGAATCAGGGTGATGAAATCCCCAAATCTACTTTCTTCCTTAGCCAATTAGGGCTTTGACCGGCAGCTATCACTCCTTATCACAATCTGCAAATGAATCGATCGTTACTAGCAAAAACGTATGATAATCGTTACAAAAAGAGAGAGAAACTATTTCACCAAGAAACGGCCCAAGATTCACGCCTTCACGATTCTGAGAATCGTTTTGCGATTTGAATCGGATAAGACCAGATTGACAACCCCTCAAGCCCAAAATCTCTGACTATTTTCCGTATTGACATTAATAACCTAATCGAAGCCGGATTATTCGTTCAGGTGAAGAAAATGGCCGGATAATGTTGATAATACAACAGCCACTGTTTCTATACACAGAGAGAGTTTGGTTTCATCCAAGATTATTTCTTAGCATTCAAGATGGGTCAACAAGAAAAAGATGAAAACGAGCATCGGGTAGAGTATTCAAAGAAAGAAGATGGTTCATTGTTTGAGGAAGGAGGAGAAACGGTGTGGAGGTGAAGGTGAAGGTGGAAGGTGGAGATAGTGGAGAATAAAGAGGGGAGGCAGCCGAGTGTAGTAAAATTAGGTTTATTGGGAGTAGGGTTTGATAATTTGATATATTAAGGCTGATGTTTTGTGTAAGGTTTTGGTAGGGCCGAAATACGGAGGTCCAAACAGATTTTAAGAGACTTAGGCAGTTTTACAATGTAGTCGGGATAAATGGATATTTTAATAGATTATCAGTATAAAGACCGCAATACGACATAAATTAATTTTATTCAATGTTTTTATGATTAATATCATTTTTTTAATATGTTAGTTAAAATCATAATGTGACACACTTATCAACTACAATTCAGTTCATCAATTTATGTTAACAAAAAGTATACTAATTAAATTCATAAAATTCATATACTATTTATTTAGGTTATTTCATAATTTCTTCAAACTAATAAGTGTGCATTGACCTTTTTTCTCGGCGTAAACGTGTACTACATCAACAGGCCGAGAAACAAGGGTCACAGGGACATCTACCAAATTGTCGTCTTTAAATAGATGGAATGAAAATGTTTTAATAACCAATGTACGGTTTGTGTTATGTATATAAGTAATTAAATGATATGTGTTTTTTTGGATGTGTGCAAAGAAGTAGACACGTGAATTGTCTGAATGGGAAAATGATAACACGTTTAAGGTTGACATATAACCTTCATCTTGGATAATATGATGTGGAAATGGAGGAACAATTTCAGCGCAATCCGAATCGGAAGAATGTGAAGCAACTACAAATAAAAATGTATAAAAACTGCATAAAGGAAGAAAGCATGAAGGGGGACATACCTTCTGTTGACGTAGCAGGGGACATCGTAGACTCATCATCTAAAATAACGACACGTCGCCTTTTGGAGCCAATTGGTTGGTAAATGTATAAGTCCATACTGTGGGAATTAGGTATGGGTACAGTGGTAGGTGTTACGTGATATTTTGAAAAAAATGAAAAGTGAAAAAATATCTATATAATTTGAGAAATAATAAGTAGTAGGTATATTTTTGTAATTGATGAATATATATTTTAATTAGATAGTAAGTAAATTAAGTAAGTTTTTCATTATTTAAATAATTATGTGGGTGTATGTAATTAACTTTAGTTAGTACATAATTATATAAGTTTGGTTTTTAGTAATTAAGTATTTGTAAGTAGTATAGTGATTTTAATTATGATATACTATGGATACTTGTTAAGTTGTTTGTATAAGTATGTGTATGTCGCATTAAGAGTTTGATTTCATAAGTATGTGAAATGATATTTGTCATGACATCACTTTAATAATAAACTCATATGACATATGAGTTTGTTAATAATGTTATGAAAAAAGGTAATGTTTTATTATTTTTAATTAGTTAAGTGGTTCGAAATAAGTTTATTTATTTTGAATAAGATGAAAATAAAACAAAAATTTGTATCCGTATAGAAACAAATAAGGATTAGGTATTTATTGTCGCACATTTAGTTAATAAATTTGTAATTAGGTAATTAGTAAATAGTATAAGTTTTTTATTATTATTTAATAATGTAACCTTTATAAATATTAATTTAAGTTATTTGATTAATTAATTATTTACGGTTCGTTATTAATTAAATATTTATTTTTTTCATTAGGTAAGTAGTACATGAGTAATTAATTGTAATTATGTAATTAGTAAAGTAATGAAGTTATTTTATTTTTTTAATTATTTAAGTGATTTGAAATAAGTATTTTTATTAATTAACTTTATGAATTAGTTATTTAAGTTTATTTAATTAAAGAATGCTCATGTACTTCAACCATGTACTTAGGTTCTCCGCAACCTACAATTCCACACATTCAACGCCAACATTTAAGGTGGTCTATTGGTCCACGATCCTCCACCTATGAACATTGCAATGCTGTAATGTAAATAGAAGAAAAAATTAAAAGCATTAGTACCATATCACCAAAGTATCAACTTTGTTGTATGAATGGAAGTGTTCGACTACCTTTGGTACCTCCAACTCCAAACACATTGAACAATCTACTTCTACGTTCAACATTCAGGGATCAAATTAGATCATATAATTCCATGTTCTCTTTCACCTCGATGGGTGGCAAACTTGACCATAATATAATGGATAGACAAGGTCCTTACACTTTTCGTATTAGTGGGGAAACTATCATCGGATTGGCTCACTTATGCCACAACTAGGTGCACGAGGAGAATACGTACAATTGTACATTCATGATACAGAGCATGAAGTTGAGAATCGCATCAATGCCATCACGTGCGACCAATCATCAGTATCGTCTCTGAATGTGGAAACCGTTCGATGTTTGAAGGAAATGCTAGATGAAATCAATCCTTACGTGCATTTATTTAGAAATGCACGCGATTAGTTGTTGAACAACCTTGTGAAGAGTTTGAATTTGTCAATCATTCGTAACCGAGGTGGTCGACAATACATACTACCCACATCTTATGAGGTAGCGGCTTTAGTGGTAGGTGACATGTTAGGTGATAATGCAGGTCGTGACATTATTGTACGCACCCATGAAGGCGTTCTGCAAAGAATATCTGAATTACACCCATCTTACATGCCGCTGCAATACTCTTTGCTTTTTTCTAATGGTAGTGATGGATGAAATTCGACTATCCCGTTCTCTACATCATCTTCTAGAAGTCGTGACCATGTTTCCATACGTGCGTACTACGCATATAGGATATAGTTTCGAGAATTGGAAAGGACCGCATTATTACGAGGAGGGAGGTTGTTTCAACAATTTTTAATAGATGTTTGGGCTGCTATTGAGCATAACACGTTAAATTTCTATCGCACTCACCAATCCCAACTGGGAGGAGATGTTTACCAAGGTACGAAGATGCTATTACAGCCGGAGACACCGATGCATCTACTCTTGGAAGGCGTTTTGTCTTGACATCCACCTTCAATGGCGGACCGAGAAATATGATGCAGCATTATCAAGACGCTATGGCAATTTGTCACTATTATGGCGCTCTCGACTTATTCATCACGTTCACATGCAATCCCAATTGGATTGAAATCAAACGTGAATTAGAAGCATTTCCTGGGCAGCATGCAGAGGACCGGCCAGATATTATGTGTGGAGCATTCTGTATAAAACAAAAAAGGTTATTGCATAAGCTGAAAACAAACCACATTCTTGGTAAAGTTCGAGCAGGTACAATTGATTCATTTACCAGTTGTCCTTCTACCACTTATTATTTTCTCTTACTAATAATCTTTTAACTTTACAGATTTCTCTGTCATCGAATTCCAGAAGCGGGGTTTGCCCCACACTCATATGTCATTGACATTCGAGAATGAGGATAAGCCAACTACCGCAGAAGATATTGATCGCTTAATATGTGCATAAATTCCAGATAAAACCTTGCACCATGTGTTGTATGAGTACGTGACAAAATTTATGTTGCATGGACCGTGTGGTGTTGGTTACCCGAATGCCCCGTGTATGGTAGATGGCAAGTGTTCCAAATTTTTTCCTAAGCCGTTTTACGATGCAACCACCTTTAATGAAGACGGATTTGTGTCTTATCGACGCAGAGATGATCCAAAAAATTATGTAATCAACAATGGATTCACGTTCACTAATCAATGGGTTGTTCCTCACACTCCGATCTTGGTCATTGGTCTTGAGGCACATGTCAATGTTGAGAGGGTTGCACGGCCGTCGCTCACAAAGTACCTTTACAAGTACATGTCTAAAGGCGTTGATCGAGCCAATGTTTTAATCCGAGATACGACTACTTCAGGAGAAACTAATGGCCAAACCTCCAACAATGATGTAGATGAAATCAAAGAATATATGGACTGCAGATATATCTCCGCAATTGAAGCTTGCTGGAGGATGTTTGATTTTGAGTTACAAAGTCAATATCCTTCTGTAATACGCTTGCAATGTCATCTTACCGAGCACCAATGGGTTAATTTTAGCGATAGGGATAATCTTTTTTGTATTGCACAACGTCAAAACATGAATGATACAATGTTGACGAAATGGTTTGACACCAATAGGAATAATGCCGCTGCCCGGTCATTAACATATGTTGAATTTCCGATAGAATGGGTTTGGAATAAATCAAATAAGATATGGACCCGCCGTCAAACTCATAAATGCATTGGTAGGTTTCCATACGCACACCCATCATCCGGTGAACGTTATTATCTTCGTATGTTGCTTCATAAAGTTAGAGGGGCAGAAAGCTTTATCCATTTGAAGACCGTAGATGGGATACTTCACCCTACCTTCAGATCAGCATGCATTGCTCTTGGTCTACTACAAGATGACAACGAATGGGATCTAGCACTAAATGAAGCCTCTTTCTGGGCTTCTTCAATACAAATAAGGAATATGTTCTGCACATTGTTATTGTATTTAGAGGTTGTAGATCCGAAAAGTTTTTGGGAATGACACTGGGTAAGTCTTACAGATGATATTGCTCATTGACTTCAACGTGAAATCGGTACTTCAGCTACGAATGTCAGTGATGAAGAATTGAAGAACCTTGGTCTTTTGAGCTCGAAAAAATATTAAACAGGAATGGTCGGTCATTACGTGATTACCCCGACATGCCATTGCCATCGAACGAAGCCGCTGCCTTTTCTCTCAATAGGTTGATAAGGGAAGAATTAGACTATGATCAATTGGTTGAGACCGATTTGTTTCAAAACTTGCATTCATGATTAAATACAGAACAGCTACACGCATTTAATGCAATCGTTTTGTCATATGAAAATAACACGGGTGGGCTGTACTTCGTTTACGGAAGCGGTGGGACTGCAAAACCTATCTGTGACGGACTTTAATTTTGAAGTTTCGGTCTATGAATGAAATCATTTTATCTGTTGCTTCATCTAGAATTTCTGCATTGCTATTACCGGGGGGACGTACAACACATTCACGCTTCAAGATCCCATTAGATCCAGATGACTCATCAACCAGCAGTATCAAGTATAACTCTGATCTGTCTGCTTTAATACGTAGAGCTGCTCTTATAATATGGGACGAAGCACCCATGATGCATCGCTTTGGGTTCGAAGCATTACACAAAACTATGCTTGATGTCTTAAAAAATGAACCGT
The DNA here is from genome assembly GCA_036785695.1 of Gentiana straminea. Taxonomy (NCBI): domain Eukaryota; kingdom Viridiplantae; phylum Streptophyta; class Magnoliopsida; order Gentianales; family Gentianaceae; genus Gentiana; species Gentiana straminea. The sequence continues at coordinate 3,023,576 of JAVUPR010000464.1, read as the reverse complement.
ATTATGATGCAAATCGAGCTTTTGGTTGTAAATTGTTTGTTCTTGGTGGCGACTTCCGTCAAACACTACCTGTCGTGACTACCGGTTCATGGGAATCCACCGTATTGGTGACAATAACAACCTCATACATATGGCAGCATTGTACAGTCTTACATCTCACTACAAACATGCGTCTTTCCTCCTGTAATTTATCTGCATCCGTACGAAACAGTCATGCATATTTTTCAAAGTGGATTTTGTCAATTGGCGATGGGATCGTTCCTGCTATATCTTTGACGAATCTAGGGGAAACAAATTGGGTTAAAATACCAGATCATTTCCTAATTAAGAATGAAGAAGCAGCTTTACGTGAAATAATTGACTTCACGTATCCCAATCTTTGTCAATGTTACGGTGATATGTCATTCTTACGTGATAGGGCAATTTTAGCACCAAAAAACACTGATGTGGATGTGATTAATGCCATTATGTTGTCAACCATTCCTGGAGTTGGTCGTACATACTTGAGTGCTGACACTATTTCACACGATGAACAACAAGATGACCAACAACACTTACACCCAACAGAATTCCTTAACTCTTTGGATCTCCCAGGACTACCAAGTCACTCTTTAGAGCTTAAAGTAGGAGCACCTGTAATCCTTTTACGTAATCTGAACCACTCAGAGGGCTTATGCAATGGTACGCATCTTCAAATTTTACTCTTAGGCGAAAAAGTACTTCAAGCTCGAATACTTACCGGTTCTAATGCGGGTTCAGTTGTTCTGATTCCTCGCATCACATTGTCTCCGTCTAAGCTTGAAACTCCATTTCCTTTACGAAGACGAAAATTCCCACTAAAAGTTGCATATTCAATGACAATAAATAAGAGTCAGGGTCAAACTTTAAGGACTGTTGGTGTCTATCTACCTAACCGTGTCTTCTCGCATGGACAACTATAGTTCCCTTAATTATTTGTCTTTAGTATGAGGATGTTGCACATACAATGTTCATATATTCCCTTTATTCCACGTTTTTCTTCATGCTTAGTTGCTTATTGAAATTTTACTTATTGCAAATATCATATTAAGCTTTTTCGCCTAATTTGTTTTCATATTTGTATCTTGCATATAGTTAATTCACCATCTACCGATTCAGACTCCGGTGAATTCACTCCGCCATCTCCGATACATGTTAATCAACACTTTGGTAACAATTCCATTGTTTCAATTAACAATACATAAATCCAAGTCCTATACATTAAGTCATTAACTCGCGTGTCTCATTCATTGCACCACACAACAACAACCATTTCAGACTTTCATAATTAATATTATCTCATTCAACCTACTTACAGACGACACTTTGGTAGATGCCCCGTTGACCATTCAAAATGTAACTCCTCCACATTCTCATGAATGTCATGTGGATGTAGTTCATGCTACTGAGACACTTTCACCTTCAGATGCGATAATTTACACAACTACTTACAATATACATTATGTACTGTTTACATGATTGTTTGGTATGTTGATGTGTTACATTCAGTTATTTCACATTCATCCGATTCGGATTGTGCTGAATTTGTTCCGGCATCTCCGACACTTAATATCCAACATCTAAGTAACATTCCAATTTCTCAATTTCATATTAAGTCATTCAAACTTATCACATTATGTGCATAGAACACATTTCAAAGACTGCTTACAATACACAAATAATTTTCTTTACATGATTGTATACTATCACATTGTCATTCCACTTATTTGCATATGAGACATTGATAGATACTCCGGTGCCAATGGACCCTGTAATTGCTCCAGAGTTTGTGGCCATTCCTCTTGCCGCATTACACCCACGTCCTAACGATTGGTGCATCAAGGTTCGGTTTTTGCGGCTGCTTAAACTTCACTCACATCCACATATTACATTGTGGGTTGACTGCGATGTAAGTAACATACGAACCATACTTTAAACTAACTTATTACATTTCATAAATAAGTGATAAAATATAATCTTTACATTTGTTAGAATACATTGATGCATGGAATGGTTCGTGATAATGTTTCTCTTGCCACAACATTTGTCGAAGGCAATGTATACTGTTTGTCAGGAATACAAGTTGAACCGCAGACATCTGGATATCATTTTTCGTCGTTACCGTACCAGCTTCTTTTCACGACTCGGACTCAAATCATCTCATTCTTCGACAATGTGATACCATACCTCGATTCAGGTTCTCTTTGCGAAAGTTAAGTTCCATTACACCTGAAATGCATGGCAGCAAACGCTTAGTGGGTATGTATATTTACAATGAATATTGATATAACCGTGTCAGAAAATAATATAAAGTTACACTATAACATTGCAGATATTCGTGGTTTGGTGGTTTCTGCTTCTTCCTGTTAGTACACCATGTTCGGCCAGAGAACACGTGAATTGTTGGTTCTGGACAACACGTACGTTTGAATTTACCATTAAATCATTCGCAATTTTACACTTGCCCACATGCACCTTTTAGTCCCATGTACACTTTATACTTGCTTGCTTCCTCATAATGTAACACAAAACATATAACAACATGACAATGATGCGCATGACATTGTGGGGAAATTTTGCCACTCATGACGGGGACATTTTATCAAGCAATATTGAGGCCGACCGAACGTTACTGGCGTGTGGTGTCTCAATAAAAGACTACGAGGGTATGCCTGTTATGTTTTGGTTATTTATCTTCTTAACAACTTTGGTAACCAGTCTCCTTTATTTATATTGTATAGGGACAACATTGTCCGCAACACCGTTTACTACATTATATGTTAATTCTGAATGGAACTTATAAGAGACCGTCCGTACATGGTATGTGGTGTAATTCTGCATTTTTTTATTGTTCTTTGTAAATAATCTCATATATAATATTAAATTCTCAATGTTAAACAACATTACAGGTACAAATCCAATGCATGTGCCCAAAGTATGGTGAGATGGATATGCGACTCACCACAAAAAACCAACATCAAACTTATGATTGCTAATTCAAAGCCTACTAGAACAGCCGACCTTAAGTTTGTCCCAAATGTATACTTTTACGATTTATGACATTATTTCTATATTTATATATTCAATAATGCTATTCATATTTTAAAAAAAGTTCATGTTATTGCAGGTCAAACATTTCCGTTGTGTAGCTACAATCGAGCATATTCACAGAAATGACATGTTTTACGAGGTATGCATGCATTGTAAGAACGATGTGATTGATGTTGATGGCTACATTTATTGCTATACTTGCAATAAGCAAGTGACTCCCATCGTGCGGTACATACACATTATTATACTCCACGCCATCTCGCATTCATTGTTCTCTCCTAACGTGTTCACTTTTTTTAGCTACTGTGTTCGTGTTGATATTATGGACCAATTCGCTACCACTACCCTTCGCTTGCCTGACGAAAGTGCCGACTTTGTGCTTCGTTCCCCCACTCAGTCTTTACAGAATATGTTGACATTGGTACTTTTCTCTCAACTTTTTATTTCAACACCTATTTTTAATAATCATTTTTGGACTTTCATATTATTAAATTTTACACATTTATTGGGAGATGGTCATCGCACTTTCGAGGATCATTTGAAACGTTGCGATGGAGCACGATACACGTTCATTGTACACGCTCCTTCAACACCACAGTTTACAACACCACTAAGAGTTGCTTATTTTGTAAAGTAAATTGGTTTGATGCATGCACTCAGGCTTTCAAACGTAAACTTGAACAAAACAACACCTGATGTAAGACGTTTAATCTCCTTTAAATATAGATTTTTTAATTTTTTTACTCATTTTTCTTTCACATGCTCACATATTTTTCTTTTACTTTCTTATTCCAGGTGTTAAGTAAACTTTATTGGGATGATTGTTGTGCACTCTCACGTTCCCTTTTAAGTGAACCTACGCTACTTTTCATTTTCATAACTATTTTTTTTCACTTACATAGCTCTTCAATTTTAACATCATCTACAATTTCTACATACACATATATCATTGTAAATATTTCATTCATGCCATTTTTATTTTTATTTTGGTTTCACTTAAATAGCTTTTAAATTACTAAAGCATCTACAAATTTCTACATATACATATCGACTTTTCAAATATAATGTTTTATGTGCATCACACAGGTTCCCTACTAGTTATGTTATATTTTAGCGAGAATTTGGTCCATTTTTTTAAAAAAAATTTAAACTTGTTATAAAACTAAGAAGATAATGGAGGAAGAACAAGAGGAAATACAATTATAGAAGAAAGGAAAATTGCTTGTGTATTATTCCAATGATATAAGGGGTATTTATAGTAGAGATTACAATGTGAACACAATAATCTGAATTAATCACAAATCTACTTAAATCAATCGAATAATAGATAATCCATCAATGATATTATTTCATAACACTCCCCCTTGGATATCTATTATTTAAACATACAACGTATATGATATGCCTCATTAAAACCTTACTAAGAGAAAACCCGGTGGGAAAAAAAATCTTAGTTAAGGAAAAAGAGTACATATTTATCTTTTGATTTACTCCCCTAAACCAAGCGTCAATTTAGATATTTCAATTCTTTGCTTCCCAATGCTCTTCACTTTGTCTTTCAAATGTTGCGATCGACAATGTCTTGATAAATAATTATCGGTTGACCGGATCTCGTTGCACATCAATCTCCTCATTCTTTTGCAAATCATGAGTAAAGAAGAACTTGGGTGAAATATGTTTTGTTCTATCCCCATTAATATAGCCCAATTCAATTGAGATATGCAAGATGCATTGTCTTCATATAGTGCGGTTAAATGATTTTCATTCTCATCTAGACAATGTCTCAATGAATAAATGGTAGAATTGATTGTCTCGATCGTAGTTGCATAACGTATATGTCATGTACTATTAACTTTGTTAGAAAAACCCGAGTGGGAAAAAAACTAGACAAGGTAAATAGTTCATGACATATGCGTTTCTATGTGTTGCACTTGATCGCCTCATTAAAAACCTTTAACTAAGAAAACCCTTTGGGAAAAACTTGGTTAAAGGGAAAAAGAAAGTACAATCATTGGTTTTAAGACCAAATCCACACAAAAGTTTTGAAGTTGTCGCTCTTCCTGACGACAACTATCTTTCAAATGTACGCATTCCATTATTATAAACACTTATTATCCAAAACCGATGTAGGAATAATCTTAGTGAACAAATCTATGAGATTGTCACTAGAGCGTACTTTTGCATATCACTCTCTTTTAGAGTTTATTGGATAGTCAAATGTAGGGGCTAATAAGTGTCATTCCCACTACTCACTTGTGCAACACATGCAACACAATTAACACCGTAATCGGCTAAATAATGGGGGAAGTAATATAATCGAAATTTGCATGCATATATTTTCACTATCATGCATCGTAATTCCTTTAAATTTATGACATTAACAATGCATTACTTACATATATTCCTTTCTCAATAGGAATCTTCTCAACTGGTCATACTACATCAACATGAATGTTAATGACCTTAACCATTTGCATGTTGCGATTGTCATATTAATTTATTTTTGAAATCCACCAAGGATTTTCATATCAATATTAATGTCCAACGACCCATAAATATACCGTCATGACATAAAGTTACGCCGGATATATTAGTTAGCGGAACATTATATTATCTATAATGGGAGAATATATTTGATCATTAACAAACAAATATTTTCAATTCAAACTCAACCTCAATTGCTTATTTCATTTTTACCTAGTCTGAGTGTTTATGACACTCTGCGATGACTTAGTAATTTGGATCCGATATAATAATAACAATTAAAGAGGCAAATATGTCGTCGACGACTATTATATTTTATTATAAATTTCTCCCATAAAATTCATTGCTAATTTGATATTAGCATAAACCAATTCCTTATCAATGTATGGATTGGTTGTTCCGCAACCCCAATATTTAATCATCATCGCACGTGCAATTTTTTGTTTTGGGGTTTTCGTCTACAAGACGAATCTCTTTAAGAGATTTCATGAGTGACTGAATATCAATAATAAATTGATCATTCTTCCGCGGATTTTTTATCTTTAACACCGATCGGTCTTCTACGCTTCTGGCGTAGAAATATCTTTAATCATACTGTTGGTGCATTTATAAATAATCACTCATTTAATTTCAATATAGGCATCTGGCATATTACTTGTTAAATACTACAAGTAAGATTATTTTCGCGATTCAGATTAAACGATGCGTGGAAGATCGTTTATCTTGTTAAAATTTCTCGGCATTCTTTTATTCTAACATGAGATTTTCTTTATCTCCCCCTAATGCCGAGAATCGATCTTCATCGAACATGTAGCACCGAGCTATACATTGATGCTCTTTTATTCGCTTCATGCGATTTACTATATCACTATGTGATTTTAGATTCTTCAAGAATCGTTCGAAAAAATTCACGTTATATTTAGAGAAATCACTAGAATGAGACAACGAACTTTTGGTTCGTTTCTCCCTCTTTCTCGGAAAATATTTGATATATGCAAAATGTGCATAAAATCTACCCTTCATGGGTTTGATATCAATGAATGATATGTGAACTCATAGTTCATTTATGTCGAAGTTTGTCACGAGATATAATTCATATTGGGTTTTCCTCCCCTCATTCTCGGACAACATTTTCTCATAATTGATATGTCAAAAATTTGAAATAACCCGTGACGGATTCAACATTTTAATGTGAGATCCTCTTATGCGGGTATCAACAAACTTCTTTTATCTTTTTCGATTTGTGGAGAAATTTTGTCTCATATAGAGATATTATATCCGTTCTCACAATTATGAATACAATGTATCGAGTTATACCAATTTTCTTGAATCACCATCCCAATTCTAGTGGATTCTCACATAAAGAATGTTTATAACCACAATATTCGAATCACTATATGCATCTTAAATACTTAATTTTGTCGCATTCATTTCACGAATGATTGTGATGCATCACATGTAATATGATACATATATCATTGTTTTAAATGATGCATGTAGTATCGATCACATTCTCTTCGTGGAATGGACATATCTCATTATTTTCAAACACATTATTTATACACATTTCATCGGGAAATAGTATATAAAGCAAATATTTCGATCTCGATATAACACCCATATTACTCAAAAAAATCGAGACTTGAGAGAGCATAGTGCTTTATTTCAAACAATTTTGTTTCAATATAGCACTTGCATGTTGCATTACCATATGCATCTCTCATTAATACTTTTGAGAACTTGTTTCTCAATATAATGTGCGTGTCGCACTATCGATGAGGCAATTTAATTGCTCTCATGCTCCGACTCCATTTCTTCCTTAGAACGAAATGAGCAATTAATTTTTCAAAATATAACAATTGTCACATAATATAAATGAATTACAATGATTAATTATTTTAAATAGAAAATTACATTATGTATCAATTCAAGCAAATTAAATTGATATTGTAAATGCTAGTGGATCCGAGTGACAATTATCCAAGATATTACAATTCATGAATCAATCATTATGAATAATTTCACTCACCAATAAAGCACTATAATATGTTGTCATATTCATTCTTATCACAACTAGACAACAAATTTTGAATATAATAACAATATAGAGCGAATGCGCCTTACAATCAAAGACCATATACATGGTATTCATTTTTAAAAAAAAACCGCGAGTTGAATATTTTTCTTTGTAATAAACATGTGTATAGATAATCACATTAATGATGATCACTATTTTTATTGTCAATAAAATCTTTTCATTAAATTAACAAATATGATTTTGTTTATTGAAATTATTGCAAATGTAGTTGCCAAAAATACAACGAATGCATTAATTACCGCAATGATCATGCAAATATTGTAAAGTTATGTTTAATATCAATCCAATTAACTAAATGATATGGAAATATCATGTGTTCATATCATATCAACTTTATAGTGAAAAATATATTGATAAATTATAAAGCGAGCGTATAAAACATTCTCACGTCGTATCAATATAAAGATCATATATGCGCACCATGTAAGTGATTAACACAACTACGTACACAATCATGTAAAATATAATCTATTTAATTTTAACTATTTAAAATGACTTTAATTAATATGAATATGATTGCAAAAGTAATATACATGTTGATTAATCCAAATGATTGAGAATCATATATTATTATTGTGGTCAAATAACAAGATTTACTTACCAAAAATACATGATGATACAATTATTTTCCTTTTTCTTTTTGAAGAAAACTAGTCACACGTATCAATTATACACAATCGATAAAAAAAATTCCAAAGCTACTATATATATCACAAAATACTTTAGCCGTATCAAAATAAACCCAAGACAAGAAACAATTTATTTATTAATAAACGATGCTTAAGTTTAAATGCATCGTATAAACAATTTCTGTAAATCGCCACTAACTCCGACATGTGGCGTAATCTTCTAAAAGATTACTTTGTTTCTTGTCATGATTATTGTTTTAATCATATAAAACAATTTTGTTAGGACTTGTATCAATAATGTCCTCCTCCACGACCATAACCAAATATTTCAAATATTTATAAATTGAGTCACGTTCTTTATAAAGTATGAACTCTTATAATTTGGTCGGAACTCATTATTTATTTTCATAATTCCACATCCAAGTGGATTATTATTTTTCATTCATGATACGAAATCATAATCAATTTCATATACATCATAAATTACTTTGATTGATATTCTTGCTTGATAGCATATCATCATGATGAAAATGATTTAATTATTTTCTCAACTTTGTGATCATGAAATCCCATGATATATTCGATAGATTTCTTATCTCTACGAATTTCGGATCACTCGTGGAACATGTCTTTCTCTATGGACATCGGGTCCTAATTTTTATTTATATGAATGACGTGTTTGTACTTTTTTCTCTGTGAATTTCAAATTCACCTTCACCAATTTTTTTTTTTTTTTTTTTTTTTTTTTTTTTTTTTTTTGCACGTCGAAATTCATCTATGTGAATTTAATATTCACTTTCATCGGTTTTTGACATGCCCATTTATGTGAATTTTATATTCACTTTTACGAACTTTCTATTTTCATATGGATTTACGATCCATTATATCTTCGTTTCAAACATTGATCAACTTCATGTGATCATACCTCATTTTTCAATTTGCACAAAAGACAAACTCTTTTGTCTAAGGAATATAGCCATCAAGGCTTCATATCACCGATGAAAGTATTACTCATATCTTTTCTTTTACGTGGTATTGACTTGATCCATAATGATTTGATGATGTCAATACCACTAGCATCAATATTACATATATCTATAAAATAATAGAATTGATCACGATAAATAATTTAAATAAATCAAATTTTTACCTTAATGTTTACCTGTATCGAGATGTGTAGATATAAAATATATTAATTGATCGACTTGAGTCCTTCAGCGATCTATGAATGGTGATTCTTGTAGGTCTTTTTTTTTTTTGTTTTTGCGAAGGTTGCCAAACTTCATCAAAACAATTTTGATGATTTGAGACGTGGTTAGAGGCTCGTCTTGATAACGTGTTATAAAACTAAGAAGATAATGGAGGAAGAACAAGAGGAAATACAATTATAGAAGAAAGGAAAATTGCTTTGTATTATTCCATGATATAAGGGGTATTTATAGTAGAGATTCTGATGTGACACAATAATCTGAATTAATCACAAATCTACTTAAATCAATCAGAATAATAGATAATCCATCAATGATATTATTTCATAACAAAACTTTTCGGTTTTCGCTATTTAGCTGCCATATTTTAGTAAAAAATTGGCCTCACTGCAATAATAAAACCCATCCATTAAAATCGGTTATTGGGTCACATGGCACAGATAAAGACTCTTCTGTGTCTCCAAATTTGATCCCTGGAAAAGCTTGGAACATCACCAAAGGAGGGAAGTATCGATGGCAGCGATATATGGGCTCTACATAATCAACAAATCAGGAGGTCTGATTTACTACAAGGATTACGGATCAGCAGGAAGAATGGACACAAATGATAGCTTGAGACTGGCTAGTCTATGGCATTCTATGCACGCTATTTCACAGCAGCTTTCACCTGTTCCTAATTGCTACGGAATCGAACTCCTCCAAGCTGACACTTTTGATCTCCATTGCTTCCAATCCCTCACCGGTAAAACCCTATCCCTTTTTTTTTTTCTCCCTTCACGGATTCTGGTTAGGTAGATTAAAAGAAATCAGAGCTTAGATACTTTGTTTTTCGATCATGTTTTTGCTTAGATTTAGCTGAAGTCGAGATCTTCATTTGATGGGTGTGATTCAAATGATACCTGGGCTTAAGGGGGTCATAATATTTAGTGATGAGCACACAAGAAATTCAAGAAACTTTTTTTTTTTTTTTTTCAATTAACCTTTGTGGGCTATAATATGTATGCTACTGCTTCCTATTGGACTGTTTTTCTTAATTAGGAAGGTCCTTGTTTTTCATATTAGATAGATACATCCTATACCCTATAAAATGTGGATTTTAAAACATAAAATGACGTGACTCAAATCTATGATGCCCTTTCTTGTTCTTTTTTTTAATGGATTGTTAATGTTAGATTTCTTGATTATGCACCAAGATAATGGAACATAAGCACAAATTGCACGGATACCACGCTCTTTCTGTTTTAATCACTTGACAGTTTAGGATACCTTGCTAGAAGAGCTGAACCCTTGTGTCCTCTTAGGAACCTTGTGGTGTGTTAAAGGCTGAGATGCTGTGAATTCCTTCAATGTGTGTATGCAATGCCTTGCAAGAGGTGTCAAAGAGCTTATCCTAACATCCTTAGCCCTGGTTTATTTCCTATTGTAGCTTCTTTGTGTTCTAAATCTTAGTTTGCCTCTATAAATGGAGTACGGGTATGTTCTTCTTCTAGGGATATAGGCAGATATGTGCGATTTCATGTAGTGCTAGAATGGAAACATTGGGACGTAGATGATAGATCTGTATATAAACCTTTTAGTTTTGCAATGTGTGAATGCAGCATGACATTAGACCAAAAGTCAATGTGATCTGTTATAATTTGACCAGCTATTGGGGCACAGGCTACATGTTAAGCTTAAGCTTTTTTTCTTTCTTCTTTTTTCTCGTTCTTTTAAACCTCTTAGTTTTTCATTTTTCCTTTTCCTTGATGTTGAGAATATTATATAGTATATAGTTGTCTGCTTGGAAATGAACTATCGATGTTCTAAGTAGTCACTCTATAATTCAGGTGAATGCTAACCTAGGGAGTTATATTTCTCCACCCTCACACCGAATAACCATGTTTCTATGACATTTCTTTCGCTTCCTATCCCTTGACTTGATATCAGCATCTATTGACTAGGATTTCTGTGCATCTATAAAGGGATTTTAAAAGATTTGGCTGGTGATAGATTGCAATTTCTGTTACATATATCCCATTACCTCGAAAGGTGAAATTGTAATGTTAGACATGTTTATGCCAATATGCCATAAAATCTTTGTTTTAGAGTTTAACAGTAGTGGACCAGTAGTGTGGACAATGCCATTATAATTTGTGCAATAGTGATTTTGGAAATTGATGGATGAAATTAATGGAAAGACTTGGAAAAGCAGAGTCGGAATCATTGCAGTGATACCTAGTTGCAAGGAGCTCGGTACCCCTTAAGCAAGATCTTAGTTTAGAGCCTTGTGAACGGAGAAAATAGCGTTAGAAAGAGATTGGTCCTCCGTTTGGGGTCTGTCCAGGCTTGATAATGTACGATCTTTTGATTATACCTTTTCAAAAGTATAAGTAGCTAGTGTGCATCAAGGGAAAAGGAAAGAAACATAAGCATTTAACTAATCAATTGTTGACGGCTAGGTTAGGTTCATATGGCTAAGAGCTATAATTTGTTATTTATCCTCATCAGAGTCCATGTTTGGACATGCTTCAAACCTAGAATCACATAATCCGGTTCTGGTTCCCATCTTAAGTCAATAGGTATAAACAGCTTATTTTTATCTTCATTCATCACGTAGATCTGCCGTCTGCACTGATATGCCAACTGGTTTACGGGGTGGGTGGTGGGGCTAATGATGTTTTGGAATGCTCAAAATTTTGTTTGTTGGGCTTTTTCTCAATTTTTAGTACATTAGCTTAGTGCACTAAAGCAGTATGTGGCCTTGAGGTTAGTTAGATATCTATGTATTGGAAGACCTATCTGATTAAGATGAAAAGGTGCCAAATGGAAAAATATTAGAAAAGAAATATTGAAGTACCTTCCTAAAGAAATTGCTGTACCTGGAAGGAAGCTGGATTGATGACACTGCTCCAGTTTTGCACATGTATGCCTGATATCAAGTGTTATTTGTTATTATGAGATTTTCCTGCTGAAATCTTGCTATTTCTGCAGATTCTTTTTGTTTTATGAACTCATGGTAACTAGGAAGGACGGTGAAGGTGTAAATTGTTCGTAAAATCTCAGTGCACAAAAGAATTCAATTTTAACAGTGGAAGCACCTACTTAAGATTCCTATGGTTTAGTAAGAATAAGTGTGCTTGAGACTCGTATGATTAATAAGGTTTAGGTTTTATGCCTGGAAAGGTTTTGTTGGGATTAGTTTACTGATGCATTTGGAATCTCAAGTTTGAGTAATGATGTTGACTTTTTCTGCAGGGACCAAATTCTTTGTCATATGCGAACCAGGAACATTGCATATGGAGAGTCTTCTGAAACACGTATACGAGCTATATACGGATTATGTTTTAAAGAACCCATTCTACGAGATGGAAATGCCAATTCGGTGTGAGCTCTTTGACATCAACCTTTCTCAAGCAGTGCAGAAAGATCGTGTTGCTTTGTTGGGAAGATAAAGTCCTCTGTCTCTGTTTAATATTTTTGGCATTATTTTCTTATGTATGAGCTGAGAGTTTTCTAAGCTGCACGTTGTACATCCCTGAATTTAAACGCATTGATTTGTTGTTTCTCAACTCCGCTTCTATTAAATGAATGGAAATCCTTTGTCTCTGTTTATTTTCTGAATTTTTTTATCTGATAAATGCCGATTCTTTGTTCTTCTGCATTAAGCTCCTAGGAATAAAAATGTAGATAAAGTGCAGAAACACAGAATGGTTTTACTGTACATTACAAGACACGGAAAGTACTTGGAGGACGGCCTCCATTTTCTTTTCACATGTTCTTTTTTTGTCTTTTAAGGCTAAGGTACATATGTTTCAAGGTAAGAAATCACACTTGCTGAAGCTTCACAAGTCAAGATCATAACTTCACTGATATCAGCTGTTGAAGAATCAACCGGGAGACTGTTTTCGCACCGGTACGCCGCATCTTTTGCTTCTCCCAACTGATGTATCTTGTTGTACTGTCTTTGTTTTGCTAAAGCATATGCATCAACAAGTTTAAACGATGTCAAGTTGTAAACTCTCCTGCATTTCTTGTAAGAACCCTTCAATGCTGCATCAGTGGAGTTGTGTATCAACTTGTTGAAGATCCCGTAATTCTTTTTTGCTTGATTGCTCGTTAGATCGATTGATATCAGTACTAGTTCAGGGAGAGAGGCGGAACTTGTGTGTGAATCACCGGAGAGGATCCGGACGCAGGTTTCTGCATTTTGTGTCTGGGAGCAAACAGTGTACAAGGTTTCATATTCAACACAGAAAATTGGTGAAATAATGAGAGCTGATACGGAAACCGTAAGGAGGAATCGAAGCTTTCTTAATTGTTGAAACTCCATTGGCTTTTTTGGCTTCTTGTATGGAGATGTTGAAAGGAAAAGAAAAGGGGGTTTTATATTTACTTTGAGACAAGTGCGACAAGTTGCTTATGTGTTGATGTTTTGGAGTGGACGAGGTTTTATGTTTTTTAAGGTTTCGTTTGTCTTGAGGAAGTTGTGTGGAAAAACGTTCGTCCAGTTTTATCCACAACAACTTTTCGTACACGAACCGTGGGATAACTTTTTGTTTTTATACTTTTTGGTTGGGCTGAGCTCAGGTCGGGTTGCGTTGGGTGGGTTCAGTTTTGTTTATTTTTAACGGTTTTATTGGCATCATATTTTTACTTCCGATATCATGATCAATTCAAGCACTTAAAAAATTACTTCGAGCACCACAATTATTTTTCGTGAAAACAACGCACTGACGTTATACTTACAGAAATGTCACTGTTGGGTAATGTCAGTGGGACTGACGTTATTTTTAAAAAATAATATCACTGGATTCGACATTTATAGTGTGGTGTCAGAAGTGAAAAAAAATACGTGTATTGCATATTGCCGGAAAATAAAATAAAAAATCCAAAAATACAAAAAAAAAAAAAAAAAAAAAAAAAAAGGTGTCGAAATTAATGTGTGGTGTCAATGGATCCTTTGTTTTTAGGGGGTTCTGTCGGCACCCTCTATTTACTGCTGGCACCCTTTTACTCCCGACATCATAAAAAATTACTTTGGGCATCTGGTGATTTTTTACATAAGAAACGTCAGTGGTACTGGTATTCCTTGTGAAGCACCAACGGTCGGACGTTGGTGCTTGCTTCCATGATGAACAACAACAACCACCGACGTCCCCTTTGTGAAAGTGTTAAAACTCAGAAAACGTCAGTGGTACTGGTGTTCTGAGTTTTAACACTTTTCCGAGTTTTAACACTTTTACAAACAAGTCCCAAAATCTACGTCTAAGAAACTGAAACGACAAACAACGAAATAAATGTTTACTTATTACATCCCAATGAACGGAATAGGTACTAGAAATCGCCTCTCAAAACTGTTTAAAATAAAAGCATAAAAGAATAAATAATCATCCACTTGAGCCTAAGCCTCAGCTCCGTCATTACCGTCTTCGTATCCGTCCTCATCGTCGTCCTGATAATCACCTTCTCGGGGTGGGGACAAATAAAATAGAAGGGGTAAGTACTTACGTACTTAGTAAAGGGTAGAAGAAACGGCTACATATAATATATAAAGAGATATATATCACATATAACAATTAAATTCTACAAACTCTACCACATAGGTTGTAATAGTAGAACTCACTCGCCCTCTACTATCTCCGTAGTATACCTCGCACAAGTAAGGTTTGTCACATCAATATCAAAGGACATCGCGCACGGTGAACAACTGCACCGCAACACGGTAAGCACCTCGAGGGCACGGGCTTAGGTCCCCGTGTGGGAGTTACACGCGTCCCTTGGCATCAGACCAAGTAGAGGAGTGTAATAGTCCCATGCTAAGAAGAATAGACGTGCCTCACCAATGATAATGATGTTTTAGCTTTTAGACACAACACATATGTAATTTACGGATTTAAGTCTAACCAATTGATTCATTCACATAAAAGGCTTCTAGGGACTTCTAGTCCTAGACATCTAGTTATGCTACCTAGCACATTGTAAAAGAATCATTGACCACTAGGTCAAAGTCCCACAAGGCCTAAACAACGCCTTCCGGTGCTCCCACCTTCTCCCCGCGAAGGTCTCGGTTGTGGTGCAGAGCCAAGGCTACCAGAAGTCGTAGTTAGACATTGCAACATAACATGTAATGTCCTCAAAGACATGCACACCAAGTCACAGAGAATAACGCACCAACGCAAACCTGTTTAGAACACCCCCTTACCTTGATATGCTTTCAAAGCGCTATCCGACAATCTTTCTGCGTGTTCTTCACCTACAATAATTATAACATGTATCCTTTATTTTTCTTATATATATATATATATATATATATATATATATATATATATGTGTGTGTGTGTGTATATGTCCTTCCTAAATTCTAGCCAAACAGAAAAGAAATTCAACAGCAAACCAGCACCTACTACGTAGTCATAGCAAAAAGGATGACTACTGCTCTTCACTTTCTTTTATATATTTTATTGAGTTATTCATTCATTCATTTATTTATTTACCCAACACCCCCTAATATATGTATTATGCAAACCTCTGCACAATTCAATACACCCCCAGAAACCTTTACATTAGTCCCACTTTCTACCTTCGGCGATTCTGCATATATTTACCATGCGTCAGTCACCAGATATAAATATGTACCCAAAATCTAATGATCCAAAATCCATAGACACCTTATTAATACAAATAAATATATATTGCAGAGATGAACAACAGCAACTACCTATGATAAAAGGTATAATATTTTATCCAGGAAACAACAAAGGCTATCCATGATTACTACGATGAAGATTCTAAGGAAAAACACCAAAGAAAAACCTTATAAACATCCCGTAAATTCGATTTACGGAGAGTATTGGGAAAAAGATTTACCTTGCACAAAGACACGAGAAAAAGACTACACGATCTCCTCCCCGTGCTGATCGTTGTGGTATGACTCGTCTGAAAATCCAACCAACACACGAATTGAGATAATTTTCCAAAGCTTGGTCTATTTTTCTGATGAAAGCGGCTGGAAGAGGAATTTGCGTGAATGGCCAAGAAGAAGTATGAGGGGAGGTTACTGAAAATATTTTAATAATTAGGATTGGCTGGAATTTAGGAAGATTTATTTTTTAATATTAATATTTCTAGTTAATGACTTGCCCAAATACACTTAACATAGACATCGAGCATTTAGTTCTTTTATTTTTTGAAAAATAATAATAATAATGGTAGTAATAATAATTAAGAGAAAACAAGATTTTTGAATGTAGCTTGATTGACAAAATTACCCATATATGAAGATACCGGATATTACATTCCTCCCCCCTTATATAATGTTTCGTCCTCGAAACTGAACGTACCTGGGAGGTGCTTGAAATCTGGAAACTCGGACACCATGTCGTCCTCTAACTCCCATGTTGCCGCTTCTGGTGTGTGATTACTCCACTGAACCAGAACTAGTTGAACATCTTCACCCTTGACTTGCTTCACTTTCCGTTCCAAGACACAAAGTGGTTCTTCTTTGTAAGTTAGGTTCTCTTTAACCATTTCAATCAAGCTATATTCATATATGGGTAATTTTGAGCTCCGATCTGCGGAGCTCAAACTTTGGAGTCAATCCTGTAGACTATGGAGAAAAGCTTCCAATTTTTTCATGTACAACGTTTTAATATATGCAAATTTTGCAAGTTTTTTGCAAGTTTTAATATATGCAAATTTTTGCAAATTCTCTTGCCTTAATTTTATTTTCAGCGCTTACCTGAAGTACTCTGATCCGTAGTGGGGTGTCTTGCCCCCCAGTATGCCATGTATTTACTTATAGTTTTGGATGGCATACTCAGACTTTTGTTAAGTTTTTGTTCGGGTCTGTCCTGCAAACTTAGTGAGTTTGGCTATTGCCAACTTGCTGAGTCTGATCTGTGGAGATCAGTTCGGGTATGTCTTACAGACTTAACAAATGCGGCTAGGTCCTACCTACAGACTTAGTTGTCAGTCCTGCTGACTTAGCGAGTTTTTTCTGAGTTCGTTTTGCGATGCTCAGTTCGTCTGTCCTGCAGAATTAATTATTTTTTTATTTATTCTGTGCTGCAGACTTTGGAGAAAAGTTTCAGGAATTGTAACATGTACAATGTTTTTGCAATATCTTTTTAAGTTCTCTCGGTTGTTGCAAACTTGCTGAGTCTGACTTACAGGGCTTAGTCCAGTGTTTGTCCTGCAGACTTAATTAATTGGGTCTGACCTGCAGACTAAATTTTTTGGAGTCTACTCAGACAGACTTAATTTTCTGGAGTCTGCTCAGGCAGACTTATTTTTCTGGAGTCTGCTTAGGCAGACTTAATTTCTTGGAGTCTGCTCAGGCAGACTTAAATTTTTTATTTATTTTTAGTCTGACCTACAGACTTAATAAATTTGACCGAGTCCGATCTGTGGAGCTCAGTTGGTCTGTCCTGCAGACCTAATAATTTTGAATGAGTCAGACCTGTAGATCTCAAGTTTATGTCTGTGCTGCGAACTTAATGAGTAGGTCCTTTACCAACTTTTGAGTCCGACCTGTGGAACTCAGTTCGATGAGTCTAACCAGCATATATTGTGGAGTCCGACCTGCAGACTTAATGGGTTTGTCCTTTGCAAACTTACCGAGTCTCACTTGCGGAGCTTACTTTGTCAGCCCTGCTGACTTATATTTTTTGCTGAGTCCGACCTGCGGAGCTCAGTATGTCATTCCTGATGACTTATATATTTTATTAAAATACATATTTTATATGTTTTCTTTTTTTGCTGAGTCCGACCTGCGGAACTCACTTTAAGCCCTGCTGACTTATATTTTTTGCTGAGTCCGACCTGCAGAGCTTAGTTTGTCAGCCTTGCTGACTTATATATTTTATTAATTTACATTCTATACATTTTTTTTTGTTGAGTGCAACCTGTGGAGCTCAGTTTGTCAACCCTGCTGACTTATATTTTTTGCCGAGTCTGACCTGAGAGCTCAGTATGTCAGTCTTGCATACTTAATTTTTTGGAGTCTGCTCAGGCAGACTCAATTTTTTGGAATCTGTCTTGCAAACTTAATTATTTGGGTCTGCTCAGGCAGACTTAATTTTTTGGAGTCTGACCTGCAGACTTGATTATTTGGGGTCTACTCAGGTAGACTTTATTTTTTTGAGTCTGTCATGCAGACTTTATTATTTTAATTTTTTTTTGAGTCTGACATGCAGACTTTATTTTTTGACTCGGTCAGACAGACTTTATTTTTTGGGTCTGTCATGCACACTTTATTTTTTGGATTCTGACATGCAGACTTAATTATTTGGGGACTGCTCGGGCAGATTTTATTTTTTGAGTCTGTCATGCAGACTTTATTTTTTTTTTTTTTTTTTGAGTCTGACCTGCAGACTTTATTTTTTTGAGTCTGAGAGCAGACTTTATTTTTTGAGTCTGGCGAGCAGACTTTTATTTTTTGAGTCTGGCCAGCAGACTTAATTTTTTGGGTTCTTGGTGGGGTATCTTGCCCCTCAGTATGCTATGCATTAACTAACATAATTTGGATGGTATACTTAGCTTTTTGTATGATTTTTTATTTCAGTCCAGCCTGCAAAGGTCAGATAGTGAGTCTGACCTGCAGACTTGTGAATTTTGTTAAGTCCGTCATGCGCAACTCAGTTGTCTGTCTTGCAAACTTAATGAATATACAGAGTCCAACCTGCGGAGCTCAGTTGTCTGTCTTGCAGACTTAATGAATAGACTGAGTCCGACCTGCGGAGCTTAGTTGTCTGTCTTGCAGACTTAAAGATTTTATCTTAAGCCCTTACGTATTATATACAATAAAAAAAAGAGAAATATAATATAGAAATAATACTGCTAAATTAAAATAATTTATTGAATTCAGGAACCTGTCCCGGATGTAAAGCTTGCAGGGGTTGTTTGCATGCCAGCTTTGTGGAATGGTCCTGCCATTTGAATCTGCCGGTTAATATGCACCCTTGCCTTGCAATTTTACCGCTTTATAGAGGTGTCGTGTGGACCTCAGGTTGTCTGGCCTGTAGACTTGTAAATTTTATTAAGACCGACCTGCGGAGCTCAGTAAGTTCGTCCTGCGAACTTTGAGATTTGTCCTTTGCAAAATTTATTGAATATGACTGAGTCCGACGTGCGGAGCTCAGTTGTCAGTCCTGATGAACTGAATTTTTTGTTGAGTCCGACCTGCGGAACTCAGTTCGTCAGTCCTGCTGACTTATAATTTTTTGCTAAGTCCGACCTGCGGAACTCAGTTGTCATATCTTGTGTTTTGAGTGGAGCTCGGCTTGTTTTGTCCTGCAGACTTAATTTTTTTGAGTCTAACTTGCAGACCTAAATTTTTTGGGTCTGACTTAAATTTTTTGAGTCTGACTTGCAGAGTTAAATTTTTTGAGTCTGTCCTGCAGACTTAATTATTTTTTTAGTCTGACTTGCCGACTTAAAATTCTTTGAGTCTGGCCTGCAGACTTATTTTTTTATTTTTTCTCGAGTCCGACCTGCAGCTCAGTTCTGATTGTCTGTCCTGCAGATTTATTGAGTTTGTCATTTGTATACTTTCTAAGTCTGACCTGCAGCTCACTTCTGATCGTCTGTCCTACAGACTCAAGGAGTTTGTCCTTTGCAAACTTTCTAAGTCCAACCTACAGCTCAGTTCTGATCCTCTGTCATGCAGACTCAAGGAGTTTGTCATTTGCAAACTTTCTGAGTCCGACTTGAGCTCAGTTCTGATCGTCTGTCCTGCAGACTTAAGGAGTTCGTCCTTTGCAAACTTTCTGAGTCCGACCTGCAGCTCAGTTCTGATCGTTTGTCCTGCAGACTTAAGGAGTTTGTCATTTGAAAACTTTCTGAGTCCGACCTGCAACTCAGTTTTGATCGTCTGTCCTGCAGACTTAGGGAGTTTGTCCTTTGCAAACTTTTATAAAATCATCATGCATAACGGAGAAAACAAAAATTTATAACTAAAAGATTCAAATAATATATAAAAGTCTGGAACCTGTCCTAGCGTATATCTTGCGGATATTGCTGGCATGCCGACTCCGTGGGATGGTCCTGCCATTAGAATTAGCCTCTGAAGGATCTCCTAGATCCTTCCTTTGGACTGCTACCTGGATAAAGGCCTATAGGGCCGATCCATCAACGACAGCTGGCTGTTCCACCAGCGTTTGTTGTGCCGGATTCAAAGCGGTTTTTGCTCCTTGCTGAGGCTGGTTAGCGGTAGTGGGATCTGCTGCCACCCCTCCTCCAGCATTTTTACCACCATCGTTGGCGGTTTCCCCTGGTGTTTTCTTGTTATTC
Organism: Gentiana straminea; assembly: GCA_036785695.1. Taxonomy (NCBI): domain Eukaryota; kingdom Viridiplantae; phylum Streptophyta; class Magnoliopsida; order Gentianales; family Gentianaceae; genus Gentiana; species Gentiana straminea. The sequence goes on along the minus strand of JAVUPR010000464.1, from coordinate 3,002,820 downwards.
TTTTTTGGTGGCTTGATGATCTTGATCTTGAATAACTGTTAGTAGGAGACCCTCCTTCTAGCGCCAATTGACTATGTTGGATTTCGTTTATGAATAAATCTGGGCCGTATTTCTCCTAGTAACAATTAACTCAAGAATAAGCCCTAGAACAAGATGTAAAACGGGATGGTTTTGGGGGGATTTTTAGACTGAGCCTGGGTTATTTTCCCAAGTTGCCTACGTATCCTGTCATTGTTCAGGAATCAAGTCATTTGTAGTTCCTGGCTCCGTTTGGTTTCGGACTGACTGGATCCATTTGGATCCAACTTAATATTTTATTCACCCACTATCTTATTTACTATCATTTCACCAATCATTTCACCATCAACAAATAAAATAATATTAATCAATTCATTTTATTCACCACCTACACTATTCAACCATTACTTTATCAATATAATATTTCTCTCACCAATCATTTCACCAATCATTTCTTCATCAACACAAACTTTAATACAACATTTCAACCTTATAATCATTACTTTACATTATTTTATTTTATTTTCTCTCTCATGACTCAAATGGATCTAGTCGAGTCCGAAACCAAACGGAGTTAGAGGGTTGTTTATATAGGGGAAGATTTATCACTTTCCTTGTCCTGCAAGGAATTATACTATTATTATTTCCCTAAGGATTAATACACGTAAATCTCTATAATTTAGGGATAATTATGGACATATTTGAATGTCAGGATCATAGTCTTTATGACTCAAGTTTCTTTCCTTATTTACCTTTAGTTATCCAGCACGTGGAATAACAGCCAGGGTTGCTCTGTGCGTCCTGCGCCGAGCCCCCGAGCCCACTATGGCCGAACTGGGCAGCTCATCTCTACCAAGCCTTGGCCGACCTGCGGTGGCTGGTGGAGGAGTTCCTGACGATCTCCCACCTGGGGTTCGGATCTGCCCTTAGGCATGAAGTGGGGCTCCTGGCCCTTAATGTTATAGTTTTTATGTCTTCATTTATTGTTTGATCAATTAGGAGATGACACGTGGCGAAACTCACTTCGACCTCATCGGTAAGCACATCTAATATATATATATATATATATATATATATATATATATATATATGTGTGTGTGTGTGTGTGTGTGTGTGTGTGTGTGTGTGTGTGTGTGTGTGTACAGGAGCATTGCACCCTATACACATACGAGACAACCGACCCATTAAAAAAACTGTCACAATAGATATAAAAGAATTATACACATATATATGTGAAATAGATCCATCATATTTTTTTATAATGATCTACTATGAAATATTATAAGTACAAATATAACAAATCAAAAAACATTGCCCAAATAAAGAGAGCGGCTACAGTCCAGTTGTGTAATTTAAGGGGATGATCCAGTTTTTAATCTCTATCGTTGAAAATCTAAAGAAATAATTACATGCATTGGATCATTTACTAGTACACCATAACTAATGTATACAATAACACACTTAATCAGATTTTTTAACCTGTTAAAACAATTCTCTAAAAAACATTTATTTTTACACTTAAAATAAAAAACAAAAAACCATTAGCTAAACGAGACTCTGCTTTCTTTTGTACGATGATAATCAAAGCCGGCTCAAGTCGAACTAGGTTGGCTGGAAAAAAAAATCATGTTGATCAACCAAATCGATTCTCTTTTGATTCTCTTTTCATCTGCTTTCTTTTCATTAAACATTAATTTTCGTTCATGTTCCCCCTAATTAAAAGGCATGGGATTAACCCATACATCTACTTGCCCGGCTGGGTTGCTTTTGATCGACTGGTTTCTTTTCTTTTTTTTTAATGGTTCTTTGACTTTGCAATTAATTGAAGCAGCTCTTCAATGAATTTTTCTCCTTTTACCTTAAAAAGAAACTAAAACAAAAACATCTTCATGGGATTCATAAAAACCAAAATTGATTCTTCACTTTAGGTCACAATTTTTATTTTGGAGAAACAATTTCTATGAAACTAATCAATACATTTTTATGCAATCCATAGTTGATACCGGAGATGTAAGAAAGAGAGAAAAGACAAAAAGGGAAGAAGAAGTGCAATCAAAAAGAAAAACTATCGAAGGATTAATCTGTCTTTTTATTTTTTGTCTGTAGGGTACACAATATCTAATAATGCATCACACCAATCGAACGGTTTTTATTGTTTTAATATTAATCCAACGGTAAACTGAACCGTCCAGTTTTTCTTAATGACTGGATTGTAGTATTTCCTCCAAATAATATGTGAAAAAACTACCATTATAATTATAATGAAGCATGTGTCTTTTATATTATATTTGATTGATATATGTAGGATAAACATGTTAAATAAATCATTTTCAGATTTCATATGCACGTTGTTATCAAACGATCTAATTATTTTCGGCACTTAATTTTTTCAGTGACTTAATACAATAAGTTTTCGATTTCAGATTTCAGATTTAACAAACGGGACATTAGTTTGAAAAAAAAAGAGAGAAATACACTTACTTTAGTGAATTTCGATTTTTTGAATTGAATGACATAGAGTCCTTAAATTGTTGAAACTGTTTAATTACATACTTAATTCATTACTGATGAATAAGGGGTTTGTCAACTATTTGAAGTAGTGGTTAATTAATCATCAATCTTGTTGTGGACTCGACCTTTTTAAGCACGTATAACTCACTTCTTCGTATGTAGTATAGATGACGCATTATTCAATTAGTATGAAAGAATGAGCATGCATTATGTTGAAGAAGTAGTGACTTATTAATTACTATTTTACCGTTGCATTCAATTTTTGAGCACGTAATCTGAGTGAGAAGTATTTGGATAAGATGAAGAGTTATCTTAGACCGGGAATCGATAATTCTCGGTGGAGATCTATGATGCACCGACACTTCAATTTGGTCGCCGTTTGCCGTGTCCGACATAAGACACGACACGACACGCTCCGACACCGTGTCCGATACGTGTCGGCTGATTAAATTAATATTATTTAAAATTTAAATATCCGACACACCGTCGTCACTACCCGACACGGCACCGAGACTTCCCGACACTCCTGAACCCAATTTTTTTTTAAAAAATTCTTTATTTAAGTTCTCTTCAATGAAAAGGTTAAAATACACGATTTTTATTTCTATAATAATTAAATAAATGATACGACGTATCAAGTTTATATGTTTTTCTGTTGATGAACAATCATTTTTTTACAATTTATAATATTTTGAAAGTCAATCACAATTTATTTTTGCATCGTATAAATGTCGAATATCTATTCTAGATATTCATAGAGTTTATGCAATACCTATCTTATTATGTCTAGTTTTTTTCAGATGTTTACGAATATTTTTTTTATAAATTGAATTTTATTTACATTATATATATATATATATATATATATATATATATATATATATATATATATATATATATATATATATATATATATAGTGTGTCGGCGACGTGTCGTGTCCTTAATTTTGGAATTAGCCGTATCACCGTGTCCGTGTCGTATCGTGCAACGTGTCCGTGACCGTGTCTGTGCAACATAGCCCAAAACAATTAAGTGTTTGATTAAAAGCATTAAATGATTCAAGCACATGTATATAGTGTTTGAAACATAAAATATAATTTTCCATATGTATATGATAAATTGTTTGAATTTAGAGAATTTGGCTCAATAATGAATACTTTTACAAAAGATAAATATTTCATTTGTAATATAAAATCCATTACTTGCACATAAATAAATAGCCTAAATACGCATGAGCATAAGGCTCATCCCAGGTGGTTAGCCACCTGGGTTTTACCCTGGCCTAAGTGAGAGGTCCAGGGTTCGATCCCCCCTTCCCCGTTACCCTCCTTTCGTTTCAGGAAAAAAAAAAAAAAAAAAAAAAAAAAAAAAAATAGCCTAATAAATAAAGGTCATTCTACTTTTACAAAAGATAAATATTTCATTTGTAATATAAAATCCATTACTTGCACTAAGATTCAATAACTATTCTTGCTAACTTTTTTTTTTTTCCTCCTTTCATTTCACCGAAACGAAATTACCTCATTTGGATAACTATAACTATAACCACACAAAATGCCACAGCTTAACCATTTAAATAAGTCTCATTGACATTCCGGTCCCCAATTTGATAAATAATTCTCCATTCCCCAAAAAAAATTTAAAAAATAAAAAATAATAATCCTAAAGACGAATGATTGTAATTCTTTCCTTTTTTTTTTTGAGGAATTTTTTTTTTTTTTTTTTTAACATACCATAAATTGAACTGAAGTTTTCACCAAGACATTGTTTTCTTCAACGTTTGAGACGAAGATCGTCAATCACCGATTAATGTTATCATCATTGAGAATAACACAAATATTTTTTTTATTCTTTTTTTTTTTTAGGGAGAATAACACAATTTCATACAGAAGAAATTTGAAATCAATGCGCAACAAAGCAGGTTAAGCGCTAATCCGGAAGATGTATTCACTAAAGTTTCTTAATGATATGGCTTAAGAAAACTGTTGGAAAAAGATCATAGAGAGAAGAACATACAGTACAGACTACAGAGTAGAGATCATGATCTTATTTCATATTGTCCTCCTTTAGTGACGGCCCGGAACCCTTTATAAGGGCGCGAGGGAAGATTTTTCACGTCTAACTGATCAATTTTGAGGCCTGATAAAGCAACACCCATAATCTTGAAACCAAGTTGGAAAGATGGAAACACATCAAGTCTCTCTAAACCCGTCTCCAACGACAGCGTTCCAGTCATTGAAGGCGATTTATCTTTTGGGATCCGTCCAATGGTCCAAATGCAAGTCTGCATAATGCAAAAATATTTGATTTATCTTTTGGGATCAGTCATTGAAAGGCGATTTATCTTTTGGGATCAGTTCAATCAAGACAAAGATTTAGTTTACCTTATTTCCTAGTATGTCTACTGCTCCATGATTTGATTTAAGGTCTGCCGATGAGATACATTGGGGCAGCTGAAATTGCAAAGTCACGGAATCTATAGGCTTTCCAGGATCATTCTTTATTCCAACTAAAACACTGATCCGGCATGTCCCTGACTCCGACGATGTCAGCTGTGGCTTCACATACATTGGACTATTCTTCAACTTCTTTATTCTGCGAAATTTACCAAAGATCATTAAGTTTCCACAGGAAGCTCTCCCGTTTGCACGTCTTTGTTCACAAATCATTTGTAATTTTTTCAAACCTGGAGTTTAGCTAAAAAGAAACATTGTTATATCCCTCCCAAAATTAAACTCTTGTGCTAAAAAGGTTCATATTATGGGACGGATATAATATATGACTACATATTTCAAGGTTTGATACCAGATGGTGAAAAAAGCATTGCCACGAATGAAGTCAAAACAACCAGATTCAATAGTATTATTAGGCCAACATCCCGAAAAAGCTGACTCAGACATACCTTACCTGTAATTCATAAGCTTAAACTGGCCATCAGGAGGGACGAAGGACAAAATCTGATTAGATTCCCAAGGGCGTAGGCGAACGCAAGGATGAAATTGCACGTCATTTAACATGGAAGGGTTGGCAAAGGAGAGAGTAAGATCAGGAACACCAGAAAGATGTGAAATTACTTCAACTTCTCCATAAACCTCACATTTCACCAGCATCCCATCCCTGAGCCACAAATCAAGAAAAAAAATTGAGAGACGGATAATCCGGAGGAGAACAGCAAGGGGAAAAACAAGTTTTTTCTGTAAACCTGTTTACAATTGCATCCATTTCCTCGACGAGATCAACATAAACTTCATTGCTAGAATGTTTTTGGTCAGTGTTCCTCCAAGGGATGTAGGATGATGTTGCCCCTGGTAAAGTATTGCTCATATTCGAGCTGTTTCCAGTTACAACGCTCAAAACTTTGCTGACAATATTGGGAGGTGCAATCATTTCCCGCAAAATGTTTGGTTCTGTTGTAAGAGGAAATCCATTGTCTATCATCTCATCCAAAAGCTGAAGAAAGTTTTAAAAAAAAAAAAAAAAAAACACAATTAACTGACGGCATTCAGTCAAATACAAGATGTTAACTGCAGAAACATTTATATATAGGTTTAATTGGTAAAGGATCCCCAAAACTGAATCTTTTGGGCATATTAAAAACCATATTCTTTTTTAAAGAAGAAAATAACATATTAAATACCAAACAGAGATTCTTAGCATAGAATTTCAGATATTCAACAGGCTAAGACAGAGCTGAGCAAAGAGATACCATGTTGAGATTATGTCTAATAGTCCAAAAGTTCAAAGTGAATTACAAGAAACAAAAATATTTAGAAGAACTGTCTTTATCTGCCCACATATATAACTCGAGAGCCAATGTATTTCAAATGGTTCTCCAAAGATTAATCTGGTATTGAAGCCTTATTTTCATTTAAGAGATACATCTGCCAACGGTGCGCAACCATTGGCTTTGGCATTATTCTGTAGTCAGTTGATCCTCGGAGCGGATTGTAACCATTTGTCTCATTTGAAGATGGTTGGTTGAATAAATACAACAGCTGTTATGTCCAAGTTAATGATTTTATGAATCTAATAAAAGTGCATGTACTGTCTACCATCAATACTTGAACCCACGAAAAGCTTGGCATGTATCAGTCTTCGTTCTTGTGCACTTATACAAGTTATGTGCCAATGTCTACAAATCCGATAGAATTGAAAGTCGCTGTTCCTCACATGTGCTGTCAGTAATTCAATCATTGGGGATTGGTGTGAAATCCAATCAACAATCTGAATCGGTCCATCAGATGTTCTTTGTATTGCACAGTGTTCTACAGAACATTGAAACCAGAATTTTCAATTCAAAAGCATTGTTATATTTTGTTTCGTCAACAAATAATTCAGTGAGGTTCACTGAATTAACTCAACATGTAAATTCAGCACACCTTATGAGGATTCAATGCATTTAACTTTCAGAAATCAATTTCAGTATGCACGTTTATGCTTGATATCCTCAAATTGTCAACGAAAAAAATTGGACAAGTATTGTCTGCAAGAAGCATAATACTACTGACATTTCTTGGGTTGTTCTTATCAGATCATCAACATCCATACTTCAAGACCAACATGAAAGTAGGCATTATAGCACTAAAATTTCTTCTAAAAGTCATCAGAAAAGAAACAACATAGTAACTTCCATGAAAATTTACTTAAGCATTCTCATCTAAGTATCTAAATATCCTGGGCATTTCAGGTGTTGCTGCATTTAAGGACTTTTACCACACAACCCCTTCTTGTTTTAGAATCTAAGTACAATATTTCAACAAATTGTTGAGAATGAATAGTCTTTTGACTACTACATTTTCCCATCTTAAATGACTTTTTTTCCTGTGGCTTCTTGAAGAGTCTGCTCAGACATTGTCCTTCAGACACAAGTAAAGAAAAACCAGAAGACAAACTATGTATCAGAGTCCAGAACTTGATCTTATCTCAGGGCAAAAACCTAACTAAACATCAACAGCGGCAGCATCATGCAGAGAAACAAGGATGAATAAGTACCTCGTAAACAATAACAAAATTGTCCTTTATCAGATCTTCATTTAGGCCTCCTAGATAATCTGTCAGGATATCAGCTACCCTGCAAAGGAACTAGAAATTAACTAGTCAAACGGTCATCTTAAACAACATTGTGAATGCACGTGTGAAAATGCTCGTACAGAAGAGTCATCCACCTTATGACAAACATTACACCAGAAAAGAAGTAAAATATCAAAAAGAAAGAAAGAAAAAAAAAAAAGCCATTAATGTCCTGAATTGCTCACCTCAATGGCCATCAAGGGTGGCATTTCAACTTGGGTGCAGGACAAGAATGTGATCCCCTCACGAACAACTTGGAAAAGATAATGAGTCGGAGAAGCAATTACTGGAATATGCTACCAATTACCAAAATAGCAACAAATGAATCACTAAAGGGCTCCCGAAGGCAGACAGATATCACAAAAACAACCGAAAATATGATATCATTAAGCTGACCATATACATCAAAATCCTAAAGGACAACTTCCAATCTTTCACAACAGAATTTCTTCAGCTAGACATAGTACCTTAAATGAGTCACCACGAGCAACTGATTGTTCCCAGAACCAATCACAAATGGAGCGGTCAACCTGGTGACCCGTAAGCTGTTTCTCGAGGATAACCTCCCTGACAGAACATCATCCTGCTTAGAAATAAAGAAAGGCACAATTTTTTTTTGCATTTTAGTTGCCCAATTGGCTGGAACGTATGCCAATTGAGATCCTTTACGTACTACAAACCGCATGAGTAACACAACTTCGGAACTTCTTGATTGAAGGAATTAATAGATGAAATTCGCGATGCATTAATGGATGAAACTCGGTGAAATCGTGAATGCGATTAAGACAGAAAAAAATAAAGCGTACCCAGAATCTGTAAGCAAGAATATGCATTGCAGCATGATGTATTTTCCTTCTTTTTACTTTCCCCTGATACAAAATGCTTAGTAAAACTACTGCTTCAAATTTGCAGCCTGCTGATCTAGAGGGTACTTTCAGAGTCCTGTGAATCGATCACGGCTTACAAACCAAACCCAAACTGAACCCATCTAAGGCCCCGGATGAAAAGTATTGAATGGAAAAGAAATGACATGATTTGGAAAGCTTTAAATTTAGGGGGAATGACATCGATGAAATTTATGAACTTTTATCTTTGCGATTATAAAACTTTGACTGCATTTTTTACTTTTAAAAAAATTGAAAAAGGGTAAAAACCTTATAAAATCCTGGATTGACTGATATACCCCTCTCTATTTATCCCCAAATCCCTTAACTCCTTCATCCAATTATTCCTTAACCTCATTATTCATTTCCACCATCCATTTAATTTTACCACCGTGAATCGAGCAAAATAGGCTAAGCAAAATTCTTGTCATTTCTACCCAAAATCACCCCGTCTTTCTACCCAAATTCGAACCTAGGATCAGCAAAATTCTTGTCAACAATCGAGCTAAGTGTGCAAACTCACCGGTAGTTGAGGAAGGTGATCGGAAAGTTGAAGAAGCTGACCGAGCAAGTCTGCAAAAGGTATTATTTTGGGGTTTGGTATCTGCATGTGGATTATAATTCAATCGAGTTAATGAATTTACAAAAGTTTGATTTTTTGGGTTGAGTTTAAATTTTGTTATGTATATGATTTTGGAGAATAGGAAGATGTGTGATTTGTTATGGTGTTGAATGATGTGGGATCGGTTAAAGCAAATTGTGTAACCAAATTTGTTAGCTTAAACAATGGCGGTGATGAAAATTGTTCAAAATGTGTTATTTGCTTCAATTATATTCAAATTCCTTTGTTCTTACATTCGATTGATACTTTTGTTTATTTTTTGTTGGTAATAGATTGGTTGAAAAATGACGTTGGTTTATGCACTTAGCGGACAAGATAGGACTGCAAAATGTGAAATCGTAAACCGATGTCAAATTGGTAAAGCAAATGCAGTTTATCAAAAGCTTGACACAAAGCACAAAACAAAGTTGGAACAGTCTTGTTTTGGACATTTAATCCATTTGAAGGATCTCGCAACCCAACCGTATAGTACATCGCTTGATAATGAGGTTGGCGAACCCCGTAAATCGAGAAGTTTTTTGGTTCAAAGTTGGAGCCAAAAAGATACGATTCAGTGTACAAGAATTTGCGCTTGTTACCGGTTTCTTGGTTGGCAATGATAGCAATGTCGAGAAAGGCGTAGGAAAAGAGTCTAAATTAGTTAAGAAGTATTTTAAAAATCTTACGTCAGTGTATAGGAAGCATGTGTGGCAAAAGTTTAATAGCACTAAGAATGATGTAGACCGTTACAAGTTGGGGTTGATCGTTATCTTGACGTACGTTGTGTGGGCATCGGAAGAGAAACGTGCGGTGGATTGGTGGATTTTTCAGTTGGCTGATGATTTGGATGCTTTCAACAAGTATCCATGGGGAAATGAGTCTTATGAAAGCACTGTACATGTTTTGAGGAGGGACCTAAGAGATGTTCTAAAAAAGGTCCCGATCGCATATACTTTCTATGGTTTCCCGCATGCTTTGAAGGTATGTAAAAGCGAAATCTGGTGTTTTAATTCATTCCCCCATATATATATACGTATGTTGTTTTTTTTTTTTTTTTTGTTATTTTTGGTCAATCACTTGTATGTAAATGCATCGTAGGTTTGGGCACTTGAAGCAATTCCTTCTTTAAGGAAGTTTTCCGAGATTGTTGATGAGAATGCTCTCCCAAGGATGATGAAGTGGGGAAATGCAAAAAGGGTCAACTCTGCATTAGTTGAAGTTGTTCTTGAATCGGGAGAGGTAGTGATGTTTAATTTGTATCTTAAGTTTGGTATGTAAATGCATCCTTCACATTAATCATGATGCAGGTGGATGTAGTTCGAAAGTTGGTTCCAACCGAAGCTGAAAAGAAAAAAGCTTATTTTGTGATGCTCCGGGAAGTTGAAGTTGAAGATGATGAAACTACTTATGACAATGCACCTGAGCAATCAACGGGTAACGTTGATTATGAAAAGCTAAAAGAATTGGTAAAAATTGCTGTGAGTGAAGAGAACAAAAGAATGTGCGAAGAGTTGGTAAAAATTGATGAAGAGAACAAAAGAATGTGCGCTTTAGTGGATACGCTCCAAACGTAAAGTTAAATTGATGGAGGTTCGTCTTTCTAATGAAGAGTTGAATGAAATGGAAGATGAAACGTGGAGGCATCCCGAAACGGCAAAGGTGTAAAGTTAAATTTGTCCTTTATGTTGTTTATATAGGAGAGAAATAGTTTATAACATTGTATTTGTTGAAATTATGATTAGGAAATGCCGTAGTTGAAGAGAAGGAAGCCGGGGAAGGTGATGAAAAGGTAGGGGAGTTCCCACTAGAAAATGAAAGTGAAGGTGAAGAGAGAAACGAGGCCACTGAAATTGAGGAGGAAGTTGTTGTTATTGTGAATGAGGTTGGGGATGGTGATAAAGAAGTAGGGGAGGTCCCACCTGAATATGTAAGCGATGGTGATAAAGAGGTAGGTGATGAAGTCCATGCTCCGGTTGAGGCCACTCAAATTGAGGAAGAAGGTGCTGCTATTGTGAATGAGGTGGGGATGGTGATAAAGAGGTAGGGGAGTTCCCACCGAAAATGTAAGCGAGGGTGATAAAGAGGTTGGGGATCAACCCGAAGCCCCGGTTGAGGAAACGGTCGAGGAAACCCGAAACGGCGAAGGTATAATGTGAAACCTGTCATTTTGATTTGTTCATTATGTAGTTTGATGAGAGAATTAGTTCATAACATTTAATTTCTTGAAATTATTATTAGGAAATTCCGTGGGTGAAGAGATAAATGAGGACATTGAAATGGAGGAGGAAGTTGCTGAAAAGCTAAACGAGGTTATGGAATGTGATGTAGATGTAAATATAAGGGAGGAAGGTGAGGCAAACCCAAACGGCGAAGGTATAATTAAATCTGTCATTTATGTGTTTTGGTGAGAGAATTAGTTTATTCATAAAATTTTATTTCTTGAATTTATGATTAGGTAATGCCGTAGGTGAAGAGAGAGCCGAGGTCATCTTAAATGAGGATGATTTGGAAAAAGCGGGCGGGAAAAAAGTTGTTAAAGGTAGAATTACAAAAATAATTAATTTGAGCTTATGTTAGTAGATATATGTATAATCCAAACTAATTACGTCATTGAATGTTTTATATAGTTGTACGTTTCAATCTACCGACGCCGCCGGAAAAAAGAAAAGCAATTAGCGACCACTTATATTAAACTACCGAAAAAAAGGAAAGTGAATAAGTATGATGCTTATAATCCGTTCCGAAAAATGGATCCCGTGATGATGAAAAGTCTTGATCGGTTTATAGATTCATGTGAAGACGGTATGAATGTCATACGGTTGAAGTAAACCCTAATTTGTAAACCCTATTTTGATGATTAATTAGTTCATGTGAAGACATGTATGAATGAATGTCATACGGTTGAAGTAAACCCTAATTTGTAAACCCTATTTTGATGATTAATTAGTTTTTCTTCCTTTTTATTTATACGGTGTACGTGAGTTTGGTTGATGTGACATCCAAGCAAGTATTTTGAAAGGAATTGTGAGGGGGGCGAGCTTGCCAAGCAACGTAAGTAGTATATGCTTTAGATTGTAAATTAACGACAATTTAGATTGAAAAAGTATGTTTTTGTTTAGTAGTATATATATATTTTTTGATATTCAGGTAATGAATAGTTCATTGTGTGAAATTCGACGGCGATGCTTAGTGGACCTGAACATGTTTGACGAAAATGCACGTGTCATGGATACGCTATTTGCAAGTTATGTCAAAGGCTTTCACACACGACACATGAGAAAGAAAAGCAAAGGAGGAATTAATACGGTATGCAAAGGACGATTTGATAGAGTATTTATGAATATTGTGAAGGGCGGCTCTCCCGAATTTAGCAAATCATGGGAAGGTTGCACAAGTTTGTATGTGCCGATGATAGAGAGGGATCATTGGTTTCTTCTGAAAATTGATCTGAGTGGGAGGATAATTTACGTGTATGACAGCCTTCCGGGGCATGTCAAAAAAGTGCTTCTTGCAAGTTGTGTCACGCCTATGCAAGTTGTGATACCGCTTTTACTGAAGAACCATGTAAAAGGCTATGAGAATTTTTCTGTGAGAAAACTAGCGGTGAAGAGCGTGGATTGTCCATCTCAAGATAATGGGTACGTTTCATAAATTTATGCAATATATATAGGGATTATTAAGGTATTCGTTGTCGTGACTAACTTATCTTGTAATTCTTGTAATTTGGTAGGAGTGATTGTGGCATTTTCCTTCTTAAATTCATGGAGTTCATGCTTGGAGGAGTGGATCTATCATTGATTCGGAGTGCGCATATGCCGGATTGGCGAAAGAAGTTGGTTGCGGGATTGCTTTCATGGAACTTGCAGACATAGAAATTGCATATGCATTTATATGTCATTGTAAAATTGTGTTAACCATGTATCGGGGTTTTGGTTATGACTTATCATTAAACTATGTCATTTTAATATTTACGAAAGAATGGGGGTGGTTTGAAGTTTGAAGGAGAACTAAAATGTTTATTGTTGTTTTGAAGAAGGATGTTTTAAAGGAGAACTATGGTTCCTTTATTATTAATATGTATTGTATTGGTAATTGTTATTTTGAAGAAGAATGTTTTGAAGGAGAAATTTGGTTTCATTCTTATTATTATGTATATTGTATTTGTAATTGTTATTTTCTTCCATGTTTGAGAATTAGGGTTTGATTCATTAGTTGGTTAACATTATTTGTTAGAAAATTTGACCCATTGAAATGAAGAAGTTAATTTAGTGATTCTTAAAGAATTATACAAATCAATATAGTTAACGTAAAGGTGTAATTGTAATTGTAATTGTAATTGTAATTGATTAACATTATAATATTTGATGATTTGTCATTGACCCTTAACATAATAATGGATTCATTTCTTAATTATAACTTTACACGAGTTTCAAGTTTGTGTTGACACAAGTTTAATTTAACGTTACACAAGTTCAAGATTGTTTCGGTGAATGAGACATGTTTGAGAATGTTGCGGGTAAGAACTGGAATTAAACTATTAGAAAATGATAAAATGGGCCTATAAACGTAGTATATCGAAGAGATACGAATATGTAGGGTGTGATGGTAGTGTACTACGCTGAAGAGATACAGTTACGAATGTGAAGGGTGTCATGGTAGTGTAAATCGAAGAGATATATACATATATCAATTAATGTGAAGGGTCTCATATAGGGTAAATCGAAGAGACGCCACCACCTTTAAAAAAAGATAAAATGGGCCTATAAATAGTAGTATAACCACAGGTGTACAATTCATATTTATTACAAATAAAAACAGAAAAGCAGAAGAAGAAAATGGATAAGCATAGTAAGGAGATCGTAGATTTAAGAAACCAGGTTGAAGAACTCGAAAGAAAATTGGACGCGCGAAGACATGAATGCCATTATGAAATTGATCAACTGAAAATATGGGTGACACAGGAGTCGGATTCCATGTATCTTGAAGTGGCGTATATCAATGACAACATCAAAACAGTCAAAAAGAAAATCAACGATCTGATACGACTGTGCAATGATGCTTACAAAATTGCAGTGCGATGTGCATCTGCATTCGTGCACTATCGCATGATGCCATGGCCGGGGAACAATAATGTTTCTTTGGCCCCAAGTGGAGTTGGGGTTCGACCACAAACTCTCCCAATAAGAGAGCATGTTATAGAGTTCTCGGATCACGGCATGTGATCAAATCCCATCCCCATCCAAACCCCACTTTATCTACATATTTGTATTTTATTTAATAATATTATGTTGTAAAATTTTTATGAACTTGAATTATTTATAATATTATCAGTCTGTTTTGATATTATGTAATAACTTTTTCTTATGAAATCATTTATAATATTATCTTTTTAAGTGTTTTATTCTTTGTTTTGAATGATATCATGGACGTAGTTTCTTTTGTTTTTTGAAACGTATGGATGTAGTTTCTTATACATCAGTTGTTGCATGCATGCAAATAAATTAGGGTATTAAGGTTTGCAATTAATAAAATAGTAGAATAAGAAAGGAGGGGATTTGGATGAATAAAGAAGAAGAACCTTTATATATGTTTCTGCAATTAATAAAAAGTACAATAAAAGAGGGGGGTCTGCAAATGAAAAGTACAATTAATAAAATAATATTGATGTACCAATAATGGTACAATGTCACAGACATTGCTTAAAGTAACTCGTAAAATGACCCCAAGAATCTTTTTGCTTAAAGTAACTCGTTAACCTAACAAAGCAACAATACCAAGCCTCTATTGAAGAGAATGGCGAGAATTTTATGGCACAGGACCAAACTAAACTCAAATATACATCTACTGGGGGAGGTGGAGTCTTGTTTGATGGTTGAATATGTGCACAGGGTGAAGGACTGCACAATAGCCATAGACTGGAAGGAGATGATTCAGATGTGGAATGTGAGTCTATCATCAGTAGGACCGAAGGATCCCAAGTTGGAATTCCTGGAAGCAATGATTCATAGTAATTTTTCTTCTTTTGAGAACATCCCATCTCATCACACTGGTATCATTAAGATCATCATTTGGAATTGCGAGAGTGCGGCTCCAAAGAATTTAGGAGGCACATCAAAGAGTTTCTTTTGAAACGAAACCCGATGTGGCGATCCTTCTTGAAACCGTCCAGGCGAAAAAAGCCTTTAAAGTCATTGCTAAGATTGGTTTTACAGGTTCCATACATTATCCTCCTCCTATTGGAAGATCTCGAGGTATTTGTATCATTTGGAATTCGATTTGCTCGATATTAATCGTATTGAAGCCCGCCCAAATAGAATTCATGTTGTCATCTCGAGAATAATCTTTGTAGGATTGATAACTTCAACTTCAATGTCGGCAATTGTAACTTGATAGATTTGGGCTACTCGGACTGCCTTTACTTGGAGCAACCATGCAAGTACGGACCGGAGACTCTTGTACCAACGGCATGTGGGGCTCATCTCCCTAAAGTCCATTCTTAGTATTAAAAAAAATCCTGATTTAAATTTGATTTTAACACATGTATAATGTTGTTATGACTATTGAATGTTCTAATTAATGTATTCTTGTTGTGAAGGAGCCTCATTGGATTGCTTTGGAACCTCCTGTTGAGGGCTGGATTAAGGTCAACACTTATGCCAGCTGCATGGATATTGATGAGAATGGTAGAGGCATGGTGGCCATTGGTGGGGTCTTCATAGACGGAAATGGAATATTGTATAGAGGATTCGTGGGATTTATGGGAAGAAAGTCCATCCTTCAAGGAGAATTGTTTGGCTATCAAAGAAGCTTTGTGGATTGCTAAGGACTATGGTGTCTCCCATGTTGTTGTGGAATCGACTCTGTCTCTCGCCGTAATGGCTATTAACGGTGGATCTAGGAATGATGACGGCAGACTGCTTGTTGAAGATATCCTTGCCTTAAAGAATTCTGGCATAAATGCTAATGTGTGTTATTCAAATAAAAGGCAGGATGATGGAATGATAGCCAAAGGTTAGTATCATCAACATTTACATTTTTGGTTGTGCATGTAATTGTACTTCATTTCTTACTTAGGTTCATTTTGGAACTGATTATCAAGTTTAAACCCTATAATCAAGTTTAAAACAAAACCATATAACTTGACACAAAGTTAAAGTTGGGTAGAAAATTTTATTTTGATAGATATATGAAGATAAATAAAGATTAATCACGATAGAATAAAATTAAACCATACTCCTTAATTAATATAGTTTGGACACAAAGTTAAAGTTGGGTAGAAAATTTGATTTTTTGATAGATATATTAAGATAATTAAAGAATAATCACGATAGAATAAAACAAAACCATACTCCTTAATTATTGCTATGGTTTAACATTAAAATACTCACGATATAATAAGGTAGTTGATTGAGTACGTTGTGATATTATTGAAGGATTAATTATTATAGGAAAGGTTCTCAAAATGAATTTGTTTTGGTTTTTTTAAATAAAAGGTGGAATTTGATTTAGAAAATGTGAATACAAGGCTTCGATTCGTTTCAACTACCAAAGTCATGAAGGTTTACGAAGCGTTGGAAATGTTTCAACTACAAAGTCAGTTATTGAAAAGTGAAACGCCGCATCCATTTAATTGCTTGAAACGCTACAATAAACCTAGGGTTAACCTAGGCTAAATATATTATGGGATGATGCTGAGATAAATACCGTATATCTCTAAATCAGGAAGCACATCAAAGAAAAAAAATGGCAACGGAAAGAAACGAATTCATGAAAATGCTGGAGGAAGAAAGGCAACAAATTCGAATCATATTCAAGCAAGAACTGGAGGAAGAGATGAAGCGGTTAAGGAAGGAATTTATGCACCAACTGGAGGAGCAAAAGCAAGACATGATGGCACAGAGATGGGAACTTCTTCATGAAACCGAGAACATCAACGTGAAGGTGGTTGAGGAGGTTGAATCAAGAGACTGTGAGGTGGCAAATCTGAAAGAGACGATGCAGACCTACAAGAGGAAGATCAATCAAGTTGTCCAGGTTTGCAATGAGACGACGGGGAAAAGGATTGCACATCTGCCACATTATCTGTGATTTCTGAAAAACTTTGTTGTTGTTATGTCTGTTTGTTTAATTTTAATTTTACTGTTTGTTTGCAGAAACTTTGGGTTTAATTTTAATTTTTTGTTTGTATAATTTATTTTCATGTCCTGAAACTAATGCTTTTATTTTTATGTTCATGTTTATTGTATAATATATAATATATATTTATCTGAAATATTTATGTTCTTTGGAAATTTCCATGAGTTTGGTTTGTTATGCTTTTTCCTTGGGGTTGGTTCTGGTTTTGTATATGTTACACAAGTTAAAGCCTGTATGCACCAACTGGAGGAGCAAAAGCAAGACATGATGGCACAGAGATGGGAACTTCTTCATGAAACCGAGAACATCAACGTGAAGGTGGTTGAGGAGGTTGAATCAAGAGACTGTGAGGTGTCAAATCTGAAAGAGACGATGCAGACCTACAAGAGGAAGATCAATCAAGTTGTCCAGGTTTGCAACGAGACGACGGGGAAAAGGATTGCACATCTGCCACATTTTATCTATGATTTCTGAAAAACTTTGTTGTTGTTATGTCTGTTTGTTTAATTTTAATTTTAATTTTCTGGTTTTGTATATGTTACACAAGTTAAAGCTTGTGTCAATTTGAATTGTATGTTGTTATTTTAACAGACTTGGAAATGAGCAGACTTGAATCATATGTAGTTTATAAGAAAATAAAATGATTTGTATTGCTTATGTGAGTTGAATGAAAAAATTAATTAGTGTCTGATATAAAAGAAAGAAAAAAGATTATATTAATTAACGGGGAGAAATAATGTAATTATAGAATTTTCATACTTTATAAATTATAATAATAAAGAATATAAGGAAGAAAAAAAACATGCATAGAAGGCGTGAAAAAAGAGGATTGCATTAAAAAAAAAACAACAACTACTCTGCGTGATAAACAAGAAGGAAATAAAAGAGAGAATATACCGTCCCATCGCATGCATAGAAGGCGTGAAAAAAAAAGTAGAAAGAGGACAAAACATGACATAATCAGTGGATGGGGTCCATTGTTGACCGCGGACCGTCCATTCCCCCTTCATTTTTATTCATTTCATTTTGTTTTTAAGCGAGTAGATAGATAGTAGTACCATTTTCACAGACGAGTAATGATAGAGCGATGTGTCACGACAATTGACATTACGATGATTTTCACTATTGATATTTGATCTTTTTAGATTTATGACATACAATAAACCCGTTTAGGGTGTCTTATGTGAGTATGTCACTCAATCAGTTTAGGGTGTTTTATGTGAGTATGTCACTCAATCAGTCCGTTTAGGGTGTCTTACGTGAGTAAGTCACACAAAAAGTCTGTTTATGGTGTCTTACGTGAGTATGTCACACAATAAGTCCGTTTATGGTGTCTTATGTGAGTATGCCACTCAAAATGTCCGTTTAGGGTGTGTTACGTGAGTATGTCACTCAATAAGTCCGTTTAGGGTGTCTTACGTGAGTATGTCACACAATAAGTCCGTTTAGGGTGTCTTACGTGAGTATGTCACACAATAAGTCCGTTTAGGGTGTCTTACGTGAGTATGTCACTCAATATGTCCGTTTAGGGTGTGTAATGTGAGTATGTCACTCAATCGGTCCGTTTAGGGTGTCTTATGTGAGTATGTCACTCAATATGTCCGTTTAGGGTGTGTTATGTGAGTATGTCACACAATAAGTCCGTTTATGGTGTCTTACGTGAGTATGTCACTCAATATGTCCGTTTAGGGTGTGTTACGTGAGTATGTCACTCAATAAGTCCGTTTATGGTGTCTTACGTGAGTATGTCACTCAATATGTCCGTTTAGGGTGTGTTACGTGAGTATGTCACTCAATAAGTCCGTTTAGGGTGTCTTACGTGAGTATGTCACACAATAAGTCCGTTTAGGGTGTCTTACGTGAGTATGTCACACAATAAGTCCGTTTATGGTGTCTTACGTGAGTATGTCACTCAATATGTCCGTTTAGGGTGTGTTACGTGAGTATGTCACTCAATATGTCCGTTTAGGGTGTGTTACGTGAGTATGTCACACAATAAGTCCGTTTAGGGTGTCTTACGTGAGTATGTCACACAATAAGTCCGTTTAGGGTGTCTTACGTGAGTATGTCACTCAATATGTCCGTTTAGGGTGTGTTATGTGAGTATGTCACTCAATCAGTCCGTTTAGGGTGTCTTATGTGAGTATGTCACTCAATATGTCCGTTTAGGGTGTGTTATGTGAGTATGTCACTCAATATGTCCGTTTAGGGTGTGTTATGTGAGTATGTCACACAATAAGTCCGTTTATGGTGTCTTACGTGAGTATGTCACTCAATATGTCCGTTTAGGGTGTGTTACGTGAGTATGTCACTCAATAAGTCCGTTTATGGTGTCTTTGTTATGTGTGATGCCCGAAAGACAATTTTGTAATTGTTTTATTTAATAAATGAAATGATATTATTATTCATATTTATTATTCTCATATTCACCGATGTGACAATAGTATTTATACTACAGAAAACCCTAAAGTATATCGTTTATGTAATCACTTAACTCAGTGTATGGTATATACACGGGAGGATTGAGTTAGTGAAGATGTACTTAAAATACAATTAGCCTGTAGTGAAGTTAATCGAGAGTATCGGGTCTCTCCTTTAACGTGCTATTAATGCGCCCGAACACAATAGGTGTGATTGTCTTATCCGGACTTTCGTTAAGAGAACCTAGTGGGGAATTTATATATGATAGATATATCATATAGGGGTTTGGACCGATTTGATTAGAGTTCACGATATAATTCCGTAATTGAGAATTCTTATCGAATCAATGGATGATCATATTTATGGATATATCTTAATCCCGAGGTGATCACGATCAACCGCTTGAATCGGTATGAGGTTTGACTTGACGGTTAAGGATTACACCGAGTCCGTGATCCGAATTACCCCATCTTGGCATTGTCTTGGATTGAGTGAGTAGCTTTGTGTTATCACGGATGCGGAATCCATTCCTTCCATTTCGGGAAGTAGATAGACGCTTCCCTTATTTGTTAATCCTAAACCGATCGATCCATTGAGTTCATATTACACCGATTAGCTACCGGTGAGTTGTATGAATTAATTTGATCACTAAGGGTTAATGGTAAATAAGGATAAGAGGTTCTAAAAAGGGTTAACGGTAACTTCCCGATTTAGAATGAACGATCATGGAGGATTAATCCATATGTAATGATTATATCAATGGACGCTTATTATTATTCTCGTGAGGAGATAAATATAATCTTTTAATCGGAGGAGTGCAGTCACGGGATTATGGTGGCATATTCCGGTGATTGATTTATCGAATATAATTATTCTGACGTAAGATAATTATTTATTTGATTTATCGGAGCCGGTGATTATTAGTCCATGGTCCCCGACGTGCCTCCTATATAGCATAGCTATTCTCGGACGTCGAATCCTAATAATATTAATTTAGTTCTTGTTGGACTTTATTAAAACGATATGTGAATTAATTGTTTAGTGGACTATTAAATTAGTTGGGTTAAATAATTAAATATGTGGAAAAGACATTTTCCATAATCTTGGCCCAATTATTGTGTGATGGCAAAATTAATATTGACTAGGTCAATATATGAAATTTTCGCCCCAAGCCTTATTTTTGGAACAAGAAATTATTTTCTTGTGTATTAATAAGACATGTGCACAAAATATTTATTGGATAAATATTTATGGTAAGAAATAAAGATAAATATTATTCTAGATTTGTTCTAGAATATTGTGGGATTATCTTTTATTTAATGGGATTATTATAATTGATTTTGTATTAATTATTAAATCCTTGGAGGTTAAGTTTTACTCTCCTATATAAAGAGAGTTCTCCCAAGCCTCATAACACACATAAATTTCGACTTCACCTCTTAGAGAGGGAAGGAATAAATTTCGGCCAAGAGGGTTTAAGGGAAAATCTTGGAGATTTTTCCGGGTGGCATATCGGAAGGATTCGAGACGAGAATTTCCTTCCACCGGGAGTTGTTTGGATCACACGTACGGAAGATCGTGGTGCTTTTCACGTTTTCCTTCGTTCATTCTATTGCGGTTCTTCAACTTGGATTTTGAGATCCAAGAGGTATGATCTACAACCCCCTTGTAGATATAGATCTAGTTATTTTATTACGTGTATATTATAGATATAGATCCTTAAATCGCTACCGCTGCGGATGATATTACTAACAGTGGTATCGGAGCCAGGTTGATCTATATTTATACGTATAAAATATTAGATCTAGGAGTGGTAAACATGTAGATTTTTTTTGTCCCAATTTTTTTTTTCTTGGGGTCGATGCATGCATTTTTTTTTTTTTTTTTATGTTATGAATGTTGTGGTTGAAGAAATGGATTGGAGTTGGTATTGTTTACCCGTAGATTTATTTTGTAGCTCTTTTGATTAGCATCACTTGAGCATAGGATTTGTAATTTAATTTTTATGCAACTTGAAAATTGTAAAGATGGCTTCTTTGTAATTTTAATTTTGATCCGAGTTCGAGACGACGAAGATGATGTGTTGAAGATCATGATATTGAAGATCATCAAGAAGTTAAAAACGGGAGGAGGCCGAATTGTTTTTTATATATAATTGGCGCGGCAGCATTGCTTTAATCAAATTTGTCAAATTGTGTATTTGGTCTCGGCGGCAATTGACATAAATTATAAGGCGGCAGCTTATTCCTTTTACATAACCTAATTGGTTTGACTAATAAAAAAAAATGTATTTTTTTTAAGATTATTGCCGAGAGCTAAGTTTAATATAAAAAAAAATAGTTCTTTTTTTTATAAAACAATTGATAATATAGATATATTTTAAATATATTGGTATATTACGGCCTCCTCTCCTCGTCGTTCGTGGTTCGTGTAGAGATCGAAGTTTTGAAGATCCGGAAGTTTTCAAGATCAAGATCGAAGATCGAGATTTGAAGACTTAGATTAAATTTTTTTTTTACTTTTCATTAGAAAATAGGTTAGTCGGGGGTATCAACGATCCATCTCGGTGTTTAAATTTTCTGCAATTTATTTTTTATGTGTTTGATCATAAAATAGATATAAAATCGGAATTGCGCATGACATGCACGCATATCATAAATCCACTCCATGCATACATGTAGAATTTTAATTTTGGTAATTAAAATAGGCATGTATACAAACTCGTGTAATTAGTTGAAATTTAATTAATACGTGGTAATTAATTAATTTAGTAACTAATTAAAGATCCGAGGACGGGTTATGAAATCGTTAAGCCTTTCGGTGTGTGTTCTCGGTGAACCGCCGTAAAAGCCCAAACGAGATCACGTTTTCAATTCGTAGTGTCTACGAGATTGAATGATGGTAAAAGAACAATAAATCTTGGATAAAAACGGTTCGCTTATAGGTTGGGTGGTCAACTGAGCTAGGCTCGACCGACTTAACCCTCCTAGTGTGATGTATGCACGGGGGTCCGGCAAGACTAAGCTACACCGGAGAGCGGAGGGGTGATTCCTTCTTATCCCAATGGGGCTCTCTTGACCCGACTTCGTCCGACTGTCACATATGTTCCAACGAATAGGACGGGTAGGCTTGCCTACGTTACCGACACCATTCGGAATCCTTGATTTGATGTGCTTTTATGTTAACATCAAAAAGACGTGGTTATTAACCCACCACCACTTCCAAAATATTGAGTGGGAGCGGGGGAGGCGACGGCCAACCCCACGGCCTCTACTATAGATACAAGTAAGTGAGAGAAGGGTGACGCCTCGCGGCGCTTTGATTTCGTCCCCTACGGATGGTGTTCTCCCCTATCAACATTCATGGCTTGGTCTCCGAAAGGATAGGATTTCGGGTACTCGTCGGGTCACTGACCTATCCTACGACGGAACACTCGGGGCGTACTTAAGAGATCCGATATAGTAGGTCACACTCATAAAGGATATTTTTGATAATATCTAGGCTAAAAAATGAAGGTAGTCAATGAATAAAGGGATGTTCGATTCTCGTGGGATGTTTGATTCCCACAAGTTATTTATTGATGAGATTGTCTCGATTTAACCGTCATCTCTTTGACCTACCCTACGGCGGCACTGAGATGCGAGGTTAAAACCTTGGAATGGTAGAGTAGACTTATCTTTTAGTTTACAATTCCTAAAATAAATAATATAGTAGTGTTAAACTTGAACTAATATATGTCATTTTATTTACAGCATTATATCCCTTACTAAATTGCTTGAAATTTATAATTGACTAGTATTGACTTCGTTAAAAAGTGGAAAGTAACTAGGACGTTGAACTAGTTAATCGATAATGCAATTAATTTTCGGAAGAGATATTTTCTCTGAAGCCTTTTAAAAACCAGAGTGACATATAGGTATGTCACTAATGTCATTCGTGTCAAACGGAAGACAAACTTAGGTGATTTCGGACTTTGAAATTCTTCCAGTGAATTTTGAGTGTGTAGTGATTACACGAGTAATTTTCTAATTGAAAAATCGGAAAATCATGAAGTGTTACTAGTTGGACGATATTTGGAATCGATGAACTAATGGGAGCTTTATCATTTATTGTTTTTCTAGAACATTAGAAAAATGTAACTAACTACACACGTAACCGTTCTAATTGAAAAACCGGAAAGTCATGAAATATTGCTAGTTGGACGATATTTGGAATCGATGAACTAGTGGGAGTTCTATGATTTGTTGTTTTTCTGGAAACATTGGAACTATAGATTTTTCTAATCGAAAAAAAACGGAAAATCATAAAAACAAAGCATTGCTCGTTAGACGGTATTTGGAACCGATAAACTAGTGGGAGCTTTAATGTTATGATTTGTTGTTTTTTTCTGGTATATTAGAAAATCCGAGAAGTCTCGACGAGTAACACTCGAAATAGACATCCCACGGTTCAAGAGTAGTGTCTACTCAAACGAACCGCTGGTTCAAGGCAGTTTCCATTCAAGGAAAGTCAAGAATGGGAGAATCTGTCTAAAAGTGTTAGTCATCTAAACTGAGAAAACTTTAAGGCTGAACCGAAAAATTAATTAACTAAAAATCATAGGATAAGGATAGTGATTTTGGATCACCAACCTATGAATCCTTGGCGATTTTCTCAAGCTAAGTTCTTTGGAAGAACAAGGTAGCAGTGCATTTAACGATTAAAAGAGTAAACAACGGGCAGTTAATTTTAGCTAGAATAGTGGGAGTGATATAAGGAAATGAATCTCGGATTCAATCCTTGGATATCGCGGAAAAATTATTTTCTGTTTAAGATTCGTTGGAACGAATGGATTTACCGTCTATTCGATAATTTGTTTGTCGTATAGAAAGTGAATATACCATTTGTAGTACGAATCCAAGACTCGGACTTTTGTTTGATAAAGTCAAACCACTTAGAAATGCTGAAATATGTATATAAAACACATCTTAAGAACTGTTAAAAGCAATTAGTTCCTATATTTAGATAAACGCTTCTTCATATTCCATAGTTAGTGCATAGTCCCTAAAAGACAAGACCGAAGACGGCTCGGGGTGATTCCTTTCTCCCGATCCGGTTATATTGTCTCAAAGGTTCAATGACTAAGTTTCCTTTCAATCGGGAAAGGATAATGGTTATAAAGAAGTAACATAGCTTGTTCATGACGACCTTCGGGTCGATGAAAGATACGAGCTAGTAGGAGCTTCCGAGTAGTGACTTCTTGTCCGATAACTATTCAAACACTCCGGTAAGTTTATCCAAAATATTTTGAGGTTTCTCTGTTTTCAACAAGAGATAGAGTATTCTATACTCGGAATAGGCCATTCATAGTCCTCGAGACTGATGCTCGGCCTGCCTCATTGTGACATGTTCTCACTAAGTAAGAAACCGTTAAATTGCCTTACATGTTTTTAGATGTGCTACAATACACTGCTTAACTCAATAAAGATATTGGAAGCGAAATAACGGTTTACATTGAAATGTAAGACCGAGAAGTCTACCTAGAATATGCTTTGGAATTTACGGACAAGGTGTGGATTCGGTTCACCCCACTTCCATAAATATAAGCATTTAGCACACTGTGCTTGAAGGTAGGTCTGGGAATTTCGCGAACACGTTCGGTCAGTGACCAATCGTTGTATATCTTGTAGCATAGAGAAAAAGGTGTGTTATAAGATTCTTGAAATCGGGAAGGGACAGTTATACTGTTGCGTCCTTTTCTGATAGAGTCTATGAACAGTAAAACCTTAAACCTTGAAGTACGTTTACTCAAGGTAGTTACTAACTGATTAAAATCAGACCACATCCAACATCGGTTGTTGGTGATAACACTAAATACTACTAAACTAGATCAGAATTTCGATCCACCCAGAATGTAGCGGGAGTATGGTTTATCCATTACCCATTACGGTTTCTGCGGACTTTGTAGTCTGAGGATCGATTGATGACCTATGGCTCTTTTGTGAGCAGTATAGGATTCTGATAATAGAGGTTGGTTTAATAGCCATAACCCTGTGAATGGAGTTCGGTACTCCAGTTCTATTCATACTCTTGTAGAACCACCTGAGTGTCTCAGGCCCAGTGGGAGTAATTGGATCTACACGGAAAAGAGTAGAATGAATGGGAAAGTTTATCTTTCAGAGCAAAGATTGAGTGGTCTAGGGGTAATTCCCTAAGAAGTAGAGAGTTAATCAGACCTTGAACTCTCTTACCACTTAGTATTGCATGATTTCGTTCAAAAGCAGAAAATAGGGGTGATTCCCTGAGACTTTCTTGCAAAACAAACGGAGTCTGGATTCATTCAAAACAGAAGGGTATTGCCTTATGAACTAATGACAGAATGACTGTCAAGGCTTATGTCCTTTGTGGATAAAAAGCAAACCTCTCGGTCATTGGAAGTCATATATTTCTACAATATGTGGATTTGACCAGAATAATTGATAAGTCTTTTGTAGACGGATATCAATTTTAGTACAGTAGTGAATATATACATACATATATTAGTGTTTGTGAAGGATAACACTGCACCAGTTGGAATCAACATGGGTGTGTTATCTGAAGTCAGAATCTGACAATGCCACAATTCTCTACAACAGAGATTTGGACAACATTCTTAGGAGTTTGACTTGGTCGAATTCATTAGAATCAGTCACTGGTTTCCCATCCATCTTATTGGTTAAGATGATGCATCTGTGTATGCAACATTCAACGAGGAAGTTCTACCCTATGCCTCAGGAATGACTCTCTAAATCTTCGGATCAAGAGAAATGGGATAGATTCTCTTTCAAGTAAGAGATGGTCAGGTTATTGAACGTCAACTTTGATCGAATCTTAGATTCGGCGGTTAACAAAGCAAGTTTAGTATGTCCTTTAGTATATTGAGAGAACGAGGAATAATATGCGTGATACATTGATTTTGACTTTAAGTCAGATTGAGGATGATCGTTAAGTCGATATCGGGCTCAGTGTTTACTCTTGTGTTGAAGCTATTGCCTGGAGGAATCCAGCAACGCCAACTCGACTTTAACTAGTTGGGTGATTAACGGCTTTTGTAGTAGCTAGAGAGGCGATATAGCTTAAGGATTTCCTTTTCATATCTGGGAGTGATTCTAGATTTGGAAGCCGATACCACATCATTGTGAAAACGATGAATGGGTAGCTTATAAGGATTTTCGAAATCACTAGAGGTCAAAAGCATATTGGGAAAGTACCAAATGATTTGATGGACCGGTAACGTTTCGATTCTACGGATCGTCTCGAGCCGACAACCTGACTAATCATTAAGACCCATGACATTTAGATGTAGGTACTCCCCGAGTCACTGACCTATCCTACGACGGCACACTCGGAGTGTATTTTGTCATCTGCAATGGTTATGATATGCTTAATGGGTACTAGAATACGGGATGGGTCTCCATTGCTTTAGAGCAAGTGGGAGATGTAGTTTGTTGTATTTTAAATAATAGGGTGTGCTCTAAAACAATTAATCACATGCTTTCATGCAAGTGGGAGATTGTTAGGTGTGATGCCCGAAAGACAATTTTGTAATTGTTTTATTTAATAAATGAAATGATATTATTATTCATATTTATTATTCTCATATTCACCGATGTGACAATAGTATTTACACTACAGAAAACCCTAAAGTATATCGTTTATGTAATCACTTAACTCAGTGTATGGTATATACACGGGAGGATTGAGTTAGTGAAGATGTACTTAAAATACAATTAGCCCGTAGTGAAGTTAATCGAGAGTATCGGGTCTCTCCTTTAACGTGCTATTAATGCGCCCAGAACACAATAGGTGTGATTGTCTTATCCGGACTTTCGGTTAAGAGAACCTAGTGGGGAATTTATATATGATAGATATATCATATAGGGCTGGACCGATTTGATTAGAGTTCACGATATAATTCCGTAATTGAGAATTCTTATCGAATCAATGGATGATCATATTTATGGATATATCTTAATCCCGAGGTGATCACGATCAACCGCTTGAATCGGTATGAGGTTTGACTTGACGGTTAAGGATTACACCGAGTCCGTGATCCGAATTACCCCATCTTGGCATTGTACTTGGATTGAGTGAGTAGTCCGTGTTATCACGGATACGGAATCCATTCCTTCCATTTCGGAAGTAGATAGACGAGTTCCCTTATTTGTTAATCCTAGAAACTGATCGATCCATGGAGTTCATATTACACTGATTAGCTACCAGTGAGTTGTATGAATTAATTTGATCACTAAGGGGTTAATGGTAAATAAGGATAAGAGGTTCTAAAAAGGGTTAACGGTAACTTCCCGATTTAGAATGAGCAGTCTATGGAGGATTAATCCATATGTAATGATTATATCAATGGACGCTTATTATTATTCTCGTGAGGAGATAAATATAATCTTTTAATCGGAGGAGTGCAGTCACGGGATTATGGTGGCATATTCCTGTGATTGATTTATCGAATATAATTATTCTGACGTAAGATAATTATTTATTTGATTTATCGGAGCCGGTGATTATTAGTCCATGGTCCCGACGTGCCTCCTATATAGCATAGCTATTCTCGGACGTCGAATCCTAATAATATTAATTTAGTTCTTGTTGGACTTTATTAAAACGATATGTGAATTAATTGTTTAGTGGACTATTAAATTAGTTGGGCTAAATAATTAAATATGTGGAAAAGACATTTTCCATAATCTTGGCCCAATTATTGTGTGATGGCAAAATTAATATTGACTAGGTCAATATATGAAATTTTCGCCCCAAGCCTTATTTTTGGAACAAGAAATTATTTTCTTGTGTATTAATACGACACGTGCACAAAATATTTATTGGATAAATATTTATGGTAAGAAATAAAGATAAATATTATTCTAGATTTGTTCTAGAATATTGTGGGATTATCTTTTATTTAATGGGATTATTATAATTGATTTTGTATTAATTATTAAATCCTTGGAGGTTAAGTTTTACTCTCCTATATAAAGAGAGTTCTCCCAAGCCTCATAACACACATAAATTTTGACTTCACCTCTTAGAGAGGGAAGGAATAAATTTCGGCCAAGAGGGTTTAAGGGAAAATCTTGGAGATTTTTCCGGGTGGCATATCGGAAGGATTCGAGACGAGAATTTCCTTCCACCGGGAGTTGCTTGGATCACACGTACGGAAGATCGTGGTGCTTTTCACGCTTTCCTTCGTTCATCCTATTGCGGTTCTTCAACTTGGATTTTGAGATCCAAGAGGTATGATCTACAACCCCCTTGTAGATATAGATCTAGTTATTTTATTACGTGTATATTATAGATCTAGATCCTTAAATCGCTACCGCTGCGGATGATATTACTAACAGTCTTACGTGAGTATGTCACTCAATATGTCCGTTTAGGGTGTGTTACGTGAGTATGTCACTCAATAAGTCCGTTTAGGGTGTCTTACGTGAGTATGTCACACAATAAGTCCGTTTATGGTGTCTTACGTGAGTATGTCACACAATAAGTCCGTTTAGGGTGTCTTACGTGAGTATGTCACTCAATATGTCCGTTTAGGGTGTGTAATGTGAGTATGTCACTCAATCAGTCCGTTTAGGGTGTCTTATGTGAGTATGTCACTCAATATGTCCGTTTAGGGTGTGTTATGTGAGTATGTCACACAATAAGTCCGTTTATGGTGTCTTACGTGAGTATGTCACTCAATATGTCCGTTTAGGGTGTGTTATGTGAGTATGTCACACAATAAGTCCGTTTATGGTGTCTTATGTGAGTATGTCACTCAATATGTCCGTTTAGGGTGTCATACGTGAGTATGTCACACAATAAGTCCGTTTATGGTGTCTTATGTGAGTATGTCACACAATAAGTCCGTTTATGGTGTATTACGTGAGTATATGTCACTCAATAAGTAGTTCTAATGGAATCGGAAGTCCGTTTAATTTTGTTTTAATTATTATTATTAATTTTTATTTAGTAGTAAGAAGATGTATGTATTAACTATTTTTTTTAATAATCAAATGATGTAACTAGAATAAATAAATAAATAAATATAATCAATTAAATGATGTAACTAGAATAATTATTTTGATTTTTTTTTTGTTAATTTTGTGATCGGAACCCTTCTCTCCCCCTCCATCATCATCAATTCCCGCCCTTAAGCTGCTCCCCTCTCAATTGTTGCAACCAAAATTTTTGGGGGCCTGCTTTCCCGCTAAGAATCGCCCAAAATTTAGAAAATTTCAATCAGCCCCCTATTTGATTTGATTCGAATTCTTCACCCACAACTAACCCCTCTAACCAACCCAAGTACACCCCGCCCCTTTCATTGATGTGTTTCCCTCTTTTGATCTTCCCACCATTCAACCTTCAAAATCTCCATTAAAGAAACCAACTAGAGCTAATTTTGGTGAGTTACTCTGCTCTTTTGTTTTAGTTTTTCTTCTATGGGCTTTGTGAAGTACCTCTTTTGTTTGAATTTGAACTAATTTCTAACATATTTGTGTGAATTAACAGAGCATCATTGCCTTAACAGAGCTAATTTTGGTGAGTTACTCTGCTCTTTTGTTTTAGCTTTTCTTCTATGGGCTTTCCGAGGCAACTCTTTTGTTTTTCCAGAAATTTGGCACCATTTTTTTGAATTTGAGCTAATTTCTAACATATTTGTGTGAATCTACCTAGACATCAATTACTTAACGAATTTTGGTGAGTTACTCGCTCTTTTGTTTTAGCTTTTCTTCCGGGGGCTTTCCGAGGCAACTCTTTTGTTTTTCCGTAAATTTGGTTACATTTTTGTGAATTTGAGCTAATTTCTAACATATTGGGGTGAATTTACCTAGACATCAATTACTTAACGAGCTAATTTTGGTGAGTTACTATGCTCTTATGAATTATGTTTTTTTTAAACGAAGAAGCGATCAAATTCACTCATAGATTGCACTCTTGTGAATCGGGAGTACTTGTTAGGGGCGTTTAGTTATTTATTTGAGATATAGACAGACCATTTAATTCTCAATTATGCACAATTCTTTTCATAGTGCCTCGCAATCTCGAAACGAACCCGAAGCAAAATATGAAGGGTACTTCTCCGATTTCCGCTTCTTAGCAAGGTAAATGAATCTGGGACATTTCATGAGCGTACATTGTTTTGCAAATGTGGCGTTCCTGCAAAATTGGTGACTTCAGGAACATATGCTAACCCAGGGAGACTGTTCTACGGTTGTCCTTATTGGCCGGTATGACTAATTTTTTTGGTTATACTTTCCATTTACTTTCAAGGGATAATGTGTCTGTATAATAATTGGAATTTCTTATTTTGCAGGATGATGAAGTCAAATGTGACTATTTCATATGGCGGGACAAGGTGTCGCATCTACTTGGGCCATATGGCAAAGTGCTTCATCTACCATATGGCAAGGTGTCTTCATCTATTGGGCCACATGAAGATGTTACCTCTGTGAACTTGATGAAGAAAACGAGATAAACTTGAATGCACAATCGGTGTCCTTCAAAATGATATTGAAATGATAAAGTGCATGCGAGACAATGATGCAAAAAAAATTGAACAAGTTGAGATCAACGTCACCGAGTTATTGAGAGGTCGCAATTCGATTCCATGGTTCATATGTTACTCCATGATGAGAAAGGATTGCTCGCCCGGAGACACTACTTGAGAAGACCAGGGGTAGGGAACAATTCATCTCAAAAGAAACTTGTATTATTGACTATTACTTGTCTAACCTTTTATTTCGTATGTCATCTTACGAAATAAAAACTTAATTTCTTGGTATTCTGTATTTCTCTGTATATTTCTGTACATTTCATTTGGTTTTCTTATCTAATGGTTATTTGAATGATTTGAATGGTTATCACATTAAACAAAAAGGAGAACAATCAACACATCAATGTTTTACAAGCTTAAACCCGTATCCTGGGGCAACACAAGCTTGAACTTGTTTTCAGGGCCGACACAAGTTTAAACCTGTTTCTAGAGTGAATGTTTTACAACACCCTTAATGGACGCAAAACACCACATTCGTGACACTCAAACAACGTCCCTTCACATTAAACAAATGAGAACAACCAACACATAAATGTTTTACAAGCTTAAACCCGTTTCATGGGGCTACACAAGCTTGAACTTGTTTCCAGGGCCGACACAAGTTTAAACCTGTTTCTAGAGTGAATGTTTACAACACCCTTAATGGACGCAAAACACCACATTCGTGACACTCGAACAACTTCCCTTCACATTAAACAAATGAGAACAACCAACACATCAATTTGCCATCATTCAAAATTCAACACCATCTACATCTTCCAGATTTAAACATCAACCAATCAACCAAAGAAGAACAACCAACACATAGAATTTGCCATTATTCAAAATACAATAACTCTTCTCAACAAAAAAAAAAAGATACAATAACAAACAAACACATCAACACATCACTTTCCATTATTCAAAATACAACACAAGTTACGTCTTCGAATCTTACACATCAACCAATCATCCTCAATGATTAAACATCCACAATATGTAAACATCTCATCCTCTTCATCAACACTAATACTTAAACAGCCACAATATGTATCCCATCGCCTTCCTGTAACATTGTCAAAGAAAAAAGGTAACAAGCTTAATGCAATGTAACATGATTGAATATAAAAAGAACTCTAAATATTAATCCATACAATACCTTATCATGGCAAAGTAGGAGTGTCGCTGGTGAGCATTTCTCCACCAATCAAACTCTTACAAGTGGAAGCGTAATGACCATTGACACCGCATTTTCCACAAACATACTTCGTCTTTCCGTCCCCGGCCGAGCGTTTCCTCTTTTTTGATGGCCGTCCACTTTGTCTCTTTGCACCTTCGGTGGCAAAACCACATCGTTAAGCACATCATCGGGATACACACATTCATCTTCATTTTGAAGTGGATACACACATTTGGAATAACCTAGCCTCCAACAATTGACGCTATAATACCAAGTGCAATACTTGGAGGGTTGCTTCCCTGTATACTTCAACACAGCAGCTGTATGCTCGCATGGATACATATCCATGTGGAATTTTTTACATGTACAAGTCTTCAAATCCAGCTCAACAATGTAAGAAATAACAGCATCCTTTTCACGAACATCATACTTATCTGAGGAAAGTGTATTAACTGAAAATCGTTTCGCTGACTCGAAGCTTTTGTTCACTTCGATTTCAATTTTGGGAGTAAGAGCATCTTGGCAATTTGTAGATGATTCATTTCTTTTAGCAAACCAATCCCGTAACATCTCCCGGATATGTTCAATCAACCCAACAATTGAAAATTCTCGTGCACGCTTTAGCCTAGCATTCACGGACTCGGCATGGTTTGTGGTCATTATGTTGTAACGAAATCCCTCAAATTTAGCTCTAGCCCACATAGGGAATTCTCGCTTCTTTCAAATATTCGTCGGCTTTCGGACATTTACTACATAAAGTTTCGAAATGCAACTTGAATTCTCGCTTCGTATAGGCCTCTGCAGACTTTCGAAAGAGCTTTCCCACACCACGTCTGGGATATTTCATTCTCAAATTCTTTTGCATGTGATACATGCAATGCCCATGGTGCGCATTCTTAAACACCGCCTTGAAAGATGTTTTAATATTATCGGCACGATCAGAAATTATCGCAAGATCATTCGTGTCCCCAATGATGGGTTTTAGCTTATCAAAAAACCATGTCCAAGACTCTATACTTTCAGAAGCAACAACACCCCAAGCAAGTGGAAATATTTGATGATTTGCATCTTGACATGTTGCCACAAGTAAGGTCCCTTTATAACACGTTTTTAAATGCGTGCCGTCCACAGAAATGACTTTCCGCATCGCCAAATAAAATCCCTCAATACTTTGACCAAGTGCCATGAAAAAGTATTTGAAAACATTCCCATCACTTTTTTCAATATGATATACAGTGTCCGGGTTTCTAGCCTTCAGCCTATAACAATATTTGGGTAATTCTCCCCAACTTTTGTTTGGATTACCCCTTATCAATCCTTCGCATAACCCTTAGCCCCGTAAGCCTTGCAATAAGTTACATCATATCCAAATTCTTGCTTGCTGGAAATCATGCATCAAGTCCTTTGGTGCGTTAATACGATTGGCATCTTTAAACCTTCGGCAAAGTATGTGCCAATTAGCTTGTGCGTAGCATGTCTATGGTCTTTTCGAGGAGCAATAGGTGGGCGGCTATGCTTGTTTGCATACGTTACCACTACAAATCGCTCAGATGGTGCTTGAAGTTTGGTGGCTCGCAAATGCCATTTGCATCCGGCGGCTTCACATAAAACTGAATAAACGCTTTTGTTGGAAGTTTGCGTTTTGAATTCAAACTTGTACTTCGTAGCCAACTTCGCAAGTTTGAATACCAAAAAACTTTTGCATTTAAACGGATCATTCACACGAAAGTCTTCATGTTCGGGAATGCACACTAAAGTATCACCTACAGTACGGCTACAACGAAAGTCTTCATGTTCAATTCTTTGCACGTTAACCATAGTTGGGGGTGCATTCAAGGGATCAACAACCTCATTTCTCTCAACAAAGCCATCAAGATTCTCATTTGACAATTCATCAGCCCCGCTCATGCTAATTCTACGATATGATTCTTCTAAATAAACATCTTCACCCAAATTCACCAATAAGGAGTCTTCAAGTTGCTCATTAAAGTCCATGTTGTCACCCCCGTGTTCAAATGAGAATCTTCGACACATGTCTCTATGCTTTCTATTCTTACATCCAACATCTCTTCCATGGCATTCCCAACAACATCCACATCTATCTCTTCATTAACATCTTTTCAACACATGTCTCTATGCTTTCTATTCTTACATCCAACATCTCTTCAATGGCATTCCCAACAACATCCACATCTATCTCTTCATTAACATTCTTTTCAACACATGTCTCCATGCTTTCTCTTCTTACATCCAACATCTCTTTCATCCCATTTGCCAAAACATCAACATCTGTCTCTTCATCTCTTTCAACACATGTTTCTTGACTTTCCGACACATTTACTACTTCACATGTTTCTTGACTTTCATAAACCTCGGTACACTTTTCCTTTTCCTTCAAACATATTAATAAAGCATCTTGTTTTAAATTACAAACATATATAAACCGATTCACAAGCTTATCACAATCAAGCACCATCGGTCTAGCTTTACTAATGGGGACCATATATTTCATCTCAAACTCATACTTAGTTGTATCGATTTCCAACTCATTTTTCACCATGTCATACAATTCTTCAAATGTAATGTTCTTTTTGACACTCAGAATCGTTGAAACTTCTTCAGATTCACACCCTACATACTTCCAAGACCATAGACCATTGACGTCTTTTTCAATCTCCACAGGGTAAAATATAAAAATACTAACTTTATCTTCCATCACGCTTCACCGAGATCCTGTTTTTATTCAATACAATAATTACAAACCAATATACACATAGACAAAATCCATAATTCCGTTCACATAGCCATTAACAAGTTTAAACTTGTGTCACACTATAATCAATCCACCTTGAAATGCAGATAGAAGTTCACATAGCCATTAACAAGTTTAAACTTGTGTCACACTATAATCAATATTTTAAGATTAATACGATAACCATTCACCTGGAAATGCATCTAGATATAACCAAATAGATATATATATATATATATATATATATATATATATATATATATATATATATATATATATATATATATATATATATATATATATATATAGGTAGTCATACCGGGTAATAACCGCACAAATCACCAATTCAACATTTAACCATTTCAATTCAAATCAAATATCCATTTTCAATCAGGGTCGCCCCCATTTTCAATTCAATTCAGAGTTAAACACACGGTTTAAGCTAATCCCACAGGGTAAGTAAACTAACAAACTCAATTTCCCTAAATTCACATACCGGTATGGAAGCCAAGAAACCCTTTCGGTTACCACCCAGCTCGGCTAAGACAATGATTGACGGAGAAGAAGAAAAGAGAGGGCTGTTCCGGCGAGGACAATGAATGGACATCGATGGAGAGACACAGCAGAGTTATTCGCTTTGCAAAGAGAGGGCGGAAGCGAGTAATTGGATACTGATCTGATTTTGGCACGTAAATTAGGGTTGGTTAATTTACCCGCCCTAATTTAGGGGGTCGGATTAAGCAAAGTTTAATGGGATGTTTAATTAAGGGTTAATTACATTTTTAGTGTTAAGTAAATCACCCCAAATCAAGAAGGGGGGAGGGCATTAATGGCTTTTCACCTAACTTGGAGAGTCCAAGCTTGTTCATGACATGATTTATGTCATAAGCTTATTGTTGCAACAATTTCGGTTGACAAGCTTAAATAACTAAAGCCCCCTTAAATTTAGGTGTTTGGTATGTTTTAGCATTAAAGAAAGGAAAGGAGAGGGAGGGATAACATTATTCACAAATTTGACTGTCTCATTTCCTTCCAAAATATATGAGAAACGGAAGGAAACAGTTCATTTTTAATAAAATTTAATTGACAATATCCGTATCTCTTTTCTTTTCCGTCTAAAATTATCCAAACACCCAAAATAGAACTTACAATCCCTCATTCACCTCTCCTTTCTTTTCTGTCACTATCTTTCATTTTCCTTTCTATCTAATTCTTTCAATTCAAACGGAGCCTAAAATCAAACCGATCCAAACTATTTGTTTTCATGTTGGTTTGATTTTATTTGATTTGGGTTACTTTTATTACAAACCAAACCGACGTGTACTAGAATACAAACCGAACCCACCTGGAGCAAGCACCCCTACCTTGTGAGTTTTTATCGGTTCTCGATTACTTGCAACTGGGAAAAGTAAAAGTTGTTGCCTGCGAGGTTGGTTGGAGCTATGGTCACATTGAAGGGTAATCGTAATCATGATTCAGATTTTATTAGAACCGGTTGTTGGTTTATTGTCACGTATATAAAAAGACAAAACAGTTTTGTTTCATTGTACGCATGATATGATAGGCGCATGTTAAAAAGGTTAGAAGAGCTCTTGGCTAAACTTTATCTTTCTATAAGAGTTAGACTCTACAGGCACGACCATATCAAATTCAGATTTGAACTCGGATTAGTCGAGTCAGTTGATTCGGATACCGACGGCTTCAAGAAGAAAAAAGAGCGTCATGTTAAAAAGGTTAGAAGAGGTCTTGGCATTTGCACATTTGGATGCTACTACCGTACTATCACGAGGATTAGCCGCCAAGGGTATCTATCCAACGGTCGATCCTTTAGATTCAACATCAACCATGCTTCAACCGTAGATTGTTGGTGAGGAACATTATGAAATCGCGCAAAGAATTAAGCAAACTTTACAACGTTACAAATAACTTATTTATCTTTCTCTAAAAGTTAGACTCTGCAGACACGACCATATCGAATTCGGATTCGAACTCGGATTATTCGAGTTAGTTGGTTCAGATACTGACGGCTTTAAGAAGGAAAAAAATACGAAAGATTACACACTATTATGCCTCTATCGAGGCTCGTATCCCGATCTTCAAGTCAGGATATAGCCTAGCTAACCGCTAGGTCGATGTATTGTATAAAAAAAACGAAAAGGTATAAAATTGAACAGATTTTTATTATCCTTTTGAGAAATAATAGAGTGACAACGAAAATGCACAACGATGTGCCACAACAATGATTTGCACCATTGATTATTGTGGGACCTAGTTAATCAATATAGATCCCACAACAATCAATGGTGCGATCATTGTTGTGACATTGTTACAGTATTTTCGTTGTGGCTATCACTCCTCTATCCTTTTTTTACGAATATATATATTTATATATATATATATATAATATATATATTTTTGGCTGTTTTTTTTAAATGTTTTTTTGGATGGTGATAGTTCATCTTTATTTCCTTCCTCCCACCCTCCTGCGATATGGCAAACTTCTGTGCCAAGAGTTCCTCCTGCCCCGCACAAATCGCCTATATACATAATTGCTACTAATTTTAGTCTGGCTTAATCCATTCCCCTCTTTTCTTCCTTTCAAAAAATTATCCAAAATAATTTTTCGATATTTTTCTGAAAATATTATTTTCATTTTTATTTTTCATTTCTATACAGGATCTTCATTTAGCTTCAAGATCCAAGTTGATGTTTCTTAATGGAATCAATAAGCTTCATGGCGATGAAATCCTGTTGTAGAAGTTTAATACCTAGAAGAAATTTATCTTTTCTTGGCCCTCCATTATCAAAACAAAACCAACCCTTTAAGAACTCAAAAAAAGTTCAACCCATCTCAATGAGTAATTTTAGTTTTCATGCTTGCTCGTATGAATCCTTGAATTCTTCAATCAAATTGAATCAAACCCAGATATTATTTTCTGAACCCAAATTATTATGGGGTCAAGCTAGATTCTTTTCAAGCAATTCTTGCAGCTTTAACAAAGTTGCACATAGAGGATTTTATGTGATTGGTAGGACTTTCGCCTCAAATGTGAGGGATTTTTCTACTTCTGTTGAAACCAGAGTCAATGAAAACAATTTTGATAGAATTTGTTTTCATGGTGGATTAAATGTGAAACCTTTGGCTGTGGAGAAGATTGATTTGGATGAAAACATAGCGCACCATGATGCTCCGGATGAAAGAAGTAGAACAGATGGTAAAATAGATGATGAGAAAAACATTGAAAATGCGTTGGGGACTGAGGCGGAGAAGAGTTGTGTGAAAAAAGAGTCGGTTTTGGAAAAGGAGGCATGGAGGTTATTGGAGAATGCAGTGGTTAGGTATTGTGAGAACCCAGTTGGGACTTTGGCTGCAAAGGATCCTAATGATAAGTTTCCTTTAAATTATGATCAGGTGTTTATAAGGGATTTTGTTCCATCAGCACTTGCATTTTTGCTCAAGGGGGAAAAGGAAATTGTGAAGAATTTCCTCCTTCATACCCTGCAGTTGCAGGTATTCCATTCTCCCTATTTTGTGTTATGTTATGAACCCATTACTTTTAATGTTTCTTTCTATGTTTTCTCAGCAAAATTTGGTGAAATGATTATTTTTGTTGATAGCCGGAATAGTAGTCTGTGAATCGTATCATGGGGATATCATTAGGAGGCTCAAAGAGAAACATAAGTACTACCTCCGCCCCAAAATATAGTTTGATTTGGAGTGTTCACGTGGACTAATACGATGGTTACATTTTTTTTGTTTGTTAAATGTCATAATGTTTGTACTATATTGCCTAATATTCACTTTTACTACCACTAATGCAATAGATGTAAAGTAATGAGAAGTGGTTGGATGGATATACATTGAAGGTAAGATGAGGAAAAGGGTTAATATATGTATTGTGAAACAATTTATATTATAGGACAAACAAGTGATTTCAAAACGACTTATATGGGACAGAGGGAGTACTTGAGTAATTGAGATTATTTTCTTAAAGCGTGTTAAAGTTAATTGCTAGTTGTAATTGAAATTAAGCGCTTGTGTTTTTTTTATGCCAACATTTGCTCTGCTCCTAGTAACATGGTTTTGTGGGACGTGCATTCTCATGCAGGATGTGAGCATACATTTCTTCTTTTCTTTTTGTATGTGTGTGTGTGTGTAATTTGAGTGGGTGATTAGAGGTAGAGAGTTGGAGCCGATAGACTGCTTAAGATAGTAAGTGGTTATCAGTGGCAAGCAATCGAGAAGAAGTGTGATCTGTTACAATTTAAAAATCTTTAAATTTGTGTTGGACAAGAAAGAAAAATCAAAAAGAGCGTTGATGAGTTTTGCACTGCTCATGTGATGTCGGCAGAGGCGGATCTACCCTTATCAAAGGGTGGTCCATGGACCCCGCTAAAACTAAAAATACTCTAAATTTTATCTATAGTATTTCTGAAAAAATTATTTACTAAAATATTTACGAGAAAAAAAGTCTCCGCCACTGGATGTCGGGAGTCATTATTACTGTTGTTAACTGTTCTTTCTAAAGAGATCTCGTCTCATTTTTATTGTTAGTTTTGATGAGGTCTGTATGGAGCTTGAGGAGTTTCATGTCAAAGTTATTTTGTTCGTGAAGCTCATTATATGCATGTAAATGTAGATGCCGCTCTTTATCATTGTTGATTAATAAATAAACAAAGCAGCATTATTTGAATGAAACTTGTTGCAGAGATTTAAGTGCATCCGTTTAATTGGTTCATTACTAACGATAACATGATTATTTTTATTTTTAGAGTTGGGAGAAAACGGTTGATTGTTACAGTCCAGGACAGGGTTTAATGCCTGCTAGCTTTAAAGTAAGGACTTTGCCTCTCGATGATAACAAGTTTGAAGAAGTTTTAGACCCTGATTTTGGAGAGTCGGCTATCGGCCGCGTCGCACCTGTTGACTCTGGTATGTGTCAAGAATCAGCCATATGAATAGCACATCTGCAATGCATTCTCTGTTATTGTGTCTATTTGCCATTAAGGATTTGTTGACTTTGGTACACGGGCATATTCCGTCTGATACATTTGTTTTTGAATAATCTGACAAGATATTAACAACATTTCTTTCTTGTTTTTTTTCTAAAAAAAAAAAAAAAAAAAAAAAAAAAAACTCTTTATAGGATTGTGGTGGATTATTTTGCTGAGAGCTTATGGGAAGATCACTGGTGATTATGGTTTGCAGGAAAGAGTGGATGTTCAGACAGGCATTAAACTGATTCTTAACTTGTGCCTTTCTGATGGGTTTGATATGTTCCCTTCTTTGCTAGTTACTGACGGTTCCTGCATGATTGACCGCCGTATGGGTATTCATGGTCATCCTTTGGAAATTCAGGTATTCATATATATATATATATATTCATTGTCAGAACAGA
This sequence comes from Gentiana straminea, assembly GCA_036785695.1. Lineage (NCBI taxonomy): Eukaryota > Viridiplantae > Streptophyta > Magnoliopsida > Gentianales > Gentianaceae > Gentiana > Gentiana straminea. The sequence goes on along the minus strand of JAVUPR010000464.1, from coordinate 2,962,296 downwards.
ATCCTATCAAAGACAGGCTATTGTTTGACCTCTGAATTCAGGAAGTTGATAGCCATGATTTCTTATTATGCAGGCCTTATTTTACTCGGCTCTTCGTTGCTCCCGTGAGATGCTTGCATTAGACGAGGGATCGAAGAACTTAGTAAGAGCTATTAATAACAGACTCAGTGCACTGTCATTTCATATCAGAGAATATTACTGGGTGGATATGAAGAAGATTAATGAAATTTACAGATATAAGACGGAGGAATATTCTGCAGAAGCAACCAATAAATTTAATATCTACCCTGAACAAATACCTCATTGGTTAATCGACTGGATTCCAGAAAAGGGTGGTTTCCTTATTGGGAACTTGCAACCGGCTAACATGGACTTCAGGTTCTTTTCACTTGGGAATCTTTGGTCCATTGTCTCGTCTTTGGGGACTCCAAAACAGAATGAGGCTATTTTGAACTTGATTGAAGCTAAATGGGACGACCTTGTCGGTTGTATGCCTATGAAAATATGTTATCCCGCATTGGATCGTGAAGAGTGGCGTATAATCACTGGTAGTGATCCAAAAAACACGTGAGTTGATCACGTGCTTCTATATGTTTCTATACCCTACATCTGTTTGCCCTTGTGTGATTTCTTTGTTACTTTATCTTTAATACACTTTATGCTATTTTGATCTTTGCAGTCCTTGGTCTTATCACAACGGTGGGTCGTGGCCTACGCTTTTATGGCAGGTGCGTTTTTGTAGCAGACAACGAGTTTCTTTTAGTGGGTTTTTTTTCCCCTGGTTGTTTATTTCAAGCATGTATTTAGTGTCGTTTGGCCATCAGTGGCGAATCCAGAACATAAGTTCAGTGGGGTCACCTGTCAGGCTGTCACAAAAGTGTAGTAACCTTAAAAATTTCCGGGGTGGGCGGGTAATTAGGTCAAAATTTCCGGGTCGGAACCGGGTTCGACGGGTAATTAGGTCAAAAATTGATATTTTTTACCAAAACGACGTCGTTTTGCAATTTATTTTCCTTAAAAAAAATTTGAGTGGGGTCACGTGGATCCGCCAGTGTTGGCCATTAGTCTAAAAAAGCGTGTAAGTTTGTGTTCTCTCTCTATTTTCAGTTCACCTTGGCATGCATGAAGATGGGCAGGATGGAGTTGGCCAAGAAGGCAGTTGATTTAGCCGAACAAAGGCTTTCAGTGGACCGATGGCCTGAATATTATGACACGAGGCATGGCAAGTTCATCGGAAAGCAAGCACGGTTATTCCAAACATGGACAATCTCTGGTTTTCTAGCATCTAAAATGCTATTGGATAACCCTGAAATGGCTTCCCTTCTATTTTGGGAAGAGGACTACGAACTACTTGAATTGTGCGTCTGTGCACTTACTAAATCTGGACGGAAGAAGTGTTCACGTGGTGCTGCACGGTCGCAGATTCTTGTGTAAATCCAACAGAGTTTTACCTGTTCCTGTACAGTTTGGTAGTCTGTAGGTTTTGGAGTTAAAAAAACCGACATTATACGGTATACTTTTCTTATTCTACTTTTAAACACAATGTAGAAATATAACATAATGCCTCCTATGTTACGCGAGGCAGCAGGTTCGAGCCGCTGATACAATCTTTTGTCAAAGTATACAGCCGGCTCTCGACCCGAACCTGGTACACGCAAGTGTCAATGCACTAGGTGCCTTTTTACAGGCAGTATATAACTATTTTTTCTCCCTAATTTTGTATTACTGTACAAACTGTAATGATTCATTTTGTAGTCTGATCAATCAGGCACAGTTGATCAACATATGTATACAAGGTGAGAAGTGATGGCTTTTATTATGTATTATATTAAGATTTGGCAACATTATGACAATAGTTGCCTTTGTTTGTACACCATTTTTCTTTGTATGTTCAACTTTCTCTACCACAATGTCTACCACCTTGTCGATGACAGATCATAAACACCAATCTGAGCTTGGGAAAAGTCGCATAATATGTGTAAACACCATGATACCTAGAGAAATCAACAGACACTGGAAACCCGAAGTGTCGTTGTTTTGGGAAAAACAATATCTTTTGGACATTTGTTATTAATCCTTTTATTTGTATATTTATATATATATTTAAATGTGCATCATAGAAAATCTTAAAGGGTTCATAATGTGATCATAATACTTAGTCCATAAGAGTTATTAATTGAAGTTCGGGATCTTTCAATTAACATACCATTAGTGTCCCAGAACACTTCATGTGTGACCGTCTGATCCGGGCCGTCATGTTGGACATCTTGGTGGCAGCACTTAGATATGATTTGATCATGTAGGACTTGGACCGTCTTAATATGACGATCTCAAGATAATTCCGTAATGAGAGAATCTAATTAAATCACAAGATGACCATTTATGGATTAATTTTAATCATGATGTGATTATAGTCTCATGCCTATTTCAGGGTGGTGTTTGATATGGCGTTAAAGTTAGCTCAGCGAAGCTTCCCAAACACGTCCATGTTGGCATCATTCAGGGATAGGTAGCCAGGAATGTAAGTCACAAAGATGGAGTCCATTCATTCCTATGTGAAGTAGAAAGACGGTTAAATCGTTTGTTAATTCTGGTACTGATCGTTCGGCCGAATTTATGATCTTGGATTATAAATATCGATCACTAGTGAATAAAATGTTATGAAGGGGTTAAACAGAAAATGTCTGGCTTTATATAGAAATCGTCTATATATGAAGGGTTATTTATATGTAATGGTTATATCGGTGCTCGGTAGCTATTTATTTATATGTGTATATATACATATATGCATCGAAAGAGTGCAATCCTGAATTTATAGTGGCATAATATCGGGATTAAAAAAAATGATAATATGATTGAAGAGTTTGATCAATTATTCGATTTATTGGAGCTTTTGGTCATAGGTCCATGGCCCCATATTGACTCCCGATATATGAGTTGAAATCAGTTCTAATTAATTGTCTGATTAAATAGAATTAGTTTTCTATTTAATGGTATGCTATTTGTTATTTATAAGATAAATAAATATTTAAACTAGAAAATAGTTTTATATTTTATACGTGTATGGTGCACTACTTATAAATTAATTAAATAGAAAATAGTTTTCTATTTAATATGTACAAGTTTATTATTTATATGATAAATAATAAATTAGCCTACAAGATATTATTTATTTGATAAATATTATAATGAGGATATTTATTCTATTATTTATTGGATATATAATAAATATATAAATTAATTTTTCTTCTTAAAGTAAGGTTTGACCTAACCCTTACAATATTATAAATTAAAAGAGTTGGCTATCTCATACCGGGAACAAAGAAAAAACAACGTTGCTTTTCACAAGAATTGTGGTGCTAAGAACAACAAATTATGAGAAGAAAAATTAGTTTTCATGAACTTCAAAATTAAAGGGGAAAATCTAGTTTTTTCCCGAGATGGATATTCAAGCAATTCAAGAACGGCGATTTAGATGTCCTTCATGGGAGATACAATCTGGAAGATCTTGGCATCTGTATAGTTATTCAAGATGAACTCCGGTTCGATTCTCCTCTGAGGCTCCATGTTGAAAAGCTCTTGACCATGCCTTACCCCTGAGTAAGAGTCAGACTCTGCAGGGACGACCAGAGCCGAACTCCGGATTAGTCGGACCAGTTGGTTCCGGATACCAGGGGCTTTAAGTAAAAAAAAAAAGAAGAAGATTGATAGCGATTTATATTCTTCTTTTGCATAGTAGAATAATTAAATTTAATTCATGATGAACGTTTTTCGTATTTAACGATTTTTAATTTGATTTCACTGCGTGATTCAATAAGATTGAATCTTTGATGATCCGGTTCAGATCTAGATTTCCAAAGTGGTATCAGAACCATGTTGGCCAAAATACGAAAAGCTCTGATGAATTCAATTTAATGAAAAAGTGGGATAAGAATTTAATTTAACGATGTGGTCTTTGAATGTTAGATTATTAAAGATTTGATCTTGAACGTTCTCTATTCATATATGAGATGGATTGTAGGTTTGGTGTTTCCCAGGTTTTATTTATTTATATAATTTTCTACAAAAGATGTAAATAGAAAAGGTTGTATTTGCCTTGTTTCGAATTGCGATTAGAGTAGTTAATTATACATGGTACTGTTGTTTCTAATCCGAATCAGCCATTAACAATGTCTTGTTCCAATAGCAAAGTTTTAAAGTCAAGAATTCAACTTAAAAACTACAGCAAATTGATATTATCAAAGAGAATCAAAAGATCAAACAACATGAATCCTGACCACTTATCTCGAGAATAATTGAATCAAAATGAAAACCTGCATGTCCTAAAACCAAAACCAAAAAAATTTAACAGGGGAGAAAGCTTTAACTAATGAATTCAACAACACATTACATGTGGCTACCAAACCGCAGCTCTTATGTGTTCAAAAACCTAAATTGCATCCCGGGACCTTTAGAGAAGAAGTGTAGTTGACACTATTTGTGTCTATAAATACCAATATTGTAATCAATGCAAAAGTGTGTCTTTCAAAGTGTTATTCACACACTTGTGAAAACCTTTAATTCTGTGCATAATAAATATCTCTTTTTTCTGTCCGTGGAGTAGTCGGCACAACGCCGAAAATCACGTTAAATCACTATGTTCTTCTTGTTTCTGTGTTTATCAATTCCGCCATTATTTACGTTTGCATTGCTTCTGTGTTTGTTTCTTTCTTAAACTGCAAGCTTTTTGTCTGTGTTTATAACAAACTGGTATCAGAGCGTCAGGTTTAAGATTCAGGAGTTGCAAGTGAACAAAGTTAATCTTCACCAAGACCGGTGACCGGTGCTAGGATTTTTTGATCAAAGGTTTGTTCTTTAATTAGAAGGATGTCAGCAATGAACGTGAAGATTGATAAATTTACAGGGAGCAACAGTTTCAGTCTGTGGCAAATCAAGATGCGGGCCTTGTTAAAGCAACAATGATTGTGGACTCCTTTATCTGATAGATGGGATGCCAATTCTGCAGATTATGCCTGTCTGGAGAAGAAAGCACATTCAACCATCATGTTGTGTTTGTCTGATGATGTTATCACAGAAGTTGCTGAGGAAGACACCGCTTCCAAGTTATGGTTGAAGCTTGAAAGCCTATATATGACTAAGTCATTGACCAATAAGTTGCTACTGAAGCAAAGGCTATTCAGCCTGAGGATGCATGAGGGGACTCATTTGAGAGATCATCTGAACACAATATTACTTGATCTCACGAATATTGATGTTAAGATTGAGGATGAAGATGCTGCTTTGATTTTGCTGGTTTCATTACCAACTTCCTATGAAAACTTTGTGTTGTCCTTCATAGTTGGGAAGGATACAGTTGCTTTAGAGAATGTAAGGTCAGCTTTAAATGCCAGGGAGCTGAGACATAAGGCAGCTGGGGCAGACAATCAGGCTGTAGGACTGATAGTCAGTAGCAGCGGGGGAAAAGAGTATGGTCAGTCTAGGAAGAAAAGTTCCAAGAAGACAAAGTCCAAAGGCCCTAAATCCACAGATGTTTGCAATTATTGTAAGGAGCAGGGACATTGGAATTCCAAATTGTCCAAAGAGGAAGAAACAACAAGAGAACAGTTCTGGCACAACTACTATAGTAGCTGAGCATGATTCAGATGAGGACATAGTCCTAGTGGCAGGAGAATCAGCACATCAAACTGATGTGTGGATTCTGGACTCTGGGCATCCTTTCATATTTGCCCTCACAGAGAGTGGTTCTCAAGTTATCGCGATAGATGGTGGTCATATATCTATGGCAAACGGCAAGGTCTCAAGGTGTAGTTGGGATTGGCTAAGTTCGCTTGAGGACGAGAGGATGGAAGATTCGTAAACTGAGTGAAGTTAGACATGTTCCACAAATGACCAAAAACTTGGTATCTCTCAGTTCTTTGGACAGCAGGGGATTCAGTTTAAGGGGGAAAGTGGTGTGTTGAGTATAAAAACTCAGTTGAGTTTCTCAAGGGAATCAAGCAAGGGATTATGTACATATTACAAGGGTCAGTTGTTGCTGGTTCTGCTGATGTGGCATCAACTGAGATTCATCAGTCACAACTTACAAAACTATGCCACATGATACTACGTGTCACATGGGTGAAATTGGGATGCATGTTCTTTCTCAGAAAGATCTTCTTGGGGGATGTAAGGTCAAGAATCTAGACTTTTGTGAGCATTGTGTATTTGGGAAGCTTCATAGGAGCAAGTTCTCGAAAGGGGTACACAACACAAAGTCATCACTTGATTACATTCATTCTGATTGTTGGGGGCCATCAAAGGTGAAGTCATTGGGTGGTCACAAATATTTTGTGTCCTTTATTGATGACTATCCAAGGATGACTTGGGTAGTGCTGATGAAACACAAAAGTGAGGCATTCAAGAGCTTTATGCAATGGAAGGCTCTAGTTGAAAATCAGTTGGAAAAGAAGATCAAGAGGCTTAGTACAAATAATGATCTGGAATTCTGCTGGACTGAGTTTGATACATTGTGCAAAACTAAGGGTATTGCCAGACATCATCAGTCAGGAATACTCTTCAGCAAAATGGTGTAGCTGAGAGAATGAATCAAACTCTTTTGGAGAGAGCAAAATGTATGCTCTCTCATGCTGGTTTGTTAAGGAGATTTTGGGCAGAGGCTGTAACCACAACTTGCTACTTAATCAACATGAGTCCTCACACAGGGATCAGTCTCAAAACACCAGTTGAGATGTGGTCAGGAAAGCCTGCAGATTATTCAGTTCTAAGGGTATTTGGAAGCACAGTATACTATCATGTTAGTGAAGGGAAAGCTGGAACCAAGGGCCAAGAAAAGAGTGTTTGTGGGGTATGGTGATGGAGTAAAGGGGTACATAATTTGGTCATCGCGTAGAAAACAAAGTTATTCTCAGCAGAGATGCAGTTTTCGATGAAAATTCTATACTCAGTTCATCAGTGGGGAGGATAGCTGAAACTGAAACCAGTGCTTTGAAACTGAGAAAACTAACAGTAAGGTGGAGCTTCAGGTGGAGTCGGTTGGAATGCAACAATCAACTGATCCAAGTCAATTTTCATCTGATCTGGTTGTTGAACCAGAGCTGAATCCAAGCCAGTCAGCTGAGCAAATGTCAGTTGAGCGTCAAACTGAGAAGATGTTAGCAGAGTATAGCTGTCAACAGAGATAGATGATCCAATGTTGGGATACCTCCCAGGAGGTATGAGTTTGATGATATGATTGGGTACGCACTTCAAGTTACAGAAGAAGTGGATGGTTTTGAACCTTCTACTTACTGGGAAGCAGTGACATGTTCTGAAGCATCTCAATGGCTTGCTGCCATGGGAGATGAAATGGAGTCATTACTGAAGAATCAGATTTGAGATCTAGTTAAACATCCAGCTGATAGGAGAGTTCTTACTTGCAAAAGGATTTTCAAGAAGAAGGAAGGGATAACTGAGGCAGAAAGAGTTAAGTATAAGGCACGTTTGGTTGCAAGAGGGTTCAGTCAGAAAGAAGGGGTGGACTTTGATGAGATTTTCTCATAAGTGGTCAGACATACTTCAATCAGAGTGTTACTAGCAATAGTGGCACAACAGGACTTAGAACTTGAGCAGTTAGATGTGAAGACAACTTTTCTACATGGTGAGGTAGACAAAGAGATATACATGACTCAGCCAGAGGGTTTCCAAGTTCCTAGAAAAGAACATCTTGTGTGTAAGTTGAAAAGTCCTTGTATGGACTGAAGCAAGCTCCTAGACAGTGGTATAAAAGGTTTGACAGTTATATGATCCAGTCGGGTTACATCGGAAGTCCTTATGATTGCTGTGTTTACAACAGTCTGTTGGAAGATGATTCATACATCTATCTTATGTTATATGTGGATGACATGTTGATAGCTACAAAGAAGAAGTCTGATGTTCAGTATCTGAAAGACCTTCTCAGTGTTGAGTTTGAAATGAAGGATTTGGGTGCAGTCCAAGAAAATTTTAGGGACGGAGATCTGGAGAGATAGAAGTCAAAAAAAACTATTTTTATCTCAGCAGGTCTATATACTGAAGATTTTGTCAAAGTTTGGCATGTCAGATGCTAAGCCAATAGATACTCCTATGGCATCAAATGTTCATTTGTCAGTTTTTCCTTCACAGTCAGCAGAAGAGAAGTAGTACATGTCAAGAATTCCATATGCTAGTGCAGTTGGCAGTTTGATGTATGCCATGGTGTGCACTAGGCCTGATCTGGCTTAGGCAGTCAGTGTTGTCAGTTGGTTTATGGCTCAACCTGGAAAGGAACACTGGAAAGCTGTAAAAAGAATGTTCAGGTACCTTAGGGGTACAACTGATGTTGGTCTCATTTTTGGAGGTGATACTCAGAAACTAATCACAGGATACTGAGATGCTGATTATGCAGGTGATGTGGACAGTAGAAAATCTATGACTTGTTATGTTTTCATATTGGGGAATTCAGTTGTCAGCTGGAAAGAAACTCTTCAGGCAATAATGGCTTTATCAACTACTGAAGCTGAGTATATGGTTCTTACTGAAGCGGCCAATGAGGGTGTCTGGTTGAAGGGACTAGTCAGTGATTTGGGGCTACATCAGGATCAAGCTGAGATTTGCTTGACCAGTTTGAGTGCAATTTGTCTAGCTAAGGATCAGGTTCATCATGAGAGAACCAAGCATATTGATGTGAGGTATCATTTTCTGAGAAATGAGAAGATGGTTGTAGTGAAGAAGATTAGCACCAAGGATAATCCTGCTGATATGTTCACTAAACCAGTTCATCAGAGCAAGTTTCGGTTGTGTGTGGACTTACTGAATATTCAAAGCTAGTAAACTGAAATTTGGATACTTAGTTGAGAGCAGATCAACTGAGTGGATTCTGAGGAGAAGTCTGGTACTGTACATCCTGGCACTGACGAATGCATCTGGTACAAGTACGTCTGATTATGCAATCTGGTGACGTTGAATGGGAGTTTAAGTCAAGGTGGAGATTTGTCAGTTTTGGTGACTTGACCTCTAAACTGATAAATTGATCTGGTGGAACTAATCTGAGAAACTGAAGACTGAGAATGATGGTCAGTTCAGTTAAGTATTTTGAGTTATGTGAAAGTCAGTTTGATGAAGTTAAACTGAGTTTCTTCTGAAGTCAGCAGCCAGTTCCTGGACTACTGAGTTTTGCTGAGTATAGCTGAGTTCTACATCTGGGTAGTTGATTACAAGTCTGGGAAGTCAGTTTTGAGCTGAGTTTTGTCTAGTGGATAATAGCTGGAGCTGGGGTTCACATCTAGGGTATTTATGAGAATTCCGACAAAGATCTTTGGCGGTTAGGGTATGGGATTTGTGTCTATAAATACCAATGTTGTAATCAATACAAGAGTGTGTCTTTCAAAGTGTTATTCACACCAAAAACTTGTCACGGATTTTATCTAACAAAACAAACAAGTAATAAAATTTATAAATCCGGTATTCCCCAAGTGTAGGGATCGTAGCATAGCGATTAATACCGGAGTCGGTCACAGGGAATCGGGGTATCTAGTTCATTAATTTTCCTAAGATTGTTACTATTATAATTAAACCTAAAACGAAAAGATAAACTGGACAGAGGATTGTCAGTCCAAAGCCAGGAAGGTATCGTTGCGAACAAAAGCAAATAAAATAAAACTACAACTAAGAAAACAACTAACTATCATGATAATGACTGAAGCAAATCAACATAGAACAAACATGATCCACCATCCCGCAACCCTTAATTCTTCCCTAGATTATCTTATGATGATTCAATCAAAGTTGTGGTTCACCTAATCAAAGGTATGAATTCCTACTTCCGTAAGTAATCCGTCTATCAATCTCATCATCTTCCGATCTATAGAGATTAACGCTCTCAAAACAAGGTGCAAGATTTATTAGATCTAACAACCTAGAAATCTAACCTATCAACTTCCGTTATGTCAAGGTTAAAAGTCTAATCTTTCCTATGGTGATCTAAGGTTTACACCGATTTCCATCATACGGTAAACATCAAATAGCAATACATCTTCCGATATCGATTGCATAAACAAATAAACAAATGAAAGATACAAACTTTAAATTAAACTCACAAAATATCCAAAGGAAAGAAAGTAAAACGCTGCTGGAAGAGTTTCCCATGGCTGCTCCAAGTTCACAGCTTCAGGACAGCACCATGAATCGAACAAGAATAGAAAACGAAAATAAAAACCTAACTAATCCGCAACCCCAGCCTCCCAAGAAGGGGCTGGGGCCGCCTAGGGTTTTTCTCTAATGAGTATGAATCAATAAGAGTCAATAATGTGTGTAAATCTGATGATCTTAGGGTTGGGGCGCAGCTGCTATTTATAGAAGAAGTAAGTCGGCTAGGTCAAAAACTAGGTCGGTTGTGCTTAAGTCGGCCATGGACGCCCGTCTGGTCTTCTTGGACGCTCATTCGGTCTTGTTGGACGCCCGTCCACTTCAGCGTCCAAACTCTCTGAATCAACTTTTCATCCTGGACGCCAGTTCACTTTGATGGACGCCCGTCCATCCTGGACGGGCCTTGGACGCTCGTCCAATGTAATCCAGATTCGAAATCTTCAACTTTATCTCTTTTCTTCTAGCCAATTCCATCCTTATCTCTTTCTCATCAATTAAATCCGACTTGATCAACCTTTAATCCTCTTTTGAACCAATATTATGCATCTACAAGTTAATCAAAACATCGTAAAATGTAATATCATTCAAACCAACATAAAACCATCAATAAAACACATAAATTAACCAATTTTGCGATTAACCCGTTAAAAACATCACTTGCTCAATATTTCAATATACTTGTGAAAACCTTGTAATTCTGTGCATAATAAATATCTCCTTTTTCTGTCCGTGGAGTAGTCGGCACAATGCCGGAAACCACGTTAAATCACTGTGTTCTTCTTGTTTATGAGTTTATCAATTCCGCCATTCTTTACGTTTGCATTGTTTCTGTGTTTGTTTTTTTTCTTAAACTGCAAGCTTTCTGTTTGTGTTTATAACACCACTAATTTGAAGTTTGGGAGCATTTAGGCATTATTATAAGCACAAAATGGGTGCCTTAAAATAAGAATTACATTCCTAGCATATTCGGAAAGAGGTGGATTAATTAAATACCCATAAGAATTATAAGAGGCTCAATTAGTTGATGTGGGAAGAAACATTTTTTTTGGCATCATACATGTAATAATAGAGTATGAGGAAGATTGAAGAAAGATGGAGTATTGTGCATACTTCTCTGCGCATGTCCCGACCTACAAGGATTGGCTAATGGAAATGTCCCTTTTGTGAACAGAGTTATCTTTACAACAAAAAACCTGTTTGTTGATGAGATCAACGAAGCTATCATACAACAATTTCCCGGTAAAGAGATTGAATACTTGGGATTTGATGAGACTGTAAACCCGTCTGACCAGGGCATGTACCAAGACATGCTGAATAGCTTGTCACCAAATGGACTCCCACCACACAGGCTTATTCTGAAACTTAATACCCTGATTATTTTGTTACGTAATATTGATCTTGGGGAAGAGTTATGCAATGGTACACGCTTAGTATGCAGATCATTCTCAAAAAATGTGATCCATGCTGAGATTGTGGAGATTTTGCTGGTAAGCATGTTTTTATACCTAGAATCCCTTTGTGTCCAACGAAGGTTGAATTTTGTCCAATTCCTTATAAAAGGATACATTTCCCTGTGCGACTTTGTTTTTCAATGACAATTAATAAATCTCAAGGTCAGACTTTGGATTTTGATGGTGTTTATCTAAAAGAACATGTATTTTCACATGGCCAGCTATATGTAGCGTTGTCTCGTGCAAGAACCTCATCTCGTGTGAAGGTTTTCATAAACAACACAACCACTAACCAAAATACGAACACTAACACATGAAATGTTGTATATAAAGAAGTCTTGAGTTTAGTCATTTTTAATAATTTTTCGCAGTTTATTCCTTGTACATTAATACACCTCCTTTTGTTACCTGAAGAGCCTGGACATTGTGCAAGATATTCGTTACATATTATGTGTTTGTGTTGGCATTTAGACACGTCTTACAATATAATTACCATGTTATCATGCATAATAAATATTATATATACACTTCATATACATCTAATTGCTCTGAGGATAAATTAGAATCAATATATGATCTCTTACTTTTGCGGTTTCATTGATTTTACTCAAAAATAATTACGAGCTTTGCGGTTTCATATGATCTCTTAATTTATTGCTACACGATTTTTAAATAATTATTTCATTATTCCTCAATAAATTATTACGTGTATTAATTATTAACCTATTGTTATGATTATACATGATGATTCCTATAATGCTGAGGGTATAGGATGATCTTTTAGTTGATGCAGATGTGAACGCCTACACAAAGTACAAGACACCGACCCTGATTGTTGCGTATGGCTTGAAAGTAACAACGCATAATAATAAGATTAGATTTCATTTTTATAAAACGCCATTACATGATGTTAAATATTTCTCCCACTTTTAATGCTATTCATAATGAATCAACGTCTATTGACCGACAAGGAACTCTATAATCAGTTTTATGCATTCATTAATACTTTACGAGCTTTTATGCTGTTTTTGCCCACGTTTCACGTATAACATGAATACATTCACATGTATTCAAGGTGTTTTTTTAAACAATACTATGAAAAATATTAAACTGTATCCATGTTGCCTGTTTAAAAAATTATTGTATATACTACTTTGTCACTTTCTCCATACTATTATTCTTCAATAATCATAGTTGTCTTGCAGCCTTGGTAATAAAATGTGAATTTTAATACAAGCCTTTCGCTTGGAACAAGGACTAATGGTTATTTCATGCATAACCCACCGCTGAAGGAAGAATACCCTTTAAAAGAATGGTATGAATGTTGGCCTAACTCTTAGCCTTTATAGAGATAAAAATAATCTAAAGTATGTTATATATGCTTTCTAGGTATGTTGCTCATGCTGCTGAAATGACACGGTAGCTAGAGACTCGTGCCTACAGAGATACATCTAGACTCTTCCACCCACCACGTCCTGCAGAAATCGTACCTCTAGATCATGCTTTGGCTACAATTAGGAATGTAAGTGTTAATAGTTATAGTAAAATTTAATGCCAATAATTATTTGGCAATCATAAAATCATCAATAGAAGAACATGAATGTTAAACTCTAAAGTGTAGGTGAAAACTGTTTGGACTGAAGGTAAGCTAACTTATCTTCCTGCTCAAGATAAGCTTTGGTTTGAGGCATGTGAAAAATGCTTCACACCATTGGATGTGGATACACAATGGAAAATATGGTGTACAACCTGTCAAGAACTTACTAATGTAGTTGTCCGGTAATAACAATGCTTCGTATTGTATTATTTTTGTAGTTGTTTTTTAAAGATCTCGTGTGTTCAGTTTGATTCACAGACTAATCGACTTCTCCATGAATAAATTATTCAACGGTGATATTGATGTATTCCTGAGTAGTGGCATTGAAGCAACGATCAAATCCCCCGACACCGAAAAATTACTGCCCTTCACTTTCAATGAGCTCAGACTTGCTGCTGAACAGGTATATAATTTAGAAACACTAAGACATTAAAATAAATTAGATCAATCGTAATAAATTGTTTCTTAATATAGATTTTTATTGTAAAAACAGAACACACCTTTGACACAAGAAGTTGAAGTTTCTCTTGAAAAGAAACATGTAATTGCTTTCTTGAAGTACTATGATCGATCATACAGAGGGACCATGGTGCGTCGATACCCTATTCTTAAGATTTACACTGAAGCTGAAGTGCACGCGTATTATGAATCACAAAAAATGGTAACAGGAACATAAACTACTTTAGACTGCACAACTCCTCAAGGTCATATTGGATCTTCAACCTTAGCAGCAGTAGAATATGTTGAGAAAGAATTTTTTACTCCTACCATAAAAGCTGTACTAGAAGAGGTATTGAAAAACCCTTCTCTAGAACAGATACAAAGTGATCAACCATCTGCTACAAAGCGAATGCTAGCCTTTGAAGAAAATCAGGTTGAGAAACTGATTCAATCATTGATCAAGATCCTGATTGCTTATCTCATGTACGTATGAATCAGCCTGAAAACGTTGTTCCATCAAAAGATTCACAAGATGCCACTCTATCTAAGAAGTCGAAAGGAAATGCTAAACATGACTGAACTCTGTTTGGTAAGCTTTCACCAGTTAGTGATTTTGGAGAAATCCCTAAATAAAGTTAGTGTTTTCATGTCTAACTAACAGCAACATATTAAATCATTAACTTTCTGAATGGAGAGTGTTGGTCCCTTGGAAAGGCTAACACAAGTTTAGAGGGGGGCGGTGAATAAACTTGTCACCAAAAACTAATCCTGAGCTGGAAAAGTCCCAGGAACTGAGTTTCTCTGAAACTTAAACTGATCTTCGTTTTGTTCCTGTCCCTTTAACTTGTGCGGAGTTCGCTTAGCTCAACCGAATATAAGTTATTACCGACTTATATTTAGTCTCGTTAATCGGCGACGGATAAAACTAGCCTTTAGTGCAATAGATGTGTAAATAGAAAACTAGACCTTCTATGTATCAGTTTTGTGCTGACTCAGTGTCTGGTGTTTGCTGAGAGATAATGCAATAAATAAAACAAACACAGATGCATAAAGTAAATCAACACATGATTTGTTTATGGAGTTCCGGGTGGTGTAATCCCGTACGTCTCCCCTTCTCCTGTGGCATAGGAGGTATCACTAGAATAATGAGATAACCGTTACAAAATCCTAGCACTATGACAGTCCTTCACGACACGTTAGTTTCACTGTCTACACAAAATGAAGAAAGGTGAGATTGCTCCCTTCATTTTGCACTTTGATCTTTCGGAGGTGGAATTGCTCCTTCACCAGCTCACCACTCACATACACAGTCCGCAGACTGCACCAACTACTGTAGCAACACAGTATGAGAAAAGGTAGAATTGCTTTTCTCAAACTATGCACAGCCAACCCTTTTTCACAAAGGTTAGGTTTAGAATTAATCAAGGATTAATTCAGTGAGCTGTTTGATTCTTCTGGATCTGACTCTGTAGCTCCAAGATGCCTTCATTCCCCCTTAATGGGTTACTGGGTCTTTCTTTGAAGTTTTCAAGGCAATTTCGTTGGCTCCCCCTTTTTCTAGATAAGTATAATATGATTTTATGGATCTGGATTTGGATCTTTGAGTATATGCTTGTAAAGCTCTTTTTCTGATCCTCCTCTTTTTTTTTGAGTGATTCTCTTGTGTATTTATAGGGGTGATGTGACGGTTACTAGCTCTTGTAGCCATTACACCTGTCATTTAGCCAACGTTCATATGTACGATATTTTGTCGTATTGATAGTTTAAATTCAAGCAAGGCCTTAACTCAGTTTTTTACTCTTCTTCAAAACTCGAGTACCTTGTTTACTTAATATCGACTTAAATTGACTAAGTCGAGTACACCATTCGCTTTCTTCTTTTCCGGGTAGTCGATAATCTTTGTCCTTAAGATTATTCGGTTTTACATGATCTATAACTCGCCTTTCGTGTCACCACAGACTTGCTCGAATCCCGATTTATAGTCACGACTTAATCGCCTTCTAACCGAGTTTGCCACCTCGCTTCTTCAATCCTCAACAACCGAGTCCGTGTCCCTCGGTTCTTCGCCTTCTAGATAAGCCAACCGAGTCTGTGTCCCTCGGCGAACTTATCTTCTTCGGTTTATCATAACCGAGTTTGAATCCTCGCTTCTTCAAGTGCATACTCGCTTTTCTTGCTATAACTCGCTTTTCTTGTTGTGACTCGGTTGTTTGCCTGGTTCCTATTCTATTACAATGCTTGTCTCGAAGCAACCTATACAAAGTTCGGACTCTAGATAGAACTTATACATTTGTCTCTAGACCATTTCTTGCTTCTTCTTTTATTATGCACTATAACAGTTAGTTACGACTTCATCATCATGGGTTGTAAGAGATTTGTCTAATTTCATGACGAATCATCATCAAAACATAAATAATATTTCCAACAATTTCCCCCTTTTTGATGATGTATCATAACCTTCCCTAAAAGTAGTGCTGTAAACGAGCCGAGCCGAGCCGAGTAGCTGATGTTCAAGCTCGAGCTCGTTTATTATCGAGCATACTCGGCTCGACTCGTTAAGACAAACGAGCCTAAAGCTCCGTTCGAGCTCGGCTCGATAAGAAAGAAAAATGTTCGAGCTCGAGCTCGAGCTCGAGATCAAGCTCGCGAACAAAGCTCGAACTCGAGCTCGGCTCGTTCAAAAGAATTTTTTTTTTTTAACGATTCAGTTTTTCCAAGTCAAAAAAAAAAAACAAATACAGGGGGACACATTCACAAATACACAAAATAACCCGATAGGTAATAGTACAAATTCAAATATAACAACTAGCAAGCACAAGTTACAACTTAAAGGTTCAAAATGAGTTAATTGACCGGATAACATTACATAACCCAAAAGCTTAGTAAATTCATAGACAAAACATTATATATTTATTTTGGGGTAAATAAACATTATATATTTATTTTTTGGGGTAAATAAACATTAAACATTATAGACAAAACATTATATATTTATTTTTTATATAATATATAATATATGTTCACGAGCTTAAACGAGTGTTCGCGAACATGCTCGTGTAAGCTCGTTTACTAAACGAGTAGTAGAACCAGCTCGAGCTCGGCTCGATAGCATAACTGAACGAGCTCGAACGAGCTTAAACGAGCCGAGCTCGAGCCTCGTTCGTGAACACTCGGTTCGTTTAACACCCCTACCTAAAAGCAATAATGAAAGAATAGTGCAAGAAATCATAACAAAACATCTTAAGATCGCAAAATAGAACAACTAAGTTTATCACAGGATTCAAAATAGAATAGACTGAGTTAAAAACTGAATTAGATTACATCTTTTCATTTTCCAGTGCCATTAAATTTTCTCCAAAAAGGATGCTCCTCTTCGTTTCCAGAAGTCTTCTTTCTTTTCCTTCTTCAACTGATTCACCATCTCTCGGCTTGATTTTCAGATATTCATTCAGCAGTCTGTTTCCTTCTTCGTTCTCTTGGTTTTTGAACTTGATCAGAATTTCTTTGAGTTCTTCTTCCATCAATTTCTCTTCTTCTTTTGAAATGAGATTAAGTTTTTCTTTTTCCTCTTTACTTTCCGATTTCTTTTCAGTTTCCCCCTTTGTTTGTGTCTTCTTATCTGCCAGCTTCTCAAGAGATTTGACACAGATTACAAGCTTCTTTCTGATACTCAACACTGTTTTAACTGCGGCTTCCTCATCATCCTCAGTTCTTGTTTCTTTAAAGTCTCCTTCTGCAATCAGCTCTTCAAACAGACTATCAACTGCTTCTTCATCAAGTTGAGTAGTTAGTAGATCAGCATCTATTTGTCTGTCTTGATCTTCCATCAGTTGTCTGGCATAAGCCTCTTCAGCTTTAGCTGCATCCTCTCTTACAGCTTCATCACCTACAGCTTCATCTTCCCCCTTGTTTGAAGATAAGCGAAAGCAATCTTCAAATAACTTATGTAGGGTGATGATGTTTGAGTATTTGTTCAAACCTGAATAATGAATTCTTCCAATTAATTCATGCAGGTTGAACAGTTTCTCCTGTAGATTCTGTAATAAACATTCAATGAAATCCTTCAAATTTTCCAGTTTTTCTGCTTTAGTTTCTTGAGCCAGAGGTTCTTCAATTTCTGATTTGCATGTGGGTGCCTCATGAGCCCTGGGATGAGATGCTGGCCTCAGGATAGTAAAAATGAACATCAGGAACTGTCAGTTCCTTTTCATACCCAGCCTGACAGAATTCTGCATCTTCCACGGCTTCTCTTTTCTCTTCAGTGTATTCCCCATACATGGTAGTGGGAAATTCACTTCCTTCAGATTCTTCATCAGTTTCAGTTTCTTCAGATTCTTCAATCTCTCTTTCAGTTTCACTATCCTCATCTTCATTCGGTTCACTCTCTTCAGTATCATCCTCAATCTGGATCACATTCTCAGTTCCAGTTCCTTTGACTAAAGCTTGTTCCACAACCTCTTCTGCCTTCTCAGGGTTCTTTCGTCTATATTCACAGTTCCACTCGAACTTAAATCTGAAACTTCACTCCATTTTTCTTCAATGATTTTTCTTTTCTTTGTCTCAGTGGGCACTGATTTGAGTTTTGCTTTGGTTTCTGTGACTTTTGATATGGAGAAATGATCTAGTATCCTTTGCACTAGATAAGGAAATCCCTTTTTCAGTAAAAATGATTCTCCAATATCTTTTCTTTCTTTGACTCTTTCCTTCTCGTCTGAAATTTGCTTTATCAATTGATTGAGAACAAATTTATTCCAATCCAGTCTTTTTTCAAACCAAATAGCATAAATCATCTTTATTTTATCGGTTGAGAGAGTGTATAAATTTTGAACGTGACCAATAACGTTTCTGGTAAGAAGTATTGTCAAGGCTGCGAATTCTTTCTTTTGTTGATAGATGGAGCCAATGAAGTTCTTCTCCTTCTTGTTGATTGCAGTGACATTCCAAAGTTTGCTCTTTTCTTCATTTCCGAATGTGAAAGATGAAGAGCCTCCAATTATATCTAAACGGAACACCAGGGAAAGCAACTGTTCATCAACGGTGAAGCTTTTATCTTGAACAGTCGTTTTGAAGCTTTTTCCATTGTTGATGATTTCGGCATTTCTGTAGAAATCTCTGATGCCATCTGGACACAAAGTAGTGACCCTTGTATCAATCAAATTTTCCAATCCTCGAATCTTTTTGATCTTCTTTGTAATTTGGATTGAAAGAGTGGAGTTTGAGAATTTTCGACAGAATTTTTCCAAGCTGGTGGTGATTCCATCGTCAATGTTGTATCGCTCCATTGATTTTTGAGTTAAGAATGCTTGATTTTGGGTGGGCAGGATTTTGTCAAGATTTTGCAATCGTTTTCAAGTGAGAGTCGTGTCATAATCAATGAGATTATGTAGGGATGTACATCTACTTTTTCTCCCAGATTGACATGTGGCTTCGAGTGATTTGCCATGTCAGTCCAAACGTCAGATGGTAGCTGGAAAGTTTTTACTTCTTTTGACCAATTTGTCCTTCATCAGCCTTTGCCTTCTCAGTTTCAAATATACATCAGTTTTATGAGGATTTTGCAAAGTGAACTGACTTTTCCTGCAAAACAGTTTAAGTTTTCTTTGGTACCCATACCTTTTTGGGTCCGGTTGAGTTAGTTACTTGAAATATTACTTTCGGTTTCTTTGTTGAGAGAATTAAACCTTCTCAACTCTTTTACGGATAAACCATTACGCTCAATCTTAGTTGATTTCACAAGGATTCTTTTAGATTTAACATTTTTAGTTTCCTTGTGTAATCCACTAGATCTTCCGAATATCTTGATTTCTAGAGTTTATACTTTTTGAAGTCTCAAGACGGGTAGGGGTGTGGGATTATCATTGCTTTTGTCAAATTTACCGGAAATTAATCTTTCGGCTAGATTTGACACCTCGATTTCAAGAAACTCATTCCAATCTTTTGCTTTGTCAAGTTCTCTCGTCTTTTAATTTTAGTTCCAACGTAAGTTTTTCGCTTAACTTGACAAGATCGAGTTTTTCGACCGAGTTCAAAGCAAATGATAACGATTTGAAGAATGTACCTTTCCTTGATGATTTGATGCAGTTTTAGGATTCAAATGTACACTCTTTTGTTGCTGTGATGAATCTTCAATATCAACAACCACTTGTAACTCCTTTCCTTCTTCTTTTGAGAAGTCTCTTAGTGATGGAGCTCCTCTGGATTTGTTAGTATGAATATTTAAGTTTGTATCCACATCATCACTGAGTTGAGGTTCTGAATTTGTATATAAATCTGTCGCACTGAACCTTTTCGATCATTTGATCCTGAAAATCAGATATATTTTGCAAGCAATTAGTCAGGGGGTGAATAAGCCAACTTCTAGCTCTAGATGTAGACATTGAAACCAAGTGAACTGATACAGTGAGGGGTCTTCAACAATTGGTTTAAGAAGGTATTCTTCAAAACAGTAATGGATCTCTTCAAAACAGAAGCACTGCTCCGATACCAATTGTTGGTCCCTTGGAAAGGCTAACACAAGTTTAGAGGGGGGGGGGGGGGGGGGTGAATAAACTTGTCACCAAAAACTAATCTGAAATTTGGAAAAGTCCCGAGGAACCGAGTTTCTCGAAACTTAAACGATCTTCGCTTTTGTTCCCGTCCCTTTAACTTGTGCGGAGTTCGGTTAGCTCAACCGAATATAAGTTATTACCGACTTATATTTAGTCTCGTTAACGGCGCGGATAAAACTAGCCTTTAGTGCAATAGATGTGTAAATAGAAAACTAGACCTTCTATGTATCGGTTTTGTCGACTCGTTGTCCGGTGTTTGTTGAGAGATAATGCAATAAATAAAACAAACACAGATGCATAAAGTAAATCAACACATGATTTGTTTATGGAAGTTCCGGGTGGTGTAATCCCGTACGTCTCCCCTTCTCCTGTGGCGAGGAGGTATCACTAGAATAATGAGATAACCGTTACAAAATCCTAGCACTATGACAGTCCTTCACGACACCCTAGTTTCACTGTCTACACAAAATGAAGAAAGGTGAGATTGCTCCCTTCATTTTGCACTTTGATCTTTCGGAGGTGGAATTGCTCCTTCACCAGCTCACCACTCACATACACAGGTCCGCGAGGCCGCACCAATCGCTCGTAGCAACACCGTATGAGAAAAGGTAGAATTGCTTTTCTCAAACTATGCACAAACCAACCCTTTTCACAAAGGTTAGGTTTAGAATTAATCAAGGATTAATTCGGTGAGTCGTTTGATTCTTCTTCGGATCGACTCGTAGCTCCAAGATGCCTTCATTCCCCCTTAATGGGTTACTTGGGTCTTTCTTTGAAGTTTTCAAGGCAATTTCGTTGGCTCCCCCTTTTTTCTAGATAAGTATAATCTGATTTTGTGGATCTGGATTTGGATCTTTGAGTATATGCTTGTAAAGCTCTTTTTCTGATCCTCCTCTTTTTTTTTGAGTGATTCTCTTGTGTATTTATAGGGGTGATGTGACGGTTACTAGCTCTTGTAGCCGTTACACTTGTCATTTAGCCAACGTTCATATGTACGATATTTTGTCGTATTGATAGTTTAAATTCAAGCAAGGCCTTAACTCAGTTTTCTACTCTTCTTCAAAACTGAGTACCTTGTTTACTTAATATCTGACTTAAATTGACTAAGTCAGAGTACACCATTCAGTTTCTTCTTTTCCAGGTAGCTGATAATCTTTGTCCTTAAGATTATTCAGTTTTACATGATCTATAACTCAGTTTCGGGTCACCACAGACTTGCCTGAATCCCGATTTATAGTCACGACTTAATTAGCTTCTAACCGAGTTTGCCACCTCGCCTTCTTCAATCCTCAACAACTGAGTCCGTGTCCCTCAGTTCTTCAGTCTTCTAGATAAGCCAACTGAGTCTGTGTCCCTCAGCGAACTTATCTTCTTCAGTTTTATCATAACTGAGTTTGAATCCTCAGTTCTTCAAGTGCATACTCAGTTTTCTTGCTATAACTCAGTTTTCTTGTTGTGACTCAGCTGTTTGCCTGGTTCCTATTCTATTACAATGCTTGTCTGAAGCAACATATACAAAGTTCGGACTCTAGATAGAACTTATACATTTGTCTCTAGACCATTTCTTGCTTCTTCTTTTATTATGCACTATAACAGTTAGTTACGACTTCATCATCATGGGATGTAAGAGATTTGTCTAATTTCGTGACGAATCATCATCAAAACATAAATAATATTTCCAACAGAGAGAAAACTAATGATTACTAATATGTAGATTCTTTTGTAAGTTGTATAAACAACAAAAATTTATTGTATTAGACTTGTGACATAGCCCAAGTCAACCATGTGTCATGCATCTCTGGTATTACCGTAGTGTGCATATGTCATGCATCTCTGGTATTACCGTATTATCAAAAATGAAACAGTTTGTATTGAAGAATGTTTTCTACTATTCGTTTTATGTCAGACTTATATAATTAGTTAGTTCAATAAGTTGTATTACGCATAGGGTTTTTTCTTGCAGTTGTTATGTCCATTTTCATAGAGTTCTTGCAGTAGCCTGACTTTCCTTGCTGTTTTTTTCGAGTAGGATAAAAGCATACAATAAATCAAATATGTCAAAAAAAATTCTGCAGTGGGCATGGACTGTGCCTTGCACAGTCCAAAGAACACTAGTTATACAAATAGACGTGCGCGTCCCAGGCACCTAGCATGTCAACCTTTTTTTTTAACTTTTTTTTTCAAACAACCATAACTTTTGATTTAGAACTCCGATCATCAAAAAAATATCACCAAAATTCATTTTTTTCCCTCTTCATTTTGAGATCTCATACGATACCCTTCCGACGTAAATTTTGAAAGACGAGAAAATATTTGCATTAATCGGAGCATTTTTCTAATAAACGACCGTAACTTTTGATTTAGAACACCGATCATCAAAATTCTTTCACCAAAGTTCATATTTTTTTTTTCTCTTCATTTTGAGATCTCATATGATACCCTTTCAACGTAGTTTTTGAAATCTGAATAATCGCAGCGTTTATACTAACACAATAACAGTATCAGTATCACAATATCAGTATCATAGTAACAGTATCACAATAAAAATATCACGGTAACACGTTTTATTAACATACAAAATGACACCATTACCATTACCATTACCATTAATAGTATACGATTAGCCAAAAATCATGGACTCGGCAAGCTTTACAACAACACCGACATCCTATATTCCTTTATGGATTGAAACAGAAAAAAACCGTAAACTAAAAATCATTTAGACAATAATGTAATCACATTAACACCCAAAAAACTTGTGTATTTTGAAATAACACATTCAATCACAATGGAAAACAAACTACAACATTATGATAAACAACTTTAACATCAACATATATGATAATTAAGTTACATCAAGGAAAGGATTATCTAAGCACCTAAAATCTCGACAATGTGGATTGCTACCATCATCTTCTTCTCCAACTCTACACAAAATGGCTTAACATTTTCTAAATAAAGTCAACCTCTACACCAAATGATTTAACATTTGTACCCTATCTCAATTCACAGATCATTACCAAGGAGCATTAGCCTCTTCTCGGAACATTAGCTCGTAGATCTCTGCCATCGGTTTAAATGCGTCGACCTCAACAACATAACACAATCACAGTATCAGTATCACATTATCAGTATCAGTAACACGGTATCAGTCACGGTAACATCCCCCAAAACTAGTGTATTAGAAAGCTTAATGATATGAACCAAGTGAACAACACACTTAAGGCATTACTCCATTTAGGTACATCATCCGAAGACCGACTCAAAAACAGCCTCAAAATAGCTCAATATCCGGCTCATATAAGGCTCAATTCAATGGTCTATTTCAAGACACACGTATGTCATAAATTCAGCCAAGTATCTCAATATATAGCATTAAAATCAGCCGTATAAAGTAGTAATATTTCCCATCTCTAATTGAGCCATGACCTGCCTAGAAAAAAAATTGAGGTCTAATAATGACCTGCCTGGCTAGTATAATTAACACAAAATGGTACTCAATTCTGAGTCCATGGAGGCCATTACTTAAAGGAAGCCAAGCTTAAATGCTGTTATTAAAACAGTAACATTATCAATGGGGATCTGGATTCAAAATATGGGGAAAAATAATATAAGCCAAAAGTAACACTAGCCAATACATGAAAGGTTTGGTATATTAATCTTTTGTTTTACACAATGTTGCCAAAAAAAAGCTATAAAAAATGGTCAAGCATTGGAGAAGAAAAACACACATTACATTTCGACATTAGCCTTGTTACCAGCCAAGATGAGGGAAATCTCCAAACCACGACTAAATGCTTTCATTTCTTTGAGCTTGACTAGCCTTAATTTCATTTGTTCACGCCGGAATCTTAATTCAAGCGCCGTATTCGGCAGCTGTGGTGGTGTGATTGAAGAATTGGGAAAAAGATATGAGCGTCTCTTGCTTTTGTAAACAAATCCGTCGTCTTTTATGAGCTCTCATTCATCGTCTTCCTCCCAAGTTGCTGTTGTGTCCATGTGGTTCTTCCAGCACAATATTTTTTGTGTGTGCAGAATATAGGGAAGATTGAAATCTAAAAACAGAAATTCAGCACGTAGTGCCAAAATTGAAGTAAGAAGTGTAACGCCCGCATACCCCGAGCCAGGTAGCGCTAAATGAGTCATAAATAGTCCAGTCAACTGCTTAGACCATCGTCCTCGCTTAGTCTAAAAGGGCTAACCCGAGTTGACAAGACATTTATGTCTTACACTTATATGGAGTGAACATGACTTTACTTTACCGATGTGGGATTTTACATTCTCCCCTCCTTAGAAGGGACTGGCGTCCTTGCCAGGACGACCAATATTTTGTCCCAGTTCATCCGAACCATAGGATTCTAGAGGTGGCCCTCACCGCCTCTCACGGTGTGGCACTTAGTTCCGTATGGCAGTCGTCTCTGATACCATTCTGTAACGCCCTCAGACCCCGGGCCTGGTAGCGCTAAATGAGTCATAAATAGTCCGGTCAACTGCTTAGTCCATCGTCCTCACTTGGTCTAAAATGGCTAACCCGAGTTGACAAGACCTTTATGTCTCACACTTATATGGAGGTGAACATGACTCTACTTTACCGATGTGGGATTTAACAAGAAATTGCTGAAAAGATTGGACGAAAGCAAAAGACAGATTCGTTTACAAAAGCAAATAAATAAAGAAATTACCAAGCACCATTAGATTCAAGGTTATCGATTTGTTTAAATAACCTAGGCAGATGTACTACAACTCCATTACCAATGACACACAGAGTTTCCTCATTAAGAATTCCAGATGAGACAAGGTGAAGAGCAAATTTCTTTCCCTCTGAGTTGTAAATGGTGTGGCCATCATCAACTCCCCTCGCATTAAACTAAGTTATTGTGACGCCCCGTTTCCGAATACCGAGTCCTTTATCCGGAAACAAACGCTCGGCTCTTTTATTTGTATTTATACCAAATTATATACGCAAGCCTTACAAAATACAACATCGGAGTATAAATGCAGAAATTAAAACAACTCGGGATTTGATACAAGTCTAGGGGTAGAATAGGAAAACCAAATGTCAAAACCAAAAAAAAATTATAGTCCGGGAGTACAACGATAGTCCACAAATCCAAAATATTACAACACTTATCCTTATAAAAGTTTGACAACTAAGGTACAAGTTAGTTATTACAATAAATAGCCGAAAATAGAATAAAGTAGCAACAAAAGATCAACCGGATCAACACGGGATCACTCCTCGAAGTACTCGAACACTTCCTTGTAACCTGCATCACCATCACCTTCTCGGGGTGGGAACAATATAAATAAGGGTAAGTACGAACGTACTTAGTAGGAAGGAAAAGCATTGAATCCAACAACAACAAACAAGATATGTTCAACGGGATCATAACACGATATATCAATAACGAGTATGTAACAAACGAGCCACGTATGTTCAACATCTCACTTCCCTCTACTAGCCCGGCTAGTAAAACTCAACAAGACAAGGTTATGTGTTGCATAAAAGTCCAAGGGCACTTTGCATGGTGATAAATGCACCACGACATATTCAACCCATCATATGGCATGATCCCGGATCAAGTGGAGTCCGACTCCCGGTTGCAAAAAGAAAACATGCCTTACCAAGGGCTGGTATGCTTTATCTTTTAGACTCTCAAATACGTATTTAAGCGTTTAAACTAACCACCTAAGTTCATTGCACATAAAAAGGCTTCTAGGGACTACTAGACCTTAGATAACTCTACATTACACTACTTAGCACGTGTCACAGAAATATCGATTCTAATCCAATGCTCACGAGGCTAAGGAATAAGGTTTCCAATGATCCCGAGCTTCTCCCCGTAGAGGGTCTCCGCAAGGTGCTGAGCCAAATCCACTAGAAACCGAACCCTTAACTTCGTCATATAACAAGTATGGTGTTGCCATTCCGGAACAACACCTAGTAAGGCCAAACGTTTCGTGTTCCAATGATCCCGTAAGTAACGGTACGGAGCCAAAGCCACTAGAACACTCACATTTAACTTTACAACAATCCACAAAAGATATCTACACTAAACCATGCTCAAAAGAGGTCAAAAATACATTTTTCACACAAAACAGGGTATAGGAGTGCGCTTGTGCTTAGCAGGCATGCGCTTGAGTTCTCTGCTCAGGCTAGAAGTGTGCTTGCCTTACACATTCGTGCTCTTGAGCTCCCAGTAAATAATTCCAAACTCTCTGCTCAGGACAAGCGTGTGCTTGTCTTCTTCAAGCATACTCCTGAGCACCCGAACAACCAAAAATTCTAAGGTCATTTCTAAGGGAAATCTCATATATGCATCACTCAAAACACATCCAAAACCTTCCTAAAACATGTCTAAACATAATATATAAGTTCTAAAACATGAATTAAAGATTACAACAAGATTTAAGGCTCTAATTCAAGGCAAAACATCCTACACATGCAAAGACTATAAATTCTTCTACCAAGTCCTAGAACATGATTTTCCAAGGTCTAAAACATAGTGTAAAGTCTATATTCAAGATAGAAGGTCTATGATACATATTTCAATATCTACAACAAGAATTAACACACGATGGATTCAATGCGAACATCCTCCTACCTCAAAGCATTTCAAGTTAAAGCTCCAAAATCTTTAAGCCAAACTTGAATTCAAGCTCTTAGTTTGAAGAAAGCCAAAAGCTCTAAGCCTCTTCTTCAATGTCTACAACATGATAATATTCTAGAGAATTACTACAACATCTAAATACTTAAATAACCAAGAGCACCAAAAGCTTAGGAATTGGATGGATGAGTTTCTTAAACATACCCAAAGCAAGAGATTCTTGGGATGGTGGTAAGCTTTCCTCTTGATGATCCTCTTGGCTTGAACAATCTATCAAGGATTAATCTTGAATTAAGGATATGTTCTGGAACCAAAACTTGACTTCAACAACCATGAACCAATCTCTTCTTCATTCACCAAGGAAACACAAGATGAATCGGTGGTGTATTTTGGTGGTGAATAGATAGTGGAAGTTGTAGAGAGATGCAAGTTCTTTTGTGAAGTGTTTCTTGTGACATGAGAGAAAATGGTGCAAGTGTTTTGGGTAGAAAAAAAGTGTAGAGAAAAAGCTAGTGAGTAAGGCGTGTTGCTTTTATGCTAATGTGCAAGATGGAAGTTATGGAAATAATGTAAGTGTTTGAGTGGATGTGGTGTGGGAAGTGAAGTGTTTGAAGTGTAATGGTGCAAGGTTTCACCAAGTGAAATGATGGTGGTGTGAGGTGGTGTATGTATGATGTGAAGTTGGAGTGTTTAGTCAAGAAGCATAGGAGATAAGGTGAAGCATTTGTATAGATAGAGTGGAAAAAAAAATTATGTGATGGACATGATGATGTTTACGTAGACACACCACACAAAAACTTCCCGAGATAGAGTGGAAAAAAAAATGATGTGATGGACATGATGATGTTTAGAAGATGGAGTGTAGAAATGGTGATAAAAGCATGAGTGAAAAAGTTGAAGATGATGAAGAAGTTTGATGTATAGTATTAATCCAAATGTGTTATATTAATCCAATTGTGATATAATCTTGTAATATAACACTTATAATAACTTATTTATTCGGAAAAAAATACGATACTCGATAAATATCCGAAAAATGACATAAATACCCTTTCGTAATTTACGGGTATCACAGTTATAACTTCAGAATAAATAAATAATTCAACCAGGAACCCAGGGAATTGTAAATCATCAGACTAATAAAAGTTGGCTTCCACGTTCACATTTTTTTTTTTCCTTTTTTTTGGATACGATAAATTGCTATTTAGCCATCCGATGATTGCATATTCATGTTGCTTTGAAATACATTAAGCTGCCTATTTGATTTCTTTCTCAAACGCAAATGAAATGTTAACAAAGGCACGATTTCGCACAATTCCTATCTTCAGGTATTTGATTAGCTGGGAAATTTTTACCCCAAAACAAATTCTACAACACCTAACTAATCAAGGTCACAAAAAATAGGTATGAGACAAGAAAAGTAAATCAGATCATAACCGGAGTTGTTATCCATGACGACGGAACCATTCCATGAGCAAGTTCAAGAGCAGCAGATAGATGACACCAGCGGCGGAGAGATGACACCAGCAGCGGCAAGCAGCAGCAATCGAGAACAGATTTTTGGAAGATGTTATGGACTTCCGATTAATCTCCGTACGTCTTTGCTAAACGCGAGTAGAAAAGAAAAAATAAAGGTATTTTAGTTCCGGACGAAATTATTTTGTCCAAAACTTAATTATTAAGGGAATTGTTGATTTTTAATTTTTTTTTTTTTGCTCCTAAATGGGTTCGAACACTAGTCTTTATGCCAGATTATAGTCTAGCTCACCACTAGACCGATGCATCTATTGCATTTTTAACTAATTTTTCCTATAAACAATTGTGTCTTTATTTAATAGTTACAATTAATAACATGTATTATCCGTTCTAAAATAATTGAGGCAATTTTATAAAGAATTTGTTCCAAATAACTGATTCAGAACATCTTTCAATATAAAATTTACAGCACTTTCCCTTTTTTTACCATTCTCCTTATTTTTTCCCATACACTGTTTTAAATTCACCATTATTATTTTTTTCATTTTCCATAAGAGTATAATAGTCTTTATCTAATAAAAGTCCAAACAATTAATTACTTTCTTAATCTGCGTGTTTTTGCAATTAATTGCATCAGTTATTGGGGAACATAGATAGTAATTTTTTTTGAAACAAATATACATGTACTCCCTCCATTATTTTTAACTGTTGGAAATAGAAGAATTATACAGATTAAAAAAGTGATTAATGTGTTCGAAATAGAGTGTAAAATAACAAAATTATCCTTCATTCCTTGTGAATGGAAAATTGTTTCGAAATTTAGGTTATTCAAATCAAGGGTACACGAGGAAAAAATAAATAAATATTGTTTGGTAATGTAAAATGACAAATAAATAAAAACAAAACAAATTAAAAAATGACGGTTAAAAAAAAAAAGAGAATAATTTTTTGGCGACTACTATCGACACACGAATTTAATATTGACACTCATTTTTAAATTATTTTTCATTTACTTGACCACTACCCTCAAATTACTTTTTAAATGCGCATCGCGTCATTCGACGTTTGTTTTACAACTTACAGCATCGGTGAGTCTGACGTTTTACACTAAAAGATACATTTATAAGTGTAATGTCAGTGAAACTGACGTTGATATTGAAACACAACGTCACTGTCAGTGACACCCATATCGAAAATAAAAGTCAATGACACAGATGTTGCGTTGCACAAAAATAATAAAAATAAAAATATTATGATGGCGTCAAAAATAATTTTAAAAGTGCAAATTGAAGCAAAATCGTGATCGCAATAGAAACCGTTTTTTTTTATAATTGAAGCCTATACCATGTACTTATTCCTTGTACTTGTGTATTTTATTTTTGAGAATTGTACTTGTGTTTTTTCTGTAACAATCTTACCGAAAAGATCTTGTCCAAGTCCCATTAGCAGTAATCAATCTTTGCTCATAGGAGGATATCAGGATGACCAAGTACTTCAAGGAAGGCGCCAAAGTCGAAATCATGGGAGACGACGACGGTTTTCGAGGCTCATGGTTCACCGGCTCCGTGATCCAGACATTGAAGAACGGGAAGGCTTTGGTTGAATATGATACCCTTGCGGATGACAATGGCGGGAAAAAGAGGCTGAGGGAGGAGCTCGATCTTGTGATACTACGGCCAATTCCTCCTCCTGAACCGCTGCGGGAAGGTGGTTTTGCGGTTAGTGATGAAGTGGATGCTTTTTATAATGAGGGTTGGTGGGAAGGTGTGATTATTGAGGTTTTGAAGAATGGGAGGTATTCGGTGTACTTTAGGGGTACTAGGGATCAGTTGGAGTTTCATCAGTCCCAGCTCCGGCTCCACCGCGAATGGGATGGGGAGAATTGGATTGCGCCCTGTGAAATGGTGGCTAAATTACAGGTAGGGTACTTCCTGAGCATTCGCCACTCTGAACTTCTTTCTTTTTTAATCTTTAAGGTGAATTCATCAATGCAAACTTTATTGTTAGGATTGTAAAATTAGGAAGTTTAAATCTTTGCAGATAACTTAATGTCTTTTGAGAATCTAAATGCTTCGATTGGAAAATTTAAATATCTGAAAAGAAATATAAATTTTGGAGATAAATGGTTTGTAAGATGATGATAAAAATCAATTCTGGGGCTAAAATTTGAGCTATGGTGACCAGAATAAAAGCTTTGCTCGTGTGGATACAAGAAAGGAAATGGGATGTAAAATGAAATATTTGACGCTCTGGTTATCTTTGTAGGCAGATCTTTACTTTTAATTTTTCCAAGGGTGCTTCTAATCAGTCGTGTTTGATTATATTATGAACCGAGTATCCAATAAACAGTAAAATCCTTGATGCATTCTTGATTTACCATCTCACCTTAATAATCTGAACTTTTAGGTGAGAAACTTTAGTTGAATTACCATCTTACAGTCTAAAAAAAGAGAATTACCATCTGAGGTTATATTGTTAACCTCAATCAGTTTTCCCTAAAGAGGTGACGGGGAATACGAAATAGCTTTTAAATAACTTTATAATCATTCTGTTGTATTCTCATCTTGCTTACTAAGTAATAGCATAATCTAAAATCAGCAAACAATTTTAATTATATACCTGCTTGATACTTTTATCACTATGTAGAAATCCATTCAAATTCGATCCATTTTTTTTTAGGTCTTAACATTATTAAAAGTTTAGCCTAACTTTTCTTCAAAAAAATTTAATTCCTTAAGCATTTAGACTCTAGGCTTCAAATATCAGCCTTCAGCAAAGACTTCATTTTTATGAACTGCCTATGTTCTGGGAGTTCATTTATGTTAAGTGTCCTTTCTCTGTTACATATTATATGCTTACTGATTGCATGTTCATTTTTCTTTGTAGTAAAGGGGCGGAAGCTATGACACGGTCGAGTCTTTGGTTTTTTGGCTAACCATTTGCATCCTGTAATATTGTGTTTTTTTAATGTTCTTAGCATGTATGCCTAAATTTAATAGTCTCATTATCCATGGACATATTCCTACACAATCTTGAAGTTCAATAGAATCTCTTTTCCCTAGCAGTCTGCTGCGATTCTGTGCTCACATGTAATTTTGGTTATGCCTTTGACGTCTTTTCTTACCCATCTTGCTCTTGTTTGGTAGAAACTTGCAAATTCTTTGGCTAGTTGTTATCCTTTTTCTTGTACATAGTTGACATCCTGTTTAGTTGGTTTCTTTTGGACCCTTGATTGAAACATTTGAGTGACCTTTAGTCATTAATTCACACTGCACATGAAGATGTTTATGACTGTATGTGAAGAGTTATAGATGGTCAAGATTTTTCAGCGGCTTTTACTATTCCTAAGACTGATGTAGCCAGAACTAAAGGCATCCCCGTTTTACTTTCTGGCGTTGACCTCATTTCTACATTAAATAAAGTGTTAGGATTTGATTTGTGTTTTTTTTTTTTTGTGTGGAGAAACTAACTTTTCCTTTCTACGAGGTTGAGTTCCTTATGCAGCACGTGAGGATTCTAGCTTTAAAGATTAGAATTTATCCTGAAATTGCCCCATTTTCTCGGTTTCCAAGGAAGAGGTGTTAAGCCTTCTAATTTATGCATCCATATGATTTATAAGCCCTGCTCAACTATTGTACACAAGAAGGGTTCCAAGATAAATATGTACTTTGTTATTTGTATCAATTCTTGTAGATATTTAGGGTGAAAGAAATTTTCTTTCTTATTATTCTTGCAGCAGCCGTGAGGCCTTTAAATAATGCAGACGCAATTGTAATCTCTTATGCAAATCAGGAGAAACAGGCCCATGGACAAACCCTTGACCACAAGAACATCCAACAGACCATAATTAATCCCAAACACACACACACACAAAGAGAGTCCTGACACTTCAAACATCACGACTAGTACGAAATAATAAACCACAAACAACTAAACACCCAAAACCCTGATACTTCCATGATTTCCAACACTCCCCATTTCTTTCTGTGGTTTACAGATGGTGTTAATTTTGTTGGTCTCCTATCTTTAGTTCAATTTTATAAACTTTTTGTACCACTTGGACTGCAGAAAAAGTCACTATCAAAGGCGAAGGCAAAGCCTAGTAATTTAGTTGACAAGCACTTTTTTCAAGGAGCTGAAGTTGAAGTTAGCAGCGACGAAGATGGTTTTGCAGGTGCTTGGTTTGCTGCAACTATAGTGGGAAAACTGGATGAGGATAAATATTTGGTGGAGTATAAGAATCTGAAAGATGATGATGACAAAAACTTCTTGAGAGAAGAGGCTGATAGGCAACATATAAGACCACATCCTCCTGAAGTAGTTAATGGTGACTGTTTTGAACCTTTTGAAGAAGTTGATGTTTTATTTAATGATGGTTGGTGGGTAGGAGTGATTTGTGGGATTCTTGGGAACCATAAATATGAAGTATATTTTCGAGATACCGATGAAGTGCAGGAGTACGATCACTGCAACTTGAGACGGCACCAAGACTGGGTGGATGGAAAGTGGGTAATGCTTTCACAGGTATTTACTTTACATGATTTTATAAATTCTCTGGTTCTTGTGGTTATATAGCTTGTAGATTCCCTTTGGGTAGATATTGATTTCCCTTTACCATATGTGGTTTTCATCGTTTTTGTCAAAATAAAAAAAAATAAAAAAAATAAAGAGATATTCCCACTGGGTGAGCAGATGATGTTGAAAGATGTGTTATTTGGTGTGTTATTAGTCTTAATTAATGTTATATACTTTGTATCTTTGCCTAAGTATCCCTGTAGTGATCTAATCATGGCTAAGTATAGTGAAATTGTTTTTACTGTACACTAGCCGTTGCTAGTGGGCTTGCTTAAGTTTTCTAGCCGTTGGAGGCTTTTCTATAAAGTGTAAAACTCTCTTATCCTACCCGATAAGATTTTGGAATAATATTCAATAGTTTTCACTCCATCCTTTCCTTCAAAACTCTATTTCTACGGATGAAGATTACTTTCAATGATACAGAGCTGGGATGAGGCCTTTGTTTAGTCATGGTCTTCTTGTCTGAACATTTTTCGCTGCTTGAGATGCATAATTATATTGTAAGAACTTAAACAATGAGAGAAAGTATTCTTATTATTAGAATAGAAAGCTCATTACAACTAAGAGACCATCACACTTTTATTTAAAGAGTGGATGTCCAACGGCTATAAAGGGAAAAGCAGGAAACACTGTTCCAACGGCTAGTTGGACAATGTTTCATCTGCTAAAAGACAAAAGAAAAGGAAGGGGAATCAGCCACTAATTTATATTAATATTAGGGCTAATTTAGGACAATTAAAATACTAATAGAAGGAAAACTAATAAAAGACTAATAAAAGACTTGCTAAGAATCCTTATATTTAACACTCCCTCTCAAGCTGGTGAATGTATATCAATCATTCCCAGCTTGCTAAGGAAATAATCAAAGGATTTCTTAGACAGTCCTTTAGATAGAACATCAGCAACTTGATCTTGAGAGTTGATAAACTTGAGTCTGATCAGTCCATTGTCTAACTTCTCTTTGATGAAGTGCCTATCTACTTCAACATGTTTTGTTCTATCATGTTGAACATGATTATGAGAAATGTCTATAGCAGATTGGTTATCACAGTGTAGAATCATAGGTGCCATTCTCTGAATCCTCATATCATCCAAAATGATTTTAAGCCATAGGAGTTCACGAACACCCACTGCTAGGGCTTTAAACTCAGCTTCAACACTTGATCTTGATACGGATACCACTTCTTGTTTTTTTACTTCTCCAAACTACAGGATTCCCAAATAGAAACACACAATGACCATAGGTAGATTTCCTATCATCAATGCAACTAGCATAGTCAGAATCCGTGGAGGCCTCTGGAAGCCTTTGATCACCCTTTTGAAATAGCACCCTTTTTCCTGGGCAACTTTTGAGGTAGTACACAATTCTTTCAGCACCATTTTGAAGGCATCTTTTAGGTCTCTCTGCTCACAATGTTCACAGAAAAGGCAATATCAGGCCTTGTGTGAGACAGGTTAATGAGCCTCCCTACCTGCCTTTGATAGGCATTCTTTTCCACATCTTCATCTTGGGGTGCAAGGTTGATCCCATGAGTGAACTCTATGAGAGTCTTCATAGTTTTACATCCTGTTTTGCCACAGTCTTTTAGAAGATCCAGAATGTACTTTTGCTGGGAAATGAAGATTCCTTTTTGGGAGTACAACTGTACAAAACCTCAATGCGTAGGATGTACTTCACTTTCTCTAGTTCTTTGATGTCAAACTCATTGCACATAAAGTTTTTGAGTTTTGCATTTCCGTCTATATTATCCTCTGTGATGATTATATCATCAACATACACTAAGAGGATTGATCTTGTTCCTTGTAGACTGAGTTTCACAAACAATGTATGATCCCCTTGGCTTTGTTTATAGCCAAGATTTATCATATGTGAATCTCCCAAACCAGGCCCTAGGAGACTGTTTAAGGGCATAAAGGGTCTTTTTAGTCTGCACACATTTCCTTTTTCCACTTGAAAACCATGAGGTATATCCATAAAGATGGTTTCCTCTAGGTCTCCTTAAAGAGATGCATTCTTCACATCATATTGGTTAACTTCCGGTCAAGGTCAGCAGCCAAAGATAGCAATATTTTGATAGTATTCATTTTTGCCACAAGGGCAAAAGTGTCAAAATAGTCTATTCCATGTGTTTGAGTGTACCCTTTGGCAACTAACCTTGCCTTTCAATGGTCCCATCAGACTTGTACTTGATGGTAATGATCCATCTACATCCAACAGTTTTGGCCCCTTTGGGAAGCTCAACAAAATCCCAAGTTTTATTCTTTCCAAGAGCATTCATCTCTTCTTTCATAGCCTTCACCCATTTTTCATCCCCTAAAGCATCTGAGAACCTTTTTGGAACAGAGTTGTATAGGAGATTTTTCATAAACCTCTTTTGTTTACTAGAGATCTTATCATAAGATAGAAAAATTTTCATAGGATTTAAAGTACAAGCCTTAGTAGGCTTTCTTAGTGCAATGGGAGGTTCCTCGAGGGAGGAACCGCTGTTTTTTCCTGGTATAGAAAAACTAGGATATTCCTCCTCAGAAGACAAGGATTTTTCAGAGGTACCAGACTCTGTCCCTTCATTAGGCTTAGATATATCAGAAGCACTAGAGTCTGTTCCCTCATTAGGGCTAGATATATCATGTTCATTTGTTCCAGTCATAGTCTCCTCAATATGAACCACATCTTGCACTCAAACCCAATTTTTTTGGTATATATTATTGGGGTTTTTTCTGTGCCCTTATTCATAAGAGGAGCACCAGAATCCTGCTCGTGATCAGTAATAGAGTCTTGCTTTTTCTCATCAGCCTTTGACGAGTCGATCATAGTTCAGGAGAAACATTTCTCTCTCTCAGAATCTGACTTGAAGTTCTCCCCCTGAGTGAGAGATTTCTTTGTAAAGTAGGAGTGCATTTCATAGAATGTCACATCTTTGGATATAAAAGTCCTCGTTGTTGGAGGATGGTAGCATTTATATCCTTTCTATGTATTGGAGTACCCAATGAACACACACTTAATAGACCTGGGATTTAACTTGCCCCTGTTAGGTTGGTGTATGTGAATAAAGGCCTCACATCCAAATACTTTAGATTGAACTCCTTCAGATTTTAGAAAATCTGGAAAGAGTTTAGTAAGTGTTTCAATGGGACTCCTTTTTTTCAAGAACTTTTGTAGGCATTCTGTTTATAAGATGAGTAGCAGTTAGGACTGCTTCTCCCCAATAATTTTTTGTCACATTCATTTGGAAGAGAAGAGCCCTAGCTGTATCCATAAGGTGCATATTCTTCCTTTTAGCCACCCCATTCTCTTGGGGTGTATACACAAGAGGATTCGTGTATAAT
This sequence comes from Gentiana straminea, assembly GCA_036785695.1. Classification (NCBI taxonomy): domain Eukaryota; kingdom Viridiplantae; phylum Streptophyta; class Magnoliopsida; order Gentianales; family Gentianaceae; genus Gentiana; species Gentiana straminea. Next base: position 2,926,133 of record JAVUPR010000464.1, on the reverse strand, counting down.
CCCTTTTTCTTCCACAAAAGGATTTAGGAATCTGTTGAAATAGTCCCCAGCGTTGTCAGTTCTGATTTTCTTGATTTTGACATCAAACTGAGTCAATATCATATTGTAAAAGATAGGAAAGATCTGAGCAAGGTCAGACTTCTGTTTCATAAGGTAAAGCCATGCAGTTCTGGTATAGTCATCAATAAAGGTGACAAACCAATGAGCACCATTGATATTAGGGGTAGTAATAGGTAGATATGGCAATGAGTACGGGTGAACACAAATTTTACTATCCCTACACATTACCCATGCGGGTAGAAGTTCTCTTACCCATGCCCCACCCACGTGGATATCCACGGGTCCATGGATATCCACGGATATCTGGTTTTATTATCGAAATTTCATATGATAAGAAAATTTGAGTAATAACTGTTGACGTGAATACACAAAATCAAGACTTAAAATATGTGTTGAATCTTTAGAACGTGATATTTGAATGTGTTTGTTCCTTGTTCTTGTGTATCAAAATGTTGAATCCTTAAAATGTGATACTTGTTCTATAAGGTAAGATGTTTCACACAAGACAAATAACATATAAATCCTAAAATCTATTAAATAAAGTAAATTCATGAATAATGATCAGGATTCATGACAAAATATCACGTAGACTCCCAAAATATCATACTGGTGACAAAATATGCTTTTTTTACTCAAAAACATAAATAAATTTGTCAATTTCTTAAGGAAAAAGTGTCTTAGAATTCCAAGATTTAATTTTCTTAAAATATATTAGATTACATATACACAAAAATAATTAAAAAGCAAAAGTTAAAAAAATCCACTTATTAACCTTGATTTTGGCTGCATAAGTTGTGAATAAAAAAACATACTAATACACACTGTAACAAGATTGACACGGATTTTGGGTTTGACAATTGATATTTAGGAAGAATAGATTAGATACAATAACACATACGGAATCGATTGTGAGAGAAAACACCTGGTTTTTGACCTCGAAAATTGATATATAAGAAGAATAGTATTATTTAAATTACATATGATTGTTTTTTGTTATTTTGCTTCTTTTTTAGTGAGATGTTTTATTGTTTCCTTACTTTGTAGGTAATGTATGTAGTCATTATTTAATAATGATGTCTCTCTCTCTCTCTCTCTCTATATATATATATATATATATATATATATATATATATATATATATATATATACGTGGGTCGGGTGGGTATTATGACGTGTAGACAACATATATCCATACCCTACCCTACCCATGGCGGGTTTTGGAAAATGAAACCATACCCTCCCCTACTCTAAAAAATACCCTACCCTACCCACGGCGGGTTTTGGAAAATGAAACCATACCCACCCCTACTCTAAAAAATACCCTACCCTACCCAATAGGGTCGGGTGGATATCCACCAGGTTTGGTCGAAATTGCCATCCTTAGTAGAAGGGCCCCAAATATCACTGTGTATAAGATTAAAGGGATTAGTAGATAAATTAGAAGAAATAGGATAAGACACCCTTTTATGTTTAGCAAATTCACATTCATTACATTTGATAAACCTTCAGAAGTTGGGAAACAAATGCATAAGAATCTGAAATGAGGGATGGCAAGCTTACTCCTTTCTCTACCTCGGTGTCGTAAGCAGAAAGCAAGAATCAGTAACCTTGCCTTTCGGTGTCAGCTGCCGGGAGTGGACTCCAAGCTGGGGAGTGTATGTCTAGCCGGGTAAAAGCGGAGTTACTCTCGGGAATGGAAGAACTCTTTATCTTTATGAAGTCTATCCCATATAGAGATAGCGGGTCCACAAGGAAGGACGCGCTGAGAAGGAAGCAGCCCTAGCCTCTGTCCGGCCCATCATTCCGCTGGCATCTCGCATTCACGCCCCCGTTTGACTGCCGCTCGGGGATGTAGTTGTAGATAGGGTGTATCTTAGTGGGTCGTTGAAGGTGCCCATGTTTCGGACGATGAATTAATGATGTATTTCGCCCCTGGAGGATTGGCCTTTAAGGCAAAAGATGTTGGGAAAACGAGCATTAAATCCTCCTTTAGAGCATTAAATCCTCTACGATACAACATAACCTTATCATAATTAGCCTTAGACAAAAAAGAGGAATTCTGACAATTAATCTTGTCATTATCTTCAACCTTCAAAATATAGAGACCTTTTTTAGCCCTAGCAAATCCAATCTTCCTCATTGTTTCTAGATCCTGTATCACACAAAAGTTAGTAGAGAAAAGAGCATACCATTTAGAATCTCTAGTTAACTTTCTGATAGATATAAGACTAGCAGAAAGATTAGGCACATGTAGGACATCTTTCAAGGTTAGATAATTGTTTATAACAACATTTCCAATGCTTGCCACACTTATTGAGAGCCATTAGCCACAGTAATGCTCCTCTCAGTTGTGCAAGGCACATAGGCAGAAAAAACAAGTGCTATCAGGGGTCATATGATCAGTGGCCCCAGAATCAACCACCCAATCTCTAGTGACAGACTGATTTAAGTGATTTAAGGAAGCCATACCTGAAAACACCATAGAACAGTGACCCTATGTCTGACCAGGCTTAAATAGATACATTAGGAACTAGCCGTTAGCTAGTGAAACGGAAAAACAGGCGGCTAAGTCATTAAACATACTCAATACTTAGCACCTTAACAAATACAGACTTAAACTAAATAAAACCTACTATTTTTAACACGCTTATTACAAACTCAAGACCAAGAAACTTGGTCCTTTTCGTGTTAGGAAGAAGATTTTCCTCTAGGCACTTGTTACAAACTCAAGCCCAAGAAACTCGATCCTTTCTGTGTTATCAAGCGGATCAGTGACAACCCTGCCTGATTGACTTACCAGACTCATTGCACATTTAACCAACCTTCAAATTGGTATCTCATAAATACTTCTATCCTTGACTAACTGAAATGCGTGGTTAAATGTTATCCATTGGCATTACTTGTGATATTTGAAATCTCTACAAATTAAAATCATTGTTTATTTTTTTTTCTTTTCTTTTTCTTTTCAATAATCATGCATAAAAACTATTTGTTCTTGCCTTGAAATGATATGATCACTAATCAGTCAGGGCAACATTTTTACCAGTTTTTTTTTGTGTGTGTGTGTGTTGTAGTGTGTGTGTGTGGCGGAAACACCTGTTATTGTCTTTCCTCTTCAGGGTGTTGACGCTGTGTCTGGTGAACTGTCCTTTTGTTACTTTTACTTCGTTTTGTGTGTACTCATGGGTTGGTAGTAAGATTTGCTGACTTTTGGCTATTTGGTAAATGGCAGGCTTTGAAGTTGTGAGTGATATTTGTGAAACTCCAGTAACACAGTCATCCATAGAGCGTGAAGAGCTTTCGAGTTTAGCTATATATGTATATTAATCTATGGTTTCTGTACCACAAAACCAAACCAGGAACAAACTCTATGTGACGTTTAAAGAATTTAAATGACGTGAACCGACAATGAGACGAGAGTATATTTACCTCATCGCTTAGCTTGTTATTTTGCGTTTTTTTTTATTTGTTATTATTTATTTTTTAAGTTTTGGTGTTTTATTTATTTTTATTTTTTACTCGCTCAGCAATCAATCTAATAGTTTAGTTTACGGTTTGGTATGTCTTTAGAATAACATTTAACTTTAGTCATCTGTTTATATGCTCCAACTACAGTATTGAGGTTTTTATTGAGTACCTGAACTTGAAACCGACGGAGTGCGTGGTACATAACCGACGCACTCTGCATTATGTACGACGGAGTGCGTCGCTTATGCGGAGTGCGTGCTCTTGCGGAGTGCGTTTTATTACTCGCTCAGCAATCAATCTAGTATAGTTTAGTTTACTTTGGTTTGGTATGTCTTTAGAATAACATTTAACTTTAGTCATCTGTTTATATGCTTATCCAACTACAGTATTGAGGTTTTTAATGAGTACCTGAACTTGAAGCATAAGTGTTTAACTTCAGCGATGAAAATAATGGGAAAAATAAAATATATACTAGAAGAAGAGGGGGGGAAAGGGGGGGGATTTTTAAGTAAAAATAACCGACATGGTGGTGGGTGGGTAGTAGAATGTGATGGTGGGGTTGGTTGGTAGTGATTTTGCGTGGGTTGGATATGGCAGGAGGTGTTATGGTAAAATATGGCCGATGACGAAGGGCGGTGAGTTGGATGGGTGCTAGGTGGTGATGGAGAAGGGGGGCGAGTGGTGTGCGGGGTGGGTGAGTGGCGATGGGTTGTGTGGTGGAAGGTGGGGGAGGCAAGTCGTGTGGGGGTGCATGGTAGGGTGTTGATCCCTCCAATCCAAATTCTACACAACTGCTATAGTTGTCAATAAAATTCCATTATTGATTATGGCAGGCTATGAAGCACGGACTCGGACACGGACACGCCGCACGACACGACACGGATACGGCGACACGATTAATTTTAAAATTTAAGGACACGACATGTCAGCGACACGAGAGAATATATATATAACATTAACTCTATATAGTGTAAATAAGATTCAAAGAAATTTGAATAACTAGACAAATTAAAATATGTAAAACGTACTCTCTGAATATCTTAAATAGATATTCGACCTTTATATTGTTCCAATTTTTTTTTGACCTTTATATTGATACAAAAGAAAATACAAAAATGTGATTGTCCTTCAAAATGATACAATTTTTAAACGATGATTATTTATCAATAAGAGGCATATAAACTAAATACGACATATTGTTTGTTAAATTATAAATAAAGTTGAAAATCATGTATTTTAACATTTGAATTAACGAAACTTGAATAAATAAAAAATACAAAACTGAAAGAAAAAAAATTGCGTTCAGGAGTGTCGGGGGAGTGTTGACAACGTGTCGGAGGAGGTGTGTCGGATATTAAAATTTTAAATGATATTATTTTAATCAGCCGACACGTGTCGGACGCGTCGGTCGCGTGTCCTGTCGAAAATGTGTCAGACACGACGCACGATACCCAGACTGAAGTGTCGGTGCTTTCATAGATCGCAGGTGGGTAGTGACAATGAGTAATGGTAAGGTGAGCGGTGGTTGTTGTAATAACGGTGTTGGTGGTAGGGTGGATGATGGGATGAAAAGGGTGGCAGCCGATGTGAGTGGTCGCGTTAAGAAAATATGGAGAAAAAAAGATAGATGTTCATTTTGTATGAAACATTTCTTTGACATGGCTTGAGAATTAATGCCTGAGAAAAGAATGGAATTTAGAGAAAATATATTAATTTTAGAAAATAAGTTTTCTTTCCAAATGTAAGCAAACATGTTTAAGTTGAATAAATAATAAAAGACTTTTCTTTTCTCCTATATTTTATTTGCATCAAACACACCTTCATGGTCCTTTTTTTGGATGGAATGTAATGTATTTGAATTTTATTGTTGTGTTTGACACGTGATATAATGAAGTTGACTAAATTTCATATATGTGACACATTGATGTCGTGAAATGATCTTCAATCCTTTATCTGAAATTGAATCATGTGTGTGATTGTTTTTTACATAACACATAATTTGATTTGAAGGTTTAATGCATCTGGAATGTGACCTGATTAAATCAAAGTTGAATCAAAATGTTTAGGATTGATTAAATGAAGGTAACATGCTCTTATTGACATTATTTATCTTTTCCCCTCATTATTGATCAATCCAACCATTGCATTTCAGTATATCCCCTCGTTATTGATGTTCATCATTTACGTATTAACTTGTACTAATACAATATGTTAAGATCAAGCGCTTACCTTAAATGTTGTTCCAACCAGGATTCGATCTCGTGACCTCTGGCTCCGATACCATTTAGGATCAAGTGCTTACCATTTTACTAAGACCAATTGGTGTCGGTAAGACGCTACTATATTTCTTTATATATCCAAGAGTGTGGGCAATCTGTCCCCACACCCCCCCCAGTGTTGGCAATCTGACCAACACTTGCACAATTTTTTCAGTAATTTTTTTCAGTTAAGAGTGTGAGCAATCTGTCCCAACACCCCTCTCAAGTGTGGGAAATCTCTCCCAACACTTGCACAAATTTTATTTTATTTTAAATAATGTTCCAACCAGGGTTTGATCTCATGACCTCTGGCTCCGATACCATGTTAAGATCAAGCGCTTACCTAGAGGTGTACACGGTTCAGTTCGGTACGGTTAATGGCCTTTACCGAAACCGAACCGAAATTTTCGGTTAATTGAAATTCGATACCGAAACTGAACCGTTTGTTCTAGGTACCGAATTGAACCGAACCGAAATATACGGGTTGGTTCGGTTCGGTTAACCGGAAATTGAAATAAAAACAACAATTCTATTCGGTTATAAATAATTTAGTTTTTATTCGAACTTTTAATTCGGTTAAGAAATTGTTCGGACATCGGTTCGGTTATATGCAATTTTTCAAGAACGCTTATAATATTTTGGTTATGAAAACTAGTAATACAAGTTAATATAGACATTTCGGTTACAATTTTCTATTCAATTTCGGTTAACCATTCGGTTTTTTATTCGGTTCGGTTACAGATAATTTATAGAGTTATCCGTAACCGAACCGAAAATTTATGTTTCTCTATAATACTAACCGAAACCGAACCGAAAGTATTATTAACCGAACCGAATTGAACCAAATGACCTCGGTTCGGTTCAGTTTTCGGATAATCCGTATCCGTGTACACCTCTATGCTTATCGTTGTACTAAAACCAATTGGTGGTAGTAATGCGTAACTATATTTCTTATAAATTCAAGAGTTTGAGAATCTCTCCCAACACCCCCCCTCCCCTCAAGTGTTGGCAATCAGTCCAACACTTGCACAATTTTTCATTCAAGAGTGTGGGCTGTCCCAACACCCCCCTCAAGTGTGGGCAATCTCTTGCAACACTTGCGCAATTTTTATTTTTTATTTTTAAATAATTTTCCAACCAGGGTTTGATCCCGTGACGTCTGGCTCCGATACCATGTTAAGATCAAGCGCTTACCATTATACTAAACCAATTGGTGTTAGTAAATGTGCTACTTTATTTCCTTATCATTTAAGAGTGTGGGCAATCTGTCCCAACACAATATGAAATTTAAACACGTTTTGATGAATGCACAAGTCTTCTATGTTTAATTGCAGGTTAATACAAGTGTATTGGATCATCCAAACAAGTTTATTCCAAGATCAAATCACAAAATCAAGTCAATTAAGCTCATACAGAAGATCAAGTTTGCAGAATTCACTTTGCAGATCGATTTGGTGATGTTGAGAGGTGTAACAAGCTTTGATTTTATGATTAATATGTCGACTAATCAGCTACATAGAGATCCCTTGGGATAAAAGTTTGAATCAATGGTTGAAGATAAGCTAAAAGTTCTCTTGCAAGTATACGTATCACATTCCAACTACCACCATATTGTGCGACGAATATCTCGATATGTACTGGCTCATTTTGGCTGATTAAAAGCTTAAGTAAAAGAGGAAATAGTAAGGAATCTCCATTAATCAAGGGTTAACGCAAAATTAATTTGAATCAAACGGCTACATTTGAAATCGTGGCTTATCTGTTTTGTTAAGCTGATGTTCACTCTATAAATACCTCTCAACTGAGATCAGAGAACAACTACTGATAATTTTCCAAAGCTTTAGATTTGCTTAAAATCTATGAATCTCTATTGATCCAAAATCTTCATCTCCTCTTGAGTTATTATGAGAATTTGACAGACACTTGTCTGAAGTGTCTGTTTTGAGAAAGTTGAATTGGTTGAGTATTCCGAGCTTTGCAGGATAGTTACAGATTGATCAAGTGAAAACTCTTCATAGTTGCATCATAAGAGAAGTGCTGAAGGTAGCTGCATCATCTAGTAGTAAGTGCAATCTAAAATGGTGTTCCTTGTTGTTCTTGACAGAATAGTTTGTAACTGCATTGTAAATCCTTTTGTAACACTCTAATCAATAATATTAATAAATGAATCCCAATTCAATGGAGGTTTGAAAATCCAAGTCTCGTTGTTGTGACAGATTGCTCACACTCTTAAATGATAAGAAATATAGTAGCGCTTTTACTGCACCAATTGGTTTTAGTACAACGGTAAGCATTTGAATGCCTAAAGAAATATAGTTCGCATTTATTAACACCAGTTGGTCTTAGTAGAATGGTAAGTGCTTGTTCTTTAACATGGTATCAAAGCCATAGCTCACGAGATCGAACCCTGTTTGAACATTATTTATAAATAATCCAATCATTTATAAATAAAAAAAATTGTGCAAGTGTTGGGACAGATTGCCCACACTTGAGGGGATGTGTTGGGACAGATAGCCCACACTCTTGAAAAAAAATTGTGCAAGTATTGTACAGTTTGCCAATACTTGAGGGGGGTGTTGGGACAGATTGCCCACACTCTTAAATGATAAGAAATATAGTAGTGTCTTTACTGGCATTGGTTTTAGTACAACGGTAAGCACTGACAGATTGCCCGCACTTGAGGGGGGTGTTGGGAGAAATTGCCCACTTTCTTGAATGAAAAATTGCAAGTGTTGTGACAGATTGCCCAAACTTGAGGGGGGTGTTGGGAGAGATTACCACACTTTTGAATGCCTAAAGAAATATAGAAGCGCATTTACTGGCACCAATTGATTATAGTACAACGGTAAGCTCTTGATCTTAACACTCGCATATGGGTACATGATTGACTACTAAGTGGGGGTGTTTTATACATCAAGTAGAAATCTATCCACTAGGACTAAGGCATTTCAGTTCTTATCTTCACCAGAAAAATAGAACACTTAGCACACTTGAAAGAATTTAAAAAAAGGAAGTGTTTGGAAAAAAAAACATTAACCCCCTTAGGTGTGTTTGAATCTTAACATTGATCTATCAATTGATACCAAAGCATAAATATTTGTGTTCAAGTGTTTGTTTTATCTTCGGAATACATGGCAACTGTTACTAGAATGATGTGCACAAAACCCGAAGCACGAATGTGTTGGTCCCAGAGAAGGGTGAAATATAGTCGGGGAGGGGGGGGGGGTGAATGACTATATTGGAAGTTTATAAAACTTAAACCTCAGGAGTTGCAAAAAAATTTCAGATAAAAAGTTTTTGTGCAGCGGAATATAACAACCCTTCTAAAACGTATTTTCAAGCTACTTTAGGCAATCACAAACATATAGATAAAGTACTGAAAGTAAATGCTGAAAGTAAGTGCAGTAAATAAATAACACAAGGTTTATAGTGGTTCAGGGTGGTGTAATCCCTTAGTCCACTCTTCTCTTGTGATGATTGGAGGAATTCACTATTATTTTTCACCAATACAATAGTATGATTGTCCTTGGCTACACAAGCTTCACAATCTCAAGACTATCACTCCCTGGATACAAAAGCTTCAGTGACTTAGTCTTCAACACACTGCTCTTTGGGAACAAATCCTTCAGCAGCTATCACAAAGGGTTGCAATTCCTTCTCAGACAATCTGATTCATTTGCTTCTGTTGGATGTGAATTGGATTCACAGTGGCTTGATCAGACTCAGTTACTTGATATAGTTTGATGCTCAGTTTTCTGAGTCGATCTTTTCTGGATTAAGCAATGTATATTCAAAGGCTTGAGGATTTGACAGAGTCTCAGTACTTAGAAGTATTTTCTGTATCTTTTTCCTCGTGTCGATATCTTCTGTCAATGCCTTCTACTTATAGTCATGATTTCTTGATTTTGAAATTCGGTCCGTTGCCTATTAAATGTGGAGAATAATCCTTGATTTTTCCTTGATTTCATTCTCCTTGATTTCAGTGATCTGGATTTTCTTCAAACGTTCTTCATAAAATCTGTCATTGATTGATTTTGCATTAATTGCTTGATCTTTGATTTAATCACGTTGCAGAAATCATAAAACAACTTACTTACTGTTCTGACTGTTACTTCGCCGTTGATGTTTACTTCACTGTCAATTCTTTTAGTCAGCTGCCAGTCTTTTTTACTTTGCCGTTTTGCTGTTTTTACTCTGTCTTTCTTTCTTCATTGATTCTTGATATCCAATGTATATTTATACTTCACTAATCATTGATTTGGGTGAGATCAGTGTACACCATATTTAAGAAATTTGTTCAGCATGGGTTTCCAGCTCATTAACCATGGAGTTAAGCCTGTCGTAAACAACACTTGCCAGATTCTCCAATTTTGTATGAATATGTTGTGTGATCAGTGAATTCAACTGACTGATCAAATCTCCCTGTTTTTCAATGATTTCATCATGTAGCTCAATGTGGCTAATTCTTCACCTTCTTCTTCAATCTCCACGTCTGATAGAGATTGGTGGGGACTGTCTGCTGCTTCAAGTCCTTGAGATGACTCTTCATAATCTTCTTTTGTTGCTTCTCCAGCTTCTTCAGCAGTAGGAGATGGTTGGTTTGCTGACATTACCCTTTGCTCAGTGCTGGGGATCTATGCTGTTGTATTAGCTGGTGGAAAAATCTCACCTGATCCACTCCGATGTTGTTCTTTTTCTGCTTCACTCATTTGAATAACATCAAGGAGTGTCAAATTGTCATCAGAATCAAGACTTTCACCATGAACATCAGAGTGGTGATCATCATTTTCTTCTTCTCTCCCTTCCTCTTCTCCATCTGCTCTTTCCTCTTCTTCTTCATCCTCAGCAGAGGTCAGATGGTAATCTTTCTCATCCTCTTCCTCTCCTGCTCCATCAAAAATTGTTATTGGACCTTCATCAATTCTTGGTCCCCCAACATTTCTTCTTACATTTCTTGTACTGGATCTTGTCCTTCTCCTAGATCCAAAAGTGCTTGCCTAAGTCTGTTTCGTTTTCTTGTCTTCTTTCACATAGGTGAACATCACTTTTTGCCTCATTTAATTTGTGCAAATGGATGGGTTTCACCTTTATTTGATCAAACAGATATTGAAGAGGAATTCCATAGGTTTCCTTTCCTAAAAGATGTTTTTCTTCTGTTGTCCCTTCTTAACTGCTAACTTGGGTGTATCAATTTCACGTTGTATTTGCTCCTTCAACCTATTGAAAAAGAAGATTGACCAGTTGAACTCAAGGCCTTGATAGATAATGGCCATTAGTCTGGTCCTTACTTCCGTCATGCCATGCATGGATCCTTTCTTTCCTTCCACACTTTTGATGATCAAATGAGCAAATTCTTCAAATGGCTTCTTGAGTGCCGATCTTGGACAGTTAAATTTCTTGTTTGTAAGAGTGGGATTCTTGGATGTCTTCATCCCGAATGTGTCAGCGTTGATTTCCATATTCTTTGTCTCTGAGGGTCCGGTGTTTGAGAGTTTGAGATACATATTGAGCAGACCTGGTGTGATTACCAGTTCTCGTCCATTCACAGTGCTTGTGATGCTGTCTGGTGATCCCTTCTTTTGTCCTTGAACAAATTTGGAATTTTGCCAAAAAGAAATTAGGTTTTCATAGCAAATCCCTGTGATGGAGGGATTTAAGAAGGTCATCAACCCCAAATTGTTGCAGCCAACAACCAATCGTTGGGCCTGAACATTGTTATCACATAGAGTGAGATAGGGTTCGGGTCTAAAGAATGGCCCGATTACAATTGATCGTTCATACTTCTTTCCGGACTTTTTGTTGGAGGAAGATGAGGCCATTTCTTGAAATTGAGAGTAAAAGGCTTTGAGTTTCTAGAAAAGCTGTTTGAGATGCAAAGAAAGCTTAAGGAATTCGTGGAAAATTATAAGTGTGGTTTATATAGCCAAAAAATTCAGAGTGTGAACATGATTTGAATATGGAAAGAGTTAGTGGAGTAATGGCATGATTTTGAGTATAAGAAATCGCGGTTATTGAGTGTAGTGGGAGAGTGGATTGAAGTAAGTAATTATAAATTCCGCCTTTTTAGGTATAGCCGTCATTTCATCAACTCAAAATATATTCCCCACGATTTTGCAAAATAAAATCCACGTGTGTAATCCTTCATAATTAATAATGAAATTCTTTGATTTTCCACATGTGTAAATGATTTAATCATTTCACACTATTTTGCAGACTTTAGTTCACCGGTGGAGTAATTTACTGAACTGTTGATTACTCAGCCGTTCCTTTACTGAGCTACTTCATCAAAACTGTTCCGCCAGGTAAGATGACTTCGCTGGTACCAGTGATTGACCTGCCAAGTGAGCGCACCCCGAAATGGCAAAGGTTCAGTCAGCTGGTGAAGTCACTCAGCTGGTTACTCCAGTTAGCTACTCAATAATACTTAGTCCAATTCAATCATTCCCATTTCAGTCAATAATTTACAAAACCTTTCATGACTGATTGGATTTGTGAATATATCAACCAGTTGATTGTCAGTGGATATATATTCCAAAATGACATCTCATTTTTCCAAAGGATCTCTAATGAAGTGATGTCTTATATCAATATGCTTTGTTCTTGAATGAAGTACTGGATTCTCTGTAATTGAGATTGCACTGGTGTTATTGACGGACGTTTTCTAGGCTATACAATCCCTACCGGCAATGTACCGGGTCAAATTGTAGTTCTAGTCTGGTGAGTCAGGTCGTATCCTCAGGGAAATGAAAATCTAATTCAAAGTGTGGTTAAACACCAAGAAGCTATTATTAACTCGATCTAAGTCGCAGTTTTTACTTTTTTCTTTTAAGTAACCGTTATACTATAAAAAAATAAATAATAATAAAATATATATATATATATAATATATATATATATATATATATATATATATATATATATATATATATATATATAATATAATAAATATATATAGAAACTAGCCAAGATGATGTTATTAAACCATGATCTCTTTTTAGTTAATGAATAAGACAGATCTTCCTTTATTCAAGGTGTAAATTATATATGAACCGGTGTACTCCTAAGCTCAACAATTCCTCCTCACACGAGCGTATGAAATTGTCATATGTCTAGTCCTCTGTCCAATGTCATCCTCAAGCTCGGTCACTCTGTTTTGTCATACGGCCGGTATTTTGAGTATTGCTCAATTAAACAAGTGATTTCAACGTGATAATATCTTGAGTCCAATTTTAAATAAGATTTGTTTTTCTAGGACAAATCGCCCCCCCGGTAGGAAATAGGATTCCGTTTGTCGACGGCCATTTTTACCCTCCGGTCTTTCTCTCCGTGATCTCGTATCCTAACTTCTCTCGGTCGGTTCATCATTAGGTTACGCTTCCGTTATATTGATTAATTACGTCAATATTAACATGCCATTAAGTTCAAATAGAAAGAGATTCATAATAACCGATTTTAATCATTTTTACCATAGTCGATCATCCATTTTACCAAAAAGATTAAAATAGTTCAATTACATATCTTGGCTAATATTACTAATACTAATATATATATATATATATATATATATATATATATAATAATAAACATAATAACATTAGAAATAATAAACATAATACCGATATTAGAAAATTACATTACAACCGCTTGAATCGGGGTTGTTTCCACCGGATATAGCATAACAAAACTTCGAAATCAACAATCTTCGATAATTATTCCGACATTACAACGATACTATAACTACTTTATTTATATATATAAACATATATATACATACATAGACATATGTATATATAAGGGCCCAAAGTAAAAAGAAAATAAGATAGATGAAATATATATATATATATGGATGTATATATATATTTTGGGACGTGTGTGTGTGTGTGTGTATATATATATATATATATATATATATATATATATATATATATATATATATATATATATAAGTGTATGCAAAATAAAGAAGGAAAAAAAAAGAAAGGAACGAAGAAGGAGGAAAAGAGGGGCGAAGAAGAAGAGATGGAAATGGGGGAGTATATATATATATATATATATATATATATATATATATATATATATATATATATATATATTAGGAGTTTGTTAGAAGCACATGGGAGGATTTTTAGGGAATATTTGCCATCATTGATCATCATTGCAACGTCCGGATCGATCCGGCTTTGGACCGGATTGATCCGGCCTTCTCTTTTAAATCCGTATCTTCTGCGTCTGACTTCAATCTTCGGTTTCGTTCCGTCAGTAAATTTTAATTTTCCTGCACGATCACAAAGAAACGAACCACAGGTAAATCTGACAACAAAAGTTCGTAAACTGCGTTGAATTTTACTGACTCTTTTTAGGTTAATATTACATTCTTTAGTTATGATATTTTTAGTTTTAACATAATAATGAAAAATAAAACGTTTATAAAATATAGTAATTTTTATCATATTTTTATCACATATCACTAAACCGGTATAAAACCTAGTAAAATACAATAATTTATATAATAATTACTACTTATACCTTTAGATAAAACTTAGTAATTATGACTTGATTTGATACATAAATGCTCAAAACGGTATCAGAAATGGGGTGAAATGTTATAATAATGAGTGTTAATTTATCTCTCATCACAACCCCCCACTTAGCTTTTGGTCGTCCTCGAGCAAAAACAAACGATAAAACAAATTGAATGAGAGATAAATTCATGAAGATATAAGATATAAGGGACAACCGATAATACAACCATTAGAATTACAACCAGGCTTTAACCTTAATATAAATGTATAACAGAGTGTGTGTGTGACAAGCCTTTTCAATTTCCACTATCCTCTCTTGAATAATTCAAGCAAACGCACAAGTAACCATTCAGATAGTCCTAATGACTTTCCTAGGTATGGGCGAATGAGCCCACACAAAGTTCTCCCGTGTACTTATTAGGATAATCCCTAATGCATATCATTCGGTTTATACTCTGGGGATAGTCAGAAGAAAACTAAGTTTTCAACCATGCTTAACCAAATTTCCACATTGTCATTTGCCAATTTTTACTTAATTTCACATGTGTAGCATATGCCTTCATTCCCAGCAATAGGACGTTTCGTGATAACACCCTAGCTGGACTACTATCATCAGGCAGTCGGGAGCTTTTAAGCCTCATAGTGGTATATGACGTTTCGTGATAACGCCCTACCGCACTCAAATCATTGGTACGTATAAATAGTTCATCTTAGTTTGATATTCCATTTTCCCAATAAACTTAACTTATATCCTTCCTATCACATTCAAACATTCGGACACGTTCGAAGTTAGGTATTAAGTTACTGCTATTATTAAGCACAAGTCTCTCTAGGATAAACCACTAGGATACTGAATGGGTACAGTTTAAAATTTTCGCTTCAATATCAAAGGCTTACGTGAAGGAATTCATGTTACACAAATAAATTTGGGGTTAAAATGCACTTACGGTTCACGTTGGTTATACACATCCAAATTGATCATTACATCTTCAAATTCATGAAATATATGCCTTGTACAATTTATTTTAATCAACTAAATAATGCTCGAAAAAAATCAAAAACTAAGGGATTTATTGATACAAAATAAGCACTAATGCCATTGCTAGACCAACCACGACTCCACTCCCCACTTACGAACTTACATTGTCCCCAATGTAAAGTGAGTGTAAAAAAAGTTGTTGGAAAAGCAATTGTGCACTAAAACAAGTCAAAACAAATACTGGGATTATAAAAAAAGGGTGGGTGGGTGGGTCAAAGTTATGACCGTTGTGTGTGCAAATAAAATAAAAGTGTGTGGAGTGTGACAGTGTAGTGACAGAAGGTAGATAAACACACCACACAAACTTTTATTGGTTTAAAACACACAATATTCAATAGTAGTTGAACTAATACATGTCACACATTATTTGAAATTTAAAACAGACTAGATCATGATATGAAATGTGTGACAAAGTATTAACTCTGAGTCTTTTATACCCAGATCCTCAAGGGTTATTTCAAATCGTTCTATCAACCTTAGTCCAAGAAATAATGCATTTGAATTTTCTCTTTCCTTTCTCTCGGGATTTTCGGATAACCATCTAATCGTTCCCGTTTTAATGACATTCAAACATTCATCCCGAGACTTGGTGAAACAAAATGAAAATCAATCCGAAGTATTGGCAAAGTATCATCCAAAGTATGAGTAATTATTATATTTAACATTTTTACGGGTTGCCTCCCGGTAGCGCTTTTGGTTAACGTCGTTTGCTCGACACTTAAACAACCATAATGATGATGATTAACTAATATAATATACTAAACACAATGAGATACTTCTAACAATTACTCACCAAAGCATTTAGCAATTAAGTACATGAACCAACTAGAAATAAATGCTTAAGGAGTAAATAGGAAGGATAGTACCCATGTTTTCACTATATTTATAGTCTATAGCTAGACTTTTCCTTGCTTACGTCTCTAATGCACCGGTGGTGGGTCATCCTCACGCACCGCATCCTTCTTTTTTATCAATACTGGTCTCCAACATATGTTAGACGAATGTCGCCAAATCCAACGGTTCTTGACCTTTTCATTTGATTTTCGAGCTTTCGGTTTGTGAGCCTTCATATTATTGCTAGAGTCATCTTCTTCAACTACCTGCGTGTTAGTACAATCCAAAACAAGGGGACACAAAGTGTCTACACAAGAACGAGATTCTAGTGTAGTGCATGGATATTTCAATGGAATGTAAATGTTGAAGACAACGCGCTCATCACTCACTCTCAAACTAAGCTCTCCCTTCCGAACATCGATCACAGCTCCCACCGTTGCTAAAAATGGTCTCCCGAGGATAAGGGGTGCACTCCCTACCTCCATATCCATAACAACAAAATCGACGGGGAAGTAAAATTTATCTACCTTAACCAACACGTCTTCGATGACTCCTTTAGGATGTTTAATAGATCTATCTGTAAGTTGGAGAGTCATCTCCGTACGCTTAAGCTTACATATGCCAAGTTTCATGAAATCATTATAGGATATGAGGTTTATGCTTGCACCGAGATCACAAAGCGCCTTCTCAAACAAAAGTCCCCCAATTTCACATGGGATAGTAAAACTACCAGGATCTTTAAGTTTAGGAGGAAGCTTGTGTTGAAGCACGGCGGAACACTCCTCACTTAGACACACCGTCTCATATTCTTCAAACCGTTTCTTTCTGGATAGTATGTCTTTAAGAAACTTACCATATTCCGGCATATTGATTAGAGCTTCAATGAAAGGGATATTAATAGTTAAGTGTCGAAAAGTGTCAAATCTTATCCAACTTCATCTTTTTCATTTCCTCTTTCGGGGGATAGGGAAGTGATTCAAGATCAATTAAATTAGGGTTATAATGTATACTTCCCTTACCCTTGTCGTTAGACGAAGATGGTGAAGCTTCCTTGGATGTTTGTGCATTTGGAGGACACTGTGTGTCATCATTCTGCACCTTTTTCTTCAGAATCTGCACTGGATATGGTGCTTTGCCCTATCGGAGTTGAACCGAGGTGAATTTGGGTTGAGCCGGATAAGGTTCGGTTTGAATTGGCCCTTTCAAACTTGATTCCTTTTTAACTCGCTCATTGGACAAGGTCCTTAGATCATTCGCCTTGGATTTTTCAATATTCTAGGAACCTTGACCCATTCCTCATCCTCACTTTCGTGTTCAATATATCTCGTTTTGTCTTAGGAAATCTTCAATAATGTCCTCT
The DNA here is from genome assembly GCA_036785695.1 of Gentiana straminea. Taxonomy (NCBI): domain Eukaryota; kingdom Viridiplantae; phylum Streptophyta; class Magnoliopsida; order Gentianales; family Gentianaceae; genus Gentiana; species Gentiana straminea. The sequence continues at coordinate 2,908,592 of JAVUPR010000464.1, read as the reverse complement.
TCCTCTTTGGTGAATTCAGTTCATCTTTAGATTCGACATTCTTTTCAAATTTACCATCTAAATCATCCTCTACTTCATTATTTCCGAAGTTTTCTAATCCATTACTTCCTCAGATTCTTCCACTCTTGGTAATAACAGCTTTTACCTCTCTCGGGTTTCTTTCAGTATTACTTGGTAATCCTCCTGGAGGTCTACTATTTTTACGTTCTCCTTCTCTACTCAAATAATATTCCATATTCCTTATTGACGCTTCTATAGTTCTCATCCTCGTGTCATGTCCACTCATGGATATTTTCAACGTACTCATATCCTTAGTGACTGTACCTATAGAAGTTATCATAGTTTCCATATTTTGAGCTTGAGTAGACATCACACCCATCATATTTTCCATTAATTTTCTCCCATTTATCAACTCCTTCAAAGTTGAGTTGAACTTTGGGTGACTGGTATGCTTTGAGTGGTATGTTGTGGATATAGTCTAGGTAATGATTGTAGGTTCTGATTCGAGGTATCTCCTTGATAAACCTTATTAGTATATGGATTCTTATATTGAACTGGATACGGTGGTTGTCCTTGCTTACTAGGGTTTTCAGACCAACGAAAAGTAGGGTGATCTCTTCTAATAGCATTAAACGAGTTTGAATACGAGTTGTTCAAATTCCTATGATGTTGTAAAAAACTCACATTTTCCCTTGAATATCCTTCTGGTTCTTCCATCCCTAATGACACATTATCATGACTTGAGTATTCATTTGGTAAGATATTTTCTGAGTTTACAATTTTACTGGCTAATAAGCCGTCAAATTTCCTACTCAAATTCTCCAAGTGTGCTAGAACTTCCGTATTCGATGTATATTCTCCTGCAAATGCTACTTTTCTTGTGCTAGAACCGGTTTCCCACATTCTGTTATTTTTGGAAATCTTTTCAATAGCATCGTAAACTATCTGAGCTTCACTCATCGTTAACAAACCACCACATGCATGATCAACATCTGCACGTGAGTCTTTTCTTAATTTACGACAGAAAAGTTGAATTTGCATATCTAAGGAATAACCATGATCGGGACAAGCTCGTAATAGCTTTTTAAATCT